>CM060985.1:7784544-8984544 GCA_030765065.1 Deroplatys truncata | reverse complement strand
ATGCGCCATGTTTACTGCACGACAGAGGCACACTGAATGACTGCACCTGACGCAGCAATGCCAATGAGAGTTGGTGCCAGTGCACTTTTGAATGGGCATTGCCAGTCCGAAGTCCCAGCAGCTAGCGCGGGAGTAGCGAAGCAGAGAGAGGCTGCAAATGGGTTCGAACTATCCTTTATATGAATGGGTGAAAAGCGTATGGGACTCAATTTCTCTACCATTGATGAAAAGAGTTTCAAGAAGGGCAGAATTTTGAATTCCCTTGATGGAATATAGGATGATATGCTATGGGAGGATGCAGTTCATGACTAAGGACAGGATTTTAATGCAAATGCATATTTTTTTACATGTATATTTTATAAATATATTCATTTTTATCTTCATACTTGATTTAGAAATAGAATATTTCCAAGTAATGTGTGCCATTGAGTCAGTTTTGAAACTTGGCAACACTGATCGTAGGTCACACAACATAATAAATACATTGTTGAATTCCCGCCTTATCTGGTTGTAGCCTTTCTCTTGTGGTATTAAAGTGGCTGTTAAGCAGTTCTTGGAATCGAGTTTAAGTATTATTATTATTATTATTATTATTATTATTATTATTATTATTATTATTATTATTATTATTATTATTATTATTATTATTATTATTGATGATGATGATGATGATTATTATTATTATTATTATTATTATTATTATTATTATTATCATCATAATAATAATAATTTATTGCCCATAGTCTCAATTACAAGTTTCTGGTATTGTAAAGTACAAAGAAAATAAAAAGTTGAAAAATTGCAGTTAATTTAGAAAATCATTAATATTATATACAGAATTGTTTAAAAGAGAGTTTTTACAGTTTGTTAAAAAATTACAGTAAGTTAGTTTAAAAAATCATCAATATTATATACAGACTCAGTTTCAAGGATTGTCAAGTACAAAGAAAAGTTGAAAATTAAGTAGGTCGATTTAAAAAATCTGTACTTTTGTATTTATTTTCTCTATTGTAACTACATTTTACAAGGATCGTCCAATTATACAGAAATATAACAGTGAATATATATATATAAGAAAATGAGAAGTACAAAAATACTATATTTTAGAGTGCATTTACATTTGCTCTTTTTTACTCTTCTGAGTAGAAGACATTTTCTAACAGATAGGTAGCTTTTAGTTTTATCTTTTCATTTGTTGTTGTTGTTCTGTTTTATTTGAGAAGGTAAGTGATTGCACATGTCTTTGGTGTTATTTTCTATGCATTTGTTATTTAGAGTTCCTCGTAATCTATTTCTGAAATAGTTACGTTTTGTCCTGGTGAACACACCAGGATTTGTTTACACTTTGTTGAAAGCTAATGATGTTGCTTTCACTTTTTACTTCAATTGGCAATCGACTGTGCATATATAAACCAATTATAAAATGATCTTTGTTTATTATAACTATTGTGGTGCTAGTCCAACTTACACCTTGTATTGCAACTGTGCTGTTCTGTCAGACAGATTACTCTATATGTATAGTAAACATGCTTTCTCTTTTGAAGGCTTCCTTATGGATTCATGTGTTCCCATTTTGAACATTGTTGTAATGTTTTGGAGCACTAGAACCGTCTGCGTGAGGGTATTACTACGGCCACCCCATACTTCTACACCATATTGAATGTGCAAGTAAATTAAACCATAATATATAGTTTTGAGAACATTTATGTTTTTGCAAACTCTCTCATCAGGTTCAGGCCTCTACTGACTTTTTACATAAGTTATTAATATGATTAGTACATGATATGTGTTTATCTACCTGTATACCTAAGAATTATTTGTGTAAGGGAGATTCCTGAATTACTGTACCTGCAGTGTTAATACGAAACAATCCATATTTTTTCTTAATTCAAGTTTAATTATATTAATCGTTTCAGGATTATTAGTAAGGGTTAAGGATTTGAAACTGTTATCTATCCTGACTCATTTGTTGAATTTATAAAATTGTAACCTAATAATTTACGGAGTGGAAAACAGCAAGGTAAGTGGAGTAGATAGAAAACAGTTTAGGATATTCAACCATTAACAGTTTTAGAAATTCAGTTCCAAAAATATTGCTGCACGTTTGCATTGAAACTTCAGGCCATTCAATTGCTTGTATATGGTGAAGGCCTTCTTTTTGTGTCATCATCCTAAAAGTGAAAGTGAGTGACTAGCTACATTACTGGGGTATATTGTAACACTTCAGTATCAAAGATGAATTTGATAAGTTAAAAACTCATGTTGTTTCCTAATAGTTCTATTCATTGGAGAGATTACGTAAAATTCTCTTAATTTTTATTTTATTCACCATGATGTCTTAATATATTTTATATGAGCATATTTATACTATGGAAGTTTTCATATTAGGGCATAAAACATCTGTCGCTAATGATCCAGTATCTGTCCCTGTCATAATGATGACGACAACTCTCCTTGTAATGGTGACAATTATTTCAATTTAAGTATTTAATACAGCTGCACAAACAATTCTTTTTCCTCCAAATCTCCCTTCCTAAAATCTGTTGGCAGAGGTTATGCACAGATACAGGGTGGAAGGTAACCTTGGACAGGGTAACTCTTTGTAATGAATAGAATAAAAAAAATCTTAGTGCAGTTTTGGTGTTTTCAAAGCAGCTTTTGAGAAAAACAGGGTATTAACCCTATTTTAAATGAAAATTTTACAAAACTTAATTTCTAATGTTTCTTAGAGGAGATTGAAAGATAAATATCTTCTGCATTTTAAATACATTTTGAATTAAAACTGCACTTTTACTATTATTATAAGCTTTCAAAATTTATCTCAGTTGAATTGTTGTTCATGAAACTACACAGCATGACAACACTGTAAAATCGAAACAAACTCACCTCAGCTGTTGTTTATTGCACTTATGGTGTGTTTTCAAAACAGTAGATTATCAGTTACAAAATGGCAGAGTATCTTGAAATGCTACTCATTTATGGTGAAACACATCGTAATGTGGCCGTAGCTGCATCAAGAATTTACCGACAGAGGTTTCCAAATAGATGAGTACCACATCATAGGGCATTTGTTTTCATCTTTCAAAGAGTCCTAGATACAGAAAGCATATCTCCTCATGTTGAAGAAGTTGGTGAAAGAAATGTTGCACAAGAAGAAGAAATCCTTCACTTTGTAGAATAAGATCCTGGAAGTAGCAGCCGTGGTACAGCTTGCACTATCAGCGTATCCTATTCGATTGTTTTGAGAACATTTAAAGAAGAATTGCTATACCCTTATCATATTCAGCACATCCAGTATCTCTCTGAAGCAGATTATGCACCAAGGGTAGTATTTTCTTCAATAAAGAGGGGATGAAGCAATGTTTACCAGAAATAAAGTAATAACTATTACCGTAATGCACACACCTGGGTTTACGACAATCAAGACAGCTTTCAGCACAGATTTTCTGTAAATGTTTGGACAGGATGCATAGGTAACATTAATCGGTTCATGGATTCTTCCTCAGGTTTTGACAGGAGCCTTCAAGAAACGTTACCAGTTCTGCTTGAGGATGTTCCCTGGCAGGAAGAAATTATACATGGATGGTGCACTTCCACACATAAGCAGGGACGTATGTGGCCATCTACGCAACAGTGATTTGTGAATCATTTGGAATGGACCAATGAAATGGCCACCAAGATCGCCAGATCTAAATCCAATTGATATTTTTCTCTGGGGCAGTATGAAAACTCATATACATTACAGAATTTGGGAAATGTTGCAAGAAAGAATACTTCCAGCAGTGGAAGATGCTAAAAATAACCCGGATCTGCTTCATAGAGTGCAGCAGAATTGGAGAAATCATTGTTAAGCATTTGTGGTGGCAAGGGATGCTCATTGTGAACTATTTTTGTAAACATTAAACAGAAGTTATCATGGATTTTCTTCTTGTCTTGCTTTAACTATTCACACAGTTTTATAATTCACAAACAAAGGAAGCATAATCCTGTAACTTGGGTTTCTCAAGCTTTTATTTACCTTTATAAATGAGTGTTCCTATTTAATAAGTTGCGTAATATTGTAAATGCTTTCTCAGTTGCATATTCCAGGTGGTATTAATGTTGTGTTAGAATCATGTGTAGTTTTCTGTTTATTTGTTTGTTGCCATAGCAGCAGAAGCTGAAGAATTAAAAGTTAACCTGTTGAATTTGCTGCATTGCAATATTGTGCAAAATAAAATAGTGATTATCTCAAAAATGGGAAGCTTTAAGGAAAAATACTCAGAGGAAACATGCTCTTTCATAGTTTAAAAGGATGATGATATATCACCTTCCGGTCTGTATATGGTAGTAAGTGAAACTAAAATGTCACCCCAGTTTCAATAATAACTTGGTATGTGACGCATGTTTCAGGGAAGGACAAGCCATCTGGATGGACGAGAACATCCGCTATGGTAAAACAGACAGATGTTTGACGTTCAACAATCCTCCACTTTGTGAAAGCGGAGATTTTGAGATACGAGTCCTGGAAGTGTATGGATTTATTGGAGCTTAACTGTTATTATCACATGACGACCACTTTCTGCACTGTATGTATCATGCCAACCCTTTGATCTCATAAACGAGAAGGAACTCTAGGCATTCCACTAAAATATTAATTTGCTTTGCTGTGTAAGTTGGAAGGTGCAGAAAAGAGCTCTCCCAAACATGCAGAGGTACACATTTACATTTTTAACAAACATTAGCTATATTAATATTTCAGTTTTAGGAAAATGAATGCAGTATTGAAATTTTTAATTATTTTTACAAAAAATAGTATTTTATGAGGGATTCATTGCTGCTACAAATTATTATTTAAAAAAAAGATACTGTTTATAGTACAGTTGGTGCCATAACTGTGTCTGCTTGCATTTTAGGATGTTGTACATTGAGAATCCTGTACAGGTAAATACTTCACAGTTACAGGAACACTAGATAAAGCACTATAAGTGATGTTTCGCTCATGTTTAAATATTGACAGACAGCGATGGCATAAAATATATAATCTATGCTAATATTATAAAGAGAGAAAATTTGTGTGTATGTGTACAGTAACTGAGTTTAGATTATTTTTTCACAATTGAAAAGTAGTGTACTTCCTGACAGACATAGGCTATAAAATATTCCCAGAAATATCCATGTTACCAGTTCCAATCCAAATTTGTTGAATATTAGTATCAGAGGATGCTTTTGGCAGTTAATTGCAAATTGGTATTGTTTTTACAAAATTTTGTACACTTTGGTTTTAGAATCTGACAAAAATGTTATTTCAAAAACTCTTTTATTTTCTACCCGTAACTATTTAGACTTATACTGTATGACCCAATGAGAATTAAAGGATATCTTACAACTTCAAAAATCTACTCTTACTCATATTTTCAACCCCTTATGTACAAATTAATCTAGACAAAGCTTTGTGTTATACTTTAGGGCGAGTGGAAACTCTGGGGTATTCTCGATTTTTCAAAAACCATCCTGCCAGAGGTCCTGCATTTTATGGGACAGTCCCAGATTTGTGTTAAATGTCCCGTGTACAAGATAGTTTCTACCCAAGATGAAATTGTTCCATATTTTGAAACCTGAGAAGAAAAATTTGGATGTTTTTAGTTCTGGTGTTGGTAAAACCAACTGCTGTTTTTATTTATACTGTAAAAAGTAATTCCCGGGAAGTTTGACCCTGTTATAAGAGTTGATAACTCTGTTATAACCCACTTAGAATACTCTTTGGTTCATTGTCTATAAATTTGGCAATTTTTGGGGATATGATGCGTAATAATTAGCAACTGCTGTGCTGTTATTCTGCGTAATTTTCTCTTTCGAATGATATCCATCAACAATGACGGTTGTTTGTTAGAAGTGAACACAAACACGTGTTATTTTGTTGGAAAACAGGAAGTATATTAATCATGCAAATGTATAGGAATTTGAAATGCAAAGGTGTACATGTTAAAAATAGATACTAAACTAAATTTAGCAATTGGTTAATATGCAATGGCGGTGTTAAGTATTAGTCGGGACATTTAGTAATAGCACTGGTTTGGTAGCACTGTTATGTTTACATTCAAGTAGACTGTACACAACAGGGATAGTTGGTGTGTGCTATAGATATATATCCTCAACAGTACAGTGCATTTTGTAACTATTGCACATGGGGAATGAAATGAACATCTATCCCTTATTTTGATTTCAGCCCCTATCAGAATGCATTTGTGCAATGCTAGGTAAGTTACAAATAAAATTTTGATGTAAAATCCCTCTTTTACACTCTTCAGAATTAGGGTAGAGGTAGGGAAAATTGTAACATTTCTGATTGTTCCAGTTCCAAATAACAGTCAAGTATTCCACAGGTATTCATGCATAATCGTAACAGTAAGTAAGGGACCATCAACATAAGCATAGAAGCTTGTTTCATATAATCTTAATGCAACATAGAAGTTTATGTCAAATATAAGAAAGTAGCCAGTCAGAGAGCATGACTCCATACACCTCATCACATGATCATTCTGGTATCTCACATCAGATTTTTTGTCACCACGTGTTGCTGCCTTTCTGTGATGTTTAGAGGCAATGTAGTGTTCTACTAATGCTGACTTCTTTGACAAATGTTGCAAACATGTTCCTTGTCGTACAAGAAAGGCCTGCAGATCCTTAATATGAGATTGAATGAAAAGTAATGCCTCCACCTCCATAATTTGGGTTTCAGTGAAAATATTTTTATAAATCAAACACATAAATAATCTTTGGAATGTGCTCTTTAATTACATATATTCACTTTTCCACCTAATTACCAGACAATTGGATACACTTCTACCAACGATGAACAAATTTTCTTCACAGAAGAAGTTGACTATTTCCACAGCCAGCCTCTCACAGTTCTCTTCACTTCTTCATTGGATGCGCTTGCAGATCTTCTTTCATTAAGAAAAGATGGAAGTCAGACTATACCAAATCTAGATTGTATGAAGGATGCTGAGCTTCAGTCTCTGATTTTTCCAACTGAGGGCTGTATCTTGAATCTAAGCCGATATTCCATAGACTTATGTTTCGTCTCCAATCAAAGAGGAATGCTTATTGTTGGTATGTTATTTGTTCATGACTAGCCATTATTTGTTCATGACTAGCCAATCACCCCACCTGTTTGCAATTCAGCCAACATGATGCAGGATAACCAACTTCAATGCAATAAACACTATAGAGCCATTCACATTAGGTGACATTGATATAAACATACCTAAAAACATAAAACACACAAGTTTTGAAGCTCTAAACTTTCATGTTTACGTCTGCCATTGAGAGAGCAATCTTCATACACCTGATCCATGATTATTCTGCCATCTCACATCAGATTTTCCCTTGCTGTATTCACTCACTATGGGTGGCGTGCAGCATGTTGGAGTAAATTGCTTCGGAAGTAATGTTTACTAAAGAAGTCCCCACTACGGAAGTAGGTTACTAGGGAGCAATTTGCTCTGAAAGTAATGTTGGAGAGCTCAATTACAATTTACTCTTTTAGTTACGACTACGGAAGTAAGAGCTCATTACTCCCGAAGGTATTGTTTTGTTTGTGCGATTTAATTGATGCCATCATGAATAAGGTTATGTGCGATAGGAAAAGGGGGGAAACGTCAGTGAAAGAGATAAATGTTTGTTGGTAGAAATAAAGAAAATCCATTTAAACAATACGAGTGTAAAAAACGGTGCGATAACTTGCATTACGTTGGTCTTCAAAGCCAGTGAAATAGCGCCAACACTCGCAACGTGTGTTCCTAATTACTTTTTATTTTAGGTTTTAGTTTTTTACGTTTCTGATTTACGGGAGGTTAGATTAGGGTTAGGTTTTGTTTTTAAAATAAGCTTGGGTTCCTGATTACGGAAGGTTACTTTTATTAACGTTTTCAATGAAGACCCAAGTAATGCAAGAAGCCAAGACGTGTCATAAAGATGCTGGAAGAGAAATGCTGGAAAGTCGTGATTGACGAGCTTAATAATTCCAGTGACGAGAAACGTACTGAAGAGCAGCTTAAAATTCTGGAAACATGGAAGTCGCCGAATGTTGACTTGAATAGTAGTTTACTACGAAAGTAGAGCTTGCTCCAGGTTGATGCACGCCACCCTATGACTATTTGGAAATAGGTTTCTGTTAAGCACTCAGCCTAAAAAGAGTTTTTGTATGCTTCCTGTTTTCTAATCTGTGGATCAATAACTACATACTTGGTTAGTTGTAGTACGTGTCTCACCCGATTAGAGCGGTCTCTAGTTGCTCAGTGGTTCCAAGAGTTTTTCATTTGTTCTATGGCTTCACATTTAGTAGAAAGTGATTCACTATTTCATTGGCTTGTAAACACAGACTACAAATAGGCTCGCTCCTTGATTATAGCCCCCCCCATTGTCCTCAGATGTTTCCATGTCCAGTTATAAAACTCACAACTCTTCTAAGTGAAAGTTTCTCAGCTTGATAAGTGATTTATGTCATTTTTCACAAGGCTTATTAAGAGTTCATTTGTGGAAATTGTTTTCCATTTCTTTTTGAATCCATTGTTTTGCAGTGGTTCTGATCCTAAGGAGATGCTTTCTTTGCTACGGTGTCAGCTTTTTCATTTTTGTGATACCTGTATGTCCCGGTACCCACCACAATTCTATGGTATGACAGGAAGAGAGGTGTTCACCCTCTGACTTGTAAGATCACAGGCTAGGAGCATCTCTCTCTCTCTCTCTCTCTCTCTCTCTCTCTATATATATATATATATACATTTTACATTGATATGTTAAGGGCCCATTCACAGATAAACGTTAATACAATTGCAACATGAGTACAAAAGCTTGTGGCCACCAGGTTAATAAATGGGGGCCATTCACAATGGTTTTCGTTAATATGAATATAAACACTACGCCAGATGCTAACGCCAAACCCTGCCATTTCCAAGCTTTCATGTTTGTGTTAACAGGATTCAAGAGAAAAAACACTATTGTGCTGAATAGAAATAGAAAAGAGAAGAAATAGAATTTTTTGATAAGAAGTAAATTATTTTATTTAAAAATTATCATTGTCTTTATGACAAAAAGCATAAATCTTACAAAGATAGTTTGTTCAAACAAAATATTTTGAAACAAATTGCAAACATACTTAATATGTTTTAATAATTATAGTTATTTTTTGATGTGTGAACATTTATAGGCTATAACCTGTTCGTTTTGTTTCAGGTATGGAAAAACATAATTTATAATATAACCAAACACAATAAATGCAGTTTGTAGCAACATAAAATGTACTGTTGCATCGTCATTAATCATCGCAGCCCCCATTTTTAATCACTTTCACACTTTAATTATCTTGTTTTGACATTAGCGTTTTATTGTCATTGTGAATGGCAAAGCGAATCTTGTATTCATGTTATACGTTTATGTCCTCGCATTAATGTTAATGTTTCGTGTGAATGGCCCTTAAGGCTTAATTTTAATTGTGAATTGCTGTTATCTAAACGCCATGTAATACTACTTCTTCTTGCATAGGCATCAATCGAATACATCTAATGGCGCACAATAAAGTTTGTTGTGTTCAGTTGTTTATTTCAAGTTTTGTTTCCTTAGCTTGTGATTCGAGAGAGTTCTAGTGGCAGTTTTAGTTCATGGTCTCCTTGAACAATTTCTACCATGACAACATGCCATTCCCGGTGGCCCGTAAGCTTCCTGTCAACCATGAATACTCACATTGTATTGTAACTTTATGATTCCCATTTCTTGTTATTGTGAACCAACCTTAATAGTTCTCTGTAAAACTGCATCCAGAAACAGAAGTATTTAGCTGTGTGTTACTTAGCCGAGATTAAAAAAAAGAAAGAAAGAAAAAGAAAATGTTCTGTATGTTTTCCTAAAACATTGTTCACATAATACGTGAGCTTTTCTGAACACACTATATAAATTTTGGCTACAAGAGTGGCAATCCTATAGACGTTGCACTGGTCTGTTGTGCTTGAAACTGAAGTAAATAATGCAGCAGCAATCAGAATGTCAACATTATGTAACATAAGCTGTCGTCGTTATGGCACCAACTAAAATGTGAAGGAGTAACTTGATACTTGATTGTTAAGGAAGTACGACCAAGTAAGAAGTTATAATTACACTTTGTAGCAGCAGATAATGTGATTCACCAGTTGGCAATAAGAGGTGGGCCTAAACTGCTAACTACTGTCTGTCCCTAAGAAGTTGACTGAAGTTACTAGCTTTAATTTTCCAGCTCTGAACTCTCGACGTCAGACTGTTGTAGATGTTTTATATAAAGAGCCATTTTGTAGTAGAAACTGTACCGCTGTACAAATCAAAAAGAGAAAACGAAACTAATGTTTCTTATTTTAAAATAACTTATTTTATAGATACTGTTAGTGGATGGAGTAGAGATTTAATGGTTATGTTGTTAAAAAGGGGCGCACTGCGATGCGTTTCTTTTGTGTTCTAGTCTCTTACGATGTGCATATACCAACAGCTTGTCTGATACTTTCCTTTCAAGCAATATAACTATGACTGTGGGTGCACCATTGCTTAGCAAGTGGTTGCCTCTTGTATTGCTTTAATGTGTGTGTTATAACAGTTTTATGTGTATATAATATAGTGGTAGTATTAGAGCATGAATGAGTGAGCAGTATTCATGTGCTGTATCTCTGTGGAGCTAAATTAATGTTACACTGCAGCAGTTTCTGATTCCCAAACCTTGATGTAAATTCTCAGTTTAACAGCTAAAAGATGAGAAGAGTGCTACTACAGGGTGAAGGGCTAAGGGGAACTGTGCTGCACCAAGTGAGCTTATCTGCTGGTGTTGACTATTGCAGAGCTCTGATTGTTTTCATGAGTAGAGCAGGAAACGTGTACATAATGTATTCTTGTTGCTAGCATTCTTATAATGTGCAGACTCAACACGAAGGTGATCATAGACGTGCCACATATTTTATTTGTTTTAAAGTCAAAGGGGCTATTCAAAAAATAAATTTCCATATTGTAGGAAAATGTTAAATTAACCCTTTCCAGCCAATTTAATTTTGTGTGAAATTGAATGGCATACAATGAATATTTCCACTCTTAGACACTTGCATTGCCTGACCTTGGATTTACACCTCAGGCACCTAAAGCCTTAAACATCACTGACCAGGATTTCAATATTCGAGTTTACCTAGGTTTGAATCCTTGCTGCAGTGCTACCATGTCTGGATGGGGTGGGCCACGGTAAAATAAACTGTGATTGGCATGCATGGATGTTAATGGGACTTGGAAGCACTGTAGATCATATGCTTTGCATTTATAGTTAAAAATTTAGAATTGTTATTAAACTATCAATAAATTTAAATAAATTTTAAATTAAAAAATCACTAAATTTAAAGATAATGCAAAAATATCAAGCAATGAAAATAGAGAATTGCCGAAAATTAACACTTTCAAGTCCTAATTTTTTTTTATCTATATATAAAATAAAACTGTAATCAAGAGTTTAAAATAAAGAGAGTTGAAGGTGTTACACTACATCACTAAAATATTCTTACTTGAACGCGTTTCGGGAGACGGTTTGCTCCCATCGTCAGCATGTCCTCAACTGATTTTTCCAGTCATTGTCTGGGAGATGTGTGTGACTAGTGGTGTTCTCTGGTGCTGGGCTGATGAACCTCCAAAGGCTGCTGGGTGGCGGCAGTTCGAAATTCATTAGGTGATTCCTGTGTTTGACAATATGTATTTTTTCCCGGATGTCCAATTCATTGCTGCTGTTGATCGGTTTTAAGAGTTTTATGTTCGGAGTGATATCATGGTTTGAAGACCAGAAATGATGTGCTACTGCTGATTTATCTGGCTGCTTTTGGTAAATGCATCTCATATGCTCTTTAAGTCTTATTTCAAGATTTCTTTTGGTTCTTCCTATGTATACCAGGTTACATTCATTACAATCAATTTGATATATACCAGCTGATTTATCGTTGAGGATAGGATCTTTTGTTCTGTTGCATAGTAGTTTCTGTGTATTGTGGTTATTCTGTGGAGACAGGGTGATGTTGTATTTCTTGAAAATCCTTTGAAATTTATGATGTGTCCAAGGGTGATAAGTGAATTTTATATATGCTTGTGGTTTTTGTTGTCTGAGTAACATAGTCATTTGTTGGATGCATTTCCGTCTTTCAAACCTTTTTAACTTCTTATCTATTGTTTTTTCCTGGTATCCATTCATAGTGGCTATGTTGATAATGTGTTGGTATTCTTTCTGGTATTCCTCTTTCTCCAATAGTATATGTACTAACCTGTTTGTAATACAATTTAAAATTGCATGTTTGTGGCTTGTAGGATTGTAGCTATTGTTTTAATATAATTTTCTGTGTGAGTTGGTTTTCTGTAAATGCCGAACGTTCATTTGTTGTGTTCATTATTTCTGATGATCCTGATGTCTAGGTAAGGTAATGGGCCAATTTAAAAAAAGAAGAAGAAGAAGAAAATGGCCCATTACCTTACCTAGACATCAGGATCATCAGAAATAATGCACACAGCAAACTAACGTTTGACATTTACAGAAAACCAACTCACACAGAAAATTATATTAAAAACAATAGCTACAATTCCTACAAGCCACAAACATGCAATTTTAAATAGTATTACAAACAGGTTAGTACATATACCAATGGAGAAAGAGGAATATCAGAAAGAATACCAACACATTATCAACATAGCCACTATGAATGGATACCTGAAAAAAAAAACAATAGATAAGAAGATAAAAAAGTTTGAAAGACAGAAATACATCCAACAAACGACTACTTTACTCAGACAACAAAAACCACAAGCATATAGGAAGTTCACTTATCACCCTTGGACACATAAATTTCAGAGGATTTTCAAGAAATACATCACCCTGTCTCCACAGAATAACCACAATACACAGAAACTACTATGCAACAGAACAAAAGATCCTATCCTCAACGATAAATCAGCTGGTATATATCAAATTGATTGTAATGAATGTAACCTGGTATACATAGGAAAAACCAAAAGAAATCTTGAAATAAGACTTAAAGAGCATATGAGATGCATTTACCAAAAGCAGCCAGATAAATCAGCAGCAGCACATCATTTCTGGTCTTCAAACCATGATATCACTCCGAACATAAAACTCTTAAACCGATCAACAGCAGCAATGAATTGGACATCTGAGGAAAAATACATATTGTCAAACACAGGAATCACCTAATGAATTTCGAACTGCCGCCATCCAGTAGCCTTTGGAGGTTCATCAACCCAGCACCAGAGAACACCACTAGCCACACACATCCCCCAGACAATAACTGGCAAAATCAGTTGAGGACATGCTGACGATGGGAGCAAACCGTCTCCCGAAACGCGTTCAAGTAAGAATATTTTAGTGATGTAGTGTAACACCTTCAACTCTCTTTATTTTAAATTATGACACATCACTGTTACTAGTTTCTAAATCTTAAAAATTAATCTGTAATCAAGAGGTTTGTTTGGTGGTTTTGAATGAATAATAATGCTAGTAATTTGTATGATTGGCAACCTTGAAGTAAAAATATAGTACTTTAAAAGCTTTGTGTATGCAAGAATGGCCAAACTGATTGTTATGAAACTTGGTATATTTTAGGTTTCTTTTACTGAGTGGCACATCTCAGGTAGTAGTATCTGCATTTTGCATTTAGGTGGTGTCCATTTAGTACCCATTGGACCAGCCATCCCAGATTGTTAGGCAAATGCTGGGTTGGATTTATGATGTATCTTCCTGTCTCTCATTTTGTTCAAAGGGTTAAACGTATTGGACAGTGGTGAAGCGTATGGGAGGGGAACTGTTTCTAGCCTTGGGCTTGAAATACTCCCATTTCTAATCCAAATGAAGTATACTATGTCATCTTAATTTCTTGCCCCAAAAGATATTTATAGTCAAGACATGCAGATAACCCCCCCCTCCCCTTTCTGAATAACAGTTTCATTTTAACCTGCCCAGCTCAAGGTTTATGAGCAAGTTAAAAAGAAAGCTAGCATTTGTACACCTCTACTACTATAGTAAACTTAAAAACATTTACCATGTTTACGCAAATCTAATGCACACCCCAAATTTGAAAACTTAAAACCATAAAATAAAAAAGTAGCTTGACAAATGTAATGTTGGAAGGATACCTTTATTTTCTACAACAGTGCATTTTTTACGTAATGTTTCAAAGTATTTATTGTTATGTGTGACAATCCTTGTTAGACCCCATTCACAATGAAGATGTAGCACTAACATAAGTGCAGGTGTGAAGGAACACTATGCTCAATTCAGCAACAAGTTGGCACGGGTTTCTGTAAATTACATGCTGAAATCTTCCAATAGCACTTCAACTTTCAAAATGAATAACATAGCCAATAATAGAAAAATGTTATTCAGAGGTTTGAGACAGTGAAGCAAAACAATAATTTAATTGAATCTTGAGTCGGTGGATACACTCAAAACTTCACTTACTTTAAATTAATCAAATATGTTTCGAAAGCACTGCTTGCTTTCAGTAAGGTTGAGTGGGGAATGGGGAGAAAGATGTTAGGTAAAGGGAAGACAGCTATGACATGAATAAGAATATGCAAATATAAATTAGAGATGTCGACAAACTGGTTGGAGAAAATATACGAGGCATTGGTAGAATCAATAATGCTCTATGCAGTGGAAATATGGGTGGAGGAGAATCAAGTAAGAAAATTGACCAAATGTTTATAATGTTTTGTAAAGAATTAATTGGACTATCAAGAGCAGATCAGGCGAGTTGCATTAGAACTAGGAGAAAAGGTATAACAGTAGAAAGAATTTTAAAATTCTGGTTTAGATTATGGCAATGGAGGAAGGTGAAATCTTAAAGATATGCCTGACTCAGCAAAAGGTTCTAATAAGCAAAAACAGCTGGTGGAAAGTTAATGGGAATGGAGGTTAGAGGAAAGAAATACTAACGGTTTTTGGAAAGTAGTAAGAAACAGAGTGGAAGATATAGAACAACAAGAGATATAGGGAAGCTTTGAAGATAAAAAACCATTAAGATTTCATAAATTGATAAAGAAGGGGTGGGGAATAGAGAGGTACATTGATTGCTGTAATAGAAAAGAAAGGGAAGGTTTAATATGGATGAGAATGGGATGTATGTATTTAAGAGGGATGAGAGGCAGCGGAAGAGGGACATGCAAGTTATGTGGAGGAAGAGAATGTACAGAACACTATATGATGGAATGTAAGGAAATAAGGAGCTGCAGGGAAAGAATGTGGATAGAAAAATAGTAGCTATAAAGATGTTGACAGGGAAGGAAGAAAACAAAATCAAGGGCATGGGAAAATTTAAGGAAGGTAAAGTTAAAATGATCTAGAAAAGTAAGAGAGGCAAAGAAAGAAGGGCCACTCAGTGAGTGATGATAAGGCCTGGGAGCCAAGCAATCTGAGTGGCACCAGACAAATTGTAAGATGTAGAGGTATGAGAGTATATATATTGCATAAAAATTGTAAACCAAATTGTACAATTAATGCAGGTATACCAGTTTCACTTTTAAGTTTAAAGTAGAAGTAAACAAGCAATGGCAGCACCCATGAACATAATTACAATGGGAGCTAAGTACTCACGTGTATGTGCTTATTCCTAATTTTTGCCTTACATCCTAAACTTCTAACACATATACTAAAAGCAGACAAATGAAAGTGGTTCACCAGTTGTACCTATCTACTATTCCCCCTGTGATTAAGAATACCGAATTAAATGTTAGGTTTTAGAAATCATTAACGACTTGAGTAGTATAGGTTAGAAACTACAACCAAAAAGCACAATACAAACAATTGTGCATCACTAATAGTGAAATTCAATTATTGTAAAGCATTAGCTAACCACATTCATTGTCAATTAAAGATGGGTGCTTTTCACCGAATTTGTTAAAAACAGTTAACACAATTGTCTTCTCCATAATGGTGGAGCATTCTCAGCCGCACTCTTGAAAGTAACATTTTCTCAACTCACGTAAGTAGTATATTGACGGCTTAGGCCAGAAACCACGTAGCTTCATAAATGGTTCAGTTACACATGAATCTGAATGAACACATAAACTGAACTGTTACAATAATGGAGGTTTTAAATTTTCTGCACAAGCATAAGATCTGAGGTGAATTGCTTTATGTAGAGGAAGATTCGTCATGGTAAGCAGGAAAAATTTGCCAGCCAATGAGGTACTCC
Source organism: Deroplatys truncata (assembly GCA_030765065.1). Lineage (NCBI taxonomy): Eukaryota > Metazoa > Arthropoda > Insecta > Mantodea > Mantidae > Deroplatys > Deroplatys truncata. The sequence goes on along the minus strand of CM060985.1, from coordinate 8,968,315 downwards.
CTTGTCACATGGTTTTGTTTACAACTTAAACTGAAACCCATTACCTCCAGGAGACATATATTGTCGTGTAGCATTTTATTCTGCATGCACCACTGTGATGTGTTATCAGTCTGTTTTGAAATGCTTTGGATTCTTTTAATCTGAAGTATGGAAGTATTACCAAATGGGTCGTACTAGTGACAGATATATTATGGGACTTTGTATTTTAATGCAAGTGCTGACTTGAAGTGAAGATTGTGTTTCAGTTGACATCGATAAGTGGGAATCCCAATTGAGTTTTGTATCCAGCATTAAGCCAAGATGAAGATTATTGGTTGGTAATTGACATTACATTTGGAACAATTTTGGATTTAGAAGTATTCATTGTAATTCTCCAGCACAATTTTGAATACTGCATTTGGACAAAAATACTGTGCATTAGATTCGCATAAATATGGTTTATCATCAGGAAACGTGCTGTTGCCTCCCATTAGATCGTACTCTTCTGTGAGTGTTCATCCACAGAAACAAGAAACTTTTTGTCTAAGACACTACGTAGACAAAGAAGTTTTTAAGCGATGCGCTCTGTCTGTGATTTAAGCTAATAAGCTACAGGTATTTAAGATAGTATCAAGCTTTGGCCACCAGATGCTGTTATATTTCTCATGTCTGTAACTCGCTTGATGAAGCAATGTTGACAACATATTTGGCGTCAGATAGCAGTTTGTGTTCCTTAAGTAGCTTTCCCAAAGACTCCGCTGAATGTCGTTGATGATTGTAACTCGTGTTTTGTGCACCAATATTCAGAACCAAACAGCACATTTGAGAGCATGTTGTTGATATGTGTACGATTACATACAAGAGTAATTATTATTTTTAGTGGACTGTTTCAAACAAGAGTATAAATACACAATTGTTGTGTGTAAATATTGTAAAGTGTGGCAGAAAGCCAGTTTGTTATGAATAGTATTATTATTATTATTATTATTGTACAAATTATGTTTCATTTCATAAATGAGAAGCTTGTTTTAAATGATTACATCGTTGTATTGTTCATTATAATGAATTATTTTGCTTTACTGCTTGTATTGCTGGATAACATCAATAATCAAGTTTTTAATTTCAAATGTTGTCTGTATTGTTTGGTCGTGTATCCCACTTGATCCTTCCTAGCATTCCATGTCGTACTCTCCCAAAACAATATGATGTCTGTTGGTGTAGTATATGAAGCTTGACTTCTAGGGATGAATCTCAACCCATCCAAAAAAAGCTATTATCTTCCACATTTGTTCCGTTTTTACTTTCCCTACCATCCTGCAGAGAAAGTACTTTATTTTACCAGAAAAGTAGGCTTACTGAATCTAAAAATCAGAGCACTTCTAAAAAACGTGCATGTGAGTGTATAAATACGAGGTGTGATCAAAAAGTTTACGGAATGACGTCATAAATACTATACAACAGTTTGTTTTGTCTAATCTGCACTGTCACCCACGAAGTAGTCTCTTTGGGAGTTGATACACTTGTCCCAGCGCTTCTGCCACTGCTGGAAGCACCTCCGGAAGTCCTCTTCTTTCAACATGTTCAGAGCCTTCTGCGATTCGTGATGGATGACATCAATGTCCTCAAAACGGTGTCCTCAGAGCCGCATTTTAAGTCACAGGAAAAGAAAAAAGTCCGCTGGTGCTAAATCTGGAGAATAGGTGGGATGGGGAACAGTATTCATCCTATTTTTATCCAAAAACTGGTGAACAGAAAGGGTTTTGTGCGCAGGTGCATTGTCATGATGCAGGAACCAATCACCAGTTCTCCATTTCTTCAGCCGTTTGCATCACACATTCTCCCTTAATCTTTGCAGCACTTGTTTATAAACACTTGATTCACTGTTTGACCCTGTGGCACAAATTCCTTATGTACAATGCTTTTAATGTCAAAAAACACAATCATCATTGACTTCACTTAGGATTGAACTTGTCTGGCCTTTTTCGGGCGTGGAGATGGACTCAAATCCATGTTTCATCACCAGTAATAATTTTCTCCATAAACTGTGGGTAATTTTGTAGCTGTTCTTTAAGATCTGTGCAGGCAATCACACGGCTTTCCTTTTGGTCATTTGAAATCAGGCGAGGCACGAACTTGGTGGCAATTCTTCTCATGTCCAAATTGTCTTTCAAAATGCTTTGAACACTTCCAAAGGAGAGTCCTAATGAGTCAGAAAGTTCTCTTATTGTAATGCGCCTATCATTTAAGACCATTTCCCTCACCTGATAGATATTTTCATCAGTTTTGCTGGAACAGGTTCGCCCCGAACAATCTGCATCTTTAACTGATGTCACACCACTTGTAAATTTCAAAAACCACTCAAATGCTTGAGTTTTGCCCATAACTTCCTCCCCATAAGCTGTCCTTAACATTTCATAGGCTTCTGTTGCAGTTTTATCGAGTTTAAAGCAAAATTTGATGTTCGTACTTTGTTCTTCGTAATCTGACATTTTTGCTACACGGAAAAATTGCAGCACATGCAAAACATGTGTTCACTTCAGAGCGTCTACCTCATCACTGCATGGTCACAGGAAGTCACGAGACCTCTCATTTTTATCGGGAAGGAACACTGCATGTACAGTCTGGGTAAGAATTAAAGAAATCTCAGCATCAGCATTGTTGTGAAGCCATTCCGGAAATTTTTTTATCACACTTAGTAGTATTACTAAAAAATCTGATGTGTTGAATTCACGTTACTTTCTCTACTCATTCTTCTACAAAAGCTTATATAGAGGTTGCTAAAGTGCAACTTTGACATTTTCCCACCATTATGGGATAAGTCATTAGAATTTAGTGATAATTTGGGTTGTTAGGTTCCATTCCTAACCAACAACTCCTCTGCAAATATGCACATGTTACATGTATTGGGAAGGTAAGTAAAGCCTTTAAAAGTAGTTTTAAAAATGTTGTATGGTTTCATCCGTGCCTTTCTATGATAACAGCAGATGGCATTGAGTGCCAAGGACGCGGACAGGAAAAACACTGTGCAGGCGGTTCGGAGTCTTTTGGCTCTTATTGCTCTTTATATTAGATTAGTTATAATTATATTAATTAGGCTAATTATACAAGCATTTAATTATAATTATTAGGTCTTACCTTTGCAGTTAACTAGAAGTTTGAAGTGTTTTGCTTGTCTGATTGTGTGGGGTTTTATGTTTATAAGAGGAAGATCTGTGTAGAAGAAAACCAAGAAATTTAATTGTTTGGTTTAGGTAAGTACGTAGAAATCATATTAAAACATAACTATAACTTGCTCTTCATATTATTACAGTAAAGTTATTTGCAATGTTTAATAACATACGTATGTTATATAAATTAAGTCCATAGCACAGCTCAGTGCTTAGTTTAATACTTAAGGTGCATCCAAATAATCAGTGATACCAAACCTGTGCACTGAAGAAAACTAATACTACAAATCAATATATGACATTGGCTCACAAGACTGAAATAGTCTCTCTTTTGTAAATAGATTGTCTGGTTGTATATCTAGTGACTCAAGTTAGAACGTTGACCGCCTTGGCATGCAGCATCCATCTTTTATTTATCTTTCTTTTTTGTTTTAGTAACTTGATTTTGGCTGTCTCCCCATATACTTGTATTTACTTCTTGTTATCTGAGATAATCTTTTATTACACATTTATACATTTTGTTGTAGATATAAGGGGAATACAGTAGGTGAAACATAAGCCAGATTTTCAATAAGCAGATCGCCAAGTGATGGCTTTGAAATTCCATGCTCTTCGCATGACAATAAGGAAAAATTAATAGCAACTTGGAAAAAGTATAAGTATTTGAAAATTCAAATCAATAACAAAGAATGTCTTGCAAATGGTTAACCCCACAAAAAATGTTTATTTCAAATAAATTGTGTGTTTTAACAAAATCTACATTTTTTGTGTAGTGCAATGTCTTGTCTCTTACGGTTACTAATTATACAAAAATCATTCAGAATAAAGAGGACATTCAACATATACATTTTATTTGTCATGTAAACATCTTTGGTATTTTAATCAAAATTGTTAGAGCTCTTTTTGAGAGGATGAAAAATAATGAATATTTTTCCGTATAAAGGGTACTTTGGGGTGGGGAAATTTTCTTGAAAATCTTAATGTTGCATCTTGAAAGAGTCTGAATTTAAATATCAACTTTGGTATTTAACAAGCTTTTGATTTTGAGTTATGCTGTTTCACAAACAGACATACATACATACATGAATGTTTAAAAAAATATTCATTCAGGGTGTCTCAAAACATGTATTTCTGATGAAATATCTGTATTGAAAAGCAATATTGCCTCTACTTGCTATAGTTAAGAAGTAGAGAAACTTATTAATTAAAAAACATTTCAGTGCTTCTAGATTCTTTCATACATAAACCAAGGTGACACAAATCTCCCTACAACAAGCTAGTCTTTAATTTCTCATAATACCATACCTATGTCTTAAGATATTCACATGACAAATAAAACACATTCTGAAACTCATTTTGCACAATCTATGTAAACATTTTTTTTTTTTAATTAACCATCTCCAAGATACTTGCTCCCTATTTATTTGGATTTTGATCAACCAACAATTCCTGTGTTATTAAACAACTTAGCATACTACACCAAAACTCTCCATATTAAAAAACCCTGATTCTGTATCTTAAAATGTTATACCTCCTACCCCCATACTGAATAATATCTGAGGGAGAATGTGACAGAAAGCAGTCATTTGAGTTATAAGGCGATAATTTACATATAATTTAATTATGTTTAAAAGTGAAAAGTCACCATTCCATTTTTATTTGTCCTGTCATGCTAAGGGTATAGAATTTCAAAGCTAGCATATGCAGGGCTATTCTGTAACATCGTTGTTAAGAAACCAATTATAATTATTTATTAAGCTTAAAGAACTGCTCTTAACAAATGTACTGCTATTTGGCATTCTGTAACTCATTTGTTATTGCAGTATTTGTTTTCTTGTGGTTTGTTAGCCAACTGGAGTGATTAATCAAAAATTCATGCACTCTGCAATAGTGTTTTGTTTTCCCACTGCTACCAGTGTTCGAATACTGACTACCAAGTGCTTTTCTTATTTTTCCTTGGCTGCTTGCCTAGACTGAGACAAAGCATGCTGTGAAAACGACACAAGAAAAATAAAATATATATGTGTGGATTTTTAAAATTCACACCCATTGCTTAGAATAGCAAGACTTACACCTTCTTGTGATCCCAAAGAATTAGATTTCTTTTATGGAGAAATATTGTCCCGATAATTCACATATGAAAAACTTGCCCAAATGCTGAACAACTGTGGCGGTAGCCTTGTAAAATGAGTTTGAATTTTAGGTTAGGAAAGACAAAAAAATTACCAGCACTATTTCATATTGTTTTAATGCAAGTTTAACTAATTCATATCAACCCATAATTATTGTTTAATTTTCTTTATGGTTTTTAGCTTTTAGTTATACTTTTTAAACATTTCAGTTGTCATGCAGTTTTTTCTGAACGAGCATAACTAGGTGGGTACTTATTTTTATACATCATTTGGCAATGTTCAGCTGTAGTTCAGTTTTGTGGAAAATTTCTTGCATCTTAACAACCTTTGAATGAAAATTATAATTGATATCTGATAATATCCACATTATTTAGGTATTCATTAAGTGCAAGTTTGCAGTGGAAAAAAAAAAAGGCTAGTTTCACTAGTTGTTATTTTGGGGAATGTTCCAGCTACAAGAATTTTATTTGGGATTATTTTTGATATGCAAATTTATTAAGCATAAAAACATTGCCTTATAACACAAATGACCTGCTTTCTGTCACATTCTCCCTCGGATATTATTCAGTATAGGGGTAGGAGTTATAACATTTTAAGATACGGAATCAAGGTTTTTTAATATGGACAGTTTTGAGTGTAGTATGCTAAGTTGTTTAATAATGCAGGAATTGTTGGTTGATTAAAACCATTGGGCCCAACCACACACCCTTCTTAATTACCATTCTGATATAGTGGCCACGGCAGTTATTTTGTGTGGAGTTATTGCTAACTTTATATAAAAAAAAATGGGCTAACGGAATGTCACAAAAGGTAAGAATATATGCTATTCTGGATCATTCAAGTTAAGTCACATGGAACCTACAGCTAAACCCTGTCCTCGCTGGCCGCAACTCCTCTATATAAAAAAAATCCCTCTTAGCGGTTTAGGGCCCTCAATGTTGGGCTACGCCTTGCAGCTTAGGGCCAATGTTGACAGCAGAAGCAGTGCCCCATAATGCCCTGGTTGTTTAACTGGTGAAAATGGAACAAAAGTGATAATATATTTCAGAATAATCATAAAATATGTTAACCACAAAGTGCATTACTCTTCATGATGTGTAACAATGAGCTCGTAAGTGCACGTGTTCCATGTTAATAGCAAAAGTACTCTCTACCCACATACAAAATATTATGCTCTTCCAGCAGCATCAGTATAAATTCAATTTTCTATGGTTACAAGAAGCTCGTAAATACATTTCCGCTAACCACTTCTTTTAGTAGATTGGAAATTATCTCAAAATAATTCTGGGAATGAAAACGTATCTGTAATATCCTACAGCTCTCAAAAGTGCTCAGCTCCTAATCTTAACCTAAAAATGAAACACATATTCATGAACCATATAAACCGACACAACAGATATCATTATTTGAACCTAAAATTCTTAAATTGATAACTGTTTATTACTATACGAGAATACACATCTATTTTGCTATTAAAATTTGTCTCTGTTGGGAGCATCATTTACCAATGCTATCACACAGAACATTGCTTACTCGCGTAATGCATAACATTTAGTATTTTAAACTACAATAATAAATAAAAATTTGATAATTAAAATGTAAATTTCTATCATCCTTTTCCTCTTACAGGAACACGTCTATATGAATGTTGTGTAAGTTTTGTTACAGAATGCGCATAACAATTGGTTGGCAGTTTGTTAAACCTTAACAAAACATAGCCCTAATAGTGATCCACTTTTTAAAACATTTGGCTAATGCTTCAGCCAGCTGTATCCCTACAACAAAATGTGTAATATGGAAGATAGCATAGAGAAAATCATGTGATTGTATCATGACAGGCGTGGTCAGTTAGTTTCAACTTAATTCCAGCATAAATTACAATTTATACAAAACAAAAATGCTAAATTATTATTAAATGAGACACCTAAGAAAGTTGCTGTTCAACAAGACTTACCTTAATCATTCTGGATGTGAATTATAGTTACTTTCTCTACTACACATAGTAAGTAGGGGAAATATTGTACTCCACTAAAAAATTTGATGTTGCTATTTCATAGGAAACGTGTTTTGAGGCCCCCTTGAATCCAAAGAAAAGAATTTTTAGAAAAACACTTCTGTATGTATGTGCCTGAACAGCATTAACTGAAAAACGAAACCTTGGTTAAAAATCTACTTGGTATTTAATTTCAGCACCTTCCAAGGATGCTACACAAAGATTTTGATTTTCTCAAAAATGGCTGTAATGATTTTGATTAATCATTTGAATTCAGTATGTTTAAGGTATTTTCCTGATAAATGAAATGCATATCTTGGATTTTCTGAGAATAGCCTCTGAAGCCCTCTTTATTCTGAATGACTTTTGTATAACTGATAAACTGTAAGACCTAGGCAAAATGTTACTACATAAAAAATTAGATCTAGTTAAAAACATGCAATTTATGTTAAATACATGTTTTTTGTGCCATTGACCATTTCCGAGATATTCCTTGTTGTTTGGTGCTTTAATTTTAAAAGCCATATTTTTGTCAAATGGGAAATCATTATTCTCTCTCTGTTGTGCCTACAAGAAAATATGCAATACGATAACTTCTGTAAATGTTTATCTCAATTAACGTGAAGTAGTTGTAAGAATAGTTCATACAAGACTGAGTAGAGAAAGTCATGTGAGTGCAACACATAAGATATTTTACTTTCTCCACTAGGGGAAGTATTGCATTCCACCCAAAAATTGGATACCACGATTTTACCAGAAATACACATTTTGAGGTGCCCTGAATGCAAATAAAGCATTTTTGGAAACATTTCCATGTGTGTGTGTGTCTGTTTGTCAACACACAACTCAAAAACGAAAAGTCGGATAAATACCAAATATTTGGGTTTAGTATTTTCCAAGGATGCGACACAATTTTCAAGAAAACCCCTAATACAAACTACCTTTTACATGGAACATTTTTCAAAAATTTTGATTTTCTCAAAACTGGTTTTAATGATTTTGATTAAAATATATGTTTAAGATATTTTCATGGCAAATGAAGCGCATATCTTGAATTTTCTGGGAATGTCCCCAAAAAGTCCTCTTCATGAACCATTTCAGAGATATTCCTTGTTATTTGTTTGAATTTTCCAATACGTATACTTTTTCTCGAATGGAATGCTCCACATAGCAACCAGCTCTTAAAACATTTGACTATCACTTAAAGTCTACCATATTCCCCTTGCACCTACAAGAAAATTAGCAATAAGATTAACATGAAGTAGATGGAGAATAAGCGTTTGTACAAGAGCAGAGACAGTCATATGAGTACAACACAGATTTGTTTTTTTAAATTCATTTGTGTATACAAAATCAATTTGCCTTCTAAGCTTTGTACCTGGCATAATGAAAGTATGGGTGACAAGACTTAAAAATTCTTTATTATAAGATAACATTTTGTATGCGTGAAACACTGAACACAGTCTTCTGTTTAACCTATATCACTTCCTTGAACTTTTTGTGAGGCGTAGTCTTCTATGTGCATTCCTGTGGTATCTGAAATTAAAACAGTCATTAAGTCTACTATAGATACAGGTACAATGCTGATTATAAAAAAACTCATTAGAGATACTCAAATTGCTAATTGAGTCTCATGTAAAATATCCTCAAAGAAATTTTTAAAATTTCCAGTCTATGTATTATTTTTAGAAAGTAGTTTTTTTATTATTCAATATTAAATTTTCTGTAATATTAACATTATTATTGCTTTTATCATCACAAATACTAATTTATTTAATTAATATTACCACTGCTGTCTACATCTGTTTGGGAGGAATCTCCGAGAGTGCAACAGCTTTCTGATTCAGGGGAGTGCTAGAAATTAGCAGTTATTGTTAATATATATATATTATGCAAACTTCTTTCTTGGTTAACAATTTTTCTGATTTTGTTAGTGGTCAACAAATTGTTTTGCAACAAATAACTGACAGCACCCTTGACTTAAAACATAGATTTAATAGTTTGGCTCCCTGAAATAAAAAAAGTTGATTTAATATCTGCCCATCTAATTTTTTACTTTCTCTACTACGTATACTAAATAGGGGTAATATTGCATTCTACCCAAAAATTCAATACGGAGATTTCACCAGGAATGCATGTTTTGAGGTCCCTGTGTGTGTCTGTGAACAGCTCAAGTCAAAAACAAAAAGTTGGATAAACATCAAAGATTTTCAAGAAAATCCCCAAACTACTGTTTACAAGGAACATTTTTTGAAAATTTTGATTTTCTCAAAAATGGCTCTTATCGATTTTGATTAAAAATCATATGTTTAAGATATTTTCATGGCAAATGAAATGTATATCTTGAATTTTATGGGAATGTCCCCAACAGTCCTCCTCATTCTAAATAACTTTTGCCTAACTTGTAAACCGCAAGACAAAGTTTTACTACACAGAATATATAAATCTGGTTAAAACACAATTTTTGTCACTCTTTTTTTGTGGAGTGAACCATTTCCAAGATATTCCTTGTTGTTTGTTTGAATTTTCAAACACTTGTACTTTTTTTCAAGCGGGTATGCGTTATATTCATTTTTTTTTTTTTTTTTTTTTTTAATGTCCTGGACACACAAAGAGATTGGAATGCTCCACATAGCAACCAGCTCTTAAAACATTTGACTATCGCTTAAAGTTTACCATATTCCCCTTGCATCTACAAGAAAATTAGCAATATGATTAACATCTCGATTAACATGAAGCGTATGGAGAATAAGCATTTGTACAAGAGTAGAGAAACTCATGTGAGTGCAACATGTCAGATTTTTTAATTTTTTTTTAAAATCAGCAAGCACCTCAAATGACTCTACTCCCTTTTCCCAATATTCATTTATTGTTAAAAGACTGGCGTTCCTCTGCAACATTCATTTTCAAAAGTCGACGAGACTCCCTTATGTTTTAGTTATTTTTACTGCCAGATTCACTCCCTGGCACATGTGACTCCCCCAGTTAAATGCCCTAAATGTTAAAATAAAGAAGTGTGTAATCATGGCAGTAAGTGTAAAATAAACATAGCACTTATGATCCTTAGCCAAATTGCAGATGATTACGAATATGACCGAGATGCACCCTCACCACCTCACCTGACTTGAAGCCCGAGAACATCTAGAGTAGGATTATGAATATGTTTGGCATATATAAGTTTGTGGAGTTGGTTTTTTTAACACTACATAATTTACACTTTGATTTTTGAGGGACTACTTTTGGGAGCTTTGCTTCCATTTTTAACCTCGGGGATCTGACTGCCGTTGCTAATAAAGTGTAAGTGATGTAGTGTTAAAAAAGAACAGCCACTTCCACACATATACAAGTATAATTTGGATGTCAGTGTTACTAAAGTCCTCATCAATTAATATGTTTGGTACATTTAAGATAGATTAAAATTATACCGCCTTAGTTGTGAATCAAACCCAATCAGTCATGCTAATGACTACACCACCAGTCTGCCATCTTCTACTTGCACTCTATAAACAAGTTACAATCCAATGCAGCAGTCAAACCTTTGTATTTGTAATTAGCAGGAATACTTCTCATGCTAGTGTTTCGCAAACTGCACACATATCTCATTTACAAGGGTGATACTGAACATTTTAGAATGCATGTTTCTAAAAACAAATGAAATTTTTTATATTTGACAGCTACTTTTTAATGTTTTGAGTTGATTGCAATGTAGTTTATTTGATTTTCTCAAATAGTTTGTTAATTATCATCATTGAAAGATTTTGGGTTCCCCAAAAATTAATTTCGAGAACATTTACAGGCTACAATGTTTTACAATTTTAAATCAACATTAATGCCTAAACAATCTGCAGATCAGCTTATAAATGCGTTTGGCTAAGAAGTCCCAACAATGTATAATTGATACAGCGAATTCAAGAGAGATCAGTCTTTTTCTTAGTGATGAATTTCATGAAGCATGCCCAAGAACTGCTGTTACTGATGAAAATATTGCTACCATTTCAACAATGCTTGAAGAAGATTGACGGTCATCTTATGAATTTATTTGGGTGACATTGGCCATTGTATGAGTCAAATCCAAAACATTTTACATCAAAAGTTAGACGTGAGAAAACTTTGTTGTCAATGAATTCCACACAAACTGACTCCTGATCAAACACAATAATGCATTGATTGATGCAGGAAAACTTTAGAACAAATTCCTAAGCGGCACTACAAATTTGATTTGGAATATTGTTACTAGTGATGAATCTTGGATTTATTGTTATGACCCTGAAAAGAAAAGTTAATCAGCTAAATGGTTCTTTCAAACAGGAACTATGCATACAAAAGTCCGATGAATTTGCAGTGCTGGTAAGAAGATGGTTGCTAGTTTCTTTTCTAAAACTGACCATATTGCTATTATAGCATTAGAAGATAGACCTACCATTATTATTGATTGGTACACAAATGTGTGTTTACGGCAAGTTTTTGAAGAAGTTCATGAAAAATGCCCAATAGGAAATATAATGTTACTTCACTGTCGCATAATACTGTAAAACTTATAGCTGAGTATCTGGATGCCCTAAAGATTAGCAGCTGGAACCTCCACCATACAGCCCTGACCTAGCACCTTGTAATTTCTTTTTGTTTCAAAATTAAAGTTAAAATGCGTGAAATCACTTTTTCATCAGATGAAGCAGTGGAACATTATAAATACCTGGTTTCTGAAGTGTCTCAGGAAGAGTGGCATCATTGAATGGAAAAATGTATTGATTTAAAATAGAGAGAGTTGAGGGTTGTTACACTACATCACTAAAATGTTCTTACTTTGAACGCATTTCAGGAGATGGTTTGCTCCCATTGTCAGCATGTTTCCAACTGATTTTGCTGGTTATTGTCTGGGGAATGTGTGTGGTTAGTGGTGTTCTCTGGTGCTGGGCTGATGAACCTCCAAAGGCTGCTGGGTGGTGGCACTTCGAAATTCATTAGGTGAATCCTGTGTTTGACAATATGTATTTTTCCCCAGATGTCCAATTCATTGCTGCTGTTGATCGGTTTTAAGAGTTTTATGTTTGGAGTGATATCATGGTTTTGAAGACCAGAAATGATGTGCTACTGCTGATTTATCTGGCTGTTTTTGGTAAATGCATCTCATATGCTCTTTAAGTCTTATTTCAAGATTTCGTTGGTTCTTCCTATGTATACCAGGTTACAGTCATTACAAACTATTTGATATATACCAGCTGATTTATCGTTGGGGATAGGGTCTTTTGTTCTGTTGCATAGTAGTTTCTGTATATTGTGGTTATTCTGTGGAGACAGGGTCATCTGGAAAAAATTGGACATCTGGGAAAAAATACATATTGTCAAACACAGGAATCACCTAATGAATTTTGAACTACCGCCACCCAGCAGCCTTTGGAGGTTCATCAGCCCAGCACCAGAGAACACCACTAACCACACACATTCCCCAGACAATAACCAGTAAAATCAGTTGAAAACATGCTGACGATGGGAGCAAACCGTTCTCCCAAAACGCGTTCAAGTAAGAACATTTTAGTGATATAGCGTAACCACCTTCAACTCTTCTATTTTAAAATATGACACATCAGTGTTAGTAGCTTCTTAATCTTCAAAATTAATTAATAAATGTATTGATATTAAAGGGGAATATTTTTAAATACAATAAAATCATTTAAATTTTTTAAAAATAACCCTTGTTTGATTTTCTAAAAATGTTCAGTGTCACCCTAGTATCTCCAGGAATTTCAAGGTTTTTTTGTGACTAGAGTGCAATGCAATGATATTTCACTTATAACTTTTTGGCACTTTATATTACCTAAGCACTAGTTTGTTATTGAATATTTATTACTTAGAAATGAGATTTCTTACAGAATTTATAATATCCTCCTGGGCCTAAAGGAGTTATTAGATAAAATGCAGTACAATGACCTTCCCAATGTAATCCACCAAGAATCTTCCCTGCCTTCATAACCAAACACATTTTCTGTCTCTTCTATTATAGTGAAAACTCTTTTCTTATTGGGTACATTCACAACAATAACCTACACCCTCTCTGGTCAAAGCTTGATATTTTTTATCTTTTTGAACCTCCCACAACTTGCACTAGTTCCACATTTCAATACTTTGAGGAAAGGTTTTCTTTCTTTAGTACTACCCACAAACTGGCTTTTCCAACTGAGGTACTAGCATGGCCATTGGAGCAGCAGCAGTGAGGCGGGGCAAGGTGAGAAGTGGCAGAAGGTGTTGTTGTAGTGGTAGTGTAAGTTTAAAATAACTGTTCTTAAAAACACAAAGCCACTAAAATATATGTAAAATAATTTTTAACATGTAGATTATTACTTACATCTTGAGATTTTGGCAATTGGTTTGCTTCTTGCTTCACCAACAATGTTATAGTAGGTTGAAGCAATGTTCATCGAATGCTTGAAGATTTTATGCTTAAGATGACATTGGGCTTTCCCTTTGGCATTGACAACAAAAATAAAGGTGCTTGTTGTTCAACAATGGCACTGGGGATTAATTGATCTGCATCATTTTCCCTCTGGCTTCCCAATATGAAGTCTGTAAGTTATCACTTTTAAGGCCTTTGTATTAGGTGAGATATTGTTTGTGCAGGATGACCTACACTTGGGTGTAGGTAGGCATCCTATCTTGTAGAGGTGTTCTGCGAGGCAATCATGGCCAGTTGCCATCCTAAATAAGGCCACTACAGTCTTTCTTGGCATTTTTTTGTATATCAACTCTATGTTTAATATTCTTATAATCTCTATCTTTTAATTTATGTTCAAGTCTCTGCTGTCTTTAGAAATGTTGTTTAATGTTATTTAATTGTTTATTTATTTCTATTTGTCCTAAATGTTCCCATGAATAATTAAACAACATTTTTAATGAAGGAGAAACTAACTGCTGTTTCCTATTGGACACCTCCACTGTGCTGAGATCAGAGGGAGACAATATATTACTGTCTCTGTTGTACACATGTAGTCACAGCGACCACTACTTGGGGAAGGTGACCCAGCACCCTGTCACTGGCAGCTTCTTTACCTTCAATTAGCAGTGAGCTTTCTTTATTAAACACAGATAGCATTTTATAGAAAAAATGAAACAAATGTTTAGTTATTTATTCAATAACAAACTGTTTCATACTCACCAATATTACTTGGCTCCACTGTAACTGCGGTACTTTCACTTAAACCAGGCTGTAAGAACGTACTGAGCTGCTCGTCCTCACTATCTTCCTGCAATGGACAATTTCTGTGAATTTATTTTCAGAAAAACAAATTTGCAACCTTATTTTATACTTTCTACACCACATAGGTAGAGGAAGTATTGCATTCCACCCAACATTTGATGTCAAGATTTCAACAGAAATACTTGTTTTGAGGTACTCCATAAAAAAAAAAACATTCTTATAAAAGATCTGTGTGCATCTGTGAACAGCATAATTAAAAAAATCTTGTTTGTTACATTCACATGACTTTCTCTACCCTATATTGCTTAGTAGTGCATTATTCTTACGAAAGTTTATTTTCCCATCTACTTCATTAAACATTAAGCAATAGACAAAAACATGCTACACAAAAAATATAGATCTCTTTAAAAGATACAATTTATTTTAAATAACTTTTTTTGTGGCATAAGCCATTTCTGAGATATCCATTATTAATGGTTTGAATTGTTAATTCTTTTAAAGTTCTGTCAACATGCAGTTGTTTCTCGCGATTGCATGGAAACAGTATGGGATTTTAAGGCCAGCGTCGAGTTGTTAAACATTTGACTATCGTTGTTCTCTTTGTATCTATAATGAAATGTGTAATGTAGCTATTTCTGTAAAGGTTTATCTCAATTAAAATGAAGTAGATAAAAAAGTAAGGCTTTAGTAAGAATACTTAGTATACCCACTAATAAATGATACAGGATAGAGAAAGTCGTGTGAATGTATCACATCAGATTTTTTATGACAGGCAGAGTATTCCACTTACATCACCTTTATTGTGGCAGCACAACTTGAGAACTAAAATGGCACTTCCATCCTATTCTTTAACACCATACAAGGTTACCACATCATTAAGATTGTTCTACAGCTGTAATTACAATTTAGATCCCAAAAATATCTGAGCACCCAGTAGTTCTTGCACAATACATCATTTATATTTGAAAAATTAATGTTAAGGTGCATTTTAGGAATATGAAACACAAATACATTGATAAATGAGCCGCGGAAAATCAGTTTCTCATTTAGTCATACAATGAACTCTTTTAAGTTAAATTACTAAAGCAATTAAATGGACCTATATACTTAATGATTTGGGGAAAATATTTATTATAAACAAAAGAGATCATATGTACAATTTGTTCTACAGTTTGGTTTACAATGTATATTCGTATATCATTATACCCCTACATCTAATGTATAATTTATCTGGTGCTTGTTTTCTTATTGGGCCACACAGATTACTTGGCTCCCTTGCTTCTCTTACTTTTTCTATACTATTTTTTTCCTTTACCTTCCTTAATATTCTCCCATGTCCTTGATTTTGTTTCTTAGAACCTTTTATTGAGTCAGTCATATCTTCATTCATTTTTATACATCTAACCAACATTTTTTTTAAACTTCTTTCTACTATTGCCTTTTTCTCCTTGGTCTTCCTAGTACTACTAATGCAACCTCTCCTGGTGCTGCTCTTAGTAGTTCAATTAATTCTTTATAAACCATTCTATACATTTGGTCAATTTTACTACTTCATCTCTAATTTCCCCGCTATTACTCAACCTCACTCCTAAATAGTCATATTCTTTGACTACCTCCAGTTCTTGACCACCTAGATACCATTTTTCTTCTTTCCTCCATTTATCACTTAGTACTTATTTATATTTACCTTAATTCCCCATTTTTTGCACATTCTTGAATTTCATTTATTGCTTTTGTAACGCTATTATCGACATGGTGGCTACTATAAAATCGTCTGCGTATAATGAACCTGGAATCTCCTTATCTCTTATTACTGGACAATGCTAATTTCTTATTTTTACTCCTAATATATCATCTATGAATAGGTTACTAATATGAACTCAGTTTACATCCTGTCTTAATCCTATTTTTTTTTATTGCGTGTCAATTTACTTCCTTTCCCTATTTGTTCTTTATTTTATTGTGATATGTAAATTTCTCCATTGCTTTTCTAAGTCTAGTATGCGGATACTGGGTCTACACTTTCCTCCCCTTGTAACATTACCCTCCCTTCTCTCAAATCTATTATTTTATACCCTGCCCCCTTCTAGCAATTTCTTCTGCTTCACTGACTGTTCTGACTCTTATTACTTCCCCACTTCTCACTCGTATCACTCCCTCTTCCGCATACACATTTCTTGCTGTACTGTTAATCATCTGTTCTCTTGGCTTCTCCCCACTTCTTCTTTGCATCTCTTCTCACCCCACCTCTGCAACCAATGTTAGCTCCTCCTCCTCCCCCTCCCTAGCTGCTGCTGCTTCTTCCTCCCTATTTTCTTCTGTACTCCTTTCATGGCTGTTTCCCTCCTCCCTATATGCATTTCTTACTGCAATCATCTGTTCTCTCAGCTTCTCCCCACTTCTCCTTTGCATCTCTTCCACCCCACCGCTGCTGGTTCTTCCTCCTTATTTTCTTCTGTTCTCCTTTCATAAGTGTTTCTTGCATCTGTTAAGTTTGTGACTTGATCAGCTGTTTTCTGCTCCTTTCTCCAAACTGCCGAATCAGCTATTCTCTCGGTTCTTTCACTTGTATGTGTCCTGGGCGATTGTTTCTGCTGACGTTCGCACCTTTTTTCTCGTTCATTCCTCTGTATACTCATACTCCATTCTACTCCTTCCACAAATAATTTTAAACCTTTCAAAAATGCCCTTTTCCCAGCTGCTCTTGTTTCTTTCATTCTGGCAATTAATTCTTCTCTCAAAATTTGTTCCTCTCTTGTATAGTCCTGCTCTAAAAAAATGTTTGAGCCTCATAATCTCCTGGTGTTCCTTAAAATTTTCCTCTTTTTTTCCATTGTCGTTATTCTTATAACAATGGGTCTAGACTTTCTTCCGATTCGGTACATGTCCTCTATCTCCCAACCAAATGTTTTTATACCTAGTTCTTCTTCCATGATCCCGTACACTACTTCTTCTAGGTATCTGTCACTCTGAAAATTACGCAGTTCGTTCTTCTCTGTCCTGCTTCAATGTTTTTCTTGCAATCCATTATCTGCTGTACCATGTCTTCTCTCTGCTTCTTCTTAACCTCCTCGAGCCAACTTGAATTTTCCTCGGATTCCATTAGTTGATTCATTTCTGCAGGTCCTGTTTTCACCTCCACACCACCAATTATACAGCTCTCGCTCTGCACAACCTTCTCCTACCGCTGTCAGCACCAGACTCAAGAGATCATATAATGAATTCTCAAATACTGCCAATTTAGTCTATAAAAAATTCTGTTTTACTTCTAGTAGATGGCAATACTATGAACAATCCATCACCTGTGGCATTGATATTAAAAGAAACTTATTCGGTTAAACTAAATTTAAATTAAATAATCTCAGTCCCTTGTGCATCAACAGACTTCCTCTGGTAGCATCATTGAGAATTTCAAAATTCATCATGCTTTTTTATAAAAATCTTTTCCCATATATTCTATTTCTTTCAGGTTCCTTGATGCTTTCAGCTAGTACTGATTCCAGAACATTTTTGAGGTACATAATACAATTTTGGCTTCTCAAAGCAGATTCTTTCTAGGCAATAAAGATGGGTACATAAACATCAAGAAAATATCAAATCACTGCTCGAATGCAATAGCACATACTTTCATACTTTGCAAAACCTGGAAAAGTTCTAAGGTAAATCTAAAACAGCACTTCAGCTACAAAGGCTTTGTTCAAACACATGACCAGTCTAGAATTTGGATATTCATAGCCTTTAAATTCAAGTGCACAGATTTCTCATTCAAATTATAACTACAACAATCACAAACCTTTGACAACAAAAATATTGGAAATGACATCCTTGTGTCGCCAGACATTTCTCACAACTTTCACAAACTTTTATCTAACACTCATTAATTCTACATGATTGTTTAAATAAAACCATGTGGGTCAATAGAGCAATCATTAGCATTATCGAACGCCCATTTGCACAAATTAACCCTACTCACATTATTACAATTTCAGTTAATTTTAAAAAATTAGTGGCATTCCTCTCTAAGACTTGTGAAATTCGTGATTCTTGTGTAAGCTTTCTCAGATATCTTTGACTTTATTGTAACTTTTCTACAATGTGATCAAGTTTTTCCTCCATAAGGACATGTTTATTTTTATGAACAATAGATCCCATTTCCCTAAATGTATTCACAAGATTACAAACTGTTTCTCTAGGAGAGTCAGGAAACCATCTCACTTCTCTACAAGAGTTTGTTGTCACATAGGAATCATACATGAAGATTCTGTGTGCTGGTATTATAAGAACAGGGAATCTGTCTTACTTCTCTACAAGAGTTTGTTGTCACATAGGAATCATACATGAAGATTCTGTGTGCTGGTATTATAAGAACAGGGAATCTGTCTCACTTCTCTACAAGAGTTTGTTGTCACATAGGAATCATACATGAAGATTCTGTGTGCTGGCATTATAACAGCAGGGAATCTGTCTCACTTCTCTACAAGAGTTTGTTGTCACATAGGAATCATACATGAAGATTCTGTGTGCTGGCATTATAACAGCAGGGAATCTGTCTCACTTCTCTACAAGAGTTTGTTGTCACATGGGAATCATACATGAAGATTCTGTGTGCTGGTATTATAACAGCAGGGAATCTGTCTCACTTCTCTACAAGAGTTTGTTGTCACATAGCAATCATACACGAAGATTCTGTGTGATGGCATTATAACAAGAGGGAATCTGTCTCACTTCTCTACAAGAGTTTGTTGTCACATAGGAATCATACATGAAGATTCTGTGTGCTGGCATTATAACAGCAGGGAATCTGTCTCACTTCTCTACAAGAGTTTGTTGTCACATAGGAATCATACATGAAGATTCTGTGTGCTGGCATTATAACAGCAGGGAATCTGTCTCACTTCTCTACAAGAGTTTGTTGTCACATAGGAATCATACATGAAGATTCTGTGTGCTGGCATTATAACAGCAGGGAATCTGTCTCACTTCTCTACAAGAGTTTGTTGTCACATAGGAATCATACATGAAGATTCTATGTGCTGGCATTATAACAGCAGGGAATCTGTCTCACTTCTCTACAAGAGTTTGTTGTCACATAGGAATCATACATGAAGATTCTGTGTGATGGCATTATAACAAGAGGGAATCTGTCTCACTTCTCTACAAGAGTTTGTTGTCACATAGGAATCATACATGAAGATTCTGTGTGCTGGCATTATAACAGCAGGGAATCTGTCTCACTTCTCTACAAGAGTTTGTTGTCACATAGGAATCATACATGAAGATTCTGTGTGCTGGCATTATAACAGCAGGGAATCTGTCTCACTTCTCTACAAGAGTTTGTTGTCACATAGGAATCATACATGAAGATTCTGTGTGCTGGCATTATAACAGCAGGGAATCTGTCTCACTTCTCTACAAGAGTTTGTTGTCACATAGGAATCATACATGAAGATTCTGTATGCTGGCATTATAACAGCAGGGAATCTGTCTCACTTCTCTACAAGAGTTTGTTGTCACATAGGAATCATACATGAAGATTCTGTGTGCTGGCATTATAACAGCAGGGAATCTGTCTCACTTCTCTATAAGTTTGTTGTCACATAGGAATCATACATGAAGATTCTGTATGCTGGCATTATAACAGCAGGGAATCTGTCTCACTTCTCTACAAGAGTTTGTTGTCACATGGGAATCATACATGAAGATTCTGTGTGCTGGCATTATAACAGCAGGGAATCTGTCTCACTTCTCTACAAGAGTTTGTTGTCACATAGGAATCATATATGAAGATTCTGTGTGCTGGCATTATAACAGCAGGGAACCTGTCTCACTTCTCTACAAGAGTTTGTTGTCACATAGGAATCATATATGAAGATTCTGTGTGCTGGCATTATAACAGCAGGGAATCTGTCTCACTTCTCTACAAGAGTTTGTTGTCACATAGGAATCATATATGAAGATTCTGTGTGCTGGCATTATAACAAGAGGGAATCTGTCTCACTTCTCTACAAGAGTTTGTTGTCACATAGGAATCATACATGAAGATTCTGTGTGCTGGCATTATAACAGCAAGGAATCTGTCTCACCTCACTACAAGAGTTTGTTGTCACATAGGAATCATACATGAAGATTCTGTGTGCTGGCATTATAACAACAGGGAATCTGTCTCACTTCTCTACAAGAGTTTGTTGTCACATAGGAATCATACATGAAGATTCTGTGTGCTGGCATTATAACAACAGGGAATCTGTCTCACTTCTCTACAAGAGTTTGTTGTCACATAGGAATCATACATGAAGATTCTGTGTGCTGGCATTATAACAACAGGGAATCTGTCTCACTTCTCTACAAGAGTTTGTTGTCACATAGGAATCATACATGAAGATTCTGTGTGCTGGCATTATAACAGCAGGGAATCTGTCTCACCTCTCTACAAGAGTTTGTTGTTACATAGGAATCATACATGAAGAGTCTGTGTGCTGGCATTATAACAGCAGGGAATCTGTCTCACTTCTCTACAAGAGTTTGTTGTCACATAGGAATCATACATGAAGAGTCTGTGTGCCGGTATTACAACAGCACTAGCACGCTATAACACTGAAACATGTGGTCTCACAACGTATCAACTGATTAGCCAGCACATAAAGAGAGAACAGAAACAGTGCAGTGCAGGTCAAGCAATTCCCAGTAATGCAGTTGTGTGTCCAAACGAAAGCTCTTTATAACTTATTTCTATATTAATATTTTAAAGAGAAAACTCTGTGTGTGTATGTGTATGTAGGGGGGAAGGTAATCTCAAAAACCACTTAACTGATTTTGACAATTATTTCCACATTGAAAAGTCCAATTCTTTATGATGGGGCTGTAATTTAATTTCATTTACTACTAAAAGATCAGTTGTTGCTGCACAGAATATGCATGTAAAGTAAAATAAATGCCGCAGATATTTCATTTCAAGTAACATATAAGTATATGGTCACAATTTAGCAATTACGACTCAGCAAAACAAAAGAGAATCAAATCCGTTTATAATGCTATGATACACATGTGACAGCAATCTTAAAATATTTTAATAACCATCTTGTAAGAACGTTATTGCACAAAGAAAGAAAACTGCTAACAATAGAAATCATGAACCAATATTTTTTAATTAAGAATTAGGAAGATGGTTTTTCTTGTTAATTAATCGCAGACTATACAAGGTTAACTTGTTGACCTGGGAGTGGGAAATCTTCATATTCACCAGCTTCACCTCTATTTCACTGTATATGTTAAGGGTTTCTGTATTATGTGAAACTATGTAGCCTTTGTGTTATTAAATAACTACAGAACCAAAGAGAAGGTACAAAGATTTAAAATTTCACCAACTGTAATTATCCAAGTTACTTGACCTTTTACATGCATATTAAGAGATCTTTCATCCATTATTAGGAATAACTGGGTCTGTACGAAAGTACAATTATAAGGGTTAAAGGGGAGGATTCAGCATAAAAATCTTATAGATTATTGTACAATCATTTCACAAAGAACGGGGAGAGGTAAATAGAATTAATTGCATTTATTTAAAGGTGAGTCGGAATTGTTACACTAACATCACTTAAGTTTACTCACTTAACATGTTTCGGGAAACGGTTGTTCCCATCCTCAGAAGTTAATTCGACTGGCCCGTGTTGTTGGTGTTTCCGTTTTTTGGACTGGATCCTGTGGTGGCATCTTGTGGTGGAGAAATGTACTTCCAGAGAGGATTTGGTGGCGGCAAATCAAAATTCATTAGATGTGT
This sequence comes from Deroplatys truncata, assembly GCA_030765065.1. NCBI lineage: Eukaryota > Metazoa > Arthropoda > Insecta > Mantodea > Mantidae > Deroplatys > Deroplatys truncata. The sequence continues at coordinate 8,946,075 of CM060985.1, read as the reverse complement.
GTTGTGTTTTAGAATGGTGATCTTCTCCCATGCATCTAATTCGGCTGCAAATTTGGCTCGTTTGACTAATGTAATATTGGGTTTGATGTTGTGATTAGTGATCCAAAAATGGTGTGAAACTGCAGATTTGTCCATTTGTTTGTATTTAATACATCTCATGTGCTCCTTTAGCCTAGTTTCTAGGTTTCTTTTTGTCTTACCTATGTATACTTTATTGCAATCTGAACAATTGATTTTATAGATTCCAGCTTTTTTGTCTTGTGGAATGCACATCAGAAACACAACAAATCTCAGCCAGCAAGATAAAGAGCTAAAGTTTAAGAAATTCACATACCACCCAGGAACATTTCACAAATTTAAGAAGATTTTCATGAAACATAACATCAGCCTAGCTCCACAGAACAAATTTAACATAGAGAAATTACTTTGTAACAAGTTAAAAGACCCCATTCCACAATACAAAAAAGCTGGAATCTATAAAATCAATTGTTCAGATTGCAATAAAGTATACATAGGTAAGACAAAAAGAAACCTAGAAACTAGGCTAAAGGAGCACATGAGATGTATTAAATACAAACAAATGGACAAATCTGCAGTTTCACAACATTTTTGGATCACTAATCACAACATCAAACCCAATATTACATTAGTCAAACCAGCCAAATTTGCAGCCGAATTAGATGCATGGGAGAAGATCACCATTCTAAAACACAACACACATCTAATGAATTTTGATTTGCCGCCACCAAATCCTCTCTGGAAGTACATTTCTCCACCACAAGATGCCACCACAGGATCCAGTCCAAAAAACGGAAACACCAACAACACGGGCCAGTCGAATTAACTTCTGAGGATGGGAACAACCGTTTCCCGAAACATGTTAAGTGAGTAAACTTAAGTGATGTTAGTGTAACAATTCCGACTCACCTTTAAATAAATTCAATACACATCACTGTTTCTAGCTTCTTTTCATTACAATATCAACAGAATTAATTGAGTTGCCATTTGATGCAGTAATTTGTATCACAAATTACTTAAATGTAAATAATGATTGTAATATGAATATGCATTTTTATGTGACATTGATTTCAGATGTTTATTGATTGTAAATATTGTTGGGAAGTAAATTTATAATGCCTTACTGAAACTGTCAATAATAGCGCGCAATAATGCAGCGAGGGGGTGGGCTGTTTATCATTATTGGAAACGAGGAAGTTACGTAATGTTAGCGCGTTTTTTCCGTTGAGAAACTTCTGGAATGTTTCCTTAGAGCATATGTATTCATAATTTTAATTGGATATTAAAATAGACGCTACTGTTGGCGCGTTTTATTAGCCAATTGCAGTTCAGTTATAATCTTTAGGCGTATCTGGATGAAGGCGTATAAATAGGGTAGGTTGGAGGTAAAGTCAGTCAGTCCTTCAGTTCGCCAAAAGCATTCATACATTACACGTCGTCGTACACTACACGTCGTCTTCAGTCAGTCAGTTCGTCATACATCGGATATAGATTCACAAGTTACGCGCAGCAGAATTATGAAAGATCTAAAATATGGTAAAGTTAATTATATAAAAGGTTGAAGTACGTTGATTAAAAGTGATCAGTAAGAAGTTATTATAACAGTTTCAGTTTGGCGAGTATCTAGATCAATATGTAAAAGTGACAGTGAACGTGTTCGACAATAAAAATTATAAAACAAATTTCTTCATCAGTGTAATTTTTGGATAAAAGATTCCTTTCCGTTTACACAACCCTGATCAAGACACATGTTCGACCCAAGATAAGATAATAGCTAGCCGGAGGACAGTAAACAAAACTTCAAATTCTTTCAAACACTGATACTAGGTACCACAAATTGCTAACACTAGATGGAGCTACAAACCGAACAAATGAATGACGTCACAAGATGGCTTCAACACTGATGTAAACAAACATTTGTAAGTAATACCGTTACAAATTGGCTACCACAACGTGGGGCTACAATAATGTTACTTCAAATTGGCTCCCATACGTGGGGCAGTTAAAATTATGTAACCAAACAAAACAAAAGCAGCACAATATAAGATCTTCAAGTTCTAATAATTTACGTAAAAACATATTACGTAAGCAATAAAGTTACTACACATTCGAGGCATGCAGCATTGGGCAGGCAGCTAGATATAAACAGACAAGTCAGTGGTAGCCGATTATTTCTAAAAAAAAATAAAGCATAGTATTACGTTGATATTGTAATGAAAGAAGCTAGAAACAGTGATGTGTATTGAATTTATTTAAAGGTGAGTCGGAATTGTTACACTAACATCACTTAAGTTTAAGTGAGTAAACTTAAGTGATGTTAGTGTAACAATTCCGACTCACCTTTAAATAAAAGCATAGTATTGTTGGAGCAGGTGATGAATTTTGAAATCCCCAGTGATGTGAAATTGTTGAAACTCCACCACCAGGGGATCCAAACAGCAGCTGACAATTTAAGCAAGAGTCTGCGTATAAATGTGGAGTCTGAGTGTTTATTTGACCCCACCCTTAATGAGATTTAAGCTGAAGATGTGCTTGAATAATTCAGAAAAATGTCTATGTCATACAGCAACTGTATATTTACTTGACAGTAATTAGCTTAATTTGCTATTTATCATTAGCACGAAACCATTTGATCCACTATTTACTGGCTTTTATATTTCCAGTTAGTGAAAGCTTCATGATGAGTTATTTTTAACTGAACACCAGCACGCCAGTGACTTACCTGATTCACTTCTGCAGACAAGATTTGCTGTTCAGCTCCTTGTAATTCTTCTGCAAAGAAAAGTAATGTAAGATGTTTTAATATGAACAAGTTATAAAATGCCAGGTTTGGTTCAGTTTACTACAATAGAAATGTCAAGAGGATTCATAGTGTTTGTCAAATAAGATCAGTATATATCAAGATATAAAACTAAGCACTTTGAATATTCTTATGCATACAACTTTTAAACTCTGTTTTACATTTATTAAACTTGATACTAAATAAACACCTTGAAGCATTTGGCTAGAACAAAATCATCTATTTATACTTTCCAGAAATATTTTTATTATTGATTTATCTTTGTTATATCCTTCTTTATTCCTACCTAGAATATGCAGAAGTGTTGTATTCTACCCAAAAATTTGAAATACATATTTTGATTTAGAAAACATATCTATGTGTGTGTGTGAGTGTAAATGATCAGCATAACTCATAAAGGAAAAGTAGGATAAATATTCAACTTGATTGCAAGAATTATTTCAATTGTCACACGCACATTAATAACCTCACTATTTTTACTTTCTCTACCACGTACCTAATATTCTACCATTCTACTATTTCACCGAAAAATTTGATACTGAGATTTCACTAGTAATACAAGTTTTGAGACACCCTGAATCTAAAAAAAAACATTTTTAGAAAAAGGCCTTGTGTATGTGTGTCTGTGAACAGCATAACTCAAAAATGAAAAGTAGAATAAATACCAAGCTTGCATTTAGGTTCAGTACCTTCCGAAGATGCAACACAAAGATTTTTAAAAAAAATCCCCCCCACCCAAAATGACCTTTACAAGGAATATTTTTCAAAATTTTTTATTTTCTAAAAAAATGGCTTTAAAGATATTGATTAAAATACCATATATTAAAGATATTTACATTACAAATAAAATGTATATTTTGAATTTTCTGGGAATAGCTTGTGAAGATCTCTTCATTCGGAAGGAATTTTGTATGATCTTAGTAAATATTAAGCGATCGACAGAAATGTACTCACAAAAAATGTAGATGTCTTTAAAACACATAATTTATTTTAACTTTTTTTGTGGCATTAGCCATTTCCGAGATATCCATTATTAGTTACTCGAATTGTTCAGTACTTTGTCGTTCTTTTCAAACCCTTTCAATATTCAGTTGTTTCTCGCAATTGAACAAAAGACCAGTAAGGGGCAGTACATAGTTCTTAAACATTTGACTACCCCTATTCCCTTTATAACAAAATGTGTAATGCAGCTATTTCTGGAAAGCTTAATCTCGATTAAAATGAAGAAAATAGGAAAATAAACTTTTGTAAGAATAATTTGTATATTTGCTAACAAGCGATAGAGAGTAGAGAAAATCATGTGAATATAATGCATCAGATTTTTTGAGAGTTACCTTGAATGCATTTCGGAGACAAGATGTCTGTGAAATGTGTTCAAGATAATGCCCCCCCCCACAAACACAAAACAAAAACCAAACAGTATAGAGTGTGTATTACTTAACTGCATTATTCCCTGTATTATTGGTACTCAACTTAATATTTAATTCAGCATCTTCCAAGGATGCAACACTTTAAACTACACTTTTCTTAATCTTAATGATTTGTATTAAGGGGACAAGGTATCAAAAATCACATTTTTTGTTTTAGGCACTAATAAAATCTCTATTATTTCCAGTTTCAGAAAATATATACTTTTGGGGAGTTAAGAGGTTTTTAGGACATTTAAATTCCATTTAAATGCTAGTCTGCATTCCTTTAAAGCTGTCATGCAACGCCCCTTTTTACAACATTTTTGTATCTTTCAACAACGAAGGACTATATCATGCCCAGCGAGCAGTTCAACAATTAACAAAAGAGGCCAGGACCAAGAGAAGGCAATCAGAAAAACTGAAGCAATCCAGGAATGAAGGTGCAGATGATTATGACCCTGGAATGTACTGAAGTAAGTCAGAATTTTAATGTTGAAACTTTAAATTCAGTTTTCTCAAAACATCATTTTTGGATACTTATGTACCTTTTTCTTAGAAAGTACGAGAGGTAGAGACTGAAATTTTCACTACATGTATACAACACATAGTTAAACTTTCTGAACCACAATCATAATTTTGTAATGTATATTAGTGACATTAAGAAAGCAACAACATTGCAAATTTCCCACATTTTTACTTTTTTGACTTTGCAATTATTTTTTTTTTTCAATTTCTAGTGAAATGGTATAGATAACTAAATAATTGAGGTTCAGAAGATAGCTGATTATACTAAGAATAAGCACGCAAAAGTGTAATTCTGTATTGCAAGTAGTATCAGAGAAAAAGGTACATGAATTCACATGTTTTAAGAGTAAATTTTATTATTTTTCTGCTGAATGAATTACTTTTTACACGCTCAACTGCATAAGCTATTAATGCAAACCTCCAACTTGAAATAATTTTCATGATTTATAGAATAATTCACAAAAATTTCAGGAAAAACCATTGAGAACTTTCAGGGCAGTGGTAATTTAACACACTTAAGGTGTAATTTTCATGTGTTCAAACTAGCTTGTCTCCTTAAAATACTATATATTTAAAATGAATATTGTAGAACTGGTGAACCACAAGAGATAGACAAAGTAAATAAAAAAATAAAACTATCTAGATAAAAAATGCAGATGTTGTTAATTCTCATAATTTATTTGAAATCAGTTTTTTGTGGCATTAACCATTTCTGAAATATTTACTGCTGTTGGTTTGAATTTTCCAACATTTTATACATTTTTTAACTGCTAAGTCCCCATTCTTTAGCATCTTGTGATGTCACGCAAACAGTATGGGATTTTAAAAGCAGCACATTGCAACTCCCTTCTTAAAGATTTGCCTAAGTCTCTTATATCCCTCTTGTACCTATAATGAATCTATGTAAATGTTTATCTCGATCAACATGAAGGAGATACAAAAATTAGCCTTTGCAAGAATACTTTGTAGAAGAATAGGTAGAGAAAGTCATGCAAATGTAACATATTCCCATTTTCCTCCTCCATAAATTTTGATTGTTAACTAGTCTTGGGTATTCTGAATTCCTTTCCTGTCTTTGACCATAGGCGCTCTCTCTCTTACCTATATTATCTTCAATGTACTGAAGAGTATCCAAGTTTATATCTGCTGATGCAAGAGCAGTACTGAAGATGTCTCTGGAGGTGGAAGACAATCTGGGCACGATCTTCACCACCGTCTGTGCACTGTTCACTAAGTCATATGCAGTACATTAGTTTTTACACCTGCTTGTTATTTACCGTGAAAAATTGTCTAATCAACTCTGCACACCTCTTTTGATTTTCTATATCACTTACCTACAGGGTTTGTCCAACAAGTATCGGGGCTGACTTTTTCTGGCCAGTGCAAAGAGATCTCTTGGCCGGATATGGCCACATAAGCTAGGTTATCCTGCTCAGTTGCCTCCAAGCCCTTGGAGTGTACATCGAGAGTCAAGATGCAGCAAACCATGGAGCAGCACTGTGCATCAGACTGAACAAATCTGCTTTGGAGACTTTTGATAGGAGTTACATGGGTGAAGCCACGCTCTTATTGAGTGGCATAAAAAAATTAAAAAATGCTGAATCCTGACATCGACACAAACTCATGAAACGTGGCTTAGGGTCCATTGCGAAGGGAAATCACCGATTCCTGGATCCTTCATCATGACAATGAACCCAGTTATGTGCTGCTAATTGTAAGGGAGACATCACCCCACAGTTCAGGTATGTCTCCCCCAGAGTTCTTTTTGTTCCCTTGAACCAAAAGGAATCTGAAAGGATATCATTTCAAGATGAGTGAGGCAGTCCAAGTGACCTAAATAACCTTGCTGTGAATATGAAGATTGAGAAGCTATACCTTTTTCACTATAAGCTGAAAGGAGAAGTAAACAAAATTTAAATGTATCACTCCGTCGAGCACATGGCAGCACCACGTGGAGGATGACAGAAACTAAGTACCCATGAGAGGAAATTGCTTCAGACAGAATGCGAATACAGTACACTGCGCAGCTTGGGAATCATTAGCTTTTAAACATTGTGTGTCTTATTCCTATATTTTGCCTTATAATACTAAGAGTAGATAAATAAAAGTAATACCTGAACATTTATAATACCTGAACAGTTCGGCATCTGTGATTAAACTGTTCTTAACTTCAGGCTTTAGAAATCATTCATTTAATGACTAATATCAGTATACCACTTTTGCTTTAACCTTTTATGAGACAACAAATTAAATAACGATTAGCACTATAGGTTAAAAAACAACAGAAAACAAACGCGATCCAAGCTATCCGAGCAAGAATTCTGCATCATTAACAAAGAAGTTCAATTATTGCTAAACAATGGCCAACCATATTCATTGTCGATTAAAGGTGGGTACTTTTCACAGAATTTGTTAAAAACATTTAACACAATTGTCTTCTATCCATTTCCTGCATTTATGTTTTCCACAGTAGCAGAAGATTCTCAACCGGAAACTGGAAACGAACTGCAGCCCCTGCGCATAGCCTCATAAACCCTCTGATATAACGGTTCATATAGTTATAGCTAATTCTGAACAAATAAATTTAGTGCCATAAATTGAACTGTTACAATAATGAGTTTTTTAAATTTCTCTGCACGAGAATAACCACAAAATGTTACAATCTGAACCAAACTGTTTTTTGTAGAGGAAGAGTTGATATGCTAAGTGGGAAAGGTTGTAGTTTGCCCACCAGCCAATGAGGTGCTGTCTTGTCATGTGGTTTTGTTTACTTCTCCTTTCAGCTTATAGTGAAAGAAGTTTAGTAACAATGTTGTGTCATAATTTAAAATAAAGTGAGTCAGAGGTTGTTACACTGAACCTTTTAGTGATGTAGTGTAACAACCTCCGACTGTTTATTTTAAACCTTGCTGTTGCCGACTTCCAGGGCACATACAAAGACTGGAATAACTGTTTGCAGTGGTGTATTGCTGCAGGAGGATCATATTAAGAATATTAACTCACTGTACACATCAACTAATTTATTTTGATGACTTCAGTCCCGATACTTATTGGATGAACCCTGTATAACAGGTAATGGAAATACTGTATTTCACCAAAAAAATCTAACCAAGATTTCACTAGAAATGCACATTTTGTGATCTCTCTCAACTACTACAAATAAATATTTTTAGGAAATGGTCTCTTTGTTTGTGCATGTATGTGTTAGGGAGAGAGAGAGGTAGATGGATTTTTGTAAAATTTATTCCACCATAATATTTGTTATTTTTGATTTGCTTAAAAATAGATCCAATAATTTATTTACATTTTTCAAGTGTGTACATTATCTAACAGACATGCTGAAAGTTTGCAAGTTTTTTCTTCTCCCTGTCGAAAGAGCTGTTACCACAAATACACATTAGAATACTATAATACAGAAGTTGGAAACTGTGAGGTGTTTGAATTAAATTTTGTTCCTTGAGTTGGAATTGTAACTCTAAAAACACCATTAAAAAGTGTGTTTTACCTGAACATGTTAAGGGACTCCACAAAATAACTTCAGCCTACAAAAAATACTATGTACCAACCTAAAAGACCCTATCCTACAACACCAAAAATCCAGAATTTACAAAATAAATTGTGCAAATTGCAAGGAACTATACATAGGAAAAACCAAAAACAAGATTAAAAGAACATCTAAGAGAGTTAAATACAAACAACCAGACAAATCAGCCATTGCTCACCACTTCCGGTCAACCAACCATCAAATAATACAAAATATATGCTCATAAAATCTGTAAGATGTACAACAGAATTATAGCTTTGCAAAAAAATTCACATTTCAAAACACCACAACATACTGAATTGAATTTCCTGCCACACAGTACCTTCTGGAAATTCATACCACAAGCAGCAATCACACCGAAGTCCAAAACCACTGTGAAAGATGCTGCATCAGTTGGAGAATGCTGATGAGATTATGAACAAGCCTCGAAACATGTTCAGGTAAAACTTACCTTTAGTATTACAATTCCAACTCAAAGAATTAAATATATGTAGATTACTATTTTATTTTATGCAACCAAGTCAATATATTTAATTTGAAATCATTTCTAGCCAAAATGTCATGAGTAACACAATGAGACAGAAGAATCAGATTTTAATGAATACTGCTGGATCTTTGCTATACAGGCTGACCGCTTGCACAGTGTTATGCATCAGAGCCGATGCCGGCTGGCTTCCACACACCCTGCACTTATGACAGGCTTTCTGTCTTTCAGTTATCATACAGTCATTAACATCAGTAGTCCACTTTCATGGCCAGTTATCTTTAGAACAGCATATATTTGTATGTAAATGTTATTTTAAATATGAATTGGCTTGTCACGTTCATTCATCCTGAAATTTCCTACAAAATTGCCTCCTTCCAGAACTTCAATTCATAAATCTGAGACTACTGGTTCAGTGAAAAATATGAAACATACGTAGATGTACAGTGTTAAGAGAAGAAACATTACACAAAATTGGTGAAAATCTGGAACGTTCGCCATGAAAATTAGCATAACAAGTTGGGGTACAACATTTGCTATGAGGTAAGAGTTAATTTTGTTATATTTTATGTACAGGAATACAGACTGCTGGCATGGCATGTCGTGCTACTCAGACACACAGCCCGTGCAAGCGATCATGTTTTACACTGAAGATCCTGTACATAATGGATACATGTGAATTTTGCATTGGTAAAGAAAATTGTGTGAATTTATCACAACTCAAAAAGTTTGTACGAAATGTTGGATAAATATCAAGCTTGGTTATTATGTTTTATTATTATGATGTTCAATAATGAAATTAATTACACTTTTGTTGACGACCTACCCAGCTAGGGATTGTTTTATATGTAGAGCCAGCTGAAAAATTCAATGACAGCTGGGATCAGATAGAAAAAAAACTTTTATAAGAACAGTTTGTAGATGTGTGGATAGAGAAAGTGAAATGAATGTAAATTACTTGCACTGGGAAGGGAGTATATTCCAGTCTGTGGATCCAGTTCTCCGACAACTTCCATCATCTCGCCACCTGCTTCAGTCTTTGTGTTGGTTCCTGCCCCACTCTGTGAAATATTGTCATAATTTAGTGTAACAACACTAATACTGGTAAGCAGAACAGAAATGCAAGATCATTACGTCCTGTTTACCTCTCCTGCTGCGTCATTCTCCTCAAACTCTGTTTGACCTAGAAGCTCCACAGCCTCTTCTGTAACACAAAAATCATTACTGTTTTTACATTTCAGTATATTCACGGAAACAATCCTAAAAATTCTAGATTTTTTAGCAGCCTCCCCATATAAACTATCCTTAAATTTCTATTACTTACAAACAAATTACATCCATGAATGTTTGCTTAGAATTTTTACCACTCTTTATTTAACACCTTCACTTGTTCTCTCAATATTTAAATGATACAAAAATAACTGATATAATGTTAACTCGGGCTTTTGTCCAGGTAAGTATATGGTTTGAAACCAACGTTTTGAAGGTGTTCATCATCTATGTTTTCAGGAGAAACTGACTAAAATGCAAGTCCAGATCTGCAAGTTTATAGTGCCAGGGTGAAGCTGAAATCTCATTGGTTTGCATAATTCTTTTGGCATAAACATAAAACATGATGATCCAGATTATAATGGGGACAATTGACCATAACACCCTCTAGATGATTGTACAATGATTTCATAAACAACTGTGAGAGGTATATGCAATTAATTAAAATTCCATCAAGTTTACAAAGTTAGCCAAGAAACGCTGGGGTAAGTCAGTTAGTCTTTTATAAAAGCAAGCTTATAAATTTGGTCTTCACCTAATGTTTGGATATAATTTTGTCTCTCTCTTATGGCCTTAGGCTTTCTCCCATTATTATATGAATGAATGTTTATTTCTCAACACTACCAATTACATAATTAAATTATATACATTTTAAACTATAATAACATTTGAAAATGTTAGACTATTTACTCTATAAATTCACTTCTTGGTTGCTTGCCTATGCTAATTTACAGTGTCAATACACACAACTCCTGATTTTCCATGTATTGATGACCCACTGTTTACTTGCTTACATTATTCATCCATTCATCTGCCTGATCTTCTTTGTAGTCATTCTTCACCACTTCTCTTTGACCTTACCCAAATAGTTTCCCATAGCTTTTATGTTTTTATCGCCTTTTACAGTTAGAATCTTGTTATACAGAAACATCATTATTTCCTCATTATCATCATAAATACAGTTCCGCCATGACTACTATTGCAAGTGACAAGAATTGTGTCAGTTATGTACATTACTAACCAAAAGCTTATCAGCAAAGATATCCTCTGAGTAGTGTTATCTGATTTATTGGCAGATTGTAGAACCAGCCCTAGTATTATTAATGCAATAAATAGTATAGTTATTCCTTCAGTCCAGTAGCAGGTAGTTAAACAAAGTTTAATACACTTAATGCATAATAAGATAGAGTAACATTTGAATATCTGATATGGTAATAAACCCCTCTGTCCTGTACATTGCACCACAAAGCAACAGGAGTTAACAACGTGGTTGTATTTCACTTGTAATAGCAACAAAAATTAAAAACAGTGTATTTATTTCTCCTGAAAGTTTATAGTCAATTATGCATATATTTCTTTTAGCAAGCAAAATTCCAAAGCCTCAAGCTTTCATTCAAAGGCTCTTTATACTAACTACTCTGTACCTACTTTAACCAAATCTGAAACGTTTGCAACATTGTATTGTATTGTATTTTCTCCAATGTAACTACATTTTAACAGATTGTCCAATTATACAAAAATATAACAGTGTATATAAGAAAATGAGAGGTGAAAAAATACCATATTTTACAGTGCGTTTACATTTGCTTTTTTGTATTCTTCTAAGGAATAGAAGGCATTTTCTGTCAGATAGGATTTGATGGCTTTCAGTTTTATTTTTTCATTTGTGAAGGTAAATGATTGTGCATATCTTTGGTGTTATTTTCTATGCATTTGTGATTTAGTGTCCCTCTTAATCTATTTCTGAAATAGTTATTTTTTGTTCTGGTATTATGGTTATAAACATTCATATTTTTGTTCTGATTATTGTAACTTTTAACAGCAAATTTAATACATTCGTATATGTAATGGTACGGTAATGTTAAAATCTTGAGTGTCTTATATGCAGTTCTACATTTATCAGTGTTTTTCATTTTTAACATTATGCATATTGCTCTTTTTTACAACTTGAATATCTTTAAAACTGTGGATTTTTGTGCTGTACCCCATAGAACAACCCCATAACTTAAGTGGGAGTGGATGAAGGCATAGTATACTTGTATGATACTTTTTCTATCCATTATTTGTGTTGTTTGTTTTAAAATAAATAAGGCCGTGTTAATTTTTTTTATGACTCTCTCAACATGTCTGTTCCATTTCAGACTACTATCTAGTATTAACCCCAAAAAGTTTGTTTCTGTGACCTGCTGAATTTATTTATTTTCTATTGTTAATTTAATGTTGGCCTGTGTTTTATTACTCACACTGATTTGCATCCACTCTGTTTTGTTTATATTTAACGCCATCCCTAGGTTTGCTAACTGTCTGTTAATTATATCTAGTAGTGCATTTGCTTTTTTTTGTACCTCTATTTCTGTTTTCCCCATGACTACATACCAAGAGTAACAACACGTTGTGGCACATCCATTGACACACCAACTTCTTGCTGAGGTTCTTTCTCGTCTGCTTCCACCGTCACCCAATCAGAAGCTGCAGAAACAGCAGATACACATGTAGTAACATTTCTCAGTATCAAACAATTCATTGCCATAAATGTTAACACCTTACCTTTGCTTGCACCTTCTGCAGGCGCATCAGTGGAAGTGACGGCATGTGAAGTTTCCGTCATGATGCCTGACGCCTGCAGTATTTCTGCCAGCACAGAGTTCTTACTCAGTTGCTCTTGACTTAGATCCAACACTATGACATTGCCCTGTAAATGTGATATTGCATACAATATGCCCATGCAAGTATCTGTCTCTCTCAGTTAGGAGTATCTGGTATAAGTTACCTGTGAAGAGGAAATGTTGGACAGACTGCCACTCTGTACAGTCGCTGATGTAGGTTTCTGTACAGTGAGTGGTGTTGTCAGACTTTTGCTCATAATCACTTTGCTCACCATCTCCTGGAAATGTGTTACAAAACATCACACAACCACTGCTGCTGTGTTTAAATAAAATTACACTGCATATGAGACCACTCATATTGCATTAACATTTTTGAGAGGCAAAAATATTTATAACTAAAGCATATGTGAACTTGAGCTTGGTTTCATCAATTAGTTGTAACCGGAACTGAGGTCAGTGGCATACTGCTTTAAAATTCCAAATGGGAATGACAGCACTTTGATGCACCATAGAGGAGGAGGAGGCATTAACATGTTCTATGTTGCTTGATGTACCATAGAGGAGGAGGCATGAACATGTTCTATGTTGCTTGATACAAAATAGAGGAGGAGGCATGAACATGTTCTATGTTGCTCCCTTTTTCATTTTGTCACCAACAAACAGCAGCAGCAGCAAATACCCATCCCCTGACTCACTCTGTTACTTTCACTGGTCATATAAGATCTATACCTAGCTGCATAGAAGACGTTTTCAGCTACCATACCTCTAAAGCTAAGGTCTTCTGTTAGACATAGGAAATTTCTTACTTTCTTATTCCACTTTTTCTTTCCAAGCCCTTAATGTTCTGCAAAGCACAGTTTGGAAAACTCTGGTCTATCAAATTTTCACACAGACTAACTTAAATTATATAGGCTGAATTGGCCCGAACATAAACCACACTTTTAGTCCAAATTTCAATGGCAAAATGTCAAATTGCAGTTTATATTCACTACCTTGGCTTTTTACATATCCTTACTGTTAAAATCTATCCTCATTTGTAACAATACAGCTAGCGTCTGGAGATGAAAATGGCAGAAATTTATTATGTAATAATGCAAACTTTTACCAGCGTTTTGGCATTAACATTAAGTATATTGTTTCGTTAGCTTCTATTGAATGTGCTGGATGGCAGTGATGATGACGTATTGTGGGGATGAAGTGAATAACACCAAATATGGCAATGCTAGGAAAAATGTGTATGTGCAAGAAAGTAAATGAAGCAGCTTATTTTTGTGCCAAATTTTTTTTTTCTCCCTTGAATTTTAAAGGCACCAAGTGGGATGGCTCAGACAGTAATGTCTGTGGGCCGTATTCTGGAGGTCCCAGGTTCAAACCCCCAAACCTGACCAATTTGACTGAAAGCTTTCCTCTGCGCTAGGCCGATGCAGGATTGGATAATGTGAACTTGAATTTTCCTATTATCCCTTTCATCATTACACTTCATTTCCTTCTTCTTCACCAGACATTGGGCTGATCACCCATCCCGGATATGCTATGCTTGCTCCTCGACAGGCATTGGTATATGAGTCGTACAAAGAAGCACAATTTTAGTGGCTTACATGTGAGGGTTGGACGCTCTCTAACTACTGTGGGCCAATATGGTAATTGGTGAGATACAAACGCATAAGAAAGACTTTGCACTTTATCAATATGATCATTGATATGCATTCCCGTTTATGGGTATTGTGAACCAGCCTTAAGCCTAATTCCATGGAGTGGAAGAAGAATTTTTAAAATTCTCCAAAAGCCAGACTTTAGGGCTTGCTGCATTTCTATAGCATTATCACAGTAAATTATTTCAAATGAAACAGAACGCTCATTAAAACAATCGAGCAAGATTATAAAAAATTAAAAACTTCCGTTAAACTTTAAAAACACTTTTTGCTGCACTTAGTTGTCACCTAACAGAACATGTTTCAAGGAGACATCGATCGACTGGCTCTTGTCAGATATCTGCTTCCCCCTTCCTCTGCTGACGTTCCCATTGATGTCATCTGATGCCGGTATTTCAAATGTCATGACTCTGTACGAATTCTTGGTGATATAAATATTCTACCACATTATTAGTTCCCAATGACTCTTGGCCATTTTGAAAGTTTTATTTCTTTGCTAACGTTATGATTACATAACCAAACTGATAAGCTATGGCTCATTTATCTGTTTTTTTTTAAATTTGATATTTCTCAGGTGTTTGTTTAATCTTGTTTCCAGATTCGTTTTTGCTTTCCCAATGTATGAGGGTGACACTGAACTTTTTTAGAAACTCAAAAAAGGATTAGTTTTAAAAACTTTAAATGATTTTATTGTTTTTCAAAATATTCCCCTTTAACATCAATACACTTTTGCATTCAATGAAAGCAGTCCTTAAAGCAATGATGCCACTCTTCCTGAGGCACTTCAGAAACAGGTTTTATAATGTTCCACTGCTTCATCTGATGACAAAAAAGGGACATTATTCCGTATGCAGGTAGGAGGTATGAAATTTTAAGAAACTTGCGGAATCTGGGTTTTTTAATATGCAGAGTTGATTGTGTAGTATCCTGGATTCTCATTCGAGTTTAGATGTGCAGATCCTTTGCCTATGCCCTGTCGTCACTCCGCAGCTGCTCCACTCCTCTCCTTCTAAACATCATCCCTCGGCTACACTTTGAGGCTGAGGGTTCTCAGTCTCTCGGCTATGCCTTGCATCTTAGGGCCCTCAATGTTACAATTTTGGCAGCAGAATGCATATTACAAAACCCTGATTTGTATGTTTCTTAAAATTTCATACCTCCTACCCAGATACGGAATAATGTCCTGAAAAAGTGATTCCATGCACTTTTTCTTTAATTTTTGGAAACAAAATGAAATCACAAGGTGCTAGGTCAGGGCTGTATGGTGGTGAGTCCATGGTGCTGACCTTTAGGCATTCAGATACTCAGTTGTTAGTTTTGCTGTATGCAACACTGCATTGTAAAGATGTAACATTATTTTTTCTTTGGGCATTTGTCACGAACATTTTAAAAAAATTTGCATTAAACAGACGTCTTTGTGTAGAATCAACAGTATTAGTATGTCTATCTTCTAATTCTATAGTAGTAATATGGCCCGTTTTAGAAAAAAAAACTAGCAACCATCTTCTTACCAGCACTGCGATTTCATCGGACTTTTGTAGGCTCAGGTTCTGCTCGAAAGACCCACTGAGCCGATTGACTTTTTATTTCAGGACCAATAAATCCAAGATTCATCACCAAACCAAATTTCAAGTTTTTCTGCACCAATCAATGTTTGTTGTTTTTTTATCAGGAGTCAGTTTATGTAGAATCCATTGACAACAAAGTTTTCTCAAGTGTAACTGTTGAAGTAAAATGTTATGGATTTGACCCATACCAATGCCCAATGTCAGCCAAATAAATTCATAAGATATCTGTCGATCTTCTTCAAGCATTGCTAGAACAGTGTCAATATTTTCATCAGTAGAAATTTCTCTAGTGAAATTCATTTTTGGGTGAACATTTGATTATTAACAAACTATTACAACAAATCAAACAAACTACACGGCAATTAACTCGCAAAACATTAGAAAGTAGCTGTCAAATAAAAACACATTTCATTTGTTTTCAGAAACATGGCATTTTAAAAATGTTCAGTATCGCCCCCATACAGGATTTACAATATACAAGAGGTTGCTAAGTGCAACTTTGACATTTTTCCACCAAAGTCACTAGAATTTGGTGATATTGGGATTGTTACGTTCCATTCATAACTGCAAATATGCACCTGTTAGATGTATTAGGAAGGTTAGTGATGTTGGCACCTTGTTTTTATATTTATAGATGGGAACTTTGCATGTCACCAATTGGTGCATCGATTATATTAATTATATTATATATTATATTGCTATTCATATTAGGTTAGTTCAGTTATATCAATTAGACTAATTATATGAGGATTTCATTATTATTATTATTATTATTATTATTATTATTATTATTATTATTATTATTATTATTTTATTACAATTATTAGGTCTTAACTTTGCAGTTAACTAGAAATTTGAATTATTTTGGCAACGTTTGACATAAATGTTGGCTGTTTGTGTAGTGTTTTAATTTTAGAGGAAAAAGATTTGCATACAAGAAAAAGAAGAAATTTAATTGTTTGGTTTAGGTAAGTATGCTGAAATAATAATATCAAAAGGTAACCATTAATACTATTACAGTACAGTAATTTGCAACGTTTAATAACATACGCATGCTATATAAATTAAGTCCATTGCACGGTTCAATGTTTAATTCAACACTTAAGATGAATCCAGGTAATAGGTAATCAGCAATTATGGCAGAGGATGTGATGAACAAAAGAATATTAGAGCAGTATATAAGATATGGCAATGACTTGTCATTCTCTGTGGTCTAGGGGTACCATACTAGCCTCTAGTTCCCCAGGTCGCGGGTTAAACCCAGAGGGTAGTGGATGTTTTAGGGTGCAAAAATCTTTAACATGGCTTCCTTTGGAAGGGAAGTAAAGCCAGGGTCCCATGTCATAGATTTATGACAAGTAAAAGAACCTCAAGCCTGATAAAGAGGCCTCTGAGAAAAATTCCCAGTCTTTCACATCTAATATAGAATGGGATGCTAAGGACCATAGTAGTTAAGGAGCATCCATAAATAAAACTCAATTTAATTTAATTTTTTGACAATGACTCTTATTACTAGCAGAAGACTGTAACACTGTATATTTTGTAAGTAGGTTGCCTGGTGATTTCTCTGGTTATATATCTAGTGACTAAGTTAGAACGTTGACCACCCATCTTTATTTATAGTAAGCTGAGTTAGGCTACGTCCCCTATATTGCTTAATCATCTGATAAAAAGTACCACTGGAGTCAATTGTGAAGAATGCCAAAAATATACTTTGTTTTTAACTTTAGAGAAGCTTCATACCTTGCCAGAATGTGACAGGGTCTTGAATCCTGAAGCACCACCTTTCTGGACCACAATAACATTTGGTTTTCCTGCAGAAGGTCTGATAATGTTGCCACCTTGTGTTGAAATGTGTAGTGCTTGCAGTGGTTTGCTGGTGTTCCTGGCGATCACTGTGGTGGAACCACTTGTATTAGCTGCCGTAGGACTGCCAGACATTGCAATACCTTCACAAAAAATACATTGCTATTTAAATATTTTGTTATATCAGTAAGGCTTTTCTCCATTCTATACCACGTACCTCAAAGTATTACATTCCATCCAAAAATTTTATATCAAGTTTCACTAGAAATACATGTTTTGAGGCCCCCTGAATCCCCCCCCCCAAAAAAAAAGGATTTATAGAAAAAGGTCTGCATGTGTCTGTGAATACCATAACTCAAAAATGAAATGTAGAATAAATACACGTGGTATGAATAAACGAATGAATTTATGCCAACTTTATAGTACATCCAATTTTTTATAACACTATTTTACAATTTCTTACTAATACAGAAGGAACATGTCACTACTTGCTAATATTTGACTCATACTCATGAATTACTATGTAAACAAGTGACCAGGGCAGCTTCAACACTTTACACATGAAGACAGACTCAGTCCCTTTCCACTTTTAATTAGATTCCTAAATTTAAAATAAAGAGAGTTGCAGGTTGTTAAACTACATCACTAAAATGCTCTTACTTGAATGCGTTTTGGGACAATGGTTTGCTCCCATTGTCAGCATGTTTCCAACTGATTTTGCCGGTTATTGTCTGAGGAATGTGTGTGGTTAGTGATGTTCTATGGTACTGGGCTGATGAACCTCCAAAGGCTGCTGGGTGGTGGTAGTTCGAAATTCATTACGTGAATCCTGTGTTTGGCGTTATGCATTTTTCCCCAGATGTCCAATTCATTGCTGCTGTTGATTAGTTTTAAGAGTTTTATGTTTGGAGTGACTTCATGGTTTTGAAGACCAGAAATGATGTGCTACTGCTGATTTATCTGTCTGTTTTTGGTAAATGCATCTCATATGCTCTTTAAGTCTTATTTCAAGATTTCTTTTTGATTCTTCCAATGTATACCAGGTTACAGTCACTACTAACTATTTGATATATACCAGCTGATTTATCGTTGGGGATAGGATCTTTTATTCTGTTGCATAGTAGTTTCTGTATATTGTGGTTATTCTGTGGAGACAGGGTAGTGATGTATTTCTTGAAAATCCTTTGAAATTTATGATGTGTCCGAGGGTAGTAAGTGAACTTCCTATATGCTTGTGCTTTTTGTTGTCTGAGTAAAGTAGTCGTTTGTTGGATGTATTTCTGTCTTTCAAACTTTTTAATCTTCTTATCTATTGTTTTTTTCTCGTATCCATTCATGGTGGCTATGTGGATAATATGATGATATTCCCCTTTCTCCAATGGTATATGTACTAACCTGTTTGTAATACTATTTAAAATTGCATGTTTGTGGCTTGTAGGATTGTAGCTATTGTTTTTAATATAATTTTCTGTGTGCGTTGGTTTTCTGTAAATGCCGAACGTTAGTTTGTTATGTGCATTATTTCTGATGATCCTGATGTCTAGATAAGGTAATTGGCCATTTTATTCTTTTTCTATTGTAAATTTAATAGATCTTTTTTGTAAATTCAATAATTTCAAAGCATCTTCTGAAAGTTTTTTTGGAACAATAGCAAAAATATCATCTACATACCTATACCAGGTTTTGAATAGACGTGGAAAAGATTTAGTAATACGGCATTCAAAATGGCTCATATGTAGTTCTGCTAAAAATGGTGAAAGGGTGTTTCCCATAGTTAGGCCTGTGGTTGTTTAAAGATTTTGTTATGGAATGAAATGAAATTCTGGTCCAGACATAATTTTGTTAGTTTTAAGTAATCTTCTGTTTGTGCTCTAAGTGTGCCATTGTTTAATATCCAATTTTCTAGGAGTGGTAATAATTCTTCTTTTGGTATGCTTGGGAAGAGTGCAGTGACATCAAATGATACCATCATGTCTGTGGGTGATATATTTATATTTGAAAGGTGACTGGTTAATTCTAATGAATTTTTTATGCTTAGACTTTTGAACACAGGCATGGAGTTGAAGATATTTGAAAGCCATTTTGCTAGTTTATATGTGGGAGAGTTTATGTTGTTCAATATGGGCCTCATTTTGTTGCCGAGTTTGTGTACGTTTGGTGGTGCATATAAGCTAGGTATGGTGGGAAAATCCGGTTTTATTCTGTATTTTTTGGCTTTTGTTAACGTTTTGGTTTCTATCAGTGTGTTTTGGAGTGACTTGGTGCTTCTTTTAATGGATTTTTGTTGATTTCTATGTACTCTGGGCTATGTAGTAATTGCATAACCCTAGATTCATAATCTTCTTGGTCTAATATCACTAATGTGTTTCCTTTGTCTGCTTTGGTGTATACTACAGGCTTTGACTTCAGAGATTTGATAATTTTTTGATGTGGTATGTAGTGGTATTTTTGGGCTTGTATCTGGTCCAATATTGGTTCTCACTGTGATTTTATTATTCTTTTATTATTATCTGTTAGGTGATTGGAGGCTATTTCAATATCAGCAATGAAGTTTCGGAGGATTAGATTCCTAAAACTTATAATTTCCCATTTTTACTAATTTTCCTCATCCATTTGCTCTTTACTTTACCTAAATATTCCCCAAACTCCATAATGTCCTTCCCAGAATTTACGTTCTACGACTTTTCCCGCAATATATCTGCTAGTTCTTCACTCATTATATTCCAAACTTGGTATTTTATATTCCAAAGATATGACACAAAGATTTTCAAGAAAATTTCCTCAACCCAAACTACCCTTTACATAAAAAGGTTTTCAAAACTTTTCATACTCTCAAAAATAGCTTTAAAAATGCTGATGCCTATACAATAGGGATTGGTTAATTAGACATCAGATAATTCAAATTTTGGGGTAATTTGAAAAAAAAAAAAATACATTCCCTTTGAAATAACGTTAAAATTCATGTTTAATTTGATGTTTTCAAGCCAACATTTTGATAGTTCAAAGTCACAATTTAAGTTATTGTTAATGAAAAGCTTATTGTGAATTCTAGGAAAATCAAAATGTGGTTCCTATATGTCTCAGTTATTGAGCTCTGTTAAAAATTCCAAGAGCTCATCTTCGATTTTATGCATTCCTATACCTTTGTCACTATAAGCTGAAAGGAGAAGTAAACAAAGCCACGTGACAAGAGAGCACCTCAATGGCTGGTGGGCAAACTACAACCTTTCTCGCTTAGCATGTTGCCTCTTCCACTACAAAAAAACAGCTTGGTTCAGATCGTAACATTTTGTGGTTATTCTTGTGTGGAGAAATTTAAAAAACTCATTATTGTAACAGTTAAATTTATGAAACTAAATGTGTTTGTTCAGATTCATCTATAACTAAATGAACCGTTATATCAGAGGGTTTAAGAGGCTATGTGCAGGCGCTGCAGTTCGTTTCCGTTTTCCAGCTGAGAATCTGCTGCCACTGTAGAAAACATAAACGAGGGAAATGGAAAGAAGACAATTGTGTAAAATGCTTTTAACAAATTCTGCGAAAAGTATCCACTTTTAATCAACAATGAATATGGTTGGCCATTGTTTAGCAATAATTGAACTTCTTTGTTAGTGATGCAGAATTGTTGCTCGGATAGTTTGGGTAGCGTTTGTTTTCTGTTGTGTTTTAACCTATAGTGCTAATTGTTATTTAATTTGTTGACTCATAAAAGGTTAAAGCAAAGGTGGTACACTGATATTAGTCATTAAATGAATGATTTCTAAAGCCTGAGGTTAAGAACAGTTTAATCCAGTACCTTTAAACACAGATGCTGAAACTGTTCAGGTAAAACTTTTGTCTACTCAGTTCCCGTCATCCTCCACCTGGTGGGTGCTGCCATGTGCTCGGCAGTGATACATTTAAGTTTTGTTTACTTCTCCTTTCAGCTTATAGTGAAAAAGGTATAGCTGCTTATTGTTAGAAATTCTACCTCACTGCCTAGCGCTTGTGTTTTCAGTCAACAACTTCAGCTGGTACATAACTATAGTCTATTTAGTGACTCTTTTTGCAATACCGAATCGCGGAGCAGAGTGTACGCCAGTTTAACACTGATAAAAAAAGTTGAAGTGCTCATGAAAGCAGAATAGGAAATAAAGAAAAATAATGAAGAGTTGGAACCTATAAAGTGGTGGAAGTAGGTGAGGGGGTGAATTTCTTCAAATTAATGAGTGTGTGTTCAAATGGTTCAAACAATCACATGATCGCAACACACCAATGAGTGCCAAGGTAGAAGAATTTGCAGAAAAGTTGGCATTCAAAATTTTAAAGCAAGTGCGGATTGTTTGAGATTGTATGTACAGTACTGTATTACATATTTTCTACTGATAGTCTTTTTGTGAATTTATTCTGCTGAATTGCTTGAAACGTTGTGTCACTGCACATTCATGGATAAAACTTAGAAATTAACATGTTATTTATTTGCGTGAAATTAATTTATCTCAAGGTGTACATCTACAATAAATAACATATTTCTAAATTCAAAGTTTGGATAATTCAATTTTTTTAAAATTTCCCTTTGAGTTCAAATTAAAAAGAGTCCACTCTATTTAAGATATTTACATGACAAATAAAATGCACATCTTGAATTTTCTAGGGACAGTTTATGAAGTCTGCTTCATTCTGAAGGAATTTTGTATAATTGGTAAATTGTAAACAATACGAGGGTGACTGTTTATATTTTGAGCCTAATAATAAAAAAAACAGTAATTTGTAATTGAAAATTGCTTTATTGTTTCTCAAAATATTCAAAAATTTCTCAGAATATTTTGCATGTGTTCAAACCATTTGTTATAGCATTTTTTGCAATGTTCTTGAGACATAGCTTTTTAATGCATTAGTGGCTTCTTCTGCCGACAAAAATTGTTGTCCATGCAATTTATTCTTGATGTTCAGGAACAAAAAGAAGTCATTGGGTATCAAATCAGGAGTGTATGGCGGATGACCCATCAATTCGATTTTTTGAGTGTTCAAATAGTCGATTGTTAGACAAGATGTGTGTGCACTCGCATTGTCTTGATGAAGAACGATCAGACAGCGCTTGTTTGTTTTACTTATTTCACCGAAGACTTCCGGCAAACAAATGGTTGTGTACTATTCAGAATTGGCCGTTTTATGTTCCTCTAAAGGCACTGTTGCCATATGACCAGTTTTTCCAATAAAAAGGTGACCATTGAAGTGCTTCTAGCACAAACAACTTTTGTTCGATTTGGTTCATCTTCAAACACACATACAGTTAGTATCAACTCTGTTTACATTCCGGCTCATATGCATAGATCCATGATTCGTCACCTGCTATATAGTCTTTTGAAACTCCGCCATTGATTTCTTGGGCATTGTTGTGCACCAATTGACAAAAGCATCTTTTTGAGATTTCGTCAAATTCTGTGGGATCCAATGAGAGCAAACCTGTTTCACTGCTAAATAATCATGCAATATTTTACATATGCTGGGGAACTAATGCCTACGGTTGCCTCAATCTCACAATATGTCGCATAACATTATCAGTGCTTGCACAGCATCAATGTTTTCTGGCACAACAATTAATTTTAGATGACCTTCACAAATTTCGTCAGTGAGCAAATGGCAGCCACAATTAAACTCGTTATCCCAGCATTTCACAGTGGCAAAGGATGGAGTTTCATCACCAGTTGTGGAAGTAAGTTGATTGATGCACTCTTGTCCTGATAATCCACGCCAAAGGTCATAGTAAATCATCACAAAAACATTTTACGAGTTAATTCCATTTTTCGCTGAGACACAATTTTCAAGTCACTGTAAACAACACAAATAATACTCTATTGACAAAGTATCTTAAGTAGATTATGGTAACAATGTCAAACTTTACAGATGGCAGCTAACAACAATCAGTGTTGCCAAGGATCAAACCTCGTAGACAAAAAGTACTACACGAAAAATAGATGTCTTTAAAACACACAATTTATTTGAAATAACTTCTTTGTGAGATTAACCATTTATGAGATATCTGGTGTTACTGGGTTTGAATTTTTCAGTACATTGTCATTTAATTATTTTGAAGTACTACCAAACCTCAGTTATTAGTCACAATGTCATGAAATTTCAAGGCCAGTATACAGTGATCCATTTTTATTCATCTGGCTATCATCATCCCCTTTGTACCTATTTATGCAAAGAATACCTCAATCAACTTGGAACAATAAGCCTCTTTAGTCTTTTAGCTGAATGTTTTTAGAGATTAGTCTATATGAATACAAATGCTGTGTCTTTGTAATATTGATATAGGACATGATGTGAGTGCATACATCATCAAGACTAAGGATCAGGCCTCGTTAGTAAATGCTATTCAAAACTGTATGTTTTCTTTACTTGACTGTAACTGCTTAGTTCCTCTTGGCCAACTAGTACCCTTTTGCTACTTACTTGAAGAAACTGTTCTGGTTACCATAGACATGCCCGTTGTTGTGCTGCTCATCACGTAGATGGGTGACTGTCCTGTAGATGTCAAAGTTGTTGCTTTAGGCAGGATTTTTGCTGTGCTTCCTACATTTGATGTTGGCATTATCTTCATGCCTGGAACAATGTACAGCTTTATAATATGAATTAGAACTGGAAGCAGTACACAAGGAGGTGAAATTATCGTTTTAGAGAACACTATTTGAGTTCAATTGACACTTAACAAGTGTCGGTTTTTACCTTCTCTACTATGTACAGAGAGATGGGGAAGTATTGCATTTCACCCAAACATTTGATTCCAAGATTTCACCAGAAATACATGTTTATAGGTGCCCTGAATCTAAATAAAGCACTTTTGGAAAACCTGTCCATGTGTGTGTGTGTATATGAAAAATTGGATAAATACTAAACTTGGTATTAGGTTCAATATCTTCCAAAGATGTGACATAAAGATATTCAACAAAATCCTCCCATCCCAAACTATCCTTTACATGGAACATTTTTGGAAATTTTTTATTTTCTAAAAAATGTCTGAAACGATTTTGTTTAAAATACAATATACTAAAGATATTTACATGAGAAATAAAATGTATATCTTGAATTTTCGGGAAGAAGCTAAGAGTGCTCTTCATTTGGAGGGAATTTTGTATAATCTTGTATAACTGGTAAACGTTAAGCAATAGACAAAAACCGTACTCTACAAAAAATGTAGATCTCTTTAAAACACACAATTTATTTGAAACAAGCTTTTTTTGTGTTGTAAGCCATTTCTGATATATCCATTATTAAAGCTTGTATTGTTCATTTCTTGGTCATTCTTTTAAAGTCCTTTCAACATTCAGTTGTTTCTCGCGATGTCATGGAAACAGTGTGGAATTTTAAGGCCAGCATATACCGTCCAGTTGTTAAACATTTGACTATCGCTGTTTTCTTTGTATCTATAATGAAATGTGTAATGTAGCTGTTTCTGTAAAGGTTTATCTCAATTATAATGTAGTAGATAGAAAAATAAGCTTGAGTAAGAATAATTTGTATACACAGGTAGCAGGTAGAGAAAGTTATGTGAATTTAACACATAAGATTTTTTTAGTCATGTTTAATGCCTGTTCTTACCATATATGACACCACAGTTGGTGGACAGATATGTAAAATGAAACATTCCAGGCCAAGTTTAGGGTACTTCCCTGGCATTTGCCAGTTATAAGGATTGAGGAAAACCTAGAAAAAGCCTCAGTAAGAGAGGGTGGTCCTGGTGGAATCTGAACCATATGCCTGCCCTTCACGAATGCATGCTTTAGCGGCCTTGGCTGTTTACACAAACTTGGGTAAATTTGACTCAAATAGTGTTCTATAAAAAAGCCTTGAGTTTCTGTATTTCTAATTACTAAGTTTTGAAGCTAAAACCATCAACTGAACTCAATAAGAAACAAAACACAATATAATATTAGAATCAAATGACTTTCTCTATCCACATTACTTTATGTTCATATCTGTTATTCTTAGAAAAGCTTATTTTTCTGCCTACTTCATGTTAATCAATTAAATGTTTACAGAAATAGTTTTATTATAGATTTTGTTGGAGGAAATACAAGTGAATAAAATAGGATACTTCAGATGTTATTAATGCTAGAAAATAACTTATTTGACACATATTGGACTGAAGTATCACGTGATTAAGATATTTGTCCTTTATAATATTAGTATATATTTCAGTTTTAAGGATTTGATGAATCACCTGTTTATGAGCACTGTTCTGTTATGTAAAAATATAAAGTGGAAGAAAGATAATTTGGAACAAGTGAATATCTGTCCATACCTAGGTACAATAATATCCTCAACAGGTAGACAACAGAGTTCAAAAGGCAAATGGAACACATTATCAACTCTATAATAGGAAAGAAAGAAATAACAACAAAGGTAAATAAGCAAATATACAAAACAGTTTATCTACCCAGAAACTTGGGTAATGTTAGATAAAAGTGAAAGTAGAGTAACATTATCAGACATGTAGTATTTGAGAAAAATTAAACGTAAGACTAGTAGAGATGGATTAAGAAACATATTTATTAGCCACAGCCTAAATCTACGAGGGCAGATCAAAAAGTAACACACAATAATTTTTTTCTGCCTTGGTATTGCAGCTGGAATGTTGCAATTTCACACATATATAGTTTGAAGTTTTCACTACAAAGGGTATTTTTGTTTAATGTGCAGATCTAGCGAGAGAAACATGAACTACGCAACAAAGATGGTGCACATGTTACTGTCATCCATGTGTGAAAAGCAGAGAGGTGTGGTTTGATATTTGTGAGCCAAAGGGCATAAACGGAGTGATATTCACAGGACGTGCATGGTGTGTATGGGGATGATTGTATGGACCATAGCAATGTCTCCAGATGGTGTGCATTCTTCCTAGAGGACCATGTGAACCTTAGGATTTGCCACGCTCCAGGAGGCCGGCAACAGCTACAACCCTGCAGAATGTCAAGAGGCATTGAAGTGGCAATTTTGAATGACTAGCATCTGCAACTGCGAACCTTGTTGCAAAAGTTCAACATTTCCTAAAGTTAGTGCTTGCTGGGTGCCTAAGAACCTGACAGACAAATCACAAGGGCCAGGAAATGATGATGAGCTTGGATCACCTAATGCAATACACCGCAGAAGGGCAACTTTCTGAAAGGAATCGTCACTGGTGATGAGCCGTGGGCATACCACTACACACCCGAAACCAAGCAGGTAAGTATGGAGTGGAAACGTGCTGGTTCCCCAGTGAAGAAAAAATTCAAAGTGACTCAATCTGCTAGGAAAGTGCTTGTGACGGTGTTCTGGGATATGCATGGTGTTGTATTGGTGGACTTTGTTGAACACTGGACCACTCTAAATGCTACAGCTTACATGAAAACTTTGAAGTTGCATCGTGCCCTTTGTGACAAAGGCCACAACATGAATGCTGACGATGTCAAAATTCTTCATGACAATGCTCGGCCCCATGTTGCTGCTGCTGTTCGTCAGAAAATCCCAAATTTGGTTGTGAGGTGCTCCAGCATCCACCATACATCCGGACCTTGCACCATTGGACTTTCATCTGTTTGGTCCCATGAAGAAATTCCTGGTCGGCCAACACTTTGCAACAGATGCGGAAGTGAAATCAGCAATCCGCAGATGGCTATACTCTAAGGAAACGGACTTCTACGAACAGGGCATATTGAAACTGGTATCACGATGGGAGAAATGTGTTGAGAAACTTGGTGACTATGTTGAAAAGTAAAAGGTGCAAGTTCATTTGTGATTTTTTTGTTGTTTTAACTATTAAACATTTTTGTAAAAAAATTATTCTGCATTACTTTTCGGTCCGTCCTCGTAGAAACAGTAGAGAATCGAAATCTGAAATGGTATGGACATATGATTTGAATGAATGAAGCAAGAAAATAAGGAAAACAATGGGAGCAATATGTCAGTGAGAGTATAAGATTAGGGGCCAGATTCACCAACTGATGTTAAAAATACTCTTAACATCTTGTTTGTATTATTATTTCAAAATTTAACATATTGTCAAAACTCTTGCGTTTCATCAAGGTTTTACAGCAAATCGTTAGCTAACTGTGAATGAAATACATGGCACTCCAATGCACTTTTGTCTACATATCACAGCACTCTCTATGTCAGTAGCAAACAATTAGTTACATTTATGCAGGAACCTTTAGATACTCTGGTTCTGATTTATAGGCAATTACCATGTGATGTTCCTGAATGTCTGAGG
The DNA here is from genome assembly GCA_030765065.1 of Deroplatys truncata. Classification (NCBI taxonomy): domain Eukaryota; kingdom Metazoa; phylum Arthropoda; class Insecta; order Mantodea; family Mantidae; genus Deroplatys; species Deroplatys truncata. The sequence continues at coordinate 8,918,163 of CM060985.1, read as the reverse complement.
TTAGAATTGCATGGTGATTTGAAAAATCTACATGCAGAGGAACCAAATGTTTCACAGTTAATTACAGAACTGGTTATAAAGTATAGACATATTATCAAGTGCGAAAAAGCTGACGATCTTACATTAAAAGAAAAGGCTGCAGTCTGGGAGAAAATCTGTGAGTAATTTAATTCAAATGAATGTGTTTCTGCCAGGTCCAGTAAGCAACCACATTATTTTATGTTGACATAAAGTGTAGCACCAAAAATGCCAGGTGCAAAGAGCATTTACAATAGTTTAAAACTGGTGATGGATGCTACATTGAAACCACAGAGAACAAAGGCGTGTTATTGCTGATTAAGGATAAAGCAGACCCGAATAAAAATAATGTTTGCTTCTTAAACCTTCCAGATAAACTCACAAATGTAGCTTTGGAAATACCAACATTATCACAGAACATTAAATGAAAAGTGCAGTAACATAAAACCTCAAAGTAATTAACACTTATAACCTCTAACCTCTTGTATTTCCCATAAAATCATGAACCTCTTTAGACAGTTTGTATCATCTTAATTCCTCCTTTTGAAGGTTTTCAAATTTATTATGACGCATGACTCCTCTTCCATTAGGAATGGCATTAAAAAATGCAACAAACTTGCATCAACAGCTTGATCTGCGGCAGCCATTTTCCAATTTCTAACATTTGTTAAATGCCTTAACGTAGCGGTACGGCAATGTTAAGTGAACAATGAGTTTAATGCATTGTTAAAGCTAACATGTTTGAAGAAACAATTTGCATTAACTTCAGTAGTAAATCAGTTTAACATTATGTTAAAATTTAGCATCAGTTGAGATGAAAGAAATACAGGCAGTACAAAAACTGACAACAGGACCAATCACAGACAGATGGCTCGACGTGGAAAGATGAAGAAAAAGAAGATTATGTAAACATATTAATAATAACAAAATGTATATTTTGAATTTTCTGTGAAGTCCTCCTCTTTCAGAATCAATTCTGTATAATTTTGAATAACTGGGTGAACCATAAGACAAAAACTTACTCCATAATAAATGCACATCTTATTGAAATTCACAATTTACATCAAATAAGCGTTTTTTTGTAGCATAGATATTTTCAAAGTATTTGTTGCCACAAGTTTTAAGTTTTTTTCAGGTTGAACTGTCATATGGCATATAAAAAGCATCTTACATGATTTTCAAGATAATACTTTCCTCATTTTAATTAATTTTACAAACCACTGGCAAAACATCGTTCATGTTATTTTTCATATATTGATTTCCCTGACCTTCCTTGACTGCATTAAATCCCTGACAATTAAGATTTTTTAATTTGCTACTGTAAAATTGTTCCAAATATCATTAAGTATATTGAAATCAGAAGGTGACAATTTTTTAAGCTTTGAGCAAATAATTAATTGAAACTATCCCTATAGCCGTCCAGCGCTGTCCTTGTTATTTTATTTGTGTTATACTTTTGAGAAAGGCCAATTTAAAAAAAAGGCATTTAAAGGGTGTACTACCTTATCAAATAGCCACTCAAGGATGTAAATAATACTGCAACCACAAAAACCCATATACCATTCTGTTCAGCAAGAATTAAAAATCTGTTTCAAAAACAAAAATAAGTTGATTTTTTGAGACCTCAATTTCCTATCTCTCCTTAAGTGTGAACCATGCATGTCATTAAAATGTGACGGAATGAGAATTACCAGTGTCCTGTTTGATGTGAAGACTCGGTTTAGATTTGAGTTGAACGCTGGTGCCCCCGGATAGTTGGTTGGGAGTCATGGGTATAACAATGGATCCTGCACGAGGTCGGGGCTTGGCTGGCAGCTGTACTGCTTTTGGACGTATTTTAGGTGACGTGATGTATGCAGTGGCCGGAACACCTCCAATAGAAACTGCAACGCAAGCAATTGTAACGTTACATATTCCCTTAAACAGTTATCATATGCTTCACTGCATGAGACATACCTGAGGTTGGTGCCACCGTGTTACTGTTGCCAGTACTGGTCGAGATGGTGAACACGTTCCCCATGGCTCCGGGACTAGCATGTGGCTGAGTGTTGATAATGAGCGACTGCTGCGATGTGCTGGCAGGCGGACATGCGGCTGACACAGTCTTCACAATGGGAACACTCAGAGAGCGCTGTAACATACTCGGTGAGCCAGACGGTGTGGACCCAGATACTATAATCACCTGCCATAAACAAGTGTCTGGTATTTAGTCAACACAAATTGTATACTTTCAACAGACTCCCCAAATGTGTTACTCTCAAATTTCTATCAATTTCAAACAAATTACATGCACAAATATTCGCTTAGCATTTGTTAACATTCTTTATTTAATACCTTCCTGTCATTTAAATAACAAAAGCATAATAATATAATGCTTTATTACCTACATGAGTAGGTTTTACTGTTACATTGTGTGACAGGATGTTTTGTAAATCTATGAGATTCCCCAAGGTTTTGTTTACTTTTAATGCTAGCTTTTGTATTGTTTTAATTCTTGAAGATATCTTAAGGGATGCCCAGACAAAGTTGGCATATCCTGGTGCATGCTGATGGACCTGAGATGATTTAGAAAGTTTGAATTCATGGCAACAAATTTAAAATAAATAGCACAGTTATGTCCTTCAGTCGAATTGCAAATAATTAAAAACCTGTTTAACCTCTGTAAGGCTTATTAAGGTGCAATAAAATATATAACATCAGTGAAGAATCAAATCCCAGTCTTCCATTTGGCATGTACGAGGGTAATCCCAAAAGTAAGGTCTCCAAAGCGCTGGGATCGCAGGAAAACTGTTTGTGTGGATGTTGGCCATACTGCTTTTTTCCTTCCTCCCCTCACTCTCTTCCGAAACCACGGCACATCCCTTAGCGCCCTCAGTCTTGGCTTGGCAGCCAGTTATAATGGAGCTCCTGTTAGCCACTACCGCCAGGTGCGAAGTTCGCGCAGTTATTCGCTTTTTGAGCACAAGAGGGGTTAAACCTGTCGAAATTCATCGACAGTTGATGGAAGTGTATGGAGAGTCTTGTATGGATGTCAAAAATGTCCGCAAGTGGTGTAGAGAATTTGCAAATGGTCGCACAGAAATTCGTGACGAGGAAAGATGCGGGAGACCGTCCATTTCTGATGAAACAATCGCAAAGTTTGAACAACTCATGCTTCAAGATCGGCGGATCACTCTCAATGAGCTCTGCATTGTTGTTCCTGAGATTTCTCGAAGCACTATTCATCGGACTTTAATTGAAGAGTTGAATTTTGGAAGGTGTGCGCAAGATGGGTCCCAAGAATGCTGACAGAAGATCACAAAAGGCAACACGCTGAAACTTGCCGCCAATTCCTTCAACGCTATGCAGACGAAAAGGACAACCTTTTGGATTCAATAGTCACGGGTGATGAAACCTGGGCTTTCCACTTCACACCTGAGACCAAACAACAATCACGTGAGTGGCGGCATTCCAGTTCACCCAAGCCGCGAAAATTCAAGAGAACACAGTCTGCCGGTAAAGTCATGGCAACTGTGTTTTGGGATCAAAAGGGGATATTGTTGGTCAACTTTATGGATCCTGGGACAACAATAAATGCCGACAGGTATTGTCAGACATTAAAAAAACTCAGACGGGCAATTGAGAACCATAGAAGAGGAATGTTGAGCAAGGGCATAAGCCTTCTCCATGACAATGCTTGCCCCCACACCGCCCGTCAAACCATGAATCTTCTGCAACAGTTTGGATGGGAAACCATCACCCATCCACCCTATAGTCCAGACTTAGCACCCAGTGACTACCACTTGTTTCCCAAGTTGAAAGAACACTTGGCTGGAAGGTGCTTCGGTGACGGCGATGAAGTGAAAAATGAGGTCCATCACTTTTTCAAGAGCATGGCGGCAAGCTGGTATGACATGGGCATACAAAAACTGCCACAGCGTTTACAAAAATGCATCGACCGAAATGACAATTATGTGGAAAAATAGACAAAGCTTCAAAACTATGTACCATTTGTTGACAATAAAAGTTTCTTTGTATTTTAAAAAAAATTGGAGACCTTACTTTTGGGATTACCCTCGTACATGCATAAACCATTACAACATGAAGATACTGACTGAAATGTGAGTCTATAATCATGGTCATGCTGCGCTTCTAATAACAGTAAAAATTAAATAAAAGGGTGTATCTATTTCCTCTTAATGAGTTTCAGTTAACAATGTATATAAGCATATAAATTTATATTATTGACAAATGCTTTTGCTTCAACTCTGATTTCATAAATGGTTTTAATACTGATTTTATAAGTAAACAGATTGAAAAATTTAAGAATCAGGAAGCTGTTAAAAGACATTTATATCCTTAAAAAAATAAAAGATTATAAGTTTTAAAAATTTAATAATTATCAACCTTTGGTAAATAATAAACTCCCATAATTTTGGTTGGAATTTGCTAAAACAGATAAAATGTTAAAAGATAAATAATCTGGCATTTATCAATTAAGTTGTTTAGATAGTGACCAAACTTACATTGGAGAAATAAACATAGTTTGGAAACTAAAGTGATGAAGCACTTTAGATACAAGCAAATTGATAAATCAGTTGTGATAGGTCATTTTTGGTTATTTAATTATCAAATAAACCTTCAAACTAAGTTAAATGGCCCTGGAGAGTTAACAATTTTGGAGAAAATATTTATTATAAAGAATAGAGATTACATAATGCATTTTGTAACACAAGCAATTGACTGTATCAACAGCTATGAATATTTGTGGAATATATCTTGTTCTGAATTGTAATTAAAAAAGATACGTGAAGCATTTGTCACTAATTTATATATTTGAACTTTTACTACCTACAGTTTACCTTATTGTGTGGTTGCAGTATTTCTTTTATTCAGCAAAATTGGTCTTTATAATGAATTCAGAAAACTTCAGCTGCAAATTTGGAAGAATTTGGCATCTACAGATTTTTTTGGAGGCTCTTTATTTGAACTACCTGTAATTTTGTGCTGATTTCAAGCAAATCTCAGAAAATGGTGAGCTCTTTTATACATACAGATGGACTCTTACATTCTTGCCTTCATGTTATACTACACCTTTTGTGTTGTTGATGCAGCAGAAGTGGTGGTGATGGTGGTCCTACCCAGTGCAGTGCTCAGCGTGATCTTGACAGGAAATGGTACTGGTTGTGGAGAAGTGATGCTCTGCACCTTGTAACATAGCAGGAAGATGTGACTGATACACTCTTATAAACAAACAACTATCACACAGACATACACTTCAAGACGTACTTTTGTAGGAGGTGATAACGGCTGGCCCACTCCACCTACATCAAGTGACATCGATCTTCTCCTTTTTCTGGAACTGTCATCTTCCTCGTCCTTCTTCAGATGAATAGCTGAAGGGCTGGTGGAGCACTGTGGGGTTTTGGAGGCCTCTGGGATGTTTGGTTCACTTGGAGGTGACTCATCACCTGGAACTAGCAACGTCATAGACCCCTCCCTGCCTGCTATGTCCACACAAAGTGTTACATATATTCAGAGTAATGATGCAATTCATTTCAAATAAGACAGTATACCATTAAATCTACCTGTCTTGATTGAAAGTGTTTCCCTTTTGAAGCCGAGGCTAAAACAAAATGCAAGGTGATGGTCTTTCCTGTTTAGACAAGGACATTTCTTACAGAATGCCATTATTTACATTCACTAACATAATTTTCATATGAACATGCTTACTTAATATTATATAAATCTGGTTCATAATAACTGGGAATGGAAACCACAACAAGAATGACAAAATTAAAGTACAGTAGACCCCGATTAACCATTATAATGGAGAGGGCGGGATTGACGGTTAACCGAAAATTATGGATAATCCATCTTACTTAATACAAACAGTGGGTTTAATAAGCACTTACTTAAAAAATCTCACTAAACACAGGAGTCCTACATTACATTTCTTGTATATTTACAAAAAACTGCAATAAAAGTGATTGTTGGGGTAGAAATGCGTGGTAACAAACCTTTGTTTGTAAAACCAATATGAGGTTCACTAATCATCATCATCATCATCATCATCATCATCATCATCTTTATTGTCAAAGAGCAGCACACAACTGCTATAGACATAGTCATAAAACCTGTACACATAAGTATTAAGACACAGAATATTGGTCGCTCCTGATTGTTGGTATTGCAATGAGGCACGCAGAGCTCTGTTGCATCATTCATTTTCCCTCATTTTACGTTTTAAGCGTGTGAATGTTCTTGGAAGTGCAATGGAGATTCAGAGAGAACATCTCGTGCAATGATCTTATACAATTTCAAACCTGGCTTAAATGAAATGCAGCACTTGAGCATTATTCTCCTTTATTTGTTTCTGTGTTCCGCTGGTTTGGAGAACTCAAGAGGTAGCAGCAATTTCTTAAAGATGAAGAGAAGAGTGACAGACCAATAAGAGAAAAACATCACCATTCTGGAAACAATGATTAGGGAAGATCCAAGATTAACCTACAAGGATGTTATTAGTGATCAGTCACAGAGTGTTTCAATCATCCTTCATGAGCACCTTTGTGTAACACAAATTTCAAGATGAGTGCCCCATAATTTGTCTGAAGCACAGAATCTCTGCAGGGTGGAATGCTGCAAAGATTTAATTTTGGAAAGTCTCGCTGTGTTTCAGATATTGTTATGGGTGTCAGACATATCAGTCTGACCCAAAACCAAACGCCACTCCTACATTAGGGGTTCCCAGATGACCAACCACCCATCAAAGTCAAAAGAGCAAGGAGTGCAAGAAAGAAAGTGGTCACAAGTGGTCATGTGGCAACCACTGTGTTTGAAAATCATAAAACTGTTATTACTGCAAAATGTTATGCAGAAATTTGCCTTCCGAAAGTGTTTCAGAAAATGCATCAGCTCACACTGTTAATGTAGCAACAGGGTTTCTATAAGGAACTAAGGCAAAACTACTGACTCGCCCAAACTCCTAGCACCATGTGATTTCTTTCTGTTCCCTACGGTGAAGAACCGACTTTGAGATCACTGTTTTTCTAGCCGTGGAGAAGCAGTTGCAGCATATAAAGAGGAGTTATCTACAGTACTAGAAACTGCGTGGTGTAGATGCTTCCAGAGGATGGAACGCTGCATACAGTGCCAGGGAGAATAGTTTGAGAAACTGGGATAAACAAACTGTTTCTAAGAGTATTCATTATTTGTTGTCTCAATACTTACCTAGTGACCCTTGTACAAGTGTGCGTACTTACTCACTTGCATAAATAGATGGAGGAGGTAAATGGGAAAAACAAAAGAAGTTTGCAGTGGCTAAAGGTAAAGGGGCTATGTCAGCAATTAGAAGGTGCACATATAGAGCACATGACATCAATATTGAATGCATGGAGAAAGTATACAGTTTGGTGGTAGAGGCAAAAATGCTGTACGGTATTGAAATATGGGGATGAGATGGAGGATGCAAAAGTATAGATGAGGTGCATAGGATGTTTTATACAGAAATGGTAGGGCTACCAAATGCAGTTGCAATACAGGTAGCTCAAATAGAAATGGGCAGGGTGACTAGCAAGGGAAAGATAATGGAAAGAGCATTGAAATATTGGTTTACGATCTTAAATTTGGATAAAGGAAATGTGTTAAGACAATACTTAGATTACCAAGAAAAAAATTTAGGGAATAGTGGATGGATAAATAGTGTGAGGTACAATTTGGAGAGCAACGGGTTAGAAGAGATATGCAGAAGTAGGGAAAATAACGTGAATAAGTTTTGGAAAGTGGTAAGAAAGAGATTAGAGGAATAGAAATACAAAACATATTTAGCATGATAGCCGAAAAGAGATCCTTAGTTTTTTAAATACCTATTAAAAACACATGGGGAAGAGAAAAATATGTAGATAATGCAAATAAGGACGAGCTAAAGTATTGCATGGGTAAGTAGAGGAGTATGGAGGCTAAGAGGTTTAAGGAAGGTTATACCTCAAAACCAATGTCCCATATGTGGTGGAAATGAAGATGTCGAACATACAATAGGTACAGAAACATCTTTGCTATGCTAGTAGGCTTAACCTCCAACTACAGCTTGATTTGCGACATCTGTAGGAAGCATCCATTTCATTTTTGCCACATACAGGGAATTTTCATTCCAGAACACTTAAAAAAGAAAGATGATGAAGATAACAGTTAATGAGCCAAGCGATGGATGATCGAGGTTGCACTATAGATCTATTGCAATGAGAGCACTCACAATTAACAGGAGAGTAGACTTTTGTTCCCATTCCTGAGGACTGTATATTAGATCCATATTTTGCACACTGTAGAAATTATTCAAGGTGACTATGACAGGAAACAGCCATAGGCTGGAAAAATAAACCAGAATAAATTCTCACAAATATCTCTCCTGATTCCATCAGATCCACTGACTGTTGCTTCTTCTAGAGAAAGCATCACTTGTACATAATTACTGGTTTAGTTCCTCAATATGCAACGGTAAAAGCTACAAAGAGCAGCAAAAACTTAGAAATTAGCAAATAAAATAAAGAGTAACTAATAACTTCAATGTACACTATTGATAAGGGAGCGATGCTTTCGCTAGAGAAATAGGAGAAAAAATATCACTGGTCAGTTTTTGACAAATGATGTCGAAATGTACAAAATTGACTTTCTATTTTAACATAACAATTAATGGGAAACACAGTGAAGTAGTTAAAATATTAATAAAATTCCAGTGGCAACGCACTCTAAATTCACTCTTTCAAGGTAATTATCTTGAAAGAGTGAAGTTACAGTGTGTTGCCACTAGAATTTTAATTAATATTGACTTTCTATGTTACTAATGATATGGTCATTGATATGCATTCCTGTTCTTGTTCCCATATTATGAGCCGCCCTTAACGCTGAGCTCTTCAATTACAAAATCCTAACACTGAAATATTGCTTGCTGAATACAGAAGTTTTTGACATGAGATACGAAACAGACTTAATTTACCAAAGGTTTAATAACTTACTGTTTTTTCTTTTTGTCAGTGAAGGAGGAGGTAATTTTGCATTTTCAGCAGCTGCAATGTTTGCTGCATTGTTTGCCAATGTTGTGAATGCTGTCTGAGGAACCAAACGAGGCATGAGAGGAACCAACCTGCGGCCTTCAATTGCCCATTCTGTTGCTGTGTTTGGCCCTGCAATGCTACAAAAATAGCAACATTCAAAACGTGTCATTTTTTACTCATTAAATTACTTTACACAATCCTACCATTATAGACAGGCATGCATAAATGGCTCATTATGACACGTGTACCAATAATAGGAATTCTAAGTTGCCTTGCAGAGAGAAGATGAGATCATGTTGTGATATTCTTTTCTTTGAGCAATGAAGATGCAAAAACATTTGTGCATTATTAAATATGGAGTAATTAAGATATGAATTTATAATTATTTATCATACTACTGTAGTGATAGTAGGCTACATCACAATCTGTAACACCTGCTCACTTCTCTCCCACGAAGAGAAAGTCTTGCTTATTGGTTCAACATGCCAGGTAATAGCAAATGAAATGCAGCAAGAGAAGCTAACATTGCTCTTGCTTACTTCGGCTACAGGTGCCAAATTATTAGTTCATAATTTATTTCTACAATTTATAATGCTAAGAGTGAATGAAATGCTCTGTCCAACTTGTGGCATAATCATCAAGATTATCCACTTGTTGCATAAAATTACTGTTTTGTGTGTTTATCAAGAGATAATTTATACTTAAGTGAAACTTGTTCAGTGTCACTGGTAAGTTGTACAAACTGTTCTGCAATGGTGGCCAACTTCTCGTCATTGACAGCTCGTCTCACTTCTGCTCGATGTCTCTCCATGGAAATGTTAAGTGTGGATGCAAGATCCTGGAGCAGTTTACGCTTCTCTTTGTTGAGCTCCCCCTGGGCTCGTAGAGCTGACACAAGGTTGCTGTAAGCTTCCAGTTCTGCAAACATAACACTTTACTATTCCTAAAGTTTCCATGCTACTACCAGTTATCTATAGTAGTTTTATTTTAAGATTTTCCAGTATATTCAATAACCCGATGCAGCTGAAAGATATCATCTCCATCAACCTTTTTGTGTGTGTGTGATGTTTACAAAATTATTTTATTTACCAGTGCAAATATTTACTATAAGATCTGAAATTAATATGTGATACATTCACACAAATTTCTCTACCAATAACATGTAAAAAAAAACTGTTGTATCCATGTTACATTATTCACAAAATACTTTTCTCTAGGAATGATTTCAAATTAAGCAATAAGTTGTAGGAGTCACTAATGTTTCCAAAAAGAAAAAATAGATAAAAAGGTAGCAGAATTCAAAAGACAAAGGCAAATACCAAACATCACAAAATTGAGCGATATAGAAAATTCACAAATCACTTTAAAGTCCATCACAACTTTAGCAAGATTTTCAAGATACAATGTAAACTGAGCTCCGCAAAGTAAATTTAGTATACAAAAATTACTATACGAAACCTAAAAGACCAGTCCCCAACAATACAAAATAAACTGTTCAGCCAAATCTAGAATAGCAAACAACAAAAGACCTGACAACACAAAAGTAAAACAATACATGAGAGTCATAAATTACAAACACATTGGCAAATTTGCCGTAGCCGCCCATAATTTTTGATCAAGCAATCATTAATCACACCTAACATAACTCTCCTAAAGAACACCAGTTAACCAGTTGAATTAGATTAAGGGGAAAAAAAATTTCTGTGTTGCATTCACATGAATTACTCACTCTTCTACAGACTATTCATCCAAACCATATTTTTCTACCTACTTCTTGCCTATCAAGAGAAACTTAAATTACACATTTAATTGTAGACATAAGAAGAATGCAATAAGCTACTGTCCATTCCAAACCAGAGTTCCCTCCGATGTAAACAATAGCATGTGCTTCTGCTTGCAACGAACCCAAGAACACACTCTTACGCCAACATAAATAGTTCCTTAATATATGTATTGTATCATGAAATATTGGGGCAGGAAAGGTATAGAACTGCACATTTTATTGCGGTTATTATAAGAACTCACTGCTAAAGGTAATGGATATATACTAACTGTTAAGAGATTACAAAATGTGACTTTTGTCTGCTATTGTGCTAACGCCGAGAGCATCTTGTGTTAATACCGATTGTATGCATGACTGCCATTCTCTTACATATACAAGAAATGCAGCAATGAATTCTCAAGAGATGCTATCTAAGTACCGAATAAACACTTGTGTAACACAGGAAATATGATAAGTGAACAGTCATTCATAATATGCTAGTACACGTTTGCTCAGCTCAGGTCAAATCTTGTGATGTAGTCAGGTGGTATTTGAGTTTTCATGGCAGAGGAAGGTGTGTGTAGTACAAATAAACTGTTCAAATACAAAAACGGGAAACGGTTAAAAAGTGGCAAAAAACAAACAATACTTAATGTATTCAACTCACTATTAGAAAAATACCCGACACTTGCATTAGTGGATATTATGAAACTAATATCCGATTTTACAGGCAGTTCAGTGAGAAGTGTAACCAAAGCATGCACGGAATATAAACAAACATAATAGAAGAGGAGAATCAAATGTGGGAACTTGTTTTGTGTGCAACAGTGCTGTGGATAAGCTTGTCATTAACTTAGAAAATAGTTCTGATTCCAATATTGCAGTTGAATCATTTGCGGAGGATTTGCACTTTTGCCTGAGGATTGTGATTAACATAAGTAAAATGTTGATTTCCACATATTTATAAAATCGATTGTTACTTCAGGTTACATTTTGAACTATGATTCTCAGGCAGGTGCCTTTTTATAGATTGAAACAATGTTCAACTTTAAGTGATATGTAGCAAGCACGTGAGAGAGGAACAAGCAGACATTAGCGGCAGGGATTGTGAACTACTTTTGTGTGGATAATACAAAGAATGTGTTTACAGTAAGAGGCACTCTGGTTTGGAATGGACAGTAAAGTGATACCTAGTCAAATTCTGTTCTATTTTCATGAACATTAAAGAAGATATAGCAATTTGCAGTTGAAAACATTATGAAGTATTTGAGAACTCAAAACAATAACAAAGAATATCTTGGAGATCCTTAATGGCACAAAAACTTTATTTGACATACATTGAGTGCTTTAACAAGATCTACATTTTTTGTGTAGTAAGATTTTTGTCTATCTCTTATGGTTTACCAGTTATACAAAAGTCATTCAGAAGAAGAGGACAAATTCCCACAAAATTCAAGATATATATTTAATTTGTTATGCAAACATTTTAAAAATATGGTATTTTAATCAAAAGTCTATAGAGCCATTTTTCAGAAAATCAAAAAGTTGAAAAAAATTTTCATGCATAGGGTAGTTTGGTGTGTAGGGGATTATCTTCACCATCTTAGTGTCACATCCTTGGAAGATACTACACCAAGTTTGGTATCAAATCGACCTTACACACACATACCTTTTTCTAAAAATGCTTTTATTATATTAAGGAAATCTCAAAACATGTATTTCCAGTGAAATCTCAGTATCAAATTTTTGGGTGGAATACAATACCTCCTCTACTTACTATAAGTAACTTAATTTTATTTTGCCCCTACGAAACCACCTCTGAAAGTTCCCAACAGATGTCACCACTTGGACAATTCCACAAGTTTTTCCATTGTGCTGAGGATGGGTACAGACAGTCCCCGAAACATGTTCAAGTATTTCTTATTAAGTGATGTTTAGTGTTTCAAATTTCCTGCTTAGTAAGTAACACATTTTTGCTTATAAGCTTCTACTTAATTAATATGCTACAAGTGCTTCTTTCATACCTAATATATGTGTGTATGTAGGCTTAAGCTGGAAACGTAGAACAGGTTGAAAATTTAATGTACACGTGTAATGTGCGGAAGAACAATAAATTATCATTGACTGACCAAATAGTGGTTAACTATAAAACATGGGACTTTTAGTTGCCATTTAGGTATGTTATATCAAAATGAATTTGAGGATGCCTTGTGATTTAGTGGGACAAATGTGAGTCAGCTGGGGAGTTTAATGTCATGCTACCAAGCAGCTCAGTGGCAAGACAAGTCGAAGATCCATGCTTTAAAATCCAGCCATGGCATTGAATTTTTCAGTCTGATTCTACCTTTCCAAAATATGGCTTAGTTACATAAAACATGCGGAAACTTGATACAAAGTTTATTTGTGGATAGTTATTCTGTTTGGATAGTATTCTGCTGGTTCTGCTGGATAGGTTGCCGGTGTATGGGGTGCAGGCTGTGGTGGTAGGCTTTTCTGATGATTGCTGTGTGAGAGGTTTCCCTTTTTTGGCTCTAGTGAGTGTTGCTGTGACGTCATAGTCAAAGTAGCCGTTTTGGTGGAAGGTGTGTTTCAAGTGTCAAGTAGCTTGGATTGGAGATAGAGATTGCTCTTGAGCCAATCACCGATTCATTGTGATTTGTGGTGGAAGTTGTGCCCATTCAAGTAAAGGTCGGTGTGTGTTGGTTTCTGGTAGGCTGCATGCCCGAGTGTACCATTACTGTTTTTTTTAAATCAGAATGTCCAAGAACAGCAGTGCTCCATTCTTCTCCACTTCCATAGTGAACTGGATCTGAGGTCGGAAGCTGTTGAGGTGCATGAGGAAGCTCGGCAGTGTATCTAGTCATCTACACATCTGAAGAAATAAAAAGGCTTGAGAGGAGCAGTGGCAAGGATATCATGCTCCAGGTGTTCCATGTAGAAATTTGCTATTGCTAGTGACAATGGGGAGCTCATTGCCACGCCATCTACCTGTTCATAAAAATTCCATTGTACAAGAAGAAAGGGTGAGCCGGAACAGCTCAGTGATGTCAGCTGGAAAGTGCTCTGTGAGGAGATGAATGGTTTCTTGTAGTGGTACCCTGGTGAAAAGAGATACTACTGACAAGGAGATCGGATGACGCGATTGGACAAACTGTGTGGAGTTGATCACATGGTGTGGGCAATCCCCTATTAGAGCTGCAACAGGTTAGCTAAGTGACATGCTAGATGGTATGTGGGGGTCCAATAGGTCGCAACAGGACATCCGGATCTTGGGGAGTTCATACATTCTTGGAGGCCTGCAACCTGAAGGTGACAGAAACTCCTTAGTTTCTGATGCAAGACTGGATCTCTTCATTAGTTGTGTGGTGCATTGTTCTATGCACATGGTAGAGTCTTTTCAGAGGATTGTCTAGGAGCTGTTTCATCTTGTATTGATACTGGGCTGTGAAGAGGATGACCATCGCATTCCCTTTATCTGATGGCAGGATGACCAACCGTAGCATTAATAGCTGTGTTTCACATCCAAATGTTAATGTTGGTATATATGATGTTTTATACACAGTTAATTTAGTTTCTATGTGATTCCTTTCTTGTTAATAAAATTCCTGTTTAAAGCCTGAGATAGTCTTCCTGTTGCTGCTATTTTATTGTTAACTTCATCATCTATCACTACTAATAATAGAGCTCAAATATTTAAAATTTGCTACCTGTTCTATTTACTCCTCTTCCTTTTAAGGCTCTCTGCTTATTACCATAGATTTAGTTTTGCTGGTACTAATTTTCATATTCATTTCCCTTAATTGGTACCATTGCTTACTAGATAATACACAGTAAGCAATGTATGGTATGTTTGGAAAGGAAATACCAGTGGGGGCAGTTATGTGGTCGGAGGAAATAGTGGTGGGAACACTTGTCATAGTCAGAGGGAAAACTGAAAATGACTGAGAAGTGAAAGGACCCGGATAGTACGGTATGCATAATTTTTAATTGTTTAGCTGATGCACACTCACCTTGGAAGGGGTGTAAATTTTGCAACATGGAATATTTCAAAAATGGCTAATGCTATGAAAAAATTTATTTCACAAAAATCCTGCAATGAGTTCTACGTTTCTTTTTCAGTAAGTTTTTGTCTATCTCTGGTGGTTTCCTAGTTATATAATATTATGCAAAAATCAATCAAATAAAAAGGTTTTTGCAGGCTATTCACAGAAAATTCATGATAGGTGTTTTAGCTCTCTCTCTCTCCCTCCCTCTCTCCCTCTCACACACACACAAAGAGCATCTGTTTTGGATTCAGGGGACCTTGAAATGTGCATTTCCAGCGAAATCTGGATATTGAATTTTTGGTGGAATACAGTAGATACTTCCTCTAGGTGCTTACTAAAGTAAGTGCTACAGAAAGTAAAAATATTAAATGACAGTTCAGCATTACTGGATGTTTCTTTATTACTTACCCAAGCATCGCAACACTCGCTTGCATTCATCTCTAGACATATCCAGTAGCATGGGCCACATCGTTCTACTGAGAAATAAAAAGAAACCACATAAGTGAATAAATTTACAAATTTACAAAATGGATTTTTTGAACATCCAAAGTTTAACACAGCCAATATTTTCAAAACCATGGAACTAGCTGTAAACGCACCTATGAGTAGGAGCCACATTCACTTATACATGCAACTACAGGATTATCTTTATTACTTACAGAACATTATTAAACACTACTGGACATTTAGCATATTTAATTACATTTCGTCACTTTTGCTACACAACTTCCATCATAACCCGAGGCATTATGGGAGCATTGCTTTGTTGTCCTTCTTAGCGCCAACATTGAGGGCCCTAGGCCGCAAAGCATAGCCAAAGGATGTTTTTATAAGTAAAGCAGTGGAGCAGTTGTGACCTAGGAGTCACTAAAAAGACAGGGTGGGTGGGCCAAATGAATTGCTTCCGGCAACAATTCCTGCACAAAACAAATCCCCATTCTTTACTAACTTCTAGATATCAAAGCATTTATACTGCATTATGTTCCTACTCACATACCGCATTAGCTTTTATCAGGGTCAGCTGATAAGTTCCGGGCCTCACACAGAGATGGCGCCACTAGGCCAGTTAGACGGTACCATCGTATAGTTTTACTCTAGACTAGCTTGTATCCATAGTTACAGGTCAATAGCTTGTTTACTTTTTGAATGACAGCATTTTAAACAAGACAACTTTAGAGTTTTCACCAAAATGGAGAATTTGAAAAACGAGCAGTGATTAAATACTTCCATTTGAAAGGCTTAACACCTAAAGAAATCAAGGAGGAAATGGACAGTACATTGAAAGACTCTGCCCCTTCATATTCAATATTAAAAGGTGGGTTGCAGAGTTTAAAATGGGACGTACGAGCACTAGTGTGAGCCTCACTCTGGACACCCTGTGGAAGTCACAACTCCAGAGATGATTGAAAAAATTCATCGTTTAGTACTGGAAGACCGCAGATTAAAGTTGTTTGAGATAGCAGAGGCTGTAAACGTATCAAAAGAATGTGCAGGTAATATTTTAAGTAATGTTTTGGGCTTTCACAAGATCTGTGCGAGGTGGGTGCTGCGTTTGTTGACACCTGATCAAAAGTTGCATAGAAAAACTGTTTCTGTTAAGAATGTGGAGCTCTACCGTAAAAATCCCAATGAATTTTTTAGACAGCTTATTACCATGGATACATCACTACACTCCAGAAAGTAAATCATAGTCAAAATAGTGGATTGCGCCAGGTGAACCAACTCCAAAAAAGGCAAAGTCAATTTTGTCAGATAACAAGGTTATGGTGAGTGTTTTCTGGGATGCACAGGGAACTATTTTTATTGATTACTTGGAAAAGGGTAAAAGTATCACTAGTGACTACTACGCAAGCTTACTGCAACGTTTGAGTGATGAGGTGAAAAGACAAAGACCTCATTTGGCAAAAAAAAAAAAAAAAAAAAATCTTGTTTCATCACGACACTGCTCTGGCCCATCGTACAGTCATTGCAATGGGGAAAATTTGCAAATTAAAGTTTGAATTGCTTGAACATCCACCCTATTTGCCAGATCTAGCACCCAGTGACTACCATCTGTTCCCTAATTTCAAAAAATTTCTTGGAGGACGAAGATTTCACAGCAACGAGGAGGCCATTGATGCGGTAAACAGCTATTTTGAGTACCTTAATAAATCGCACTACAGAGATGGTTTAATTAAATTAGAACACTGGTATGATAAATGTATTAATCTTTCTAGATTATGTAGAGAAATAAATAAAAAAACATTTTGTTTAAATGTTGTTTTCATTGAGAGGCTTGGGACTTATCAGCGATCCTCGTACTATCTCTAATATTGGCAAACACAACAGAAGTTGGAGGATATACTCACTTAAAATCCAATTGAACTTCTGCTAAGTATACGGAATCACTCTTTATTAACTCTGATTACTCGTGCTAATCTCAGGTGCATTTTTGAGCTGTTTCTATGGACAAACCTCTTCAAAGCCAAGAAGTTTCTCCCCTTCAGAACCGTAATGCGAGTTCCAACTAGAATTAAAATTTATTATGATTCAATACAGTGAGTTTACAATTGAATCAAGTCGGTATAAATATATAGTATAGTAACTTAGATAAAGAACAAAACAAATTAAAAAGAACGTTACAATAAATATTCTTCAATAGTATAACAGGCTCTATCAGGAAATTTTCTGAAGCTTTTTTAAATTTACAAAGATTATTTTCAATTTTAATTTCATTTGGTAAAGCATTATAAAATTTAGCTTCCATAAAGCTAGGCATCTTCTCAAAAAGACAAAGTCTGTGACCTTGAACGTGAAAGTCATTCTTATTTCTAGTATTATAATTACGATTGTCAGAGTTAGTTAACATGCATTATTTAAACTTTTTTAAACACAAAATAGTTTTATATATGTATAAGCTAGGAAGTGTTAAAAGCTTTAGATGTCTAAAAGCGTCTCTGCAAGATTAGCAAGGTATCTAACAGCCCTTTTTTGCAGAAAGAAAACGTTATTGAAATTTGCTTTACTGGTACTGCAATACTGGTTGTTCAATAGCATATGTAATGTGTGCTTGAACAAGGAAAAAATAGATAATCCTGGCAATACTATCAGGCACAAATTTGCTTAAATATCTAAGGATAAATAAGTTTTTAGTAATCTTAGAGGCAAGTTTATCAATGTATCACACATAAATATACTATCTATATTTAACTGTAGAAGTTTATTAGTTTTAACATTGTGCTTGATTAAGCAGTCTATATATGTGAAAGCAAAATTAACATTTCACATTTGGTTGAATTCACAAATAGATTTAAATCACCAAATTATTCAACCACTGATCTAGCAGTGTCATTAACGTTAGTATTGAGTTGAGGTAAGCTACTACCGCTTACAGTGATAGTAGTGTCATCCGCAATTGTATTATACTAGAATTTTTTGATATTGATTAATTTAAATCATGGATATACAAAATAAACAGCAATGGTCCTAATATTGAGCCATGGGGTACACCATACAGTACATTTTGTATTGTAGACTTGCATTCGTAACTATTAGAGTTTATAACCATGTATTGTTTCCTATTTGTAATGAAAGCTTATAACCAATGCCCCTAATACCTAACATATAACATTGTTGGATCCACATAATCAAACACTTTAGTAAGATGCAGCATAATACCAGCACTGTAAAGGCCTAGTTCAATGTTACCTATTATGTTTTCAATAAAATCTGTCAAAGCTGTTATAGTAGATTTATTTTTAACAAAGCCATTTTGTTGTTTAAGAACTAAAGTAAATTTGTTTAAATGATTCATTAGACGATTATAAATTAATCTTTCAAAAATTTTAAATATTGATGGCAAGATAGATATTGGTCTGTAATTGTTTTATGTCATTTTTATACAATGGAATAACTTTGACTGTTTTTAATTGGTCAGGAAATATGCCAGATTCAAAAGAAGAATTTGCAATATCCACAAGAGGATTAATTATTTCACTACTGCATTTTTTTTAATCAATGTCATAGGTATACCATGTACACCAGTACTACTTTTGGATTCAAGTACTTTAATTATGTTCATAATTTTGTTATTATTTGTAGGGTAGAGGAATATACTACTGTTAATTTTGGATTTACTATGAATTATGTATTGATTAAAAAAAATGATTATGTATTACATTTGAATTACTATGTTGGGCTTTTAAATTACTACCAAGGAAAGCAAAGTGATTATTAAACACATTTGATATCTGAAGGGGATTGCATACAATACTATTCCCAACTTTGATTTCAAATTTATTAATGGCTGCAAGTGATGATTTTGTGAAGCTATTTATCACCTGCCAACTGGTTTTACTTATATTATGGGCAGGTAAGATTCTTTTACTTATAGCTTCTAAGATGGTTTGGTCATAATATTTTTTTTAATTTATTTAAGTTAATATTTCTATAATTTGGATTATTATTATTTGACTGAACTGTTATCAACTTAATCCAGGTATGGAGTAACTTTAAATTAGGAGTGATCCAATGAAAGTTTAAGAGTTCATAGAATATATCAAATTTTAGAGTAGGATCCTGTACACTATGCACTTTGTACCAATTTTCAGAAATTAGGGCAATCCTAAGATTTTTGAAGTTAGAATCACCAAAAGAGTGATTTTTGTTTGTATTAGTGTTTTTAGGGACTGAAGGCTTGGTAACACAAATATATTAATACATTGTGCAGTATGATCAGACAAACATGACTGGATAACTTCTACATCATATGATATATAAACAATGTTAGTAATGATGTTGTCAATAGCTGTTCTGGATGTATGTTTTAAACGTGTCGGTTCATTAATTGTAACAACCAAGTTGTATTCATTTAACAAATATTGAAACTTCTCCTTATCTTTAGTGATTTTTAAGAAGTCAATATTGAAATCACCAACTACACAACATTGCAGTCTGGTGTGATTACCCAATCCAGAAGCAGTGCTATCTTATCTCCAGAAATATATCCATATTACCTTTAGGTGGACGCTATATACCAATTATAACTGTTTTAAATTTATCAAGTACTGTATTTATTCCACAACATTCAATATGGTTTTCAACACAGCAGTTATGGAGATCCAAATCTACAGTGAAATCTGAGATAGTCAATCTGATGTAAATACAACCCCCCCCCCCCAGAAAAATTAGATCTACAGATTCTCTAGAACAGAACAACTACGTTTCATAAGCGCTCAAGCTTATAGTTTTGAGGTCATCAGTTCTTTTCAAATGCAGAGTTTTGAACTAGACGCTATTTTTGTCCGACAGAAGTAGATAAGTCCAACTTAACCTAAATTTAAAACGAAAATTTGTATAACTATCTTCTGAAATCTGAGATACGTATAAAAAAAAACTCAAATGCATGAATATTTAATACCATGCCATAATATAATAGAAAAGATTAATATACACGTTTCTCAAAATTGTGTTTACATTTTTGTTTACCTATACCTGCACTTTACTGCTCACATAAAACTTTTCGCATACATTTACCTGCTTGTTTGTATTTTAATTTTTTTTTCTAAGGGTAAATTTGTCATGTTGGTATAGAGCAACTTGCGTATTTTCCTGAAGATGTCGGTTCGATAGTAATTTGTGTTTGAATTTGTTGTGTGAGGTGTTTAATTATGTTTGTTTTCATTATATGATTTGGTCTTGTATAATCGGTGATTAAGTATAATGGATCCATTTTACGAAGCTTTGAGTCTTTATCGAAGAAGGCGATACGATAAATGTGTCGTAGTTTGCACAGAATTGTTAGCGAATAACTCTTATGACCAGGTATAATTTAGGTTATGGTTGTTTTAAATTCGTCCAAAGATAAATCCATTTGTGAAGTTAATATTGCTTTGGGTTCTTTAAAATAAAATTATGAAAATTATGTCTTGTGGTTTTCTCATGCAAATAATCGGTTGAACTCATTCTTTTCCAAGCATTTGCATTAGACAAATATATTTTTTTCAGAGTTGAATACATACCTGTGTCATTATGATAACGCCATTATATTATGTGATTCTCTAAAATTGTATTAAGAAACTGAGATATTCTTCCTCCTGTTACATGCATTTTTCAGGCAGTATGGACCCTGAAAATGAAAGCACTTACAGAGCAGCTGTATGTGGATGATATTGAAGCAGAAGAGGAGGGTATAGCCGAGGCTCTAATGGATACAGACATAATAGCACAGGTAGCTCGGCCAGGAACATCTCTACGCACTCCTGGTACAGCACAAGGAGTGCCAACACAGGGATATAGGTGAGTGGTTGTGCTGCACAGTGTATGACAAAAGGGCTGCTCTCCTTATATGCGTAACACAAACTCTGTGTGTGTTGCAGACCAAGAACACAGACTGGACGTCCATTGAGCGGGGTGGTGCGACCAGGAACCCAGGCAGGGCGTCCACTGACAATGGAACAAGCCCTAAAAACACCTCGAACTGCTTCTACTGCTCGTCCCATCACATCACACTCTGCCCGTAATGTCAGGCTTGGCACAGCCTCAATGTTAACAGAACCAGGAGGGCCATTCATACAACTGTCTCGTCTCAACCTGGGGAAGTATGCCTCACAAGGAAGCATAGCTAAACCTCTGTTCGAGTATATCTTCTATCATGAAAATGATATTCGACATGTAATAAAACTTTATAAATATAATAAAACTGCAATCAAATTGTTTGTTGAGTTTCGATTTAGATGATTGATACTTACCAAGTATAATGGACTATCATAAATCAAGAGACACTTTTAAAATATACAGAGCCTTTGGTTGCGTGCATGGCCATAGTATAGGGAATTGCTCGTCCTAAGCTGCACTGTTTTTATCAGTTCTGTTCACTCCTCATGTGCCAGCTAATCAGTTGATGCACTGTCAGACCACGTGTTTCAATGTGTTAGTTCTTTTATTGCATCAAAAAGTCTGTATACTCTAGCACACAGAATCTTCATGTGATTAAACTCAAACCATCTGATAGCACCGACATCTATGGTTTCTCTAATAATTTACTAAAAAAGGTTATAGACTGCATAAATGAACCCCTCACATTCTGTTTCAACAAATGCTTGGCTCAGGGAGTTTTCCCTGAAGTATTGAAACTATCCAGAGTCATTCCAATTTATAAAAACGGAGATAAACATCTAACAGCTAGCTACCGTCCAACATCTCTTGTTCCCATTTTCTCAAAAGTACTAGAATCGATTATGTATACTCAATTATATAATTATTTTGAATTGAACAACATTATTACCAAATCGCAATATGGATTCAGGAAAGGGAAATCTACCTGTGATGCAATAGTTTCATTAACAAGAGAAGTACTCACAGCATTTAAAAACAAAAATTGTGCGCAGGCCTCTTTCTGCGACTTAAGCAAGGCTTTTGATTGCGTGGACCACAATTATCTACTTAACAAATTAATATTCTATGGATTAAAAAACCCAGCAATTGAACTACTTAGATCATACCTAGTAAAGCGAAAACAGAAAGTTTGCATAGGCAGTAAGAAGTCAAAAATAGCAGAAACTAAATATGGTGTCCCACAAGGTTCAATTCTGGGACCTTTATTATTTTTAGTAATGATTAATGATCTACCATCTTTTGTAGACTCTCACTCTACTTTGTATGCAGATGACACTACATTTTTTAATATGAGTAAAGATTTACAGACACTCAAATCCACAACAGAAATCACACTGACCCAAGCAGACAAATGGTTCAGAGCTAATGGCTTTCTACTTAATAAACAAAAGACACAACACATGATTCTTAACTGTAGAGGTACACATAGTACAAATTACACAGATAAAGTAAAATTCTTAGGCATTATAATAGATAATAAATTAACCTGGGCACCGCATATAGAGTTTATAACAACTAAACTCTCTAGAGTAATACATTTGATTAGGAAATTGAAAATGCATGTTCCTGAAGTATACATTAGATCTGCATATTTCGCCTTCTCCCACAGCATTATTTCTTATGGCATTTTACTTTGGCGCAACAGTACTCACATTCATGATATTCTTGTATTACAGAAAAAAGCTATTCGCACAATGTCTTATGAATCAAAATTAGCTCATTGTAAACCATTATTTAAGAAATTAAAAATTTTGACAGTAATTAATTTGTACATCTACACAGTGATATTGTTTATAAAACAACACATATCAGACAAGACATTCATTCTTATAATACTAGATCATGTCAACTGATTGATATACCATATTGTAGATTGACTACAACACAGAAGAGTTTCGAAATACTTGGCTCTAAATTGTATAATAAGCTACCAGTAAAGTTAAAACAAAGTCCCATACCTAGTTTTGAGAATAAATTGTATGACTGGCTTGTTACTAAACGTTTTTGTTCACTACAAGAATTTTTTGATGAGTAGGTACATCTTAGTACCAATAATAATGTAAATATAATTTTGTAAATAGCCTATACTAGCATTATATTATCTGACATTGTCTATTACTGTAATAGTTCAATGACAATAAAATTATTCTTATTCTTATGATTCCTATGTGACAACAAACTCTTGTAGAGAAGTGAGACAGATTCCCTGTTGTTATAATGCCAGCACACAGAATCTTCATGTATGATTCCTATGTGACAACAAACTCTTGTAGAGAAGTGAGACAGATTTCCTGTTGTTATAATGCCAGCACACAGAATCTTCATGTATGATTCCTATGTGACAACAAACTCTTGTAGAGAAGTGAGACAGATTCCCTGCTGTTATAATGCCAGCACACAGAATCTTCATGTGTGATTACTATATGGCAACAAACTCTTGTAGAGAAGTGAGACAGATTCCCTGTTGTTATAATACCAGCACACAGAATCTTCATGTATGATTACTATATGGTAACAAACTCTTGTAGAGAAGTGAGACAGATTCCCTGTTGTTATAATACCAGCACACAGAATCTTCATATATGATTCCTATGTGACAACAAACTCTTGTGGAGAAGTGAGACAGGTTCCCTGTTGTTATAATACCAGCACACAGAATCTTCATATATGATTCCTATGTGACAACAAACTCTTGTAGAGAAGTGAGACAGGTTCCCTGTTGTTATAATACCAGCACATAGAATCTTCATGTATGATTCCTATGTGACAACAAACTTTCAATGTTTGCTTTTGTACAACACCCCCAGATTTCTATCCCATACATTAAATGAGGAAAGATGACCCCATAGTATATCATTTTTAATTCTCTTTCTTCAAGAATATTTGAGAAATACCTAAGTAAATACAATGACTTGCTAATTTTACCACAAATATGCTGAATGTGTTCTGACCATGTTAATTTTTGGTAAATTATGATTCCCAGAAATTTATGTACATTTGTGCTAACTATATTATAATTTGGTAGTTGAAGAGTATTATGCGTATTGTTAGAATTCCTTAGATTAAATTGGATTAGTTTGGTCTTCGACATATTACATTTTAAATTGTTTTCCCTAAAAAATTTAAAAAGCGAGTTGATGTTTCTTGTCATTGTGTTAAGTAGTTCCTCAGTTGAAATATCCCAACATACAGTAGTTGTGTCATCGGCATATGAAATAACTTTACTATTGTCTGTGGTAGGAATGTCATTCACATAGAGAATAAATAAAAGGGGACCTAATACTGAGCCTTGAGGTACTCCATATTTTACAGTTTTAAATTTGGAAGTAGTTTTGGTTGTTAAGTTTCCTTGTTTATGATATATTTGAGTAGCCTGCTTTCTGCCAATAAGATACGAGCAAATTAGATCTCTAGTTAGACCCCTAATCCCAAATGCTTCCAGCTTGGTCAATAAAATATTATGATGTACACAATCAAATGCTTGGGTAAGGTCAAAAAATAGTGTTGCAGTTTTTTATTTATTTTCTAGGTGTTTGACTATATTACTCGTGCACTCCATTATTGCTGAAATAGTAGAATAATGTTTCCTGAAACCATGTTGTGAATTAGTAATGACATTATGTTTTTCTAAGAAATGAATCAGACATTGTAATATAACCCTTTCAAAAATTTTGGCTAATTCAGATGTTAATGTAATTGGCCTGAAGTTATTGATGTCCTTAGTATCACCTTTTTTATGCACAGGACTGACTATTGATATTTTAAGACATTCCGGAAACTCTCCTCTCGAAATAGAGTAATTAATAAGATACTCTAGAGGGCTTGCAAGAACCTGTTTGCACTGTTTTAGAGTTAGGGAATTAATTTCATCCCAACCACTAGTGGTTTTGTTTGGTAACTTATTTATGATATTAATAATTTCAGTTGTAGTCACAGGATTAATAAAAACAGATGGATATATAATTCTTGTAGAGAAGTGAGACAGGTTCCCTGTTGTTATAATGCCAGCACACAGAATCTTCATGTATGATTCCTATGTGACAACAAACTCTTGTAGTGAGGTGAGACAGATTCCCTGTTGTTATAATGCCAGCACACAGAATCTTCATGTATGATTCCTATGTGACAACAAACTCTTGTAGTGAGGTGAGACAGATTCCCTGTTGTTATAATGCCAGCACACAGAATCTTCATGTATGATTCCTATGTGACAACAAACTCTTGTAAAGAAGTGAGACAGGTTCCCTGTTGTTATAATGCCAGCACACAGAATCTTCATGTATGATTCCTATGTGACAACAAACTCTTGTAGTGAGGTGAGACAGATTCCCTGTTGTTATAATGCCAGCACACAGAATCTTCATGTATGATTCCTATGTGACAACAAACTCTTGTAGAGAAGTGAGACAGGTTCCCTGTTGTTATAATGCCAGCACATAGAATCTTCATGTATGATTCCTATGTGACAACAAACTCATGTAGAGATGTGAGACGGATTCCCTGTTGTTATAATACCAGCACACAGAATCTTCATGTATGATTCCTATGTGACAACAAACTCTTGTAGAGAAGTGAGACAGGTTCCCTGTTGTTATAATGCCAGCACACAGAATCTTCATGTATGATTCCTATGTGACAACAAACTCATGTAGAGATGTGAGACGGATTCCCTGTTGTTATAATACCAGCACACAGAATCTTCATGTATGATTCCTATGTGACAACAAACTCTTGTAGAGAAGTGAGACGGATTCCCTGTTGTTATAATACCAGCACACAGAATCTTCATGTATGATTCCTATGTGACAACAAACTCTTGTAGAGAAGTGAGACAGATTACCTACTGTTGGTGTGCCTCACAGAGAAACAGTTTATAAACTTATGAACAGATTTAGGGAAATGAAATCTATTTTTTAAAGCAAACCAAAATTAAATTGTGTTCTTACAGAGGAAAAACTCTATGATGTCGGAGACAAAATTAGGGCAACGTCCATAGAAATCTCTGTGAAAACTTGCACGGGAATCAGGAATTTCATAAAACTCAGCTTGGAATGCTACTAAACTTTTAAAATTTAAGCCTGAATTGTAGATGAGGAACTGCAATAATGTGAGTAGAGTTAATTTGTGCAATTGGTTATTGTAGTTGTCAACAGAAATTTGTGTGTTTGAATTTTAGGGGCTGTGAATGTCCAACTCCTTTGGCAAACAGTGTACTTCCTGGTGTCAAGAAAGTTCCCATTAAGTCGCCTGCACGTCCAAACAAAGGCTCTGTATATGACTTTTATTTGACATCCAACAGTAAGTAGATGAAGGGTTGCGTTCTACATAAAATTTTGATATCGAGATTTCAACAGAAATAAATGTTTTGAGATCCACAGGATAAAAAGAATTAGAAAAAGTTCTAGTGTGTGCATGGATACGTGCTTGAGAGAGAGAGAGCAGCATAGCTCAGAAATGAAGAGAGGGTTAAATAACAAATGTATTTAAGTTCATCTTCCAAGGATGTAACATGAAGATTTTCAAGAACCTCCCCCAACCACCAACTTCTGCACATTGAAAGAATATTTTTAGCTTTCTCAAAAATGGCTAACGATTTTGATTTAAATACCATGCGTTTTAGATATTTACATAACAAATAAAATGTACACATATCTTGAATTTTCTGGGAATAGCCTATGAAGCCCTCTTCATTCTGAATGGCTTTCGTTTAATTGGTAAACTATAAGAGACAATATTTTACTACACAAAAAATGTATATATATTGTTTGTTTGTTCATTCCATTTATACCCTTTAAATCATTCATCATATCAGCGGCCTTTCCTTTGGAACTTATTGGCAATTGTGTTAACTCGTGTAACTTTTGTCGTCGTGTTTCCTTGCACTTTGGTTTTTAATCATCAGATCATACACACATTCACAGTCTTATTCATACTTCCAGACTCTGGGGAGGATAACGAATAATCTTGTCTACAGAAAAATTCCCACCCCTCCAGCTGGGAATCAAACCGGGGACCCCTCGCACAGCAGGCACATGTTCTACAGACTGATGTTAATCTTGTTAAAGCATACAATTTATGTGAAAATTTTATGTGCCATTAACCATTTCCAAGATATTCTTTGTTATTGGTTTGTATTTTAAAATATTTAATATGAGGGCAACACTGAAAATGTTTATAAAAGCAAACAAGGATTAGCTTTAAAAATTTTAATGATTTTATTGTTTTTCAAACTATTCCCCTTTAACATCAATACACTTTTGCATTCAATGAAAGCAGTCCTTAAAGCAATGATGCCACTCTTCCTGAGACACTTCAGAAACCATGTTTTTATAATGCTCCACTGCTTCATCTGATGACAAAAAAGTTATTCCACGCGTTTTATCTTTAATTTTTGGAAACAAAACGAAATCACAAGGTGCTAGGTCAGTGCTAAGGTCAATACCATGAGGGTGCATGGTATTGACCTTAGGGCATCCAGGCATTGAGTTGTTAGTTTTGCTATATGCAACGATGCGTTGTCATGATGTAACATTATTTTTTCTTTTGGGTGTTTTTCATGAACTTTTTAAAAAATTTACGTCAAACAGACGTTTGTATTTAAAATAGAGAGAGTTGAAGGTTGTTACACTACATCACTAAAATGTTCTTACTTGAATCTTCAAAATTAGTCAAGACATTTGTGTATCAATTGACAGTAATCCTACATCTATCTTCTAATGCTATAGTACCAATGTGGCCCATTTTAGAAAAATAAATCTAGCAACCATCTTCTTACCAGCACTCCAAACTTGTCAGACTTTTGTAGGCTTAGGTTCTGTTTGAAAGTCCCATTGAGCTGATTGACTTTTCTTTTCAGGATCATGACAATAAATTCAAGATTTATCACCAGTAATGATATTCCAAATCAAATTTGAAATGCCACCTTCAAATTTTTCCAGAGTTTTTCTGCAGTAGTCAATGCATTGTTGTTTTTGATCAGGAGTAGTTTATGTGGAATCCAACAACAAAGGTATTCTCACATCTAACTGTTGATGTAAAATGTTTTGGATTTGGCTCATACCAATGTCGCTCAAATTAATTCATAAGATGCCTGTTGAACTTCAAGCAGTGCTCAAACAGCGGCAATATTTTTATCAGTAACAGCACTTCTTGCGCATCCTTCAACAAATTCAATGCTAAGAAAAATCCGATCTCTTTTGAATTCACTGTACCAATTATAAATTGTCTTAGATGGGGCTTCTTTGCCAAATGCATTTGTAAGCCAATCTTCAGGCATTAATAACGATTTAAAATGGTAAAATATCATAGCTCAGAAGTGTTCTCTAGTCAAGTTCATTTTTAGGTGCACACAAAATTTTTAAATGATGACAATTAACAAACTATTAAAGCAAATTGAACAAAACACTTGGCAATCCACTCACAAAACCTTTGAAAGTAGCTGTCAAAATATAAACACATTTAATTTGGCATTCTAAAGATTTTCAGTATTGCCTTCGTGCTCTTCTCAACTACAAATCACTATTCCTGTTTCCCCCCCCCTTTCCTTTCCTCTTCTTTTCTTTCTTTCTTTCTTTCTTCAGTGCAAAGAAAATGGAAATTCAAAGGTGTCACATAGCAACCGGCTTTGAAAATGTTTGACTATTGCTTTAGCCCACTGTATTCTTCTTATACCCTCAGCGAAATATGAATATATTTAATGAAGGTGTAACTGTATTAACAGGAAGTAGATAGAAGAATAAGCTTGTGTAAAAGAATGGGTAAAGAAATTTATGTGAATGCAACAAATCATATTTTTTTAGTTGTGTTCATAGAAACACATATGAAACTTTTTTGAGCTCTGTGGGGTTTAAAACATATACTGCTACTGAAATCTTGATAATTAATTTTTGGTTACTTCCTCTACCTAGTATAGGTGAGTGGTAGAAAAAGAGACACTTGGTTTAGGTATATGCAGCATGTGTACCTGTGTTTCAGGCCATGGAACTGGCTGTACAGGCAACACAGGCCTGTCAGTTCAAGGACTGGTGGTGGAAGGTACAGCTGGGGAAGTGCTACTTCATGCTCGGCCTCGTCAGAGATGCAGAACAACAGTTCCATTCTGCGCTGAAGCAGCACCAAACTGTAGAGACGTTTCTACGCCTTGCTCGCATATATATCCGACTGGATCAGCCTCTGTCTGCACTAGATGTCTGTAAAACTGGCCTGGAGTATTTCCCTGGTGAGGTGACACTCATCACCGAGATCAGCCGTCTGTTTGAGGGTCTCAACAACATGACCATGTCCATCAAGTATTACCGTGATGTTCTCAAGGAGGATGCTACAAACGTGGAAGCCATTGCTTGTATCGGCATGCAGCACTTCTACACAGACCAGCCGGAAGTTGCTCTCAGGTTCTATAGGTGCGTGGCTATACACAACCTCTTAATTAGTGGGAGTGTATATGTAGGGTTATATCTCATAAGTCTTTCACCACTGAAAAGCTCAATTCGTTCTGACAAACATGGGGCTATAAAACACTTACTAAAAGTAATTATAAAGCCCCTGTTCTTGAATAGAAACACATTGGGGCTATAAAAGAACATGCTTGCAAAGAACGCCTTGACTTTTAGTTGAGAATGCCATGAAGTAGAATATAGTTGTCGTTACTCTACAGACTATATATGCAAAATAAGACAAATGCACTGTGTTTTTCCTGTCCGCGTCCTCAGTGGTCATTGCCGTCTGGCGCTATCATAGAAAGGTGCGGATGAAACCATAAAACATTTTTAAAGCTACTTTTAAAGGCTATACTTACCAACTTTATGAAAGAAGATGCTGAAACTGGCCACCGTCGTTGTCCATACATTTTTGGCACCCCTTTAGGAAACTATCCATCACTAGCCACAGTTCACGTTGAGAAATTTCCTGGCAGATATTTTGTTTTAATTCCTCCAGGGTGTGTGGGTTTGTATCATTCATATGTGTTAACTCAGTCAGCTCACAAAGTGAAAGTACGATTTGCAGAAAGATTTCCAGGTGTAAAAGTTCCAGGCTGTACAACAATCCATGAACTTTACAGTAGAGTGTTCAGGCTAAGAAATCTAAAAGACGGTGTTCAGTTCTTACCAAAGAAACATTAGACGACATCGGTCATGATGGATAGTTTCCTAAAGAGGTGCCAAAAATGTATGGACAACGACGGTAGCCAGTTTCAGCATCTCCTTTTGTAAAGTTGGTAAGTAAAGCCTTTAAAAGTAATTTTAAAAATGTTGTATGGTTTCATCTGCGCCTTTCTATGATAGCAGCAGATGGCAATGAGGACGCAGACAGGAAAAACACAGCGCAGCCGGTTCAGAGTTTGGCTCACTCTGTATATATGTATGGTCAATATTTAGCAACAAGATAATCCAATCATACACAGGCGATACCAATACAAAAATATTGTAATAACCCTCATGTAAGAAAGTTATGGTGTAATCAACTTCATTGGCACACCATGCTAAATAATAATACAGAGATACAAAATTGCTAACATTATAAATCAGTGATGACGACATGTTGGCAGGCTGAGGGCATATGTTAGATGTGTATTTGCCCTAATTAGGTCTTAACCATGTAGGGAAGTGAAAGGAGGTAGCAAGTTCTGCTCCTTTACGGTTGTTGAAAGAAATCTAACATTTTATAATTTTAATGAAAAATTGGAACTTACACATACTGAATACTTCATCAGTCTGAAGAAAGTGGCGAGATCCTGCAAATTTGTCTATTTACTTAAGCTTTAATATGAAATGCATAGCACAAATTACCACCTTGAAAGTAGAAAAATTGTATATTTCATCTATTTCCAGTCCATAATGTCTTATGGCAGTATACTATGGAGCAATTCAACAGGATGGGAGACAATTTTTAAAAATCAGAAGAAAAAAGATAGTATGCATAGTGTCTCAGGTTGGTCCAAAAAATCATGCACAAACCTCTTTAAAAACATACAAATACTAACTTTACCTTCACAATATTTTTATGATATACATGCAAACATTAACAAAATCTACAACATGCAAAATCAATAGTTACAGGACCAGAACAAAAATAACCTAAAAGGACCCATGCAAAGGTTAACACTATGTGAAAAGAGTCCATTCTGTGCTGAAATTAAAGCCTACAACAACTGCCAGACAAAATCAGAGAGATTAAGGATCCCAAAATATTTAACAGAACAGTGAAGAGTTTACTTATTGACAAGTCCTACTATTCAGTATCAGAACACATGAATGACAGTTTATAAAATTATAAAGATAAATGTCTTGAACTAGTAGAGCGTAGAATTCTTTTTTACTACAGGGAGAGCCAAAAGACTACGAACCCGCTGTGCAGTGTTTTTCCTGTCCGCATCGTTGGTGCTCATTGCCGTCTGCCACTATCATAGAAAAGCATGGATGAAACCATACAACTATTTTTAAAAGGCTTTACTTACCAACTTTATGAAAGTGTGCTTGAGGACGGAATTATCAGTAGAGATATGTGGCCCCCTCGGTCCCCTGACTAACCCCCTGTGATTTCTATCTCTGGGGTAACTTAACACAAAGTGTACAAGACAAACTCACACACCCTGGAAGAATTAAAACAAAATATCCACCAGGAAATTGCCAGCATTTCTCAACAGCGAGTGATGGATAGTTACCTAAAGCGGTGCAAAAATGCATGGACAACGACGGTGGTCAGTTTCAGCATCTCCTTTCAGAAAGTTGGTAAGTAAAATCTGTAAAAATAGTTTTAAAAATCTGATGTGTTACACTCACATGACTTTCTCTACTCTTGTACAATCTAATTTTACAAACGCCTATTCTCCATATGCTTCATGTTAATCGAGATATCGAGATGTCAATCTTATTGGTAATTTTCATGTAGATGCAAGGGGAATATGGTAGCTTTTAAGCGATAGTCAAATATTTTAACGCTGGTTGCTATGTGGCGCATTCCATTCTCTTTGCATGTCCAGGACATAAAAAAAATGAATAACGAATTTGAGAAAAAGTATAAGTATTGGAAAATTTAAGGGAATAACAAGCAATATCTCGAAAACGGTTCACTCAACAAAAGAAATGTATATGACATAAGTTGTGTATTTTAACGTGATCTACATTTTTTGTGTAGTAAAATTTTGTCTATCTCTTATGGTTTACCAGTTATGCAAAAGTCGTTCACAATGAAGAATACTTTTGGAGACATTCCCAGAAAATTCGAGATATACATTTCATTTCTCATGACATTATCTTAAACATATGATATTTTAATCAAAATCGTTAGAGCCATTTTTGAGAAAATTAAAATTTTCGAAAAATGTTCCATGTAAAGGGTAATCTGGGGTGGGGGGATTTTCTTGAAAACCTTCCGTGTCGCATCTCTGGAAGATACTGAACGTAAATACCATTTGGTGCTTATCCGACTGTTCATTTTTGAGTTATGCTGTTCACAGACACACACACGGACATGTTTTCAAAAATGCTTTTTTTGGATTCAGGACGTCTCAAAACATATATTTCCAGTGAAATCTCGGTATCGAATTTTTGGGTGGAATGCAATACTTCCCCTACTTACTATACGTAGTAGAGAAAGTAAAAATGTATGGTATCATCTGCGCAATTCTATTATAGCGGTAGACGGCAGTGAGCGCCAAGGAAGCGGACAGGAAAAAACACTGTGCAGCCGGCTTGTAGTTTTTTGGCTCTCTCTGTAGATAAATTGTTGTATTATTTTTATTATTTATTATCTGCCATTGTTGTAAATATTTTCTCATATTGTATGTAAATAGCTGCATTTTACATATATGTTAATAATCTATTTGATGAGTCATCTGTTTATAGAGCCTTTGCTCAAAGTGTAATGTAAGTGTATGTGACAATAAAACATCTTATAAATTTCTTAGGTGTTACTTTAGTCATGATCGTTCCCTTAGCGTGGTGGTAGTGTAGCTGCTTATCAAGCAGGGAATCCGGGTCGACTTCTGGTATTGACACGGGGAGACCTAGCCCAGGGGTGCACTCAGCCTCGTTATGTCCCTGAGGGGCCAATTGAGGAGCTACTGATTGAAAAGTAGCAGCTCCAGGTTGAGGAGGCCGCATATACCGGCCCAGGAGAGATGCCGACCACATTCCACCCTCCAGTACTGCACCCCATCATGACGCCTGTTGTGAACAGAGGTGGCGGATGCAGCAGTGGGCGATAGCCTTAGCCTGGCAACGGGTTATTGTGCCACAGAGTTTAGTTACTTTAGTCTCATTTGTAGGTTTGTCTTGTGTAATTCATGGCAGTGTTGATAATCAATCTGGTAAATCCCACATTTCGTAGTGTTGAGTACAGTGTCCTTTAGTGGATGATGAAGTAAGTTTCTGATGTTGTGTATTGTATGGAGCCAATACACTCTAAGGAAACGAATGTCAACACACACATAGTGGACAAACTAAAACTTCTTCATCTGTAACAGATTGCCCTCCTCGTACAAGCCAGGAGGAGCAAGGAAACTCTGGATCATAGCCATCCAGCCAGTGTCTGGTATGGTGGTGAAGAAGTTGCAAATGAAATGTAGTGTTGAAAGGATGATCAGATTATCCAACCCAGCAGCTGCCTAGCGACGGAGGAAAATCACAAAAGAACCTTTGGTCAGATTGGTCGGTTCCAGGGAACCTCCTGTTTGCAAGTCGCTTACATTACACCACCTCACTTGGTGACAAACTAATACAAAAGACAAAAATCTTATGTGTTACATTCACATAACTTTCTCTACCTACTATAATTTATTCTTATATAGCTTCTATTATCTATTGTTATAAACACTCATTTTCCTATCTGCTTCACGTTAAGATAAATTTTGTTGAAGTAGTTACATTACACATTTTGTATAGGTACAAGACGGATAGAAGAAACCAAATAAGTAGTCAGATGTTTAAAAGTGGCCTTGAAATTCTGTAGTCTTTCCATGACATTGTGAGAAACAACTGAATAGTGACAGCACTTGAAAGAAAGTGAGTGTGAGTGGGTGGGTTTCCATCACAATGTGTTATTAGGGTCTGGCTTGAAAGAAATGACAAAAGTATTGAATAACTCATGCCAGTAATAACCCATGGCCAATGCAACAAGGAAAGCTGTTTGAAAGAAATTGTGCATTTTAAATTATAAGTAATATCGAAAGTATTAGGTGTAGTAGGTATTTGTTTGTCTGTTATGATTTACAGTTAAAACAAAACTATACATAAATTCTTTCAGAACTGTAGACAACTTCACAGGCTATTCTCAGAAAATTCAACATGCACATATTATTTGTCATGTAAATATCCTAATCATATGGTATTTTAATCAAAGTTATTACAGCCATTTTTGAGAAAATAATAACTTTTTGAAAAAAGTTCCATCTAAAGGATAGTTTGCACTGGCAGGATTTTCTTGAAAATCTGTGTGTTACATCTTTGGAAGATACTGAACTTGGATACAAAGTTTGGTATTTATCCTACATTTCGTTTTTGAGTTGTGAAAGTTGAGTTTTATTTATGAACGCTGTTTAACTGGTTCTTAGCGTTCCATGCTATATTGGGTGTGAAAGACCAATAATTTTGCTCAGAGGCCTCTTTTTCAGCCTAGAATTTCTTTTACGTGCCGTAAATCTATGACGCAGGACCACTGGCTTTATTTCCCTTCCGAAGGAAGCCATTCTAAGGATTTTTGCACCCAAAAAAAATCCATCGCCCTCCGATGGGTTTGAACCTGTGACCTCGGGAACCAGAGGCCAGCATGGCAACCACTACATCACACAGGGCAACTATTTGAGTTGTGTTGTTCACGCAGATAGACCTTTTTTCTAAAATTTCGTTTTTTGGATTCAGGGGGCCTCAGAGTATGTTTTTCTTGTGAAACCTTGGTATCGAATTTTTGGGTGGAATAGAATGCCTCCTCTATTTATGTAAGTAGTAGAGAAAGTAAAAAAAAATAAAAAATTAAGTACATCATTTTTCTCAACAGCGGAAATATATCACCTAAAAGATATAGAAGATTTATGTTCTACCCAAAAATGTATAACAAATTCAATAAAGCATTTCTAGAATGTTGCACAAAGTTGACCTGTTCTCAGTAACTATAATAGCGTTCATTTAAACCAAGCGTAATTTGTTCTCAAATGGTTGTTACAGGAGGCTGTTGCAGATGGGCATTTACAATGCAGAGTTGTTCAACAACCTGGGGCTGTGTTGTTTCTACTCACAACAATATGACATGACCCTCACATGTTTCGAACAGGCTCTCAGTCTTGCTACAGACGAGGTTCTAGCGGACATCTGGTACAACATCGCACACATAGCTATAGTAAGTCTCAAATTGATGGCATGAAGTTTTTCTACTGCAAAACATGTTTTTATTTTACCTCAGTACTACAACTGTGAATGTTAAGTTGAGATATAATACTTATTGGCTGAGGGGTAAGCCCCAGCTTCTGCTATTATAAAAAAAAAAAAAACTCAGGATGGATTACAGAATGACTGGTTTAAGTCGAAAGTCAGAAATATTAAAACACTGTCAAGAACACTGTTTAACATAAAACTTCATATGCAATGGATAACGTTAACCATGTCACTATGTGGGGATGGTATCAGAGAGATATTATTGGAGGTTAGAACACATCGTTTTTTATTTCTGCCTTTCTAGTCATATGGAAGTAAAATTCAAAGCACACTTTCACTTCCTGAAAGAAACAGTGGAAATATTACATGACTTTGGGTGTGTTTTACAGTACAACATTGCCCAAATATTGTAGCTTCTTCTAACACTATGGTTCTTGGCAACCATTTTATTTATGATGTAAATGGTGATCTCATTAATGTTGAGCAGGAATTATCACTGTGTGCTTCCTGTAATCAACAGTCGCGATCTTCTGAAGTCACCAGAAGTTCATTGGGCCAAAGATCTGAGCTCCTTCCAAGGAGAGTTATTAGGATTGGGTTGGACTCGGCAGGGAACTGGTTGCCTACACCCATGGTAGATTGTGTAAGTCTGGACAAAGCCCAGATGGGTTTGTGAGGCATTTTAATGTCCTCAGACACCAACATTAGATATGGTACATGTTGCACTGGTCACTGTTGCCCCCACCAAAGTTGTTCAGTAGTCTTCTCATGTGTAACTGGCGTATCCACTGGGGGCAGCTGTATATAAAATATGTGCATCCTAATGGAAGAACCATGGAGGAGAGCCACTCAGATAGTCAACTCCCTGGTCAGAGTTGGTTGTTGATTATGTAATCAGCGTATGGGAGGAAGAATGAATAACTTGCAACAACAAGCAGCTCCTTTTATTAAACATGAAAGTTGTGAAGTTAGTTATATTGTATCTGTCATGTAGTCAGCAACTCACTCAATGATCAATTTGTATTAGAGGTTATTTAATCATAGTTATAAGACTTGTGTTTAGTTGGAAAATAAATACAAAATCACTAAATACTCACTGATTATATCAATTAGACTAATTATAGAGCATTTAATTATTAAGTTTTTAGGTTATTATTAATAACAATTAGATCTTACCTTTGCATTTAACTAGAAATTTGAACTGTTTTGCAATATTTGGTATAACCATGTTTGTGTGGAGTTTTTATTTTTAGAGGAAGAAGAAAATCAGCAATTTAAATTATTCTTTGGTTTAAGTAAGTACGCTGAAACCATATTAAAACAAAACTATAAGTTTTTCTTAATACAATTTAACCGTCTATTGCCAGAATTATTTTCTTGTAATTCCTAAACGGGCTTTTGTATATCTTTCACCGGCATCTCAACCGAAGCAATTTGAATAGCCATGATCGTGAGCAATACAAAATGGGCTGGCCATCTATTCAGAGCCAAAGATTGCTAGTTTGAGTCCCTGCAAATGCAATAAAATGTGTCTGTGGTAAAGGACAGGGAGAGACCAGTGTAATGACATGCTTGTATGGACATTTGACTGCAGTCACATGCATTTTACTTCTTTATGTATATAAAAAAGGTACAGTTTATTGATAAAATTTAATATTTATAAATAGCTAAATTTTATTGCTGAAGATTAGTATACTATGAAATTAGGGAAAAAGTCGATTAAAAAAAACTAAAACCTAAAACAGTGCCTTTTTAACGAATATGGTACACCAGGCTATAAAGGGTGAAGTACATAATTTACAGTAATTTGCCAACAACGTACAACTGTTACATCCATAGCACGCTTCAGCGCTTGCTTTAACACCTAAGGTGCATTCAGGTTATAGGTAATCAGCGATATTGTGGCGGAGAAACAAGGTAATGACCAAAGCTTTGTACCAAGAAAATATATTTATATATACACATGCAAATATGAACGACTGTCGGCCTCTATGATTTAGGGGTACCATGCTAGCCTCTGGTTCCCAAGGTCACTGATTCAAACCTGGCAGAGGGCGATGGATTTTTTTTGGGCGTAAAAATCGTTAGCATGGCTTCCTTCGGAAGGGAAGTAAAGCTGCTGGTCCCATGTCGTAGATTTACAGCACGTAAAAGAATCTCAAGCCTGATAAAGAGGCCTCTGAGCAAAATTTCTAGTCTTTCATGCCCAATAATAGAATGGGACGCTAAGGACCATACCGTTTAAAGAGCATGCATAAATATTAAAAAAAACCTAAAAGCTATGATAATGACTCATTAACAGAAGACCAAAATAGTGCGTCTTTTGTAAATAGTTGTTTGCTAATTTCTCTGGTTATATATCTAGTGATTCAAGTTAAGACATTGGCCACCCTGACATGCAGCATCAGTCATCTTTGATTTTTGGTAACCTGTGTTCCCTAAACAATCGGAGACTCTATCATGATGGATTTAATATTGACAGCTTGTGCAGCCCCTTGTTCCTATTCTTAAAATTCTTAGCTTGGTATTGCTTTTCTGTATATTGTTGAAATTATGATGCAAATGGAATAAATAAGACACATCTGCCTAAGGGGGTAAGTTTGTAGGTTTTTATGACTGTGGTAAAGTAAATTGTGGGGGAAATACTCAGCTACTAGTGAAATGTTTCAGGGCGTTGGGGACACAAACCTAGCAATGCAGTGCTTGCGACTGTGTCTGTCAGCCGACAGCAATCATGCCCCTGCATACAACAACCTGGGAGTGCTCGAGATGAGACTGGGACGTCACGAACAGGCCAGAGCGTTTTTCCAAGCAGCTGGGAGTCTGGCACCTTACTTGTTTGAACCTCATTATAATCATGCTTCACTTGCAGAAAAGGTAACACTTCCTTTATAGTTGCTTAACTCTCTTGTGTGACAGTCACATGACTTTCACTACCATGTAGGTAGAGAAGGTGTTGCATTCCACCCAAAAATTTAATATTGGGATTTCACTGGAAATACCTGTTTTGAGATCCCCTGAATTGAAAAGAAGCATTTTTAGAAGACTATGCATGTGAGCATAGCTCAAAAATTAAAAGTAGGATAATTACCAAATTGGTATTTAGGTTTAGATCTCCCAAAGATGCAATAAAGATTTTCAAGAAAATCCACCCACCCTAAAGTATACCATACATGGAACATTTTTCGAAATCATTGATTTTCTAAAAAAACGGCCATAACAATTTTGATTAAAATTCCATATATTAAAGATGTTTACATGATAAATAAAATGCATATCTTGAATTTTCTGGGAATAGCCTATGAAGTCCGCTTCATTTGGAAGGAATTTTTTGTGATCTTGTATAACTGATAAATGTTAAGTGATAGATGAAAATGTATTACACAGAAAAGTGTAGATCTCTTTAAAACACACAATTTATTTAAAATAAGTTTTTTTGTGGTTTAGGCCACTTCTGAGATATCCATTATTAATGGTTAAAATTTATCATTATTTGGTCAATCTCGTAAAGTTCTGTCAACATTCAGTTGTTTCTCATGATTGCCTGGAAACAGTATGGAATTTTAAGGTCAGCATATAACATCCAATTCTTAAACATTTGACTATCGCGTTTCTCTTTGTAACTATAACAAAATGTTTAATATAGCTATTTCTACAAAAGTTTATCTCAATTAAAATGTAGTGGATAGAAAAATAAGATTTAGTAAGAATAGTTTGTTTACCAATAAACGATAGAGGATAGAGGAAGTTATATGAATGTAACACATCAAATGTTTTTTATTCTGTTTCATATACTATGCTTACGAAAACTTCTATATATTTACAAAATTACTTTCATTACATTTTGTTGTAAGTACAACAAGGAGATTGAAGCAATAATCAAGTTTTTAAAAGCAGGTCACTATATGCTGGCTTTGTATCACATGAGTTTTATTTATGGATGGTCTTTAAGTGATATGTTTGTTAGTGTCCCATTCTATTTTGAGCGTGAAAAACCGGAAATTTTGCTCAGAGGTTTCTTTGTCCGCTTGAGGTTCTTTTATGTGTCATAAATCTGTGACATGGGACCACCGGCTTTACTTCCCTACCAAAGGAAGCCATGCAAAGGAACCTGTGACCTCAGGAACTAGAGGCTAGCATGGTATCCCTAAACTATGAAGAATGATGCATATTGAGTTTGTAGATCCTGTTTAAACTGAAAGTGTGTCAAGTCAAAATGAAGCAAACCATTGAGCAGTGTGTTTCCTCACATTTTGCATCAAACTGAAGAGATCTGCCTTGGAGACCTTGGAAATGATCTGTGACGATGCCATGTCCAGAATGTGTATGTTTGAGTGGCATAAAACATTCCAAGACAAACCATGTGCTGGCCATCCAAGTTCCACACAAAACCAGGAAAATGTGGGCAAGAAATGTTGAGGGATGATCATTCGTTTGACAACACAGCAGTTAAATTTAGTGAATTCCACTGTGCGATCAATGATGTGCAAAGTTGTGTCAGATGATCAGAAGGAACACCATCTGATGGTTTGTCGTGAACTGTTGGAATGTTTGGAGACCAGGGGATAACCAGTGATGAAATTTGGATTCTGTATTACAATCCAGAGACCAAAAGGCAAAGTGCTGAGTGGCACACAAGTGCCTCTTCTCGAATGAAAAAGGCCTGAATGAG
The DNA here is from genome assembly GCA_030765065.1 of Deroplatys truncata. Classification (NCBI taxonomy): domain Eukaryota; kingdom Metazoa; phylum Arthropoda; class Insecta; order Mantodea; family Mantidae; genus Deroplatys; species Deroplatys truncata. Next base: position 8,877,895 of record CM060985.1, on the reverse strand, counting down.
TGAAATACATGCTCATTGTGTTCTTTGATGCCTAAGGTGTAGTCCACAAGGAGTTTGTGCTCCCTGCACAAACAGCAAATGTTAGAGGATTAGGGTTCATCACGTCTGTCGGGACATTGCCGATACCTGGATGCTCCATCACGACAAAGCTCCCAATCACTCATCACTAATTGTGAGGGAGGCACTGACCAAGCACAATATGGCAACTCTGCCCCAAGCATCCTACAGTCTTTTTTTAGCTTCTGTCGACTTCTCTCTGTTGTTTCGGATGAAGAGGAGCCTGAGAAGACATTGTTTTGGTATGATTGCAGCAGTTCAAGAGATGCCTGAACAGACCTGGGGTTGGCAACTTCAAGAGCGCATATAAACAATGGACAAAGTGCTGGCAGTAGTGTATTGATGCTGGAGGGTCATATGTTGAGGAATATTAACTTGCTGCACACATCTCTATAATAAGTCCCAATACTTACTGGACAATCCCTGTACATTTTATTTGTCATGTAAGTATTTTAAACACATGGTATTTTAATTAAATATCAATTGAGCCATTTTTGAGAAAATAAAAATTTTTGTAAAAGCATTAATTAAAGGGTAGTTTGAGTTTGGGGTCTTACTTGAAAACCTTTATGTGGCATCTCTGAAAGGTACTAAACTTAAATACAAACTTGGTATATATCCAACTTTTTATTTTTGAGTTATACTGTTGACAGACACCACAAGTTACCTTTATCTAAAAAATACTTCTTTTTTTTTTTATTCAGGGGGCTTCAAAACATATATTTCTGGTAAGATCTTGATATCAAATTTTGGGTGGAATGCAGCACTTTATCTAATTGTGTATGTGGGAGGAGAAGTAAAAATGTATAAACTATTGGAAAATTCAAACCAATAATAATAAATATCTCAAGAAATGATTAATGCAACAAAAAAGAAGAAGAAAAATATAAATTTGTGTTTCAACAAGATCTACATTCTGTGTATACTAAGTTTTTGTCTTATGGTTTACTTGTAAAAAATTATACAAAAGTCATTCAGAATGAAGAGGATTTCACAGGCTATTCCCAGGAAATTCAAGATACATATATATTTTATTTGTCATGTAAATATCTTAAACACATGGTCTTTTAATCCAAATTGTCAAGAGGCAATTTTAAGTAAATGAAAAATAATAAATTGTTTTCCATGTAAAGAGTGCTTTGAAGTAGGGTAATTTTCTTGAAAATCCACCCTTAGAAGATGCTGAAAAGTTTTGCTATTTATTCAACATTTCATTTTTGAGGTGTGATGTTTACAAATATGCACATGTAGCTTTTCCTTAACAAATGTGGGTCCTGAAAACATGTATTTCTGCTGAAATCTCGATATTGAATTTTTCAATGGAATAAATACAATACTTCTACCTAATATGGGTAGGTGGTAGAGAAAGGAAAGAAGAAAAAAGGTAAAGAATTTTTGTTTTGTTATGTCGGCAGATATTCAGCATGGGGTATGACTTATGGGTAGAGAAAGTAGTGCTACACATCAGATCTTTATTAGTACTGTTAAGAAATAATGCACTATATGTTGCCCAAATATGAGGGCGGATTGATTAGTCAGTGACTTTTTAAAGAAAATAATAATTTTTTCCAAAAAATCAATTTTATTTCTCAACATAGTCTTCTTTCAATTCACTACATGTCCAATGTTTCTCCAATTTTTTTAACCCTTCCAAAAAATATGATTTTTCGAAGTCTGCAAAATATGAGGTTGTTTCTGCCATGATGTGTTCACTGGATGTGAATTTCTTCCCAGCGAGCCAATTTTTCAGGTTTGTGAAGAGGAAGAAGTTGCTCAGAGCCAAATCTGGAGAATATGGTGGGTGAGGTAGCAGTTCGTAGCCCAATTCCACAAATTTTGCAATGGCAATGGCTGACTTATGTGCAGGTGCATTATCCTGGTGAAACAGAACCTTTTTCTTCACCAAATGGGGTTGTTTCATTAACAATTCGTTGTTAAATGATCCAGCATTGCGGCATAATATGAACCTGTGATTGTTTTACCCCTTTCCAGGTAGTGGATGTCTATGACCCCTTGTGAATCCCAAAAGACAGCTGCCATGGTCTTCGCTTTCTTTGGAGCAGGTTCGCCGAAGCAAATCTACTACTTTGATTGCTGTTTGGTTTCAGGTTGATAGTAATGGATCCAAGTTTCATCAACCATGATATAACGCCTCAAAAACTCATTTGGGTTGCGCTGGAACATGTTCAAACATCCCTGTGAAATGGTCACACAATTCCGCTTGTTCTCAACTGTGAGCAGTTGTGGCATCCATCTTGCTGACAGCTTTCTCATACCCAAAAATATGTGCAGGATGTTATACATCCATTCCTTCGAGATGTTTACGGTCTTGGCCATCTCACAGATTTTCACTCGGTGGTCTTCCAATACAATATCATGAACTTTGTTCACCACTTCTTTTGTTGTGACCTCAACCGGCCATCCTGTGCGCATGGCATCTCTTGTGCTTGAACGGCCACATCGAAATCCTGTGAACCATGCCATGTGATGGAGCAGAGTCCCCATAATACTTGTTCAGCTTTTCTTCCGATTCCTTCACCATCTTACCACACAAAAAGTAGTGATTTATCAAACACAAAATTCACTTTTCTCCATTTTCTACGAAGCAACACACATCTGCTTATTTTAGATGCTCTCAACAATGTTCTAAGAAACAAATGATGACAAATTTCTGCAGTTATACCCAGACTTGGGTGCAAACAAGAAACCTGGATTAAAATGCTATCTGTCAAAGCCATGGACTTATCAATCCGCTCTTGTATGCTAATAATATGGCCTCTTGTCGAATGCTAGCAATAAAGCCTTACATATAATTTAAATCATAAAGATATTTGCTCCTACCTACCCTTTCTTACTAAACAACCTCAACTGATAATGGTTTCTATATTTCTGGTTCTAGTATATTCCTCCTATCCATAAAAATATATTTGTGAGCAGAAAATATCCTATGAACATCACACAAAGTGATGGAACAAAGTTTAAAATCAGTCAAGAAACTAACGTTAATGTCCACATCACCATCGGAACCTTAAAGAACTCTGCTAGTTTCCCTCAGCTCCCTAACTCCATTTTCTTCTTCACATTATTGCAAATTGCTGTGTCTACACTTTAAATGGCACCTTCAAACTCTCCAACTCAACGACTTCTTCCTTGACCTTGTTTTGACATCCCAATTATCTGCTTGTGCTGTCTTGAGTAAGTGCACAATAAATGAAAGAGGTAAAACAAAGACGGCATTCTCCGCACAGCATTATCACACAGAGACAGCGCTCCCAACATTACTATGGGTTTTATCGAAATTTAGAAAACTTGGTAACAGTATTCTGTTAAAAATATATAAAATGTATAAATATGCACCAACAAACAGCTTCAGGTATCTTACTTTAATATGAAACATATAATTACTAAGTTGTTTTAAGTTATGTGGCTGCAGGGAACAAGAATATAAAATGTATTAAATTAGAAAATTTACTGTTGAATATTCAGTTTAAAACAAGTTATGAAAATTACAGAACCAGTTTATTGAAGTTGTTTTGAGGATATACTTGCACGTTTAAAAAAAAAAAATGTGCTTTTATGCCATCTCAAGCTCTGAGCATTTCCTGTTGTCCTTGTACTCGTTTTCTAGTTTGCTTACAATTGTGTTTAAAGTTGAAGGAACGAGTTTTAACTTTCACGCCAGTTTCACTCACTTAAAGCGAAGATTTCTGTCTACTTCTTGAAGTGTTTTAATTTGGCCATTATTAATTAATGATTTGACATTTTTTTTTATGGCTTCTTTGGTAACACGTAAATATGTACGCTATGGTCAACTGTATACATAATGGTTCTCACACTTTGGCATTCTTTTCGACCAGCAAGTAGGGGAGGACATTGGACGTTTCAAGGTAGCACTCCCTGGCAATGAACAAGGTGTTGGGGAAAATGTGATTGTACTGAACACAAGTAGCAAAATTTCCGACGTGACAAATAAGATATTTTTACATTATATGAATGGAATCAGTACTTAATTATGACATGATAAGCAATAAAACATACTAATGAGAAAGATGTTAACAGGGTTTCACGGTATTTCTTAACGCTATTTATTGCACAATAACTGTTGTTCAGAAGTTTTAATTGTTTGGAACAAAGAGGGAAAGTGATACTGTATTTCTCCTCTTCAATATACAGTTCAAGTTGTATGCCAACAAACATACAATGTGGAAAGAATTTGCAGTTTTAAACTTTGCTAATGGAACAGAACAATTACTATAATAAACGTAATGCTTGTATTTGTTTACAGATGGGTGATCTTCAGACCAGCTATGTTGTTATTCAGAAATCTCTGGAGGCCTATTCCACTCATGTTCCGTCGAGAGAACTCCTTGAAAAGCTACAGAAACATTTCTCTTTCACTTGAGGCTAGCAAGAAGGACCTCACTGACTAGCACATGCACTTCGTGGAATTGCTTGCTTGCACCACCATTGTTGATTACTGAGATAAAACAACAGGATGTGACTTGGGTATTTACATTTATAATCACAGCAAGTAAATGGTAAATCTGTGTAATTTGAAAAGTTCTTGGAATGAATGAGAAGTCCAAGCATTCTTTTAAATTAGGTCTCCTACAGCTTTGCTTGACACTACAGTTTTGCTGCTGTATCTCTGGCTGTGACAGTAAAGAGGGAGAGCATTACCAACCTATAGCACTTTTGAATCCTGCAGTTAATGAAGGCATATTGCTACATTTTAACTGATAAATAATACTAATTTGGCATAACTGTTCAGTTTGTAGCACAAGATTCAAGCTGTGTTACACGCACAAGAATTCAGCCATGGCATGTAGTATTAGGAGAGAGCTAGCACCAATCACCAGTCCTCTCCCCTTGTGTACCTTCTGCTTCCTTCACCATGTTGCCAGCTCTCTCATCGTGGCCTTGTTCATTGTTATTGTTATAGCTGTTGTTATTATGTAACAAATGATGCTTAACGCATGTTCACAGCAGTGGGATAGACTGGCAACACTGTTGCTCTCAGTCACAAGAAATATTCAGGGATGGACCTCATAGGTGGGAAAAATAGTTTTAACTGTTCCAGTTCCGAAAAACAGCAGTCAAGTACAGCGCTTTCCTTTTATGCCAAGGTCACAACCGCTTTATATGTGTATTGACCGAGATGGCAGTGACCTCAGTATTAAGCCACTGTGCAGAAGCGGCGCAGAACTTGTCAGTCATTGCTTTGTCTTTCTGTTGTAAAGTGTTTCAACAAAACGTGTGTTGTGTGTGATTTCCTTAGAAATATTATTTTCTTATTAATCCATATAAATGCCAACAAATTCACGCTTGAACAGCATATTTATATGTGCGATACTTACGTGAAAACTGAATCATGTAGACAATTTCAGCAACAATTTCCTGGTTATCCAGTTCCAGGTAGACGCACTCTGAGAGGTTTCGTCAATAAATTTAGATCGGGATTGCTAAACGCTAAAAAATAAAGTTTATAGGAACAATCCCCACACCATAGACAAACTTAAATACAATATAAAAACAGAAATTATGAGCATTATGCAAGAAGAACTTATACGTGTGAATGGAAATTTAATCCGACAAAGTCAAGAATGCCTTCTTGCAGATAGACAACACTTTCAACAAGATTAGTACTCATTACATATATGTTACTAGCAACTCGTGAGTTATGGAATGTAGTAGACTGTGTGCACAGCATGATCTGCAGCTTTGGCATAAAATGAAGGCACTGTATATTATGGAACTAAGTTGAAAGTTATTACCATAAAACATGTTTCACATGTCCATTGTCAGCTTTCCGACTGCTTGGTTGTTGGATATCTTGTTGTAGACATTCGGGGCTCCTCACATGGTAGTTTGATGAACTTCAAATTGGGGATCTTGTCCAATGGCACATCAATCTATAGGCGAAACACTTTAATGGCAGTTCTCAAGAATTCAAAATGGGTGATGTTATACTAAAGTGAAGTACTGCCAACTTTACAATGGCGATTACTAGGTTCAAGCCAGTCAGTAAATACTGTTTTGTGCCAGGAAGTGATTTAATCCAGAAATGCTTATATGCTTGTATACAGGAACTGCCCATGGACAAAATGCTTTAGTGCTGTATCCAAATAAATGTCCATGCAACCAAGGATAATTTGCTTTAAATTCAACGATTATGTACCTGCAAGTTAATGTCTATGTTACCAACCTAACACCCACTATAGCCGTAGCTTTACCATGGTGAGAATTTTAGGAAATTTTGGTATTGAACAGATGGAATGTCACTAAGTATAACCATTGAGTACCATAATGGGGAAATGTTGGCTTTTGGTAAATTTCACTATATATATATATATACAGGGTGATGCAAAAGTCAGTTTCCCCCTTATGTAGCACTACATAAACACATAGTAAGGTGACAAGACGTGTACAGGTTTAGATTTAATTTAATTTGTTGGCAACATAAGCACATTCACTTCTGTTCAAATTATCCGCTGCCTTGCTCAATACATTTCAGGCAACACCTTACAAATACAGGACATTAAAGGTTTATCCTCATTGATAATACGAAATGCATCTTTATGAACATTCTCAACTTGGTTACCGACATTGAAAAAACTGCATACAAAACCACACCTGCTCCAACTGTCAAATTCCAGGCCAGGCAGCGCAATGATTAGCTGTCATCCAATCAGAAACAGTGCGGGTTGTACTGTCCTTGCTATAAATACAGGCCAGTGCTGAATAATGAGCAGTATGGTGATAGAAGTCATTCAATGTGTCCTCTGAAGATGCCCATCAGAATGTTAGGGATGATGTTTTATTGTTTAGACCACAGACAAAAAAGCCTGGTTTGTTTTAAGAATTTTAATAACATTTATAATATAACATTGTATGTGTTAAATAAATATATTACAAAATATATTCACATTTTAAGGTAATCTACCCATAGCAGCGCTGGCCGAGTGGTTACACTGCTCGCCTCCCATCAAGATGGTCTGGGTTCGATCCCAGGGACCTGCATGTGGGATTTGTGGTGGACAAAATGGCATCTGTCCGGTTTTCCCCGCCATTCATTATTCCACCCATGTTCCTTATTTCCCGGGCATCAGGCTGATCCCCCACCGTGGTTGTCACACTCTGATCCATAGACGAGACCCCCGATTCCATGACAGGCATCTGACCATAGGCATTGGCTTGTAAGTCCTACGAAGGGAAGGATAATCTGAGATTGAGTTTTTTTTTTTTTTTTGTGCATACTACCCATGCCTCTAATGGTATTTTTTAAATAAACAAATTCAAATTTTAAGGTAATCTACCCATTGGGGATGTTATGAATTAATAATTATTCCAATTTGCCATTTAGAAGATTGTGGCATTTCCCATCTTATCACTCTTACAGAAGCCATGCATAGCTCTTGCCAACTTAGTATATCATATATAATGATGCTTATGCCGCGATTCCGCTATATCAAGTTTGCATATGTTGTTATTTGGCTTTGGATGCTTTGAAAGATTACTACATTCTGTCTAATACACTATTTCCTGGAGAAAGTGTATTTACTTGTCTGTGATATTAGAATTTTTTTATGTTTGCATGAACGAGTTCCTTTGTATATGCTGTGCTGTTTCAATTATATGGTATAATTCTTTCTGGTACTCTGTCTTAAATGCTCCAAGTAGTCTACATTAACATCTAAACACTCGGCAATTCTCTTGGAAAGGTTTTCTGTAACTGTTAACATATAAAGAGTATGGAAGTGGTTTACTTTATTGGCTGGAAACAGGATATAAAAATAAAAAAAGTACAGTGGAATCTTGTTACATTTTCCACATTAACACGTTTTCCCATGTCTTACATTGAATTATAAAAATTCCAACACCAAGTGTAATAAATGACATTGTTTTTTAGTATGTTTTCTTGGTCTCACTTACTACATTCAAAGTTGACGTCCTCACTCGCTACTTTGGTCAATCCTTGTTTATGGGGTGGAGACTGGCAGCCAGTGACATACATGTATGTACGTGGGATAGAGAATGCTTTAGCTTGGCATAGTAACATAACAATTAATGGGAAACACAGTGAAGTAGTTAAATAAAATTCTAGTGGCAACACACTCTAACTTCACTCTTTCAACATAATTATCTTGAAAGAGTGAAGTTACAGTGCATTGCCACTAGAATTTTATTTAAATAATACTAATGATAGTGTCTGCTGTTAAGTTGACCAAACCTATGTAGATTGTATTTTAAGCTTTCATTTGCAATGAAGAAAGTGCGGTGAAAAACTGAAAATCCTTGAAGAAGTAGACCGCAATCCAAATATGAAACATGTCGATATAGCGTGGAAGTTAAACATTGCTCTGTTAACTTTAAACACAATTGTTAGCAAACATAAACTAATTGAAACTGCTTTTGAAAAAGGGAAAAATGCTAAAACAAAATTTTCTTTGGAAAGTAGGATCGGATCAAAATTTGTTGCATGGAAACACCTACCATATTCAATATGCCAAAGATACTATCTTCTGTTGTACTTGTAACACGATGCATGCTTGTCATTTTTTTTTTTAGCAGAGATTATCATAAGTGTAATAAAACACACAGCAAAGCCACTTTTATTGCTTCCATAATTGGCAATTTATTCTTCTCAGAAACATTCACTAACCTCAAAACATGCTTAAATTATACAAAGAAACAAGCTAACATAGGTTCACCAACGTAAATCCAAGTTGACCAACATAAAAGCTTGAAGTATTTATTCTTGGACTATGTGTATTCAAATTGATCTCAATATGTATTGAATTTGATATGGAAACATGGATCTATTCAGTATGGAGTTGTACTCAAATTGATTTTAATTCCTCATGGAAACGTAGTAATTATTAGATTTTATTACATAATTATGTTCTTAAGTTAACACGTTTTCCTGTCTATGATGTCTAAATCCTTGGGTCCCTGCAAAAATGTACTAACAAGATTCTACTGTAGCATGGTTTCATTTAAAATTCTGATGTTGGCCCCCTTGTTCCCCATTGATAGAAATATTTTCCATATCACAATTTGAAAGGCCTCTTGCTTCAATAAGATTTGGAATTCTTGGCGTTTGGTTTTTGTATTCATTTAAGAGATGTTCACCTGTAACACTCAATGTTGGCCACCCTGTATATAAGCAGTAATGGATATAGAGGTCTTGTGAGTGTGACAAATAAATATATCAACTCTGAAAATAGAATTTGTGTATCTTAGATCATAACTGATATCAATGTACTAGAGAATATACATGATGAAATGATAATATTTGTACTAAATTGACAAGCTACAACAAAATGGAAGTGCTGTTATTTTTCAGGACACTTGCACTGATCACACTCTTCCATATCCTGTCTGAATTCCTCTATCTGCAAAGTCATTTCAAAAAACTGGAACCTGGAGTGAATGTTGCGCGATGCCTGACTGAGAACTTCTTGTGGACTAACCCCAGGACCTGTAACCAAACAGTTGCATATATTGTTTGTAACGTCATGCATAGATAATGTCATTTCTAAACTATAAATACTTACGAACAGCAAGATGTGCAGAGAGTGCAGTTTTGCCAATACTCAGCGCCCAGATTCTCAAGTTGTGAACACGAATTACACCTTCAATCTGAAGAAATGTATTCATCACCGCAGTGAAGTCGACACCCTTTGGTATTCCTGATTAGAAACAAGGGTATTGAACATCATAACTACAGCTAGGTGTAACAGGCACTAAGCACTATCAGTAACGATAAACATTGAAATGGGCATTTTACAACTTAAAAACACACCTTGATAGCATAGAAATATCAAATAGCCTACCCATATTATATTAAATTTACTTATTTTCACTATTCTCTTAATGGAGTGTAAACTGTAAACTTTAGTTCTTTAAATTTACACTCTTCAGTACCTACTATGTATTTTATTATTGTAAATCTTTAACTAATTTCTCTTTTGAATAAGTTTTACACTCCCATGCTGGTTTGTAATTAATATTGAGTCTGTTATGTTTTATTCTTAAATAGACTGTTGTTGCATTTGCAATAAAATAAGTGTAGTTGTTTTAGATCACTACTGTGTTTTCGCGCCCATGTTGGAAGCAGAAAACAACAAACCCATCATATTAATGAACAAAGCAAAGAGTTAATACTAAAAATGATCAATTTACCATACACTTCATTGCGCTACGTAGTCACTATTTTATTATTACACAAAACAATGTGATTGCTGATGTTAGAAAAGGAACATTGTGAACAATAACTCATTGGCTTACAAGTGCAAAATATTAAAGTTAACATCACATTAGTAAATAAGCGCCAATAACAAAAGTAATGAAATTACAATAGGTAAAAACCTGATTAAAGGTTCTCATTATAGGGTAGAAAGCCATAATAAGCTCTTAAGCTATGAAAAGGCACCCACTATACAACTGGGTACTATAAAATTAGTATATTTTGGTCCATTTATATATAATAAGTCTATGATTCTAAACAAACCAGACAAATACCAAGATCTAATCTTACAAAGATTATACTGATAGTAACAATACTTACCTTCCATCAAAACCAACATTGTGTCCTTGATTATTGCAAATGTTGTCACCATGACTAGCACAGAGAAGATGAATGTACATATTGGATCAACCAACACCCAATCCGGCTGCAACATATTACAGAAAGTTCAAAGTCACACTTACATTACATCAGGTAAACTTCATTTACCTACCCTGTAAAATGATCTAGGAGATTTTTATGTTGAAACCTCCCCTTTTAGCTCATTAAAGCCCCTGATATTCATGGAAATGGGTAAAAAATATGCTTCTAACAGTCTTTCAAGTTCTGCAAATGTTGTTTTAACCTGTAAGCATCTAGAGTTCGGAAGTTGAAGACCTCTAAATTGCCTAAAAATATATTCTAAAAATGAACTAATAACTGGAAAAAAAGTAATGTGATGCAATTCAATTACTTGTTTAATTTTAGTTATGTTAATAACTGCAAAAGTAGAAAAACTTAACATTTTACAAAACCAAATTCTTAGTTTAGTAAATGGAGCTGCCCCAGTATTTGCTCTGCAAACTCTTAACAAATAACTCAGGACTTAATCTTGACATTGAAAAAGCAGATACCAAACAATATGAAAAATTAATCAGACTAATGTATAGCAATTGGGGGGGGGGGGGACACAATAAACTTAAAAACTTGGCAAAGTCCAAGAAATCAAACAGAAATTAAAACTCACATATTTAAAAGATAACTTAAAAACAAAAATAACCATTTAGATCTATTTGATATTGAATACTATGTACAGTTAGCAGAAGAATTTTAAAAATTTATTTGAAACCTCTCTATGCATTTTGAAACAATAAATTTAAAATATCCCGCTAATGAATGGCTACATGTCTACACTGATGGATCCAACTTACCAAATAACGATGGTGCTGGTGGAGAATGCTCACTCTTTTCTTTTCATATAAGATTAAGTTCAAACTCTACAAATTTTGATGGTGAAATTTTAGCAATTCTTCTCGGCTTACAAAATCTTCTATATCAAATAAACAAATTTAAGAGAGTTGTTATATTATCTGACTGGAGCGTGCTGTTCAGAGGACAAAGCTAGTCCCCTCAGCTTATGCATAAACTTTATTAAATTTCATGTTTTAACTTTAGATGTTTTTTCATTTGCTTAGCGCCTGTACCTTAACCAACACTCTACTTCTACCTTGCTCTCAGCTTCCTAGGACTAACTGCACTGCATGTGTTCCTCGTACCACACGGTCAGGCAGTCGTATCCATTCGAATATGTTTATTGTTTTTGAGTTAAATGTCGCATGGATTAAAACAATATTGTGTGTTTTACATGTTTAATATTCACAGAGAGGGACTGGGTTCAGTATACAAGTCCTCTCACATCAGCTGAATCATCATTTGACAGCACAGCCAGTCACGCCTGCCAACAGTCACAGTGTTGTGTTTTGGATTGTTTGTTAAGTAACTTTGGGTTTTCAGGAAAAGCAAGACATTTACTATAAAGGGTAGGCCTACTCCAGACGTTTCTATGAGAACACAAATGAAAAACTATGTACATATGTCATTTCAAAATGGCTAACTGCATGTAAATCAAGAGACAAATAATTTTGTTGGCCTTGTATTCTTTTTGAAACCGATAGAGGAGTATGGAATAGTGTAGGTTTCTCTGATATCAGCAATTTTCACAAAGCAAATATTTGACATGAGAGGATGCAATCATATTTATCTGCAATTATGAAATTGAAAAGAGAAAGGGGAGCAAAGCAGATACAGGATTTAGGTACACAATAGCCTGGTAATAAGAATGTAAATGCATATTCATGACTGTATCGATGATAAAATAGAAAGTCAATTTTGCACATTGGTATTTCATTTGTTTTAACTGACCACTAATATGTTTTTACCTGCTTCCAATTCAGAGAAAATAATGTGGGTTAGAAAAGTAGAATCAACGTCAAACTTTGATGCACATCCATTACTATTTCTGATTCCTTTGTCGCACCAAGCTTCATTCTTTTATTAATAGTGTACATTAAAGTTATTTGTTGGTCTTTGTTACTTTCTACCAGTTTTTGCTGTTAGTTTCGTGCTATTGCTTTTGAGGCAGTTGCATATAAACAAACTACAGATGATGTTTTCGATAGAAGAACCAGCGCTCAATGGATTTGAGGTTAGGATGTATATATGCTAGAATTTCTTGTAGTTTCATTTTCCTAGCTTGTGACTAGAGAGAACTAGTGGCTGTTTCATGTCATAGCTGCCTTGAATAATCTGTACGTGAAGAGTCTAGTGTGAAAAAAAAGAATATTTTGTTTAACAATGCTGTCAATCGCCAGGATCATAGTGCTGCCAGTGTGCCAGAATTTCGTCCTGCAGGAGTTCTTTTACATGCCAGTAAATCTACTGACATGTGGCTATCACTTTTAAGCACACTTAAAAACCATGGGTCTGGGCCAGGATTGCCCAAAAGTCCGACATGAGCTGAGATCCATTGTAGAGTGACATGATTTCTAGTTTCAACTGCTTTAATTAGGCTTCTTATTTCTTTAATATTTCTTCTTGTTTTATTATTGTAATTTACTATTGGCTGATACTGAGTCTGATAAGATGACTATTTTTTGTTTTATGTATGGTCTATATAAAATGTTCTGTAATGCTGCTTTTATAGCTGTTAATTCTCCATCATAGTGGTTTGACGTTTCATCTAATGTTAGATACTGTGCAAAATGTTTACAGTATACTCCTGCACTATCATTTTTTTATTGATGAGGGATCCATCTGTATATATTCTGAGCCATTCTTTTTCTGGGTATCTTTCATTTTCTGTAGCTATTGCTTCTTTTTTTAATGTTAGTGTAGATATTATGCTGTGAGTTTTGAAAGAGCTGAAGCATACCTTGAAGTAAACGATGAGAGCTGCAACAAAGACTCCAAGACTCTGTATGAAGTCACCAATCACATGAATGAAGGCAGCTCGTACATTGATATTCTGTTGTGATTCAGAGGCAGACGTATGTGAGTGACCATGCTGGTGAAGTGAACATCCCATTCTGCAACATGAACGTAAAAATTTGTTGAACTTATTAAAATTGTTAATATTGCAAACTCTGCTTATTTAAGTTTTGAAGACTTATTTACTTATATGGGTTGTAAGTCATTTCTTTATTGTTTATTTATATTCTGGTTACATCATATACATGACATTAGATGCATAAATATTATCGAAATAATAACTTATTGATTCCTTATCATTATTCTACTATACAAGGTCTTTCTCAAGTAAGCCATTAATACAAATAAAACTAAAATTAACTCTTTTTTTAAAAAAATGCTCAGACACATCAAATAAAAATTTTACCAAAAAAAAATAAATTATAGTACAGTGTGTGACATCATCAACAAAAATTTTAAATCACAACACATTCTTTCTCATTTTTTTCTGTAAGTTAGTTATCTTATTTGTTGCATGAACAATTTCATTTGTTTCATGCAAAGCATTTGGTTGCTATGGGAACAGTTTAATTGTTGGCTTCTTCAATAATTTTCTCCATAATTTACACAGCTACTGTAACAAATTAAATTCTAATTATTTAATAAGGTGTTCAAGTGCTTTCCATTTACAATCTGGCAGCAGCTAAGTTATATCTTGAATTCTTGTTCAGTACTTTTCAATCACTGCTGCTGGTATATCTCTGATCCTCATTTTTAACTCCTCCATATTAGCAGGCCTCATAACAAAGACTCTACATTTCAAACATACCCATCAAGTGGAAAGAGATCCATTCCCATAGCAACCAAACCTTTACTATGAGACAAATAAAGTTGTTCATATGATAACTACCATTCATAAAAAAGTGAAAAAAATAATATATTGTCATCTAAAATGTTTATACATGATGTTACACCTGTACAATAATGGCTAAAAATTTTGTTTCTTTTTTGTAAAGTTTTCCTTTCAAAATATTACATTTGGCGTGTCCGATCATTTTTTAAAACATCAGTTAATTTTAGTTTTATTTGCACTATTCCTTACTTATGAAAGTTCCTGTATAGTAGTATTTTATAGTTTTCTTTATTCACCATTTGAAAAAATTAAATTTTCTTGAGTTTGTCAATATAAAAAACGTATACACATAATACTTAAATAAATGAAAAAGACAAATAACACAATAATAGGTAGAGAAACCAAGAACTACGATGCTTTTCCTTCTGTGGCTACAGTACGACCACCACTTACATGCCAACTGATACAGCTCGGACTCACATTCACACAATTGCATTGCAATTAAAACAAGCATATACCTTATCATAAAAGGTGTTAGAAATGTCCTTTTCCATCTACACATTTCTGGAGAGTTCAGTATCTGAAACTGAGTGAATGTTTTCCTTTCCTTCTTACAGTATATGGGGTTGGGTTTGATGGATGCACCATATTTTTCATGTGATCATTACAGTTGGTAAATTTCTGTAATTGGATTTTGCAAAATGATAAGAGTAATTGACCCATGCTTAATATTCTCTGGCGAAACATGGTACCTTTTTGAGGTTATGTTTCATCACAAAATAGAGATATTCAGTACAGCAAAACCAATTTTACACATGCCATTCCCTTGCATGACATAAAAATTAGTGTACTGTAAATGCAGACACAATAACAGGACCAATATTTTTTAAACAAAAAATAAATAGAAAGGTATGGGAATGACACACCATTTTTTGAACAGCTGAATGACATATGTCAGGTTGGGTTTTTCCAACAAGACTCTGCTATCATGCTTACAACTGATGAGTCATTAAATCTAGTTCAGGAAATGTTTGAAGATAGGGTAATTAATAAACAATTATGATCCTGTGATTTTTATCTATCGAGGAACTTGAAAAATATGGTGTTTGCAACAAACCCCATACATTAGAAAACTAAAAGAAAACATCAGGCAAGAAATTCATTCAATTTCAGATATTAAACCATTGAGCATGAATGAAAATTTTCCGAGAAGATGCCAGAAATGTGTGGACAGCATTTCTAACATCCGTTATGATAAGATACATCCTTATTGACATTGGATGATCTTGTATTAGCAAATATTGTAATTTGACGATGCCTGAAACATCCTGTATAATGTCTATAGATGAATAAACATCATTATTATTGTAACTATGAGAACTTGAGGTGATTGTGGCAATATTATAACTGTTTCGGCAGGAGTATGAGCTGTGGTGGTCACACTGTCAAGGAACAGCATTGTAGTTAGGTACTTAAGCAATTGTATCATACAGAATTACATATCTAACAACTAAATAAAACGAGTTAATAACAATGACCTAAGCTCTTTTATGTTTTGAATACTTGTGGATAAGTTGTTGTATTGTTATGTGAAGTGTGCGCTTCTTTGCTACGTTAGTCCTATAGTACTGAAATATGTAGTTGACCTAGTCCTATGTAACAAACATCAAGGTTAATGTTATTTTCCATTGTGTTAAAATAATACAGAGTTTCCATTTAAAAACATAAACATATATTTATCATTCAAAATAGAGAGAGATGAAGGCTGTTACACTACATCAGTAAAATGTTCTTACTTGCACGCGTTTTGGGAGAACGGTTTGCTCCCATCGTCAGCATGTTTCCAACGGATTTTGCCGGTTACTGTCTGGTGAACGTGTGTGGTTAGTGGTGTTCTTTGGTGCTGGGTTGATAAACCTCCAAAAGTTGCTGGCTGGCGGTAGTTCGAAATTTAGATGATTCCTGTGTTTGACGATATGTATTTTTTTCCCAGTTGTCCAATTCATTGCTGCTGTTGATTGGTTTTAAGATTTTTATGTTTGGAGTGATTTCATCGTTTGAAGACCAGAAATGATGTGCTACTGCTGATTTATCTGTCTGTTTTTGGTAAATGCATCTCATATGCTCTTTAAGTCTTATTTCAAGATTTCTTTTGGTTCTTCCTATGTATACCAGGTTACAGTGATTACAAACAATTTGATATACACCACCTGACTTATGGTTGGGAATAGGATATTTTGTTCTGTTGCATAGTAGTTTCTGTATATTGTGGTTATTCTCTGGAGACAGGGTGGTGATGTATTTCTTGAAAATCCTTTGAAATTTATGTGTCCAAGGGTGGTAAGTGAACTTCTTATATGCTTGTGGTTTTTGTTGTCTAAGTAAAGTAGTTGTTTGTTGGATGTATTTCTGTCTTTCAAACTTTTTTATCTTCTTATCTATTGTTTTTTTCTCATATACATTCATAGTGGCTATGTTGATAATGTGTTGGTATTCTTTCTGGTATTCCTCTTTCTCCAATGGTATATGTACTAACCTGTTTGTAATGCTATTTAAAATTGCATATTTGTGGCTTGTAGGATTGTTTTTAACATAATTTTCTGTGTGAGTTACGTTTCCTGTAAATGCTGATGTTAGTTTGTTGTGTGCTTTATTTCCGATGATCCTGATGTCTAGGTAAGGTAATTGGCCATTTTATTCTTTTTCTATTGTGAATTTAATAGATCTTTTTTGTAAATTCAATAATTTCAAAGCATCTCCTGTTTTTTTGGAACAATAGCAAAAATATCATCTACGTACCTATACCAGGTTTTGAATAGATATGGGAAAGATTTAGTAATATGGCATTCAAAATGACTCATATATAGTTCTGCTAAAAATGGTGAAAGGGGGTTTCCTATAGTAGGCCTGTGGTTTGTTTAAAGATTTTGTTCTGGAATGAAAAAAAATTCTGGTCCAGACATAATTTTGTTAGTTTTAAGTAATCTTCTGTTTGTGCTCTAGGTGTGCCATTGTTTAATATCCAAGCTTCTAGGAGTGGTAATAATTCTTCTTATAGTATGCTTGGGAAGAGTGCAGTGACATCAAATGATACCATCATGTCTGTGGGTGATATATTTATATTTGAAAGGTGACTGGTTAATTCTAATGAATTTTTTATGCTTAGACTTTTGAACACAGGCATGGAGTTGAAGGTATTTGAAAGCTATTTTGCTAGTTTATATGTGGGAGAGTTTATTTTCTTCGTTATGGGCCTCATTTTGTTGCCGAGTTTGTGTATTTTTGTAGTACATATTGCCTAGGTATGGCGGGAAAATTTGGTTTAATTCTGGATTTTTCGGTTTTTGTAATGTTTTGGTTTCTATCAATATGTTTTGGAGTGACGTGGTGCATTCTTTTAATGGATTTTTGTTAATTTCTATGTACTCTGGGCTATGTAGTAAATGCATAACCCTAGTTTCATAATCTTCTTGGTCTAATATCACTAATGTTTTTCCTTTGTCTGCTTTGGTGTATACTACAGGCTTTGACTTCAGAGATTTGATAATTTTTTGATGTGGTATGTAGTGGTGTTTTTGGGCTTGTATCTGGTCCAATATTGATTCACACTGTGATTTTATTATTCTTTTATCATTATCTGTTAGGCGATTGGAGGCTATTTCGATATCAGCATCAAAGTTTTTTGTATTTTCCGTTCTCCCGAAATGCGTTCAAGTAAGAACATTTTAGTGATGTAGTGTAACAACCTTCAACTCTCTCCATTTAAATTATGACACATCACTGTTACTAGCTTCTCAATCTTCAAAATTAATTAATATGTTTATCATTTTTGTTTATATTTTGAATGAACTATATCATCTACTTTAATGAGCCCCTCTCCTAACTTCAAAGTTGTTTTTAAATTCCTGTTTTTGTTTGAGAGGTATTAATTGCAGTGGAAGTGTTAGCTGACTCACCCTGTGTAGATAAACACAAATTTTCTCTGTATAATATTAGTGTAGATTTATCTTCTTAGATTGGAAGCACTGGTCTTCCTCATATAGACACAAATGTTTGTTAAAGAGTAACATTGTTCAGATGCACTTACTGAATTTTCACAGCAACATATATTTATTTTATCACACAAAATATACATGAGAAGTGTTATAAACAGTGAAACTTTCATAATACTAGGAAAAGTAGTGTCAGTCGACTTTTAAGACAATCATAGTTTCCCTTACTTAGTAATGGCCTAAAAATAAGTTGCACTTTTGGTCCAAATTTCAAGGGCAAAAGTTGGCTTGTGGCTTATATTTGCTACCTTGGCTTTTTACACACCTTTGCTGTTATAATGAATGCTCATTTGTGACAATACAACTTGCATATACAAATGAAGCTGGTGGCATTCTATTACACAACAATGTGAACTTTTACTGGTGTTTTGGCATTAACATTGTGTATATTGTTTTGTTAGCATCTACCTAATTCTGTTCAGTTTTAGAGAGAAGCTGCACACTGGTAAGTTTTTGCCGCAATAAATGATCATTTAGAGCAAGAAGCATATAAAGTCAGGGATTCAGTATAGTTACGATGCAAGCTTCAGTTGTTCTTTATGTCAAAACCACAACCAACAGAGTGAACAATTGTGATGTACCTTGTGCTAGGAAAAATGTTTACATGCATATAAGTGCAAGAAAATAAACATTTATACTCATCTTTGTTGCCTCAATCCAGATGCAGCTTATTTTTATGTTTCCAACTCAAATTCTGAGGGTGAGTCTGATGGAAGGGCGACTTATTTTAAGGGCCAATACAGTAATTTACCTCGTACATGTTTTGAAGATGTCATCTTCGTCTTCAGGGGTTTTTTAACTGGTTTTTGAAGAGTAAGTTCCTGCTGCTTCTGGTTTTATGCGCGCTACTCCTGAGAAGTCGTCTGCTGGTATTTCAAAATTCATAATTAACTGTGCACTTTTCTTAATCTGTATTTTCTCTCAAATTGCGAGTTCTACTGTTGTTTTTACATGTTTGATGTTGAGGTGAGCAGTCCAGAAGTGAATGGGATATTAAAGATTTGTGAATTTGTTTGTTTTTGGTACCTCAGACATGTTTGTAAGTTTCTCTTAGTTTAGCTGATGTACTTTTGGACAATCCTCAGTTTATTTGGTATATACTGGATTGATTGGTGCCTTTTAATGGGTGATTTAGTAAATTTCTAATATTTTATTTATTTAAAGGTGAGTCGGAATTGTTACACTAACATCACTTAAGTTTACTCACTTAACATGTTTCGGGAAACGGTTGTTCCCATCCTCAGAAGGTTAATTCGACTGAATTCAATAAATTCAATACACATCACTGTTTCTAGCTTCTTTTCATTACAATATATACGTTCTAATATTGTATTTATGATCTTGAAATATTATTCTCTGTGCCACCTATATGTACATGGTAAGAGCAAGTATTGTATTCCACCCCAAAATTTGATATCAAGAGTTGAACAGAAATGCATGCTTTGAGGCACCTTGAATCATCCAAAAAAAAGCATTTTTACAGGGGACATTCAAAAAGTTTTGCAACCAGCCTGTCTATTGTTGGACAATAATGTAACTAATATGGCTGGCAACAGTTGACCTTAAGGTATCAAAATATGCATAAGTATAAGTTTAAACTTCAATACTCATAGTCGTAGAGTTCAGTCCTGTGTCTATAGCTGTGAAAAAATGATGGTTATTTCTAAACAGAACATTAGATTCTACATTTTCACATGCTACAAGCTAGGTGAAAGAGAGAAAAAAAAGTCCATGAGGTGAGAGACTTACAAAGACAACCCTCATTCTGACTGCTGTGAAAGAAAGAATGAGGAACTTGGTGGAAGAAAATTGACATATCACTTTTGAAATGCTAAGTTTGGAAGTTGGTATCAGTGTTGGCAGCATGAACATTTAAAGCTGCAAAAAGGGTTCCACATTCTCTAGCCAGTGAAGAGAAGAAAACTACTGAGGATGTTTCCACCTAATGGCCCTAAACGTTTGAAAGATGTATGCCCTCATGATGAAAGTTGGTTTTGTTATTATACCACACGTAATAAAGCTCAGAATTGTGTCTGGGTAAATGAGAATGATCCAAGACCAGTCATTCTTTGACAAGACTTTCGTTCTTGGAAGTGAATGTTCACTGTGTTCAACTATGAAGAACCATTAGTGGTTGACTGCATGCCAGAAGGAATGACAATGAATGCAGAATACTGTGGCTCTTGTTTTGAAGAGCTGAGGCGGCGGTGTCCAAAGGTAGGAAATTCACGGCTGTTGCTTTTGCGTACCCTCACAGAGCAGTGGCAAATTTGAGGAAACTGCAAGCCGCTAAGTACAGTCCTGACCTTGCACTTCTGGCATTGCTGGAAACCTTTTAAACGAGTGCAGGACCTTGCTGAGGCTATAAATTCATCTCTGTTGACAGTACCTCAGTGCTTTTGACAAGTGATTGCAACTGTGTGTGGAGACTACTTTGAAGGATTGTGAGGGTAAGTTTTTGTATTCCATCCTTAGTTTGGACTTTAAGATGACACTTGCAAAACTTTTTAAATGCCCCTCATAGAAAAAGGTCCTGTATGTGTGCATAACGCAAACAAAAAGCTGGATAAATACCAAACTTCACTATCTTCCAAGGACACGACACATTTTCAAGAAAATCTCCCCACTAACCGCAAACTACGTTTTACATGGAACATTTTTCTAAATGTTATATTTTCTCAAAAATAGCTCTAATGATTTTGATTAAAATATCATATATTAAAGATATTTACACGACAAATAAAATTTATATCTTGAATTTTCTGGGAATACCCTATGAAGTCCTCTTCATTCAAAAGGAATTTTGTATAATCTTGTATAACTAGTAAGTGCTAAGCAATTCACAGAAACATACTACACAAAAAAACATAAATTGCATAAAACACACCTTTTTGTGCATAGGCCATTTCTGAGATATCCATTATTGTTGGTTTGAATTGTTCCATACTGTCATTCTTTTCAGTAGTTTCTCGCATGTCACAGGAAGAGTATGGAATTTTAAGGCCAGCATATAACTTCCAGTTCTAAAACATTTGACTATCATTATACAGAGCGGTCCCTCAGCCATCTGGCCAGTAGTCACCGCGCGCTATATTCAGTGTGTTTGTTTATTATTCTCATTATTCATACTGATACCATATTACTGATTTTATGATGATTATTATGATATATTGATTACCTATTGAACAAACATAATTACTATCAGTACTAACCTTTTCACAGTCGGCGTTGAAAGTGGAGTCCTTCGGCAGATAAACATTCTTGGCACCTTCTGATGAAATTACTATTCACACACATAAGTTCTTGTTGCGTAATTTCCATAATTTCTGTTCTTATATTGTTTTTAAGATCATCTATGATGCGAGGATTATTCCTATAGACTCTATTTCTGAGAGTTCCCCACATATAAAAGTCACACACAGTAAGATCCTACGATCGAGCCAGCCATAACCCTTTAGTTTTTCTTCCATTAGAACCCTGCGTTTCTTTTTACAACTTACAATATTAAATGATCCCATTCTCTTCACTTTATTCACTAGTTATCTGTTTCTCTACTCGGAACTGGAACACCAGGAAATTTATCATGAAATTGCCTACACACCTATCTACATGAGTCGGTTTTCACATAAGTGTCATACATAAAAAGTCTTTGTTCAAGTGAAAATTTGAGTATTATTTCTGGGTTGTAATAATCCGATAATTCAATTGCACACAAATACACACGCGTCTGCGTGTATACACAAGAAGCAATAATAGCTGCCTGAAGCCTGCTGGCACATGTCTGATAAGTGGAAGAGCCCGTGGCCTTGAGTTCATTCAGACGTGTCGCACAAGACTGCCATGCAATTCCTGGCCAAAGCGCTGAGAGACCGCTCACCTTTGTATTTATAATGAAATGTGTAATACAGCCATTTCTTTAAAGGTTTATATCAATTAAAATGAAGTAGATAGAAAAATAAACTTTCTTAAGAATAATTTGTATACCTACCCACTAATAAACGATAGAGGGTAGATAAAGACATATGACTGTAATATGTTAGACGTTTTCTTGATGTAGCTGTGTGTATGGGTGGATTTCCTGAATATACCAAATTCTATTCAGTTTTTGTGTCACGTGATTTTCAAATCTAAAAACAGTAATTAACCTTCTTTTTCTGTCTGGGTTGTGAAGATTTACCCTAAAATGTAAACAAATTAAAAAATCTGCAGTATCCCATACTTCTGGACACCTTACCACATCAATGACGTGAAAACAGGATCGGAACTTGCAACTTGGGAGATTAAGAAACATGCACACTTAATATATGCAGATAACGTCTTAAGATTACCTTCCATAAAACCAAATGACAGCACAGACACAACTATGACAGGAACTTCCTCTTCAAACACCAGTCGATGAACCGCTGAAGATGAAAATGAGCATCTTCAAAACACATATTAAGTGGAACTATAAGTGTCTTAAAACTTGACTCGCACTACTCTTCCTAGTAACACATTAATGTCATTTACTGCCTAGCATTTGAGTTGATGCACCTCCTTTTCCAGAAGAATGTAGTAAGAAACTCACATGAGATTTACAAGGATGCCAACAGCTGAAGTAATGAGCATTATTTCGGAGTCAATCTCAAAGTCTCTGTGCACAACTCGGAGGACAGCCATGTACACCAGGATGCCAGTGACTAGCCAAATCATCAACACTGACGTTAAAGCACCAATCACTTCTGCTCGATGCCATCCAAAGCTTAACTTCCTAGTTGCAGGTCTGCTGGCCATCCATAGCGAGAATAACGAGATCATAAAGCTGGCAAAGTCTGTGAGAAGATGAGCAGCATCTGTTGCTATGGCGAGACTGTTTGACAGCACCCCACCTACAACGTGTTGTACATTTGCTTGTAAATGTCGAATGTTACAGAAATGTGTGCACTGAGATAGTCACACAACTCACCTATAACTTCACCTATCATGAAGATGACGCACAGGACACTGGCAATCACCAGCTTTCTTCTCGCCTTCTGATCCACTTTGTTGTACTGCGTGCGGTGACAGTGTTCGCCAACTGCAGAACACCATAACTTTCATTACAATTAAAACATAAAATTCAGCTGCACACACTTTTATCCTGTATAAAACATATTTCGCATGTTCATTGCATGCCTTGCCAGTTTTCCAACTTTAACTTTCATTACCCAAAAATCTTTAATAATATAAAAAGAGAAAATCTGTGGGTGTATGAAATATCAGATATTACATAACTGCTTTATTTTTATATTTCTTTCGTTATTGAAAAGCATGTTCTTCCCAACAGACATGGGCTATAGGACAGTTTTTAATTTCAATCTGTAAATGACCAAAAAACTAGGATTTACAAAACCTGCACATTATAATATGAACATTTTGGAGCATAAAAGAATATGATTACCAGAAGGATCTGACTTTTGCTTGAGAATGTCATAGAGCAGAAAAGAGTTATTACTCACTGCAGTGAGTAAAATTAAGACAGAAACTGTGGACATATCCCAGGCAATACACATAGATTTAACAACTGAGAAAATGAAGGAGAGCAAAGCATAAGACAGTCAGATCTATCTATAAGAATAGTATATGTATTCAATACTTGTATCAACATTTTTAATAATTTGTATGCAAAAAAGTTTTGCTGTATTTGTAATCAATTTCATTACTAGTGTAGGTATAGTAAACAGATTCTTTTTCTTGGTGATTACACACTGTTTACCAAAATGTTTAATTTGTTGACTGAGCAATCTTCATATTCACTAGTTTTAACCCTACTTCATTGCATTCTTGCCAAGTTCCAGAAACTGAAACCCCTAAAACTTTCCCTCGTCCAGCAAAGCATAATAATTTTGTGATGACATGAAATTTACAATGTGTAAAATGTTCAGTGCAGTAAATGTGCAAAAATTCCATGTAAAATAAAACTGAATTCCATTCTATAAGAATTCATGAAGATCTGGTAGTATTACTTGTGAAACTCTTCCTGGTATCACAATAAATAAATATTAAAGCAAAGAACACCCCATCATAGACTATACACAGATTTCTAGTCCATATTTTACACTTTATAACATTAACTATAAACAAAAACTGACAAAAAATGGGAAACATATATCCTACAGTCATAGAACATGAATAAGATAATTTACGTCAGGGAGTTGAATTTGCTATTCACATCATCCATTACTGAATGTTCATGCCCTGGTTACTAGAGGTCACTAGTGGTTCAAATCCACACACTATACATTTTGTTGCAGCCCAGTGAAGGGGACCATGATCATGATGAAGGATAGACGCACAGATAAGCTCTGGTCTATCATAGTTAAGTACCTTGCTTGCCATGTTGAGCTCATAGAAACTTCTGTTTTGTGTTCAAGCACCCATAGAGATTTTCAAGCAGAGTGTTCTAAACATTCATCCAGCTTGTTTTCAGTAAGAACTTGCTTATTTACTCTTCGCTTTCTACAGAGAATACACTCAACTTCCTGAAATTTATTCACAAGACTTTGCATCGTTTATCTGTGTGGGAATGGGTAAACCAGAAAATTTTGTTTTAAATCATCTTCTAACTTCCTTACAAGAGTGTGCTATCACATAGCATGTGCTTACTATCATTGTAATTGTAACTATGAGAATGTGAGGTGGTTGCAAGGATATTTTAACTGTTTTGGCAGGAGTCTGAGTAGCATCGGCCATGTAGTAGCTCACCAAGCACTGCACTTGTAACACAATATATTCTCTATGATTAGATGTTACATTTGGTATTTTAAAAATGTACACTTTTCTTTGGCTTCATGGGACTTCAAAACAGGTATTTACAGTGAAATGTGCAATCCTTTTAATAATGATACGTCCTCTATCTGCCATAGGTAAGTGTGCACTATACCATTTATTGATGAGACATCTTGTGGCGGAGATTCTGAATCCTGTGCAGACGTGTAGACTTCACATTCCGTGACCACACAACAGCCATTAGGTTTCCCATGTACACAGTAGATGATGTGTCGTAGTGTTGAACGACCATCCTCTGGATCTGACAAGGAACGTGTGGCACGTGGTACACTGCCGTATTGTAGAGGGCTCTGTCTGAAACTGTACAGCAGCATTTGTCTTGTGATTAATTTGTTTTTGGTAACAATGATGTGAAATAATAGTTTCAGTAACATCACTTCATTTATTGCTTTCTCTACTTCTTATAACAGTAAGTAGAGGAAGTATTGTACTCCAACCAAAAAATTTGATACCAGAACTTCACCAAAAATATGTTTTGAGGCCCCCTGATTAAAAAGAGAAATGTCCATGTCTGTGAACAGCATAACTCAAAAACAAAATGTTCAAACAAATACCAAAGTTGGCATTTCTTCCAAATATGTGATGCAATTTTCAAGTAAATTCCCCCACTCCAAGCTACCCTTTCATGGTAAAATGTTAATTTTTATTTTTTCAAAACGGTTTTGATTTTTATTACAATACCATATGTTTACAATATTTACATTTAAATATGTAAATCTTGCATTTTCTGGAAATAGCCTGTAAAGTCACCTTCATTCTGAATTACAAATCCTGCCAACCTGACTCCCACAGAAAGGTGGGTGATCATCCAAACAATACACGCAGGTAATATGGTCAGCATCATGCATCCCCCAGCCGGAAAGTTGGTTTACAAGGCCAGGACCACTGCCCATTGCAGCTCCTAACTTTTCTCAAGATACTGAGTGAACACCAGTTCTATATCTGGAACTTGAAATCACACCCCCACAGGTGGGATTGAACCAAGCTCATTCCGTGGCCAGGAACCAAAGCACCATACTCCAGCCCACTGCACCATGGTGCAGGAGTCATTCTGAATTACTTCTGTATAATTTGTAGACGTAAGAGATAACAAAATCTTACTGCATAAAAAATACAGATTTCGTTAAAGTACACAATTTGTCAAATTTTTTTTGTGGAGTTAACCATTTCCAAGGTATTCCTTATTGATTTGCATTTTCAAATACTTCCACTTTTCTCACCTGGGAAGCTTCTATTGGGTTTTATTTTTTTTCTCATAGACAAAGAGCATGAAATTCCAAAGCCATTACATAAAAATGTGACTATTGCTTTAAGCTACTGTATTCTTCTTATACCAAAAACAAAATGTGTAAGAGAGTATTGAATGTTTATCTCTATTAACAAGAAGTAGATAGAAGAATGAGATTTTGTAAGAATAATTTGTAGAAGAGAAGAGAAAGTCATGTGAATGTAACACATCAGATTTTTCTACATAATCTTCCCTTCCCCTATAACTTTAAATCTCTGTAAATGTTCATGACTTTTTGTTTTTAGAACTACCAAACGTTTCCTGAATTTCAATATCAATTCCTTTACTAATCTTTTGCAAAATAATTTTAATTCTGTTAATGCAAGTGCTACATGTTTCCTTGCAAAACCAGACATTGTTTGAAGCTTAATATGGAACCAGTAATGAAGAAAATGTTTGGTGATGAGCCCAATCAAAAGAAACTGTGTCTATGTATTAGTAGACCAAGCTTGTTAGAAAACTTACATGACCAAGTTGTCCCTTTCTGTAGCCATGTCTTCTCATTGTGCAGATACCTTGTCCCTGACTGAGACATAAATTGTGAAGCTGTCACCGTAATGTTTACTGAGGCCATGTGTACAGAGATAATAATGAGAGGTCAAAGTTCTACAACAAGATAATTTGCAACTGATAACACATTTTTGGAAAGATCTGCAGTTGATATTTAAACACATGGCAGTTGAACGTATAAAAAGTTGTCTTAACAATGCAGTCATCCATCTCTAATGTTGAACTTTTAAATGTACGTCAAGTAATCATTCTTGGATATTTTGTAATTACATTTCTATTTGTTCATTATTTTATTTTTACTTTTTGTGCCAAGTACCTTATCAGTAGAGTTGCATTCCACCCAAAAATGTGTTATTGAGGTTTCATGAGAAATACATATTTTGAGGCCCTCTGGTTAAAAAAAAAAAGAAGAAGTTTTTTTTAAAAGCCAGATGTGATACATTCACATGACTTTCTCTATCCTCTATCACTTATTAGTGAATAAACAGATTATTCTTACTAAAGCTTATTTTTATATTTACTTCATTTTAATCCTTTTTGACATTTTGTTTTGTTTTTTTAACATTTGCAGGAATAGCTACATTACACCATTTGTTATAGATATAAAGAAAACAGTAATAGTCAAATGTTTAAGAACTAGACATACGCTGGCCTTAAAATTCCACTCTCTTTCTATGTAATTATGAGAAACAACTGAAAGTTGATAAGACTTTAAAAGAATGACCAAATAATGAACAATTGGAGCCATTAATAACAGATATCTCAGAAATGGTTTCTGCCACAAAAAAGTTATTTGAAATAAATTGTGTGTTTTAAAAATATCTACATTTTTTGTGTAGTATGTTTTCATCTATCACGCTTAACATTTACCAGTTATACAAGAGTATACAAAATTCCTTCCTAATGAAGAGGACTTCAGAAGCTATTCCCAGAAAATTCAAGATATACATTTTATTCATCACATAAATATATGATATTTTAATCAAAATCATTAGAACCATTTTTTTGAAAATCAAACATTTTGAAAAATGTTCCATATAAAGGGTAGTTGGGATTGGCAGGATTTTCTTGAAAATTTTCATGTTGCATCTTTAGAAGATACTGTACTTAAATACAAGTTTGGTATTTATCTGACTTCTCATTTTTGAGTTATGCTGTTCGCGCATATGTACTTATATCTGACAAGTCACATCAGCAATTAATAACTTCTGCCAATAAAGTGTTCGAACAACTCAACTTTTGATTTGAAGCTAATAAGCTTTCATTAAACAATGATAAAACCAATTTTATTTAATTTCAAACGAAGCATAAACGAGTGAATTAACAATTACACCACAAATAAGGTATCTGATACAAAATTTCTTGGGCTTCAAATAGATGGAGAGCTCAACTGGAGAAAACAAATAAAAATCATGCTGCCAAAACTAAGCTCGGCTTACCAAAATTCCTTAAGAACAGCATATTTTGCCTACTTTCACTCCCTGTTGTGATATGGAATAATGTTCTGGGGTAATTCGACACATAGCAAGAAAATATTTATATTACAAAAAAAGGCCATGCGTATTATCTGTGGTGTTGGGTCCCATCATTCCTGTAAACCCTTGTTCAAAACCCAACAAATTCTTACTCTCACTGGTGAATACATGTATTCTCTCTTGAGCTACCATACACATAATTATGATAACTTCACAATGAACCTTGACTACAATACAAGGCATGCAAGAGATATGCATAGACAGCAAATAGCTTAAAACTGTTCCAAAAAGGATGTTACTATTCTGCAATAACAATTTATAATAACCTTCCATGCTACTTAAAACTATTAGGCATGCCTAATCAACATAACGTCTTTAAGAAAGAGCTAAAGTTCTTCTTATATACTCACTCCCCATATACTATGGAGGAATTTTTTAATATGTCGTGCAACATATGAATATTCAATACATAGGGCAGATGGCATATGATAGTGACCTACACTTATTTGTTATTGTTCTACTGTAATGCATGTTGAAATGTTTACTCTTGGGGGGGGGGAAAGAATGTTGAGGGTTTGCAAATTTTCAGTTCTTAAATAATGCATGGTGTGGAGAGGGAGAAATGTTCTTGGTGTTGGGTATGTTTACAAGTTAAACAAGTTCTTGGTGCTGGGTATGTTATTATTTAAGAAGTTCTTGGTGCTGGGTATGTTTATTAGTTATGCTGCATATTTCATAATTGTATGACGTGTTCAATGCTCCTGAGCGTTGCTCACAGTGGAACCAAATGAACAAACAAAAAAGGGGCGTGCGCGCACGCACGCACGCACACACACACATGCACTGTTTTCTTAAAATGCTTTTTTTTATTCAGGGGGCCTCAAAACATGTATTTCTGATGAAATCTCAGCATCCAATTTTTGGGTGTAATACAATAACTTCTCTACCTACTATGTATGTGGTAGAGATAGCAAAAGGTCTGTTTGAGTGTAAAGAGCATAACCCAAAAACAAAATGCCCAATAAATACCAAAGTTTTTGTATAAGTTCAGTATCTTCTAAGGATGCGACACAAACAAGATTTTTTGTTACTTCTGGTTCTGGTTTTATCCAAAATTTCTGTTAACGTTTTTGGTCAAAATACCACATGTTTAAGATATGTGCATGACAAATAAAATAATATGGCCTTTGAACTCCTCTTCATTCTGAATGAATATTGTGTAATTTTTAGACCATAAGAGATAGATAAACACATACTACAAAAAAATGTAGATGTCGTTAAAGAACATAATTCATGTCAAATAAAATCTTTTGTTCTGTATTCGTCGTTATTGGGTTGGGTTTTAAAATACTTATACTTTTTCAAGTATTCATTTTGTTGCCGTCTTGTAAAGAGCATGAACTTCAAAGCCATCACTTACAACCTGGTTTTTAAAAATCTATCACTGCATCTTCCTTTTACTTACAAACAAATGTGTAATAAAGTTTATCTTATTAAACAAGAATAGCTAAGCTTTTTACTTTCTCTACTACGTATAGTAAGTAGGGGAAGTATTGTATTCCACCCAAAAATTCGATACCGAGATTTCACCGGAAATACATGTTTTGAGACCCCCTGAATCCAAAAAAAGCATTTTTGGAAACATGTCCGTGTGTGTGTGTGTGTGTGTGTCTGTGAACAGCATAACTCAGAAACGAACAGTCGGATAAACACCAAACTTGGTATTTAGGTTCAGTATCTTCCAAGGATGTGACATGAAGGTTTTCAAGAAAATCCCCCCACCCCAGACTACCCTTTACATGGAACATTTTTCGAAAATTTTAATTTTCTCAAAAATGGCTCTAACGATTTTGATTAAAATATCATATGTTTAAGATATTTTTATGGCAAATAAAATGTATATCTTGAATTTCCTGGGAATGTCTCCAAAAGTATTCTTTATTGTGAACGACTTTTGCATAACTGGTAAACCATAAGAGATAGACAAAATTTTACTACACAAAAAGTGTAGATCGCGTTAAAATACACAATTTATACCATTTTGTTGTTGAGTGAACCATTTTTGAGATATTGCTTGTTATTCCCTTAAATTTTTCAATACTTATTTTCTCAAATGGGAATTCGTTATTCATTTTTTTGTCTTGTATATGCAAAGAGTATTAATCTGTGGCAAAGAGAATGGTGCTGCACCTAGCAACCAGCTATTAAGAGATATGTATGTGCTTAAAGGCTACTGTTTTTCTATATTGCCCTTGTAAATATATTTTCCCCTTACATCTACAAGAAAATTAGCAATAAGATAGAGTCTGCAAATGTTTATCTCGATTAACATGAACTAGATGGAGAATAAGCGTTTGTAAACATAGTTTGTACAAGAGTAGAGAAAGTCATGTGAGTGTAACACATCAGATTTTTTTCAGTAATTTATAGAAGAGCTGGTAGAGAAAATCATTTGAATGCAACACATCACATCTTTGTTTATTTAGCATCAAGACGGAAATGCCGATTTTTTTGTGTGTGTCTGTGAACAGCATAGCTCAAAGATGAAAAGTTTGATAGATACCAAACTTGTTATTTGAGTTCAGCATCTTCCAAAGATGCAACAAGATTTTCAAGAAAATCTCTCACCCAAACTACACTTTGTTTGGAAGATTGTATCTCTCTCTCTACCATGTACCCAGTAGGTATTGCATTCCACAAAATAATTTTATATCCAGATTTCACCAGAAATACATGTTTTGAGATCCACTGAATAAAAGAAGAAGCATTTTTAGAAGAGAGAAACAGCATAACTGAAAACCAAAGAGTTAGATAAATACCAAACTTCAGTACGTTTCAAAATGTGACATGAATATTTTCAATAAAATCTCTTCCACCTCAAACTACCCTTTACATGGAAGATTTTTTTGAAACTTTTTATTTTCTTAAAAATGGCTCTTAACAATTTTGATTAAAACACTACGTATTAAAGGTATTTACATGACAAATAAAATGTATGTCTTGAATTTTCTGGGCATCACCTATGAAGTCCTCTTCATTTGTAAGGAATTTTGTATAATCTTGTATAATTGGTAAATGTTAAGCAATAGGTGAAAACATACTACACAAAAAATGTAGATCTCTTTAAAACATACAATTTATTTTAAATAAATTTTTTTGTGGCATAAGCCATTTCTGAGGTATCAATTATTAATGGTTCAAATTGTACAATATTTGGTCATTGTCTTGAAGTCTTATCAACATTCAGATGTTTCTTATGATGTCATGGGGCCACTTCTTTTCCTACTTTATGTAAATGATCTGCCATTGTGTGTTCAGGAGTCTGAAGTGGTGTTATTTGCTGACGATACAAATCTACTCATAAAGGCAAATAATGATTCAGATCTACAGGAGAAAGCAAATGCTAATATATTAAAATTGATATCATGCTTTAAGGTAAATAGGCTGCTAATAAACACACAAAAAACCGTTGCTATGAACTTTCATGCAAGCCATCATAGAAATATGGTAAAGTCGCAAATAAAGCTAGAAAGCAAAATTATAAGATATCAAGAAGAAACCAAATTTTTGGGAATAATTATAACAGAAGACCTAAAATGGGGGGATCATATAAATATGCTAACCAGGAAACTCAGTGTAGGATGCTACATATTAAATACATTGAAAAGGGTAACAAGCGCACAAGTCCTTAGAAATGCATATTGTGCATATATCCATGCTCATAAAAGGTAAGTAAGTAATTTTATTGTTAACCCAGTTAATTGCACAAATTTACAACAACTTTATAAATTTATTCTTAACCCAGTTATTAAAAATAACAATAAAATAGAATATAAAAAAACTAACCTCTTAACTACTGGTAGCCAGCATTCCTCCTAATCTAAAAGTACAATTATCAATTTATTCAATCTCCAATACTAACTCTAACTCTACCTTGAGTTGCTTTCCTTGGGCCCCAACAAACTCAAACCTTGAGGTTGTCGAGTTGTTGGGTCCTACTTGCGACATATCAAATAAAAACTACTGTAATTTAATACTCATTTGCCTCTTCCTTGCTAATTTTCCTCATTCATTTTGCTCTTACTCTGCCCAAAAAGTTCCCTACTTCTATTATATTTTTCCTAGATTTTACATTTACTAACTTTTTAGCTTGAATTTGTATTGGTAAATTTAACCATTCTCTCTTCCCTATCCTTTTTCTAAGCAACTTCGTTTCTTCGCACTCTAAAACTATATGCCATTCTTTGACTTTCAGGCGGCACAGTGGGCATTTCTCCAAATCAATCTCTTTTTTCAAACCTTTCAAAGTCACCACCCCTGTCCTAGCCCATGCAAATCCTGCTCTTGCTGTTTTATCACATATATTAACATACTGTTCCCTGCTACATACTACTTTCATTTCTCTGTATAATCTGTGTGAGTGGGAGAAGCAAATGAGTCTGGGCTGAACGCCAATTCCACTCGTATCTTGTATTCAGCTAAACAAAATAAATACAAATACACAAGACAAAAATAAGTGGAAAGGGTCATGGTTATTAAAAATTCAGGAAGTCATGGAACAGATAGGTATGGGAGAGGTGTGGATAAATTAGAATATCACATTAGAGGCTTTTGGAATGAAGTAGAACTAAAGCAGAAAATATTGACAGACAAGATATTTTGGCAATACAAGAAACAAAAGCTCTTTGAGGATATATAGGGAAATAAAAATAACAATATGGGGGAGCGAAAAGTACATAGAGATATAGAATAAATTAGGACAAGAACAGGAGTTTGAAAGGCATGAGGCATGACAAAGATGTAGGAAAATGCCCAATGTATGGTGAAGTATTCACAGATTTCCACTATATATTACATTGGAATCAAACAAAGAAATGGAGAGAACAAGTTTGGCAACAGAAATGGAAAAACTTGGATGGGAAGTGTTAATACGGAAGATTCTGAGGTAAATGGGGATAAAAATATAAAAGCTATGGTTAACTATTTGGGTAAAAACAAAAATAAATGATTAAGAATGACTACAAAGAAGACAAAATAATGTAAGCAAGTAGACAATGGATCATCAATACACAGAAGACCAGGAGTTGTGTGTATTGAGACTGCAGATTAGAATAGGCAAGCAACCAAGATGTGGATTTATAGTGTTAATAGCCTAATATTTTAAAATATTATTATACTTTAAAATTTATGTAGTTTAATTATGTAATTGTGAGTGTTGAGAAATAAATGCTCATTCATACTTCATAGCATTTGAGTACATTTGTTAACATACGACTAAGCACAATTTTCCAAGCATTACTTTTGCAGGGGGTTGCAAATAGTGAATGATTTGTGGATCCCTTGGCTTAAATAAATCAACTGAGCTTCTGTACCTTCATTAACCCCTTCAAGGATACCCAATGAGGTGAGGTGTATTCCTCTTGAAGTAAGAATAAAAATAAAAAAAAGTTCTACCTTTGGGGCGCAAACCTCTGACTATGTAACGTAACCATATCATGTCACAATGCCTTAAAATGCTTGGCCATCTGAACACATGATAGTTGCAGCACTGTCTGATCTCATTAACTGTGAAGTAAAGTAGCTTTCACTTATTTAGCAGTTGATTATTTAAAAGTGCCTGCACAAAACGTCATATCATGTCCATATCGCTGAAGGGGTTAAAATAACAAGTGTGTAAAGGCATTCTCCACCAGAAACATTGTAAGTATATCCAGAAATATGCATAGACACGTGGAGTTGTTTCCAAGAAAATGTTGCCTAAAAGTGGAAATTCTAGTTTTGCTCACTTAAAGTTCATGTGCCTGTTAGTTCAACAAATTTATTAAAATGTAAACAAAGAACTGTGGCCAGTTTTCAATCACACTGTGTGTGCAACATTGGGTAAACGCTTGTAATGCAAAACATGTCAATAAACCATAATCACAAAGTTAAAACTGATGGGAAGGAGTCACATGATATTTTCTTTCATTCCTCTCCTACATCTATGTACTTCCTAGCTACATACAAAGTTAGGTATTTGAACACGTTTTGTCATAGGTACTCTTTGTATGAACAAATTAATGACCACTTAACATTTCAAAGTGTGTTACTTAGAGCATTGGAAACTTCCAATCCACAGTATATTTTGAAAAATGTTATGGATTTTATAAGCTTTTGTACTAATATTTAATGACGACCCACAAGAAAATTCAGGACTTAATAGGTGGTTATAGAGAATTCAAGATGTGAATTTTGTTGTTGCAATAGAACATATCATAAAAGCCATTTTTGAGAAATGCAAAATAATTTAAAATGTTCTATGTACAGGGGAATCTGGGGCTGGAGAATTCTATTAAAAGCAACTTTGTCTTGCAGACTTAATCACAAAATTTATTAATATCTGGATAGAAATACAGTCCTTTTTTTAACATATTGTTTTGGATGCTTCAATCAATAAAAATCATAGAAGTCATTTTTTCAGAAAAAAAAAATTAGCAAAAATATTCCATATAACATACTATCAGAGGTGGGGAAATTCCTTTATAATCTCCATTTTGCAGTACAAAGTTTGGCATATGTCTGTTTGAAAAGAAACACATGGCCCTTTTTCCAATAGGCTCTTTTGGATTTCTCAAAAATTTTCCGCTGAAATATCGAATTTTGGGCTTACCACTAGGTAAGTGGTAGAGGCAGTAAACATTAAATAAATAAAATATTCAGAAAGGGGTTTATTTCGAAATTCAAGCAGGATACGTCGTCATAGAAATTAGTATTTTATATAAATTCTAACAAGAAAGCCTTCAGTTTCTCTAATGTGTATTCATGATGTTTAAATATCAATTTAATGGAAGGTACAAACCTCATTTGTATTCACAGTACGCAAGATGTTATGTATTTTATCATTTTACATTACCCTCGCTACGTAATTCAACGCCCAAAATAATTTCAACAGTTTAAACTTTACAACTATCTAACTGTATCTTCTATTATAATTTCAATGATTTCTAAGGAGGCAGTGTTCAGGTATAAATACACTTTCAATGCAAACTCCTGTTTCCCCTAACGTCGTTGTATGTTTAGTAACGTGAAATGCCCTCCATGTGTACAATGTTAAAATAAGCTGCAAAGACCTCTGGCTCTCTATTCTCTTTAATTTTATCTTGTTGAAAAATTTTAGATCATTCTAGATAATATAAGTACTGTCTGTGTGTGGACAGTTTGATTTAATAAAGTATTTTGTGCTCTTCGCGGTTTGTATTTGACTTAGATTTTAGTTCACGTACTGGAAGTTAGCCATAACATGGTCGCACCTTTTTGGTAGGAATGTGTAGTGTGCCAAGAGGAGAGGAATATGATACATTGAGTTGGCTTGCTCTATTAGCACTCTGACACTCGTCTTTTTCATTTAGCAATTTCGGTTTCAGCATAATAAACTTAATGCATAGAAAAGGTTTACGTCCTCTCAAGTTTAATTTGGTTTATTATGCGCAGCGCGCCATTGTTTAAATCATTTCAGCCTAGCCAACATAACCACTAAGAGCACTTTCCTTTCCTATAATATAATAAAATCCATAAACTACTTATACTGCTGCTTCATTCATTTCAAATTCATGTATTATATCAAGCAAGGACACGGTAGTCCTACATTACATGTATTCCCTCGTGTAAATATGAGGAAGAATTTTTTTTATAGTAACACGAATGTTATGGTAATGACTGGAATTTATGTTGTCTTTTTCTTAGTTTTATATGATTCCAAGTCCAGGGTATATGTTTAGGAGAAAGAAAGTGACCTCCTTATCGCGATTAACCACATGAATGTGTGTATCGGTTGTCACTCACTACTTCAAAACCAGGGTGACAATTGAATAATGACAAGTGCTTCTGTTTGCGGCATTGTCATTACAGCAGAGCCTAATCTCCGTAATGGAGCGGCACAGCTGATTTTGGCAGAAACATGTAATTGTTGTTGAAGTATTACCATCTAAACTTCAAATACTGTAGTTTTAATGTTTCTGTTCAACATCTTCGAAATTACCCAGCCGCTTAGCAACTTAGATATCAGATACAAATATCATTCAGCGAAAATAAACCGGCACCAATAGTTCTTAGCAAGACATCATGAGCATCAAAGAAAAGGAAAGTAAAACTTTCCACGAAAAGTTGAAAAACTTCTTCCGCTTGAATAAAGGTGGAACAGGTAGGAAATTAAAGTTTGAGATTTTATATAAAAGTAAGCAGTGGGTTTTGTATGCAGGTTAGAATTTGGTATTGAAGGACATTTCCCTCTGTAACATTTAAGTACTTACACCCAGATGTCAACAGATGAATATATTAACTCAAACAAAGGTTACTGTATGCTATGTGACTGTACAAACTAATAAAATATCACTGTTAGCCCATCAATAGATTGTGTTCTTACTGTTTCTGTCTGCCTCTATTTCTTTTGTTACAATTATACTAGGTCATTAATATTAAATGATTTCATAATCATTTTGATAGCTGATGATTGAATACCTCCCAATGCAAGTATTTCTTTACACTTTTACACCACCACTGATCATTCAAATCATAAATACCATATAGGACAATTTGGAGTTGTGCGTGTTGGGACTAAGTATGTTTAGACAAGCAACTTTATAAAGGCCATATTGAGAGTAGATAAGTAAGATTTTTATTTCTATTTTTAGTAGCAATAATAATTTGTATTAGAGGTTGTACAGTATATAATCATAGTTATGAGATTATATTTATTCGGAAATAAATTCAATTAAACATAGGACAAAGTTTTCATCCACCACCATAGTTAATAAGCCATGCAGTGCAAAACAATGATAGTTTATACAGTATAGATAATGCAGGTACATTTCATGTACATAATTAACTGGTAATGTTGCTCCAGAGGTCGACGTATCATGGTGGGTGCCGCGCAACGTCAGGCAGGCTACCCTGTAGAAAAAACATCGCTAAAATTCCGCGAATATGTAATATTTGGCTTTTTAAATGTCCCAAAGTTGTTTAAGCACTTCCGTTATGTATTCTGTCACAATTTATTGAATTGGTTATGTATTCTGGTGTGATTTTGCCAACAGTCAACATGGACAACTTACGCATCGTTGCGGAGAATTAGATCTTAAATAATGACGCTGTCCTAATGGAAAATTGGGACATAGAACAACTTGCAGAAGAGCTAGCAAGCTTAGGAGGCAGTTCGGCACTTCTCTTCAACTCATACTTGCATGAGTTCATGTACAGGAACAGCTGTCCCATTCAGAGTGTTTTTCAGAATTTTCTTGTGACACTCTCCGAGAATTATCATATAACATAACATCTTTGCAGCTCTCTTTTGGTTCGTATTCTCCCTCAGAACTTCCTTTTCATCTTTCTTTTCTTCCAAAATTTTATATTCTTCATTGTCTTATATGCATTGATGCAAAACAGCCTTTATTAAGGCTAACAATTGCATCGTGAAAGAGCAGATATGTCCTTGGACATAATTATAGTAGCATTCATTATTTAGTTGTATTACATTTGTCTATTGCGTCGCAGAATTATTTAGATCTGTTACATTTGTTTACTGCTACACGATAATTATTTAGTTCTATTACATTTGTTTACTGCTATGTGGTAATTATTTAGATCTGTTACATTTGTTTACTGCCACACAGTAATTATTTAGTTATATTACATTTGTTTACTGCTATGTGGTAATTATTTAGTTCTGTTACATTTGTTTACTGCCACACAGTAATTATTTAGTTATATTACATTTGCTTACTGTTGCATAGTAATTATTCAGTTGAAACATTAAATTGAATTTTATTTATGGGCACTCTTTAACTGCTGTGGTCCTTAGCATCCCATTCTATATCGGGTGTGAAAGACTGGTAATTTTGCTCAGAGGTCTGATTATTAGGCTTGAGGTTCTTTACATTTATTTAGAGTGCACGAGCACCAATGGTCATTACTAAACGCTACGCAATAACAATATTTTTTATTGCTTCGCAGTTATTATTCAGTTTTATTGCATTTATTCACTATTTTGCGCTTTTGTATTACGACAGTGTATAACAGTTCACAAGAATACCAAACTATTTCCGGTTTTACTAACGCGACAGCATTTTTTCCGTTTAACAGTTGGTACCTGGCATTGCGCATTTACATCGTCCACCATGACATGTCGACCTCTGGAGCAACATTACCAATTAACTCAAAAGAGCACATTATTTGTATCAAGCTGATATAAGGTTGTGAACTTACACGTAGGTAGCCACCATCACACTTATCAAAGACTTCCTGTACAGAGGAATATAACCTTGACAATTTTTTCCTGTTTTGCTGTTTGGAGCAGGAAATTTCAAAGGACGGGTAGACCTTCCCCTTCCTCAGGACATCGAAAAGGATCTTGGTCCAGATGTTCCCCTGAGCCATCGAGGAAAAGCTATTAAGGAACTGAGTGATGCTGTGCTGAAAAATCACCTAGAAGATGTAAGCATTAATTCTACAAACTTAATAACAAAATGTAAATTATAATTTTTTTAATATACTTTAGCAATTTACATGCTTTTATTGAAGGCTTTTTGTTAGAAATGATTATCTTAAATAACTGTTACTCTTGCTTGTTACTTTCTCTACCACTTACTCATAGTAGGTAAGAGTAAAGTATTGTATTCCACTCAAAAATTCAATATAGAGATTTCAGGTAAATTGCTGTTACGGGGTCCCCGACAGCGATGGAAGTGATGTCTTATATGTCCTACAGATGTCACTCTGTGTCATTCTCTACCTCTAATGCAATGCTGGCAACATATGAATAACTAATGCCACCAAAGCCGGTAAGATACTCAGGCTCAAGGCGTAGCCGAGGAATTGAGGGCCCTCAGCCTCAAAGCGTAGCCGAGGGATCTGCTCATCTAAAACTCGAATGATTCACGTTTGCAGAAATTCCTTATTTCGCGGATTTCACTTCTTATTTAGGTTGGCACTTCCCGTTCAGCGTCTGTTTTAGTGGGAAGATGGCTACGTTTGTTGTGTTTATATCGTAATTTTCCTATAAAAGTAAAACACCTAAAAGGGGCAGGCAGGTGGCCACCAGGTATTGGCAAGATCACATCTACTTATTTCCTCACTCTTAAGGTAATTTATTCCATTCCTTCTTGCTTTCTTCAGCATTTTCAATGGGGACACCAGAAGAGCAAAATAGCCAAGATTTCATCTGAATATATGTTTTGAGGTCCCCTGAATCATAAATAATGAAGAAGGTGTGCCTGAGTGGGCATTACATAATTTCCTTCTATCTTTGCTAAGGACAGTCAGCGAGACAAACTTTGGAGCATTTTGATGCATGATAATGATTACAAGGGTTGTCACATATCACACATTGCACCAGCTCATGGAATTTCTTACTTTTACATATTTTGGATGAAATCCATGTACAGTGAATCTTGTAACTACATGCCATAAATTCTGGTTTTCCATAGTCCAGTTTCTGTCCATCATTACGCCTGTTGCGTAGAACTCCTCTTCTAGAGTCTTTGCTTCTGTCTTCTTTTCTCCAACACTCTATTGTAAGGATCTGTAAATGGTAGAAGGTTGTTGATTCTTAGATCTTCCATATAAAACGTTTCCTTTGCCAGCTCTTGGGCCAGCCTTGAGGGTGTTTTTACTATTCACATCGCACATTTTAAGAAGCAGGCTTTTACCTTTTCTATCAGCTCAGTGATAGTTAATTTCTCCCCATATAAGTCCTATTCCATAAGTGATGATAGGTGATATTGTGGTGTCAAATAATAACATAGCATTGACAGTCTAATTAGATTTTTGATACTATAATTGCTCTAGTGGCTGCCATTGTTCTTTCTTGTATATGCTGTCTGAAAGATGAAGTTGTCTGCATGATTAAACCTAAATATTTAACTTTATTTTCCACCTTTACAGATGTATCAGCAATTTTCAGGGGTTCTTCTACTGGTGGTCAGAATATCATCCACATGGTTTTTTTCCGTGTGTATGTACAATTTATTTTCTGTAACCTATTTCTTCAGCTTTTATATTATCTCCTGCAGATCTTCTCTGTCCCTGGAATCATAAAGAAAGAAAAAAAAGAAGATTTTTTTGAAAACGATATGTGTATGGCAGGGGTGCAGCATAACTCAAAAACAAAAGTTAAAGGCTGGTTGACAATAAGCAAGAATGGAAACCAGAACGAGAATGACAAAGTTAAAATAATGTATTATAATATGAGTGTTCACAATTATCAGGAGGTCCCGGGAACAGGAAAGAAGGCTTGGTCAAATTTAAACTTTTTCCCTCTCGGGCATGGCATATTAGATCCACATTGTACCCTTCAAGGCAGCTGTGACATAAAGCGGCCCTCTCTCTAGTCGCAAGCTGGGAAAATGAAACTGGAAGAAATTCCAGCAAATGTGTGTCCTGACTTCCTCAGATTCATTGTGCATTGGTTCTTGTAGTAAAAACATCTGTAGATTTTTTAAATTTAATTTCTTTATTTAGTACCAAGTCAATTGCATGAAGAGTGTTTAGGAATCGGCCCCTGCCACTTGTCCCATATACATCTGATACTTTCACAATATATCTTCTGTACACTGTTTTACATATCGTATCACCTCTATCCCCCCTACATCAGCCGCATTCAACCCAGTTGTATCAGCCCACTTGTCGTTTCCATTTGGTTCTAACATTCCACAAAAATTCTGCTAATCATTACATAACTCTTACTTCTAAGTTATTCCTCCAATCATCAATTACTCTCTATTCCAATAAAATGTGTAGTCCATTTTCACTTTGCCTGCAAATTGGACACATATCTTGCATTATATTGCTCCACACCTAAATGAAACTGTGCAATATATTCTGTCTGTTTTTTATTACATATTATTTACTTGATCTATCTTAAGTTTATTATATAAGGCTAATGACTTTTGTCATTCACCTCTGCCCATATTCTTTGTCTATCTATATCCTCATTTCTTGAGTACACATATTTCTGAAGCCCTGGGCTGTTCCATGTTCTCATAAACCACCCAAACCACACATCTCCAAATGAGCCTTAATTTTACTCAACCAGCACTCAAATGTTTTTCTTGGTACTTAAGACGACATTTTAAAATATTTTCTCTGGCAGCTGACTCACCCTATACCAATACATTACTGTTTCCAGCAGCATTCACCTTCCCCAGTTGAACCCAGTTAGCTGTATTCTGAGGCACTCCCAGCATTAATTTACAAAATGCTCTTGCGATGACATCCATGGTCTATCCCCCACATTTCCACGCCATCCTAGATTTATTTGATTCAACTTAAGCTCCCATGGTTTACAATATCTTCAAATTTCGACGATAGCATAGTTTAATCCAATTGCTGATACTGACCTACCATTAAATCATGTGGGGCGATGTAAACAAAGCGGCAGAAATGTATTACTTTGCTGGCACCTGTAATAGTCGTGCTATTGCAGCAGCCACGTGGTGAACATGTGCACGCTGTTAACATTGTCAATAATGAGAACAATATTGCATTGTTTCCAGTTTCCAATTTTTACGTAGCGCTTTCATAGTTAGCTAAATGTAGACTATGCCATTTTTTCAGTTACAATGTGATAAAAGTGAAATGAAAATGAAATTGAGTTTTATTTATGGATGCTCTTTAACTACTATGGTTTTTAGCGTCCCATTCTATATTGGGCGTGAAACACAGGTAATTTTGCTCAGAGGCCTCTTTATCAGGCTTGAGGTTCTTTTACGTGCCGTAAATCTACGACACGGGACCACTGGCTTTACTTCCCTTCCGAAGGAAGCCGTGCTAAGGATTTTTACGCCCGAAAAAATCCATCGCCCTCCGCCGGGTTTGAACCCGCGACCTTGGGAACTAGAGGCTAGCACGGTACCACTAGTCCACGGAGGACGACGTGTGATAAAAGTGCTTAACATGACTACAACAAGACCAAAAAATGATCTGCTCAAATCTTGACTTCTTCATACAATTGCATATCATTTAGGGGAAAAAAAGACAGTGGTTTCTGCAGATAAATATTCTTGAATAACGGCATATAAATGCTTTGACTCGGATCTAATTGCTGTTTGAAAAGTTGTACAGCATGCAAACTTCAAAATAAATATTTTATACTCATAATCAGAAAAAATCCATTATCACTGCCAATGTGGAATGGCAGAAAATTCATAATAAATTCATATACATTTCATTTATCATGCAAATATCTTAAACATATGGTATTTTAATAAAAATTGTTAGAGCCATTTTTGAGAAAATAAAAAAGAATTAAAATTTCTCCTTGGGGAATGTAGTGAAAATTTTTGTGAAACATGATGTAAGTAGGAATTTTAATATTTATCCATCTTTTGGAATTATGCTGCAAATGTACAGTCTCTCTCTCTGTCTGTCTCTTTCCTCATTTGCATAACTTTCTCTACCCACTATCACTTATTTTTAGCTGTCTTCTGCAAACTGTTCCTACAAAAGGTTAATTTTCTGCCTACTTTATGTTAACCAAGAAAAATGTTAGCAGTAATTACAGATTTTGTTTGTTATGGATACAAAGCTAAAGCAATGGTCAGATCTTTAAAAAGCATGTTGCTACAACTTGGCTTAGAAATTCCACCACAGAAAACAAAAGTATGATTGAAAGATAGATTCAGACTAAAAAATTGAATGCCATAGCCAGGATTTGAACCACGGAGCTTCAGCTTTCTGTGCTGCTGCTCTAACCAACTGAACTAGGCAACATGCCAGTACAACACCAAATTCCCCAACTCACTCACGTTTTCCCTGTAAACATAAGGCAATATCAAATTCATTTTGAGATAATATACCCCAATAGCAACTTACAATTTCATAAGTACTTTAAGTCCCGGGTTGGTTTCATATCTATGGGTCAATCAGTTTTAATTTATTGTTCTTCCACACAAGCCGTGTGTAGGCTCAAGTTGGAAAGGTAGAAATTAATGTTGTACACTTCCAAAATATAAAAGTGTGGCAAAATTCAAGCCAAGAGCAAAAATATCTTGGAAATGCTTAATGTTACAGAAACACATGATGTGACAGTTTCTGTGTTTTCTTGTTTAGAGTGCTGTGGAGAAGCTGTGGTCTTGTCTGAAGGACTTGCTGCACCAGGATGTACCGAGAGAGTACAGACATTTGGCTTTCTCTTTCTTCCGCTGTCTCATACAGGGCCAGTATGATAAGCTAGACATCATGAGAGCGCACTTCTTCAATGTGGTCAGGACACACAATGTAGCAGAAGATGTGGCACACAGGTAAATAACTCATAACTTGCATTTTAACATTTCAGCCCTCCCCCCTTTTTCAGTAATGTCATTAATACAAAAAGACCCCAACTTTTATAAGCCCAAATATTGCAGGGTGGCACACAAGATGTTGAACCATTTGTTTTCCACTTTTTGTCACACTATTAGAATTGTGACCTTTCAAAACTCACAGATAAATGCAGTGTTGTATGGAAATAACTCTATATGTCACCGCTGATCAGTTGGTAACAATAGCTGATTAAAGACTGCTTA
Organism: Deroplatys truncata; assembly: GCA_030765065.1. Classification (NCBI taxonomy): domain Eukaryota; kingdom Metazoa; phylum Arthropoda; class Insecta; order Mantodea; family Mantidae; genus Deroplatys; species Deroplatys truncata. The sequence continues at coordinate 8,833,843 of CM060985.1, read as the reverse complement.
CTGTTAAACAACAAGCAAAGTTGGTGCTTCTGTGTGCAGAAACCAAGAGTCTTAATTGTTACACAGAGATGTTTCCAACAGTATTTCAACAGAAGAGGGGCTTCGTTTAAAAACACAATCTGTAGATTGTCAAAGATATTTGAAACCCAAGGAAATGTGTTAGAGCCAAAGTACCCACGTGCTTCCCAAGTCCGATTGCTGGAGAATGTGGAAGCAATGCAACACAGTCCCGGCAACTCAACAAGAAGAGCTGCAGCAGCACTTGGAATCTCTTGTCACACTATTCAGCACATTCTTAGAAAAAAAATCTTCAGTTGTTCTGTATAAGATGACAGTGCTGCATTCTCTATGAGGGCGTGGACAATGCAGATGGCAGGCATCCTTGATAACATGTGGCACTTTGATGAGGCTTATTCCCATGTGAATGTTGTGGTGAATAAAACAATGGGCTAATGAAGGTCCCGAGCAATTTCATAAAAGGGACAATTATGGTGAAAAAGGGTTTGTGCTGCAACTTCAAGTCACAGGATAATCGGGCTTTTGTTCTTATGCTATGAAACCAGCACACGCAGGTTGGGGCTCAGCCTAATGCAGCTAATGCTGTTTTGGAATTGCTGCATGAAATGTATGGAGAAAGAGTAGTGTGCCCACATTTGGCCCTCACATCAATCCCTGTTGTTATTTGCTTTGGGAATTCCTAAAAGAATGAATCTTCAATATCTGGGAACTCCTAGGCCAGTATCTTGCAAGTCTTCAGCGACAAGTGGTAGGAAATATCAGCATTCATCTTCAAGAGTTGTTGCAACAAAATGGTGGCAATATTGAAAATGTGCTTTGTAAATATCAAATCTCCATTCTTTTGTGATGATTACCATGTTTACTCGGCTAAAGGACCCCATTGCCTATAGTAATCTCCTTAATGTTTGAGAGTAAAAATAAAAAATGCTAGGAAATTGATGAGTTCTTTACTTATGTCAACCCAGATCTGACAAGTTGCCTTATTAGCTTCTGTGACAAGCAAATGGCGCAATAAAACCCAGTGACAATTAGTCTTTCAGGCTCTGGTCTTCACCATAGAAGAAGAAGAAGGGTAAAACCAACCCCCTCCTGGTTCCCACTTACTCACATGGCCACTAAACAAAGTGCAAACTTTGAAGATAGCCAGGCTTTATCTTCATTGCGTACTGTGAGTGTGAAAACTTACAAAATAAGTACTAGGAATCACAGGATGAGTTTTACAGCCTCTCTTAAATTAAATTCCGTCAAGTGTGCAAATAAAAATGGCGTAAGAACAGGATTTCATGAATTCAACGCATAAGCTAAAATGATTGGATATTGGTACAATCAGAAGAATCAACTATTGCTAGATGAGACAGACCATAAATCCTTTTGTGAAATTCAGAAAGGAAAGTAGAAAGAAGTCGATAAAAAAGCATTGGAGTAGGTTGTTAAAACAAGGAACAATGGTCGCCCTGTAACACATGTTTAAAGCACATGAGATTGCAAAGTACCAAGGGATCTCAGGTTCAGAATTTAAGGTAAGCCAAGGCTGGGCAGTGATTCCACAACAATAGGTACCGTAATACTATTCTTCCCTTGCTTAAGTGTTAGCATGAGCATAATTAGCTATACCTATATTAAAAACAACGGTTTTTGTCTTATAGGTAGCCAATTGTTATTCAAGTTTCTACCTGCATGTGTTTCTTGTTCTACAGGCCACGCCCATCCACCATATTATGCATCTTTGCGGAATGTATTATCGCTGCGCAGAATGTTAACAGACATACGGCCAGTTCTACACTCTGCCAATAAATTACTGATAAAGCTATTGCTGTTCTAGAATCTCTGCGTAGCACCACTCGGAAGACGTCTTTGTCAATAAGTTTTCAGCTAATTGGAGTAACCAATACATCCATTATGCGACAAACAAGAAATTTTCACACTCCGGACTGACACAGTTCTTGTGACTAGCAATATTAATCATGGCAGAGTTGTATTTATCAGGCAACAGGGAAATCTAAGGTCATAAGAGAGAGAGAAAATTATTTCCAAACATTGGACAAAGACAAAATTTGTAAATGTGCTTTAATAAAACAGTATCTGGCTTACGTGTTTCATGGGTAGCTTTGTGAACTCGAATGTTGTTTTAATTAATTTCATATACCTACCGCTGTGCTTTATGGAATCATTGCACAACCATCTAATCTAGAGCATTAACTAAACTATTTTTTAACATGTGCAAAACAGTTTTTACATCCATTATTCCTGGAGCTATCCTAAAAATTTCAAGCTAATAAATTATAAAGGGTGGTCCAAAGAGCATTTTGAATAATGAAAAATGCTAAAAAAAAGTAATTGAGAAAAATGGGTTTATAAAGTTCAATGCAGTGATTTACTAAATGGTACAGGACCGATCAAATAGGAATTAGTGGCTTTAAAATAGTTGATGTTAAAAGAAATAACCGTGTGGCATGAAAGTACAAGTTGTAAGCATAATAAAAAATCTGATGTGTTACACTCACATGACTTTCTCTACTCTTGTACAAACTATTTTTATAAACACTTATTCTCCATATGCTTCATGTTAATCGAGATATCGGGATGTTAATCTTATTGCTAATTTTCTTGTAGATGCAAGGGGAATTGGTAGGCTTTAAGCGATAGTCAAATATTTTAAGAGCTGGTTGCTATGTGGAGTATTTCATTTTCTTTGCATTACCAGGACAAAAAAAATCTTATGTGTTACACTCACATGACTTTCTCTACTCTTGTACAAACTATTTTTACAAACGCTTATTCTCCATCTACTTCATGTTAATCGAGATAAACATATGCAGACTCTATCTTATTGCTAATTTTCTTGTAGATGTAAGGGGAATATATATTTACAAGGGCAATATAGAAATACAGTAGCCTTTAAGCACATACATATGTCTTAATAGCTGGTTGCTAGATGCAGCACCATTCCCTTTGCCACAGATTAATACTCTTTGCATATCCAAGACAAAAAATGAATAACGAATTCCCATTTGAGAAAATAAGTATTGAAAAATTTAAGGGAATAACAAGCAATATCTCGAAAATGGTTCACTCAACAAAAAAAATGTATATGACATAAATTGTGTATTTTAATGCGATCTACATTTTTTGTGTAGTAAAGTTTTGTCTATCTCTTATGGTTTACCAGTTATGCAAAAGTCGTTCACAATGAAGAATACTTTTGGAGACATTCCCAGAAAATTCAAGATATACATTTCATTTGTCATGAAAATATCTTAAACATATATTTTAATCAAAATCGTTAGAGCCATTTTTGAGAAAATTAAAATTTTAAAAAAATCTTCCATGTAAAGGGTAATCTGGGGTGGGGGATTTTCTTGAAAACCTTCGTGTCGCATCTCTGGAAGATACTGAACCTAAATACCAAGTTTGGTGTTTATCCGACTGTTCGTTTCTGAGTTATGCTGTTCACAGACAGACACACAGACATGTTTCCAAAAATACTTTTTTTGGATTCAGGGGGTCTCAAAACATGTGTTTCCGGTGAAATCTCGGTATCAAATTTTTGGGTGGAATACAATACTTCCCCTACTTACTATACATAGTAGAGAAAGTAAAATGACAACAAAAGTCAAACATTTTCACATTTTTTTACAAAATTAAACTATGCATTGCTTTAAACTCTATTTAAATAATGGAAATATATATGTAACTTAAAAATTGTGTAGCTAGACAGTTTCTAGTGGTTTAAACAAATTGTGTTTCAGGTTTGAGCTGCTGCAGAGTTTGACAGAGAATGGAAAAGATATCCATTACTTTGAAGAAGAGATGGGACCGTTCATGTTGGAGTGGATGTCTGCCGTTATGGTAGCAGGACGAACACAAGAGTTCCTCTCCATGTTGGTCAACGTCATCAAGTTTAATGCAGCTTACGTTGATGAGGAGATTGTATCAGGATTAGTGCAGTAAGTGTCACATATGGTTGTTAGGAAGCACGTGCAATCCATACTAAGAATGTGTATGTACCAAGAAGGTTAGAGGGCTGTTACCTTGATGAGCTCAGAGATGCAGGACAGGTTCGGCAACTAAGACCAGGACCACCCTATGCTTCAGGAAATGAAGAAAGCGAGTTTGCATAGTTAAGCTTGAGAGGTACGGCCCAGTTAAGTAGCTATGCAGTGACTGCTGGCTGACTGATTCCCTCTCCCTTTTATACCTGAGCCCGTAGCTCATTAGTTCGCTGCAAGGAGCATGGTGGTGCCATCTGTACTTCATTATCTTAACTAATTACACTACCACCGCTGTGTCATGATCTCAAAAACTGTGTGTAAAACAGTCCATTGGACCTTGTTGATTTACAACATAGGGTAATCTCAAAAACCATTTAACGATTTTGATAATTCTTTCACCATTAAAAAGCCAGATACTTTCTGACAAGACGTGAGCTATAAAACAGATAATTTGAATTCATAAACTACTAAAAGACTAAAAAGGATTTAAAAATCCCTTCTAGCAGAATATCGTACACATTGGAGTTATAAACAACATACTTATGAGCAAGGCTTTGATTTCTAGTTGACATGCCAAAGAGTAGAAAATAGTTGTTGTTACTCCAGAGTATATTCATGTAAAATAAGGCAAATGCTGCCAATATTTCATTCCAGATAATATACATAGATACTCACAATTCAGCTACTAAGACACAGTAATACAAAAGAAAATCAAATCACCTTATAACACTATGATACACATACGATACCAAAATATTTTAATTACCCTCATGTAAGAAAGTTATGCTTTATTTTCTTACTGCTTGTGCTGTAATAAAGTTTGTTAGAAGATATGTTAGATAATTACGAGGGCTGTAAATAAAGTAGTGGCAACATTGATAGAACACAATATTTATTGAACTCACAAGTACAATTGCATTACATTCCTTCAATGTAGTCACCTGCAAAGTCCCTGACCTTTTGCCAAATGTAGGGCAGCCGTTGGGGACCGTTGGCAAGGCAATCTCTGTTGATGACTGCGATGGAGCGCCCTACTGCGCGGACTACAGATGCCATGTCAGGAAATTGGCGGCCTCGGAGGGGTTCCTTCAACTTTGGAAACAGGTCGAAGTCACAAGGACTCATGTCTGGTGAGTATGGAGGATGCTCCTAAACCTCCCAATGCCACTGTTGCAATAAGAGCTGGACATTGTTTGCGACATGATAATGTGCATTGTCATACAACACTATGGGGTGATCGTCTCGCAATAAACGTGGACGTTTGTGCTGCATAGCCGGACGAAGATGTCGCTCCATAAATCAGCAATAGTAGTCACTGTTGACGTTTTGTCCCTCAGGCACAGCATGCGTAAGAATAACCCCCTCGTCGTATGCCACAATCAGCATCAGCTTCACCCGACTGGGTTCCTGTCGAACTTTCTGTGGACGTGGTGAACCTGGGTGATGCCATTCATTCGACTGACACTTCAATTCCGGCTCATAGGCTCGTGCCCATGTCTCATCAATGGCGACAATACGCTGCAGAAATGCGTCTCCTTCGTTGCAGTATCTGTCCAGGTGGATGCCAGCCAGTGCATACCGATGCCATTCCTGTACCTCAGTGAGTCGATGTGGAACCCAACGGGACGCAATTTTCCTCAGGTGAAGACATTTCATCAGGATATGCCACACAGTTTGATGACTGAGACCAATCTCTACGGATAACTCCCGGACAGCCCATCGATGGTCCATGGCAACGGGACCACTCACGATGTCAATCTGATCTTGCGGAATGGACGGCCGACCTGTGTGGTGCAAATCCGCAGTTTCAGTCCGACCTGCACGAAACGCCTTGACCCATCGTGCAACCGTCCTGTACAGCAATGCGTTCCCGCCACAGGCTTCACGTAATCCTCGATAACATGCTGATGCATTTTTGCCACGGACAACCTCGATTTTAATCCCGAACGCTGATCGCCTTTGGTAAACATGCTTTAGAACGGTGCACTTGACACTGTTCACTTCAACGCTACACAGCAACACACTCTCAACTGGCAGCCCGACCAATGCACACCACACATCGACACTAGTCACCTGATTGCTCCCATATCCCGCTCTCCTGTGAATGTGGGGACCATTTTGCCACTACTTTCTTTACAGCCCTCGTATATTAAAATAGAAAACTGTGTCCAGCTAACATTAGAAATCAGTGAACTGATATTTTATAATTAACAACTGAAGATTATTTTTCTCAATGGTTGCAGGCTCTGTGTATTTTCCAAAGAGGTTAACTTAATAATAATAATAATAATAATAATAATAATAATAATAATAATAATAATAATAATAATAATAATAATAATAATAATAACAATAACAATGATAACGAGAACGAGAACAAAATGTTTTATTGTCCATAGATTTCATACAAGTTTCAGACATTATCAAGGAATCTACATTTACTATTTTCACCTATTGTATAGGACATAGTATTTACGTTTTTACATATCTTTACAATAGATTTCTATTTACATAATAAGCTAAAGTTTGTCTAACCTATATAAACATTTGTGTGTTAGGTATGTTTTAAGTTTGCTTTTAAATCTCTTTCCTTTGTGTAATTTAACAGTCATTGGTAGTTTATTGTATAAATTCAGTCCTTTGATTAACGGATCGTTACACATAGATTTGAGGTTAACTTGTTCTCTGTGATAATTGTCCTTACCTATAGTATCATGGCTATAAAGCATACTGTTACATAATCCATTATTTTGTTTCTCTATTGCAATAACTAGTACCTTATACAGATATAATCCTACCACAGTAAGAAGTTTATTTTCTCTGAAAACATTTCTACACGACTCTGTGTTAGTTAGACCATATATACATCGTAAACATTTTTTCTGTAATACTAAAACCCTATTCATGTTAGAAATACTGGCGCTTCCCCATAATGCTATAGCATAGGAGATATAGGGGTAAATGATTCCAAAGTATAACATTTGTAGCATTTTTTTGTCTAGGTACAATGATAGTTGTCTTATTGCATATATATTGGAGCTTATTTTATTACATATGTAGTCAACATGAACTTCCCAAGTTAGTTTATTATCTATGTGTATGCCTAAGAATTTGTGATTGTCAACTTTTTCAATTTTATTATTATTATTTAAAATTGCAGCAAGATCAGCTTCTTTATTCACTTGGTGATGTTCAAATAGGATCAGTTTACTTTTCCATTAGGCCTGGGATAAGAGAATCTTCATATTCACCAGCTTCACCTCTATTTTTTTGTATGTGTTATGTGAAAACTGTGTAGCTTTTATGCTATTAAATAACTGTGGGACCAACCATGTCAGCCATGATATGAGTGCACTTGGAGGAGGGTGCCAGTGTGTTTGTGGACAGTGCCTAACTTCAAGCCTAGGCAATAGTGGAATGTACAGTTGCACTACATTTGCAGGACTCAGCCCGCTAGCAAGTCTCGCAACTAGAACTGCAGATATTTTGTTACCTGACTGTTGCCCACTTATTCGGTAACTGTTTAGTTCCTCTTCCACTGCTTGCACTCATATTGTGGCTAGCTACTACAAAGACTTAAATGTCACCTACTGTTAATTATCTAACAAGTTATTTGACCAAGGTCGGTCTGGGTGGCTCAGTTGGTTAGGTGCTGGCCTTCTGATCCTGAGGTCACAGGTTCAAACCTGGCCCAGACCAATGGTTTTTAAGTGTGCATGTCAGTAGATTTACTTGCATGTAAAAGAACTCCTGCAGGACGAAATTCCAGCACACCAGCAGCACTAATATGATTCTGGCAATTGACAGTGCCATTAACAAACAAAATATTTATTTATTTACTCAACCAAAGGGTACTTATAGACTAAGTAGCATTTTGAGAACAGTGCGGGAGGAAGGTTAAGAAAGTCAGACGTTCTGCTGATGTTTAACATGCTTTGGTGTGAATATCAGGACTTAACATCCATTATTAGTAACAGCCAGCGCTGTACAAACAGATAAAGGGGAGGATTCAGTGTAAAAATGTTCTGATGATTGTACAGTAATTTCATGAAGAATGGGGAGGAGGTTAAGCTGGCTACATATGTGTTTTCTGTTTGCAGAAACACTTGCTACCTGTGCAGGAACAGCAACTCTGAGCCTGTGGTCCAGGCTTGTCTCCAAGTGATGGACACAGTATTGTGTTACACAAACCTTCCATCTGACTCTCTCCTTACGTTTGTCAGCGCTCTCTGTCGCACTGTGAACGAGATCTACTGTCAGAGCAGCTGGAAGGTATCAGCATCCTTCTTTCATTTAGTAAACACATATCCACCAAAAATTAACTGTAAACATTTTATTCATTAATCAAAGATAGAGTGGTGAACTTGATTTAGGTTTTCCTCTATTTATGTTTCTTCTTCTTTTCTGATATGCTACTTTCAGTATTTGTCTTTACTCATAGCAGTATAAATCAGTCTTTAAGCAAAGTTATTTAGGACTACATGTTTTTGCATTATTGGGTTAAAAGCATCAGTATTGATGTAATTCTCTCTATATGTGGCTTTACTATAAATACCAAATTCTAATTTAATTGAATCTAGAGCTGACTGATGCACTTTAATTTACTTGAAATTTATTCAAACATGTTTCATTTTCAGCTTTTTACTTTCTCTACCATGTACATAGTAGGTGAGGAAGATATTGCATTCCACCCAAAAATTTGATACCAAAATTTCACCAGAAATATATGCTTTGAGGCTCCCTAAATTAAAAAATAGCATTTTTAGAAAAAGGTGCGTGCGAACAGCATAATTAAAAAATGAAAAATCGGATAAGTACCAAACTTGGTATTTAAATTCTGTACGTTCCAAGGATGCGACACAAAGATTTTCAAGAAAATTTCTTCACCCCCAGCTACCCTTTATGTGGAACTTTTTCGAAATTTTTTATTTTCTAAAAAATGGCTTTTAATGATTTTGATTAAAATACCATATATTAAAGCTATTCATATCACAAGTAAAATCTATATCTTGAATTTGCTGAGAATAGCGTATGAAGCCCTCTTCATTTGGAAGGAATTTTCTATAATCTTGTATAACTGATAAACATTAAGTAATAGACAAAAACATACAACACAAAAAATGAAGGTCTTTTGAAAACACACAATTTATTTCAAATAAGTTTTTTTGTGGCATAAGTCATTTCTGAGATATTTGTTATTAATTGTTTGAATTGCTCATTACTTGGTCATTCTCTTAAAGTGCTGTCAACATTCAATTGTTTCTTGCAATGTCATGAAAGCAGTTAAAATGCAGTAGATAGAAAAATAAGCTTTAGTAAGAATAGTTTGTATATACCCTCTAATAAAGATAGAAGGTAGAGAAAGTGATGTGAATGTATCACTTTTGATTTTTTTTCAACTGAAAGTGAGTGAAGTTGTAAGTAATTGAAGTTATGGTGTATCATCCAGCTCAAGATTCAATTAATAATAATTATCAATAGATTTATCTACAAATTTCTGACATTGTCAAAATTACAGTTAAAAAGAACAGGTAATTTAAAATAGAGAGTTGAGGGTTGTTACACTACATCACTATAATATACTATTATATTATAGTGATGTAGTGTAACAACCTTCAACTCTCTATTTTAAATTATGACACATCACTGTTACTAGCTTCTAAATCTTCAAAATTAGTCAAGAACAGGTAAATTAATCTAGACGAAATTGAAACATTCAAACTAATAAAATAGAGGAATTATTTACAAGTCATCTAAATTATACAAATGTCTAACTTACACTTAGTATTAAGTATGGTGGACTTTGTGACAGTAATGTACCCTAATAATTTAGATTAATTCTTGAGTTGATTTGTGACACTACATCACTCGCTATATTTTGAAATGGAAAACATGTTTCTGGGGCTCCAAGCATCAGTTCCTGGTCGACTGCTGGGATCATCCCTTTTGCTGATTGGCCTTGTCCCTGGTGGCAATTTGATAAATCTCTGCACAAGTATGTTGCCTGGTGGGATTTCAAAATTGAAAATGCAGTTGCGGTTTTTCCAAATGTAAATGTTTTCCCAATGTAAGTTATGTTTTTTTAGTATTTTCAAATTTCTGTTTATGGTATGTTGGTCTCTTCAAAAGTGCCAGGTTACCGCTGATTTGTCTTCCTGCTTTTTATTTATGTTCCTGGTGTGTTCTTTTGCTCTTGTGCTTAAATTTCCTTTAGTTTTCTCAATGTAGACTTTTTTTGCAGCTGACCTGGTATATTCCAGTTTCTTATCCTATGAGATGTCACCTTTTAATTTAAAATTTAAGATGTTCTTGATGGAGTAACAGTTTTTTGGGGGGTGGGGCTAAAATGATGTGCTGTTTAAAGATTCTCTGGAATTTGTAGAAAGCTGTTGGGTGGTATGTGAATTTGTAGAAAACTTTTTCACAAAGTTATGAACAGTTGAAAACAATATTAATGGGTGCCACGAAATGTCTGATACCACAGAAAAGGCTATTTGAGATAAATTGTGTGTTTTAGAGAGACCAGCAATTTTTGTGTAGTGCATTTTTGTCTACTTCAACATTTACCAGTTATACAAAATTCTTTCTGAATGAAGAAGACTTCACAGGTTGCTCACAGAAAATTCAAGATATACATTGTCATGTAAATATTTTAAACCTGTGGTATTTTAATCAAAATTGTTAGAGCTGTTTTGAGAAAATGTTTCATATAAAGGGTAGTTTGGGATGGGGGTATTTTCTTGAAAATCTTTGTGTCGCATCTTTGGAAGATGCTCAAATACCAAGTTTGGTATTTAACTGACTTTTCATTTTTGAGTTATGCTGTTCATACGCACGCACGCACACACACATGCACTAGTATTTTTTAAATGCTCTTTAAAAAGAAAGTCAAGGTACCTCAAAACGAGCAGTTCTGTTGAAATCTTGGTGTTGAATTTTTGGTTGGAGTAAAATACTCTTTACTTACTATAGGTAATTAGCAGAGAGAGTAACAATGTGAAGGAAAGATTTTAGAATTTTACATTCCAGATTGCCTATAAATAAATGTGAAATATCGGAGACAAAGGTTTGTGTATGCACTTAGCTTTAATGTGGATTGAGAATGAAGTGTTGTTGTTGCAGGTGATGAGGAACTTGCTGGGAACTCACCTGGGCCATGCAGCACTCTACACCATGTGTCGTCTCTTGCAAGACCAGACAATGTGGGGTGATGAGTTTCTGTTACGTGGAGCTATATTTCACATCACTATGGGACTCTGGGGCACCAAGAAGGTCACAAACCTCAGATGTACGCCCACCTCAGTTCTGCCATCATTTCTCTGTGTAAGTATAGAGGCACTTGGTTCAAGGGATGGGGTGGGTTCATATAAAACAAACGGTGATTGACAATTTTCAAACAAATTTATAAAAGACTGATTCAAACAGGAAGAAGACTACATAATGACAAATTTATAAATCAGATAGAGAACAAGAGCATCATGGGAAGTAGTTAAAATGAAGCTAAGTAAAGGAGTCAAACGTGGATGGTAGAAGAGTAACAGAAGTCTATGTAATTGCTAATATTTTAAAAATACTGCACTTACAATTCTGTGGCATGTTAGCAAGTGTAAAGTTTCATCTGATTTTTATAGTTATTCCAGTAGGCTTTTTAACAGTAAGGGCCGGTTTCAACAGTTGATGTTAAAAATGCTGTAACATTTGTTTGCCTTTAAAAGCTGAACAGAGGATGGGAACTAAGTTTTTACGTTTCTATCATACATTCACGTGATTTTCTCCTCCGTCTTTGGCTTATTAATGGGTATACAAATTATTCTTACAAAATTATAACTAATATGATTTTCCGGGCTGTTATGCCGTGGTCTGCTGAAGAAAGATTTCCCAGACGTTTCGTCCACAACTGCGGTGGACATCTTCAGTGGCGCGGACGAAGTCTTCTCGGTGAAAGTATCGCAGCGTCTGATGCGTTGGCCGTTAGTGCCGCTCTCTTTATAGTGTGGGCGCTCTCTGCTGATTGGCCCGCTGGTGTGAGGGGGCTGGCGCCGGCTGTGTTGTTGCTCTCTTCTGATTGGCTCGCAGTGTTTTTCGGTTTTGTATGACCTTTCTTGTTTTTGATGACTAGATGCCAGTTACTGTTGAGTTTCAATGCTTCTTCTTTCCTATTGAAATTATTGGGATGTTTATAAATCTCTATTGCTTCGCGTTGTAGCCGGGTATGGTAATGCTTTATGGAGGAAAGAATGTTGGTGTCCTGAAATCTAATAATGTGTTCGCCCTCGGCTTCAATGGCATGTTCGGCGACTGCCGATTTTTCTGTATGGCCCAGGCGGCAGTTTCTTTTGTGTTCGCTCAGTCTGGTGTTAGCGCTCCGCTGTGTGGTACCACACTATAAAGAGAGCGGCACTAACGGCCAACGCATCAGACGCTGCGATACTTTCACCGAGAAGACTTCGTCCGCGCCACTGAAGATGTCCACCGCAGTTGTGGACGAAACGTCTGGGAAATCTTTCTTCAGCAGACCACGGCATAACAGCCCGGAAAATCATATTAGTTATAATTGTGACACCGGCCGTGAAAACCTACGTTCTTATATTCTTACAAAAGTTTATTTTTCTGCCTACTTCATTTTAATCAAGATAAACATTTCCAGAAATAGCTACATTACACACTTCATTATAGCTACAAAGGGAATAACGATAGTCAAATATTTAATAAATGAACCAATCACTGAAAGCAGGATACTTCCTTCAGAGCTTAAAAGTCTCAAAGACTAAGTCTCTGCATAGAAAGGTCTGAGCTAGAAAACTACAGGCCTATTTCTGTCTCTTTAGTTTTTCTGAAGTAATTGAGAAGGTGGTGTACAATAGGGTGTTATTATTTTTAAATAAATATAATATTATATCAAAAGTACAGCATGGGCTTCAGCAAGGGAAATCTACTAACTTGGCATTGCAGAACATTATTGAAGAAGTACATAAAAAGCTAGGTACTGGAAATCAGTGCATGGGAATATTTCTTATCAACCAAAAGTTTTACATCTGGTTGACCACGAAGGTATAAGAGGAACTTATTTTTGAAGTGGTTCAAATCATACCTTAGGAATAGAAAGCATCTAGCTGAAATTGAATTTGTAGACAGTGACTCAAACGAAATTAAAGCTCCTCGCTCTAGTGTTGAAAATGTTAAATATGGAGTGCTGCAGGGCTTGATTTTGGGTCCCTTATTATTTTTATTGTATATTAATGGCCTGGCTAAAAACAGTGACCTCATTAATGCTAAATTTACTCTTTTTGCTGATGATACAAGTGTTTTAATTTCCACTAAAGACAAACAAGATAACATTGACTTGGCAACAGATAAGGTAGTTGGTTTAAAGAAAATAAACTTATAATTAACAAAAACAAAAGTATTGCTTTTATTTAAAATAGAGAGTTGAGGGTTGTTCTCTCATGTTGAGAGAAAATGCTGACGATGGGAACAAGCCGTCTCCCGAAACGCGTTCAAGTAAGAATATCATAGTGATGTAGAGTAACAACCCTCAACTCTCTATTTTAAATTATGACACATCACTGTTACAAGCTTCTAAATCTTCAAAAATTGAGCAAAAGTATTGCTGTTGGATTTCATCACCAAGTTAACAAAAATGTACATTTTCCTGATATTTTTTTAGAAAATGAATTAGTAACTTTATTGGAAAAAATTAAATTTCTTGGAGTTTATGTTGATAGTTGTCTTGACTGGGGAATGCATATTAATGTTTTAGCCAGTAAATTATGCCAAATATGTTTTGCGTTATATGCCTTAAGATCTGCAGTAAATTTTGATGTGCCAAAAATAGCCTACTTTGCATGCATACTTCCATTCACATTTATCGTCAGGGGAAAGTCAAGCCATAATAATATAATTTTTATAATACAAAAGAGGGTAATCAGACTAATGCTGAACCTTTGCAGCGGCACAAACTGTAGACCTTATTTCAAATTATTAAACATTCTAACAGTTCCATCAATTTACATGTATGAAACACTGGTAATAACATATAACCAGTTAAATGCAGACATTCATGATTATAATACTAGAAGTAAACTTGAGTTACACATTACAGGGCATAAAATAACTTTATATGAAGCAAGTCTTCATTATAATGGTATTCAATTATACAAAAGACTCCCTCCATTTTTTAAGAAATCAATACCTTAAGCAATATTTAAAAAAAGAATTGAAGAAATTCTTAATACAAGTTGTTTTTATTCAGTGGATGAATATTTTGAAAGAGTATAGTTTTATTATGCAATATTATGTTTGTATTTGTCAGTATTCACATTTTGGTTATTTCATGTTCTTACTTATTGTATTATAACACTTATTTAAATTTGACAAAACCAATATTTTTATGTTAGAAATCATTGTAAATAAAGTCATATATGCTGCCTTAAAATTCCATACTGTTTCCAGGCAATCTCGAGAAACAACTGAATACTGACAATACTTTAAAAGAATGACTAAGTATTGAACAATTCGAACCACTGATAAATGCATATCTTAGAAACGCCTGATGCCACAAAAAGTTTTATTTGAAGTAAATTGTGTGTTTTAAAGAGATCTACATTTTTTGTGGTATGTTTTTGTGTAATGCTTAACGTTTACCAGTTATACAAGATTGTACAAAATTGCTTCCGGATGAAAATTGAGGCAGTATTTTAATACCTGAATAATTTCAATTGTATTTTTATAATAAGTAAATTCAATAACAGCCCACCTTCAAACAATATGTATGTAATAATTATTTGAATTGTATGTAACAGGCATTGCAAATGTTTATTATTATTATTATTATTATTATTATTATTATTATTATTATTATTATTATTGTAAACATATTTAATAATGTTATGTGAATACATTATTTACTTTAATAGTGCTTTAATAGCTTTGAGAATAGTAAGTTTTAAGTTGCTAACAATGAGGTAATAATGAGTTGAGTTTGAAAATTACTAGTCATGATTAAAGCAACGATAATGTAAATTCAGTAACAGTTTAAAATTAGCCAATCAACAGCAAAGAAAAGCTTTAAGTAAAATGCAGATATTCTATTGGACTAGAATTAGCCAATCAGAGACTTAAAATACCGAAGCTTACGAGTTTTGACCGTTGAAAGTTACTCAGTTGCTGGCAAACCTTGGTAGTGAACAGATGGAAGATGTGTTCTCTACAGAGATACTACGTGTGAATTGTAAAATATGTCTACGCGTTAGCTAAGTGAAAGTATCAAAGATTCTCACAGTTCTTAAAAAGTGTAGTGCTTTATATAAATTGTGCAAAGGATAAATAAAACAAGTGAATTTAAAAATTTAAAAATCGGTGTATGTCTACAATTCTTGTTGCACCGCACCTTGACTAAGATACATGACTCTAGAAACATTACTGATGCAGCCGAGGCAGATTCAAACATAAATAATATATAGAAGCAGTTTTAATAACACAGTTAAATATTATATTGTAAAACTTGGAGTGTAATAACAAAAAACACATCTTGAAATCAGTTTCTCATACGTTGTAGCATAGTGCGTAATAACAGTAACTATTATGTAATCAATAAATTCAAACCGACGCCCAAAGTGTGTTGCAAACTCCTTAAAGCAAATAATAAATTATGTAATTTATTATGAAAGCACAACAAACCACCTTCAAGTTTACGAAAAATAAACAATACGTAACAAAACAACTTTGGGTGAAATGCCATACCTTCTCTACCTATTGTGTACATGGAAAAGAAAAACAACTGACTTAAATTAAAGGAAAAGGATGCAGCCTGGGAAAACTCTGCAAGGCATTAAATTGCAATTGATGCATTTCTCATATGTTAACATTAATTCAGCACCCAAAATGTCAAGTATGAAGAGTATTTGGAGTAATTTAAAGCTGGTAGTGAATACTACATTGAAACTAAAGTGGACAGAAGTGTGTTGTTAGTGATTTAGGATCAGTCAGCTTGAACAAATATAGTGTTCACTTCTTGAAGCAATTGCTTTCCAGATAAAGTCACAAACAGTAACTTGAAATTCTAATGCTATCATTAAATGAAAAGTGCCAGTACCATGAAATCTCAAGAGTAATTAACACTTGTAACATAAGAGAAAGTGTTGGCATGTTTCTGTTGGTGGTATTCTAACCTCTCTCATATTCCCTGTACACCCCTGCTCATGATCACTTTGGACAGTCTGTATCACTTTAAAAATTCCTCCTCATGCTGGTTTTAAACTTAATTAAGATGCAGCTGTTTTGGTTATGAATGGTATTACACAGCAATTCTACGTCAACAGCTTGCTTTGCAGCAGCAATTTTCCAGATTGTTAAATGTCTTAACAGAAGGATACGTGATGTTAGAGTTTACATTAACTTCAATGTAAATCACTTTAACATTGTGTTAAACTTTAATATAAATTGCTAAAAGTGGCTCAAAGAAGTAAAACAACTTGTTTACAGAAGTTAAGTGTTGTTGCAGGTTTTGGAGTGTGGACACACACTAGTGATGTTTGAGGTGACGCTGAGTATACAGCGACTGGTGAACAAGTACGGTCTAGAGCTGCAAGACCCAGCCTGGGATCTGCTTCTGTCCGTCATAGAAGTTATCATCAAATACTTGGGTTAGTATCATGTGCTAAAAGACTTAAAATAGGCACGCTCATTTATTCATAGCACATTTTGGCATTACACAAGACTGTAGAAATATCATATACCACATATTAAATGTAATAGTTAATTCCACTATTTCCTTAATGAAGTGGAAACATTATTTCTTCAAATTTCCACTCTTCAGTTACTACATACTCTTTACGGTAAACCCCATTACTGTTAAGTAATTTCTCTCTTGAATAAGCCTTACACTCCCACGCTGGTTTGTAATTATTTCTGAGTCTGTTATGTACTATTGTTGCATTTGCAATGAAATAAGCCTAGTCTTTTTAGGTCGCTATTCTGTTTTTGCTGCCCATGTGGGAAGTAGAAAACAATGAAGCCATCATACAATGTGGCACTCGAACAGTTGACAGATTTAATATTGTTTTATTTTTGAAATGAAAAGTTTCCAATTTTACACACAGGTAGTATCGTCCATGGAAATGCATCTCACTTCATCAAGTATTCAATATGCGCTCCATTCCAGCAGACAGCTTTGCGAAGGCGAATACTCGTATCTCTTACAACTTTGCGACACAAGTCTTCATCTATCTCATTGCATCATCCAGGCATGCATTTCCATAAGGAAAGAGTTTCTCTTTCAAATATCCCCATGGGTTGACTTGTTTGGACTTCATTGCATGGCAACCCATAGCACTTTGATGTTTTCTGGAGAATGAACAGTCGGTCTCTGAGGTCGTTTCCCCTCCAACAAACTGCCTTCTTCAAACTTTCTCATTAATCGGAGAATTGTGTTCCTTGATGGAACCCAACACATGTGGAGTATTGCCCTAAATCTTCTCTGCATTGCTGTGACACTTTTCAATTCAGCATAAAGGAGAACTGCCTTAACACACTGCTCAACAGATAAACGTCCATGCTTGACCATGGCGAGATGCTGACTGTGAAACAAGGGACTGGCAACATTGCAGCAGCACGATCTCTACAACATTTCCATGAAACAGAACATGGAGCACATATTTAATATGTGATGAAGTGAAATATATTTCCATGGACCATACTACCTGTGTGTAAAATTTGAAAATTTTCATTTGAGAAATAAAAGTGTTGTGACAATATTAAATGTGTCAACTATTTCTGCGCCACTCTATATTAATGAGTAAAGCGATGAGTTAAAAGTAAACTGATTGATTTTCCGGTCGCAAACCAGTAGTTTTTTTGTAGTTGACCATTTAACGTGTGCTTTGTTATGGTAAGTAGCCACTATTTTATTATTACATGCAACTGCTGCCATTAGGAAAGCAATGCCTGTATTACAAACTTCAAGTATGCTGTCAACAATGGCTCAGAGTGCAAAATGTTAATTGCAATACTGTCATTAACAACCAATAATAAAATTCTTCTACAACCCTGCTCATGACTGCTTCTGACAGTCTCTACTGCTTTAAAAATTCCCCTTTTTGCAGGTCTTCAAATTCATTATGACACACTGCGCTTCTTCAGTTAGGAGCAGCATAAAAAAGGTGTAAATACTCTAACTGCACATCAAACTTGGTTTGTGGAGAGCTTTTTTTCAACTTTTAACATTGTTAAATGACGTAACACAGTGTTACGGCTAACATTGTTTGGTTAAAAACAGAATTTATGTTGACTTCAGTGCCAAATCAGTTTATGATTGTATTAAAATTTAATATCTATTGGTGAAACTAGCTGTAACTCTTGGGATTCATAGTTAACCATTATTAGGTTAATCAATAATAAGTAATATGAGGGTGAATCAAACAAACCAGAATTATTTTTTACGGTTTTATTGAATCCACATAGAAAAATAAAACAACCACCTCATTTTTCTACATACCGAATGTGACACATTTTGGCCATCCTTGAAGAAAGAAGAGGAACACACTTGCATATGTACTGCTCTACTGCTGCATTGTCATCAAATTACTTTTCCTCCTAGTTCTCCTTTCAGTGGCCCAAACAAATGGAAGTCACAGGATGACAAATCTGGACTGTAAGGAGGATGTTCCAGTGCATTTCCTCCGTGTTAAGGTAGCAATGTGTAGCCTTGCATTGGCAGACAATTTGTGGAAGTTGAGTTGATCATGGCTTGAACATTTCCAAAGCTTATTTCTACGAGTGAAGCAATTTCAGAAATTGCTATGAGCTGATCTTCTTCAATAAGGTCATGTACAGCAAGAATGTTGTCTGCACTGATGTTTCTCCGTGGTCGTCTTTGGTGGGGCTCACTTCCCACTGCTTCCTATCCTGCCATTCATACACTTGGGACTTTGAAAGGGTTGCTTCCCCAAACTGTGCATAGAGCCTTCTCAAAATTGCCGAAGCTTTGGTTCCTTCTTTCACCAGAAACTTGATGTTGTTCTGCACGTGTGTACTGAACTGAGCGGGCACTCTGCGGTGTGTGACACAGACCAACATCCTCTCAGAGCCAGTCTGGTTTATATTTGATTCACCCTTGTAGTTCTTCCACACAAGCCGTGTGTAGGCTAAAGTTGGAAAGGTGGAATGAGACTGAAAAATTCAATGCCACAGATCTGTGCTGTTGCTGTAACCAACTCAACTACCATGGCTACATGCCGGATGACACTGAATTCACCAACTGACTTATATTTTTCCCAATAAGACAAATGGCATTGAATTTTTCATCTGATATCACCTTTCCAAATTGATATTTGTTTAGTTGTCCAAGAGTGTGTATGTATATGAGAAATGTTACAATTTCATTGACAGATAAGAACCCAACAGCAATGGTAGCCAATCATCTTCATGACACCATCTCCACCATTGAACAGCTGATAGAGCTCGGACAGTTCAACGGTTCAGTTCGCAGAGTGTTTGAACTCATAGAGAGATGCTCGACTGTTCGTCCAGTGAGTTATATTTACTTTATCTTCCATTTGATAAAGAAAGTGTTTCATTCCACTTGAAGCAGTTATAATAGAAAACTTACCTGATGTGTCATGTGTTAACAGATTTGTTGTCCACTTATGTTCCTTATTTAATACAGCTATCATGTTTCTTTATTTGTTATTAATTATATTTATATATTTCAATCTGCGTACATATCTGTTATGATTAGAAAAAATATTAAAATAACCAAAATTTAAAATGTACATGACCAACCTTAATATACATTGGCAATAAGGAAAAAATTTTACCTTTTGTGTATAACCATAGAAAAATAATAACTAAGAATGGTTGTTGATGAACTGCCAAGGAGATAGTGTGTATACAGGGTGAACCATTTAATTTGGGACTGTACAGTATCTCCAAAACTAAGCGTTATAGGAAGAAATGTCTTTAATAAAAGTTGCTTGATATTATGGGGGAAAGTAAATGCCATTAGTTGTGTATTATTTGGAGGATGTTGTGATAGTCATTTTACGGTAAATTTAATTTGATCCTAATTGTAGGTTTGAATTTAAAAAAATTAAATTGACCCTAAAATGACTATCATAATGTTCTCCAAACAAAACATGACTAATGGCATTTACTTTCCCCCATAATAACAAGCCAGTTTTATTCAAGACATTTCTTTCTACAACACTTAGTTTTGGAGATATTGCACAGTCTCAACTTAAATGGTCCAACCTGTATATATGGAAAATTTTCAGGAGAGAAGCCATTACTCCTCAGTTTTCTGGACAGGCATAATCATTAGTATTCAGTCAATCTTCAGTAGATGTGTATCATAACTTTAATATATTTGTACAACTATTGGCATGTTTAAAATATACAACAAAATCATTTTCACTATTTTTTAAAATAGAGAGTTGAGGGTTGTTACACTACATCACTATAATATTATAGTGATGTAGTGTAACAACCCTCAACTCTCTATTTTAAATTATGACACATCACTGTTACTAGCTTCTAAATCTTCAAAATTAGTCAATTCACTATTGTTATTATTACTATTAAAAAAAGTAACATCTCGATTTTGAAATAAAAGGTAACAAAATTAAAAATGAGATAAACTTATCTTCCCTGTACCACGAGTCTGATAAAATACAAGAGATCTCATTGCTTCAAGAAAAATACAAAGCAACTTCAGATGCAGCACTAAAGAATCAATGCAACTGAAATTTGAACCCAGCACACCAATCACCGATTCTTAAAGAATCCTACCACACACTCAATGTTTCACTAAAATGTATGTTTTGAGATCCCTGACCCCCAAGCATTTGTTAGAAAAAGATCCATGTGCTTGCCTTGCCATCTGCTTATCCACTTAGCTGCTTGAGCATGCCATTTCAATATTTTCTTAAGTAATGTCATGAGTATGGATAGTTTTTTTTTTTTGGTAATTGCAACATTATTTTGTAGTTGCTTGACTCCAAGCATTGTAACTAATTATGCAGTTGTCAAATTATGAGTCTAGTATCTTCTTCGAAGTGGACATTCCCAACGAAGTGGTGGAAGAATCTTTCACTGTTGACTTCGTTGCCACAGCTACTGTCGGAACCTACTTATAAATTAGCATGAGGCTGGGTATGGAGATCTCAAAAGGTGTGGTGCATAAGAAAGAATATGGCTGAAGACATGCCTTGAATATATATATGAAATATTTAATTATGATGAAATTATGATGAGAACAAAATCTTAAACTCTGTGGTGCTTACAATACTTTGTTGCTTTTCTTATTCTGATGCATTTACACTATGATCAGATTAATAGTAATTATTGTCGGTGAAGATTTTAATTAGTCATTGTTTCTTAACACTAAGTTAAACTTTGTTAAATCACTTTCACCAACTTAATATGTGCGCACATGATTTCACATCTTTGTTGTTAATCCTTTGTCAGTTTGGCACAGATTTTTACTCTTGAGTTACACAGCTTTGTCACATGATGAAATTCGATAGGCGACTCAAAATATTTCTCCCACGGCTTATATAGCCTGAGTTCTCGTTGGTTTCAATTTCATCAGGAATTTTCTTATTGGCTTGTTGGACCTTGCGATTTGCAAGTTTAAGAAAATTTGGAGTTTACTGATTCATCCTCTCTGAATCACGTGCTAGGACTCCCTAGGCTCCAGTTAATTGGGGTTTCCTCAAGAGTTGATGGAAGAAGTCTTTCTTACTCTACACCTTAATAAAAGATCATTGTTTGCACCAAAAGTTTCCTCTTGTCTTTGTATGTGTCCTGGATAAGTTTGTGCGTAGAAGTGGAACTATCATGTGTCTTGTATATTCGTAAAGTACATATGACAAAAATGTTAAACAGAATACATACAACTTATTTATAAAATGACATAATTACGCCTGCTATCACTATAATTAATACAAAAAAGACATGATTATAAACATTAAAGTATACTCATTAAGTATGGAAGAAAATACTGTTTCATAATTTAATTATTGAGGTTAACAAATGCTTGTCATGATAATTATTTGTAGAGTTTGAGAGCTTCATTAAGTTAGCTAAGAAACATTATAAGCAAGAGGAGGATTGGTTAACATAATTGCGAAGCGAGAACAATGTCATGATTTTGTTTGGTGGAAAGCTCTTAAAAGTGATTCTATTCCATGTTTTTGTATTATGCAGCATTACATCGTGTACTGCTTCTTGTATATATTAAATGTACAAATCACCAAATCTCACCATTTTTACAATTTGTACCAACCACCAATAGAGAAGAGGAAAACATATTGGAATAAGCTACCTTGATGCCTAGTTGAATCAAAGCAGAGAATAAATAAATACATAAATAATACAAATACAATTATAGAAATAAAAAAAATAATGTAGGAGAAAAATGATATAACTCCCAGGAAAGTAATTATAAATATGTTAAAAGTACTTGTAATTGACAAATGAAAAATTAAAAGCTAAATTAATGAGGAAAGCTTGAATATATACGTATACCAGTTTTGCTTCATCAACTCCCTGCAACTTGGAAAACTTAATCATTAAAAAAAAAGATACTAATTTATAAAGCAGATTTTTAATGTTTGTGATTTAATGTTTGACTTGTTTGCATGTGAAGGAGGCGTCAGTTCTCCGTCTTGTGAGTCATCTGTCAGGATCCATAGCACCAACATGTTCCTTGTGGTTAAGCAGACTGAACTCTCTTCTGGATAAATACTTCAAGTTGGAGAGTCGTACCAACATCAGAGTGAAGGTGCTTGACATTCTCTCCAGTGTCATACACACAAACAGGTACTCCATACAGCTCACACTTTGTAGTCTTACTTCCCCAAGTACCACTGAGCAAGAATTGTATTCCACCTTAAAGTTCAGTGTCACTGGATTGACTTGTAAAACACTAAAAGGGAAAAGAATTTACAATGCGTAAATATTAGCATACAACATGTTGGAACTGTAACACAAAATGTTTGAGAATGTCATGGAGTAGAAATAGTTATGCTACAGAAAATGTATGTAAAAATGAGACGCAAGGTGCACATATTTCATTCAAAGCAATATACAATACACACGCACACGTGCACGCACGCACACGCATGCACAGCAATTTGAGTTCCATCCAACATACACATGATGATATTCATACGAGGGTCAAGCTGAAAGTAATGCCTTCCATTTTTTGTGTTGCCTTTGAATGTCCGACCCAGATTATAATGTTGTAGTATTAATTGTTGAACTTTCCCGCTAGTGTCCTGTTAGTTTTGTCCTGCGATAGATAGCAGCAGGAGAGCATTCCAAAATGGCTACTGACATCGAGGTGCGTATGAAACAGAGATGTGTGATTGAATTCCTTACTGCTGAACAAATTGCGCCAATTGAAATTCATTGACGCTTGCTAAAGGTGTATGGAGACAATACAGAAAATGTGAGTAACGTGAGGCGATGGATACAGCATTTCAAAAGTGCTGAAAAGGATGTGCAGGACAAGCCACACCCTGGTTAACCCTGCTCGGCTGTCACAGCAAATAATGAACAGCGTCTCGATCAACTCGTCTGTAATGATCGATGGATTACGACCAAGGAATTGTGTATAGAGCTGAATGTCGGCTGTAATGCCTTAGACAAGATGTTACACAAACTTAATTATCACAAAGTGTGTGTGAGATAGGTGCCGCAGATTTACAAGAACAAAAGCCCCACACCAGTTTGGCGAGCATGGAGCTCATTACCAAATTTGGCTGGACTGTCCTACCACATGCACCGTACAGTCCTGATTTAGCACCTTCGGACTTCCATCTCTTTAGGCCTATGAAAGATGCACTATGTAGCCAACATTTTCCAGACTCAGATGCTGTTGTCACAGCTGTAAGACAGTGGCTAGCCTCAGCTGGTTCAGATTTTTTATGAGCGTGGTATGCTGTTGTTCATCGTTGGTAAAAGTGCATAACGAATGGTGGTGATTATGTGGAAAAGTAACAGTATGTAACTGAAATCTTGCTCTATTTAACTGTGTTATTCTGCTTTCCGTATCTGTTGTAGTTTCTATGAAAATAAATAGGAGGCATTATTTTCACAATGATGTAATATACATGTTACATGTTTAATGATAAGTGAAATTTAACAAACAATTATCAGGTTCCCAGGCTACCTATCAAAACAGTACTCGTGCATAAATTTATTTCATTTTCTCTTAAAAGACTTCAAAGCTGTAGCTTGTTGTACAGCATTATTCCTTTATACTTGAAGCTTTCGTCACATAAATTGATGTCGTGAGACATAATTGACAATTTGTTCTTATTCTGGGTGTGGTGCGAGTGTACAAGTGAGTTCGTTTGAAATTCATGTATCTTTGTCTTAACATGGAGCAATACCTCATATATAACAACAACAATAATAATAATAATAATAATTGTATAATGGGATGATACAACAGGTATGTTCCAGGCATCGCCAAGTTATGATATATTTACAAGCGAGAGCACAATACATTTCAATTCCAGTGATATACAATTGGTCTTATAATTTATACTTAAAAACTATTTACAGTTCATCTACCCTGTATAAACATTTACTTATTAAATACTTCTTTAATTCCTTTTTGAAATTTGTAGCTTGTTTGCCTTTTAGGAAATTAGTAATAAATTATATAACTTGACACCACTTATAAGTAGGTCTCGTTCAGTTTGCCTTTATTAATGCTAATCCTATATATATTGTTCTTGCCATGTGTGTTGTAGTTATGAAATTGTGTATTACAATGTGTTATATGTATATTCTTATTTACAATATGCAGTATTACCTTATATACATATAAGGAAACCACCATGAACAATTTAATTTACATATCAATCAACATAATACATCTTTGTGCCAAAAAGGTATATTGAACTCCGGAATAGAAATATACAACAACCTACCAGAATTTTTTAAAAGAATACAGCAAAAAAAAAAAAAAGAATTACTAATACTTTTTAAAGGCATATCTAATCAACCACTGCTTCTACTCAATCCAAGATTTCCTAACGAAAATAAATAAATAATTTATATATATCCAATTTTTCTATGTCATACATTTAGTTTTTATTCTTTGTATTATACATATTTTAGTGATAATTTTGTAATAATTTTGTAAGTATTTGTTAATTTTATTTTGATGTGTCCAAGATTGATTGTACCTTTTTTTTTTTTTAATTGTTGTATAAATTGATTATACTCTTATTAGACCTTAGCCTGGTCTTGGCAAGTCAATGTCCCACCGGCATGTCACAGTAGCTCAATGGTTAGAGCAATCGCACAGAGAGCGGGAGAACTGTGTTCAAATCCCAGCTGTGGCGTTGAATTTTTCAGTCGACTCTACATTAAAAAAAAAATTGATTGATTGTACTTTCTGTGCCTGATAATTTACTGGATTAATAAATTACTTACTTACTAAATAGTGGATCAAAGGAAAGGTTTAGAAATTCAAAATTTCACCTACTCAGATTACCAATTCGTAATTGTATCAAAAGCTTCAGGTTCTACAACATTTTCAGAACTTTCAATATTTCATGCACATTTGTGTGAATATGAGGGGATATTTCAGGAGTTTCCCATGGCTGTACAAGTAGTGAAAAGGAGGATTCACCATAAAAATCTTTTAGCTGATTGTACAATAATTTTATAAAGAAAACAGGGGAAGGTAAATGAAATTAATTATAAAAAATGGAACTGAGATGTTTATTTGTTGTGTCATCCTCCTTGCTCTAGTGGTACTACCGTGCTAGTCTCTAGTTCCCGAGGTTGCAAGTTCATCAGAGTGGAGGGGATGGATTTTTTTCAGTCATAAAAATGCTTGGCATGGCTTCTTTCAGAAGGTAAGCGAAGCCAGTGGTCCTGTGTCGAGATTTATGGCACGTAAAAGAAGCTCAAGCCTGATAAAGAGGCCTCTGAGCCAAATTTCCAGTCTTTCACACCGGATATAGAATGGAACTCTTAAGGATCATAGTAGTTAAAGAGCGTCCATAAATAAAACTGATTTTTTTAATGTTTTGGTGTATGTTTGTGACAGGGCAATATATGAGGATGACCTGATAGAGAGGATTGTGGTGCCGCACCTGCAGCATGTTGATACAGATGCAGATCTGGTTGTCAGGAATGCTGCAGCACAGCTTCTGGTGGATCTCTGTGTGGAGTGCGAGAACAAGCGCTGTCTGGAACTCATGGATATTCTTGAGAAGGTATTTCAGCTGTAACATGGGTTAACAAGGGAGGGAGGGAGGGAGATTTGTTTCCACAAAACTGCTAGCCTTAGAGAGTCACAGTCTCATTTTTGCAACTCGGCTGCCTCACTCAGTATGTTGATATTACTTTAGGTATGAGTCGGCATTTATTTGGATACTGAGTGGTATCTGAAGTGAAGAAAATTAATTTGCTTTTTCTTTTTTGCAGCACTGTTTCTTGATGGACATCTGTTTTGCATCATGATATAAATAATTTTGCCATAGTTATGAACACTACATTTCACTGCTCATTGGAGGGTATGTGATGTCTTCTGATACAACATCCATAATGTCACTAACCGCCACTATTGAAGCTTACACCTCCACTAAACATTTTCTTCTCCTTTATCTGCAGCTGTTTGTTAGCAACGATGTTTTAACTCGCAAATCTGGTAATTTACCATCTTCATTTACAGCGGCAATTTTATGACTTACCTTAAACCTGATGTTAAATTAACACAAGGTTTCACATGTCTTTAAGGTTAACATTGATCAGTGAAAGAAAAGTATGTCAATTTCAATGTTGTTTTAGCTTTACTTGTAAAATAAAAAAAAATAAAAACATTTTACTTGCTATTTAGTAATTGCAATAGGCTTTGTAAAAGGAAATAACTTTAAAATCTACGGACAGTTTACAAGCTAAAGAACAGCAAACTCGTATTCTATAATATACAGCCATACATTAAATGCAGTTTCAGGGTAAAATATTCAGTGATGGGACGATGCCACTATTTCTTAAAACTCAACACTGATACTGATGCTTTTGCACCGAAATTCAATACTCACTGTATAAAATACTGTAAAGACCATACCTTGTTCTTATCGGTAGATTTCTGTGTACAAGCACAAGTAACCAATTTTGTATTGTATGCTAATTCGAAGATTGTTCCTGTTTCACATTGGCAGCAATTCTTTTATCTTGATAATGCTACAGGCTGTACATCTCTATTGTTAGTCAAGGATGGTGATAATTTCTTTGCTTCCCTTTTTATGTAAGTATATTTTGTGGTGAAAACTTTGTTTTAAACAATTTTCTATTCACAGAAAAACAAATACTAGCAGGTTTTCTTTATTCTGCAGTCTTGAAAACATAAACTAATATATATTTTACATGAAACTCAAACAGCATCTGTTACACCATTCTACCCCTATTCACACTACCATATAGCTTAAGTCTGTTTTCATCTGGTAGTAAGCCATACAACACTTGCAAACAGTAAATTTGTGACTTAAGCCTCTCTCTCATACTACATGTTTAATACAAAAGTTTGACTTGTGTAAACACAAACTAATAAATGGAAGGAAAGAACAAATATTTCCTTCCACTGTAGGTATTATACCACATATTAAGTTCTGATTTGTTTCTGCTGAATTCACAGATTTGGGTCACCGGAGTAGGTAAATGTAGTAGCTGAGAGTAAGTCATCAGGCCATGTGATTTAGTGTGTCAGCTTCATTCACAGCTCAGTTAACACTCCATGTTACATGAGTACCTCTACTGCTTCTCCCATTGTTTTGTATGTTTTCATTTAGACATAAGAGTCTATGGAATGTTGCATTGATTCACCCACAGGAAACACAGTTAAGGTCTATTAAGAGCTATACTCCAGCAACTCTTTGGTAACACATGTGAGGCAATTATATGAAGCCTCAATTCCTTTCATTTCTTATCTAGCAATAATTCAGTTCAATTTATTTTCATTCATAGTAACATATTCAGGTTGTCGGAATACGTTAAAACATTATTACAAGTATATACAGTTATTTATAGTTCATCCAGCCTATACATACACTTTTGTATTAAAAAATTCTTTAATTCACTTTTAAATAGTTTGCCTTTAGTTGTCTTTAGAGTCTTTGGTAGTTCATTAAACAATATTTTGCCCATTATTAAGGGATTTGTACCTGTTATTACTTTCTCTACTACGTATAGTAAGTAGGGGAAGTATTGCATTCCACCCAAAAATTCGATACCGAGATTTCACCGGAAATACATGTTTTGATACTCCCTGAATCCAAAAAAAGCATTTTTGGAAACATGTCCGTGTGTGTGTCTGTGTGTGTGTCTGTGTGTCTGTGTGTGTGTCTGTGTGTGTGTCTGTGAACAGCATAACTCAAAAACGAACAGTCGGATAAACACCAAACTTGGTATTTAGGTTCAGTATCTTCCAGAGATGCGACACGAAGGTTTTCAAGAAAATCCCCGCACCCCAGACTACCCTTTACATGGAACATTTTTCGAAAATTTTAATTTTCTCAAAAATGGCTCTAACGATTTTGATTAAAATATCATATGTTTAAGACAATGTCATGAGAAATGAAATGTATATCTCGAATTTTCTGGGAATGTCTCCAAAAGTATTCTTCATTGTGAACGACTTTTGCATAACTGGTAAACCATAAGAGATAGACAAAATTTTACTACACAAAAAATGTAGATCTCGTTAAAATACACAACTTATGTCATATACATTTCTTTTGTTGAGTGAACCGTTTTCGAGATATTGCTTGTTATTCCCTTAAATTTTCCAATACTTATACTTTTTCTCAAATTCGTTATTCATTTTTTTATGTCCTGGACTTGCAAAGAGAATGGAATGCGCCGCATAGCAACCAGCGTTAAAATATTTGACCATCGCTTAAAAGCTACCATATTCCCCTTGCATCTACAAGAAAATTACCAATAAGATTGACATCTCGATATCTCGATTAACATAAAGCATATGGAGAATAGGCGTTTGTAAAAATAGATTGTACAAGAGTAGAGAAAGTCATGTGAGTGTAACACATCAGATTTTCTTTTTATTTACATTTATTCTGTAGTAATTATTTTGTATCCTTGTTTCATACTTTTGATAGTTCTTATTGAAGTTATGAGATCCCTCATCACTGGTTACAAAAATAATTACTTTATAGACATATAAAGATACTACAGTTAATATTTTGTTTTCTATAAAGAACTTTCTACACGATTCTCTTCTGTTTACCTTGGATTAGATTGGATTGCATTCTGTGAGTACACTAGCAGCCATAAAGGCTTGTGAACATAAAACATCTCATGAAAATGTACAAAAATTACATATAAACATAAATATTACATAGAATATAGAACATATGAAATAAAATAGGGACATACTATATGTGTATATATACATCTTATACATTTCTTCTGCAGAATCAGTAATCTATTCATGTTGGCTAGACAAGTGCTATCCATACCTTAATTGCATATTGTAGATGTGGATGTACAGAGTGAGCCAAAAGACTCCGAACCGGCTGCACCGTGTTTTTCCTGTTCGTATCCTTGGCGCTCGTTGCCGTCTGCCGCTATCATAGAAAGGCGCAGATGAAACCATACAAAATTTTTAAAACTATAATATATAGAAGTGGTTGCAAATATACAAACTTCACTAAAATAGTGAAATTGTATATTTGCAACCACTTCTATATATTATATTTAATCTTTTCACTATGTCTTCCAATTTAAAAGTAATAATTCTTAAAACTACTTTTAAAGGCTTTACTTACCAACTTTACAAAAGGAGATGCTGAAACTGGCCACCATCATTGTCCATACATTTTTGGCACCTCTTTAGGAAACTATCCATCACTCGCTGTAGTTCACGTTGAGAAATTTCGTGGCGGATATTTTGTTTTAATTCTTCCAGGATGTGTGGGTTTGTCTTGTACACTTTATGTTTTAAGTTACCCCGGAGGGGTATTTTATGAACAATATTACCGGCTCTGCGTTGTTTTCTACTGGGCGGGTGAAAATATGATAAAAACATGATAACGTACTGCTGCTATAAACAAAGTCACGCTGTTGTGGTTTTGCTCTGCAGTGTGAAGTGCAGTTTTGAGTTGACGGTGTTGTTCAGTTATTAAGAGTTATTTATTATTTTGTCCTGTACTTAGTCACAAAGTTATTATGGCTCAGTTTGTTTTCTACTGCACAGCATTTATCATTCGTATGTGTTAACTCAGTCAGTTTGCCAAGTGAAAGTTGATGCGGTATTAATGTTGTAATTATTTAACATTAATTGTAGCTCCGCGTTTGGAAGCCAATATGCGACGGTTGCTGCTTTACGTAATGTTGTTTACATCACGTGTGTTGAAGCCTCCTTGTGACGTCACTCATTGTTTGGTTCGTAGCTCTCTCTGACGTTAGCAATTTGTATTAATTAGTTTCTGAAAGAATTTTTTAAGTTTCGTATATTGTCCTCCGGCTAGCTATCATCTTATCTTGGTAGAACTTGTATCTCTTGCAGGGTGTGAATCGGAAAGGAATCTTTTGTCCAGAAATTATATTGACGAAGAAATTGGTTTTATAACTTTTATTGCCGAACACGTAAGAAACACTTTCACATATTTATCTGGATACTCGCCATACTGAAACTGTTTGTAATAACTTCTCACTTTTAACTCACGTACTTCAATTTTGTGTATATTTAACTGTATAATAATTTAGATTCTCGTAATTCTGCTGCGCGTAACTTGGCGAACTGAGAGACCGACGCGTAGTATGGAGAATTCTGTTAAACTGGGAGCTGACGTGTAATGTGTTGAGAATCTTGTTGAACTGGGAGAACGCTCTCTTGAACCTACACTATTTATAGGCTTGCCTCAAGATACGCCTAAAGATTATATATGAACTGCTATTGGCTAATAAAACGCGCCAACATTAGCGTCTATTTTAATATCCAATGAAAACCACGAATACATATTTCTTTTAGGGAACATTCTAGAAGCTTCTAAACGGAAAAAACGCGCGAAACATTACGTAACTTCCTGGTTCCCGGTAATGATAAACAACTCACCCCCTTGCTGCATTATTGCGTTATTGTTGACAGTTTCAGTAAAGCCGTATATTATTATTTACCAATAATAATTACAATTAATAAACCTCTGAAATCAATGTCACATAAAAATACATATTCATATTACACTCATTATTTATATTTGAGTAATTTGTGATACAAATTACCGTATCAAAGTACGATTAGCAGAAAGATTTCCAGGTGTAAGAATTCCAGGCCGTATAACAATCCATCAACTTTACGTAAATTTCAGGCCACAGGAAGTGTTCAGGCTAAGAAATCTAAAAGACGGTGTTCGATTCTTACTGAAGAAACATCAGACGACATTGGTCATCATTTGGAAAATTGCCCCCAAAAATTCCATAATGGATAGCTTCCTAAAGAGGTGCCAAAAATGCATGGACAACAATGGTGGCCAGTTTCAGTATTTCCTTTCATAAAGTTGTTAAGTAAAGCCTTTAAAAGTAATTTTAAAAGTGTTGTATGGTTTCATCCACGCCTTTCTATGATAGCAGACAACAATGAGCGCTGACATGGACAGGAAAAACATTGTGCAGGCGGTTGAGTCTTTTGGCTCGCCCTGTATTACTCCATAATAGGCTCATTTTAGGTGTTCAGCAGTTAAGTATTTTGATAGATTTCTCATTAGATAGAGATTTGTGCTTATCTTCTTGCATATGTAATCAATATGATGATAATTTTCAATAATGCAATCCTTAAAAGTATCGAACAACTATCAAAGGTTTATCTTAAAGTTTTATACATACTTCGATACAACTATCAGGAATATCGAGATATCAAAATCGAGGTCCCATCCCTAGTTCATTCTTTACATATCATGTAGGCTATAGAAAGGGTTCTGAGTTATCTGTGTATAAATGTTTGAATATTTACTGTATGTATTTATAAAGGAAGTGTATTAAAAAGTTTTATTCCATTTATTTTATAATATTGAGAGGTCTTCTTAAGCCTATGGAATGGCATATCCAGTATTTTTATACCATGTGTGTATGTATTTAATTCTGTGTATTTTGTTTAACATATAGCAGAACATCATAGATGTATAGGTTAACAACTGTAGGAGTTCTTGTTGCTATAAACAATGTTCCACTTTCTTTGACTCTGTTAATATTTTAATAACTTTTCTTTTAATGTTTAATAGTATGAAACCAGGTTGCTGTAAGATTGTTCCCGATCATTACTTGTTTTGCAGTTGTTGAATAGGCCATTTGAACAGTTTGTTGCGGATGGTGGTGTTGTAACAAACGAGATGGATGTAATAGATGTGAAGACAGTTGTGATGGGACTGGTAAAGATCTTCACAGTGAAGTTGTATCAGTTACCCTCGTCGCACGCCACCAAGGCATACAAGTTGCTGGTGAACCACCTTGAGTCTCATTACAGCAAGCCTGTTGTGTTTGAGAACATGAGCAGCATCAGGTACATGGTGAGTATAGCACAGGGTATTGAACAGTGGAGCTTGATTTTACTATCTCAACCACATACGTAGTAGGAAGTGTTGTATTCCACTCAAAAATTCACCACAAATGTGTGTTTTGAGGCCCCTGAGTCCAAAAAACAAAAAAAAAATACTTTCTGTGTCACATACATAGTAAGTAGAGAAGGTATTTCTTTCAACCCAAAAATTTAATACCGAGATTTCACTGGAAATACATGTTTTGAGGCCCCTGAAAACATTTTTAGAAAAAGGTTTGTGTGTTGTGTGTGTGTGCGCGTGTGCGTGCGCGCCTGTGGACAGCATAACTCAAAAGCAAAAAGTTGGATAAGTACCAAACTTGGTATTTAAGTTCAGTATCTTCCAAGGATGCGACACAAAGATTTTCAAGAAAATCCCTGTACCCCCAACTACCCTTTACATGGAACATTTTTGGAAATTTTTTATTTTTCTAAAAAATGGCTCTAACAATTTTGATTACAATACCGTATATTAATGATATTTACATGACAAATAAAATGTTTATGTTGGATTTTCTGGGAATAGCCTCTGAAGTCCTCTTCATTTGGAAGGAATTTTGTATAATCTTGTATAACGGGTAAATGTTAAGAGTGATAGATGAAAACATACCACACAGAAAATGTAGATCTCTTTAAAGCACACAATTTATTTCAAATAACTTTTTTTTTTTGTGACATCAGCCATTTCAGAGACATCGTTTATTAATGATTTGAATTGATTAATACTTTTTCAAGGGCTGTCAACATTCAGTTGTTTCTTGCAATTGTATGGAAACAGTATGGAATTTTAAGGCAGCATATAGCGTCCAGTTGTTAAACATTTGACTATCGCTGTTCACTTTGTATCTATAACGAAATGTATAATTTAGCTGTTTCCAGAAAGGTTTGTCTTGATTATAATGAAGTAAATAGGAAACTAATCTTCTGTAAGAATAATTTATATACCCTTTAATCAGTGATAGACAGTAGAGAAAGTCATGTAAATGTAACTCATCAGATTTTTTAAATGACTTCCAATTTAAAGGACTAGAAAGGGAAGCTTAAAATTGGCTTATTGAAGGAGGAGGTGGATATTGTGTTCATATCACCAGAGAACTTTATCAAAAAATATTGTTGATATAATTTTAATCAAATGTGGTACACTTGGGTTTTTCAATCTGGTAAAAATTATAAGAACCTGTTGTACAACTCTCTGATACCCCTATTTTCAACACTCTTTGACCTATCTAGACAAACTCTTGTAGGACCCAATAAAGGTTGTATGCCTGACCACAACGCTTCATGTTTAACCCAATAGTACCTGGTAAAAATCATAGGTTACCGTACAACTCCAATAAGTACCCCAACTTTTATATTAAATCATGCAATACCTCAAAATTGTCCTTACCCTTTATTTTGAATGCTTCATAGGCAAAACTGTACTTCTTGGCATAAACCAGTCAGAGCATAAGCTTGAGCTACAGGGGTTTATGAAAATTAAGGGATTCCTTACAACTTAAAAAGAATCTGATGTGTTACATATACATAATTTCCTCTACCCTCTATCGTTTATTCTTGCAAAAGTTTATTTTTCTATCTACTTTATGCTTATCGAGATAAACCTTTGCAGAAATGGTTTCATTATGCATTTCATTGTAGATACAATGGGGATTGAAGAAAGAGAATCGATAATTGGATGTTTAAAAGATAGTCACTAAATGCCCTTACCATGACATTGTAAGAAGCAACTGAATAGCAAAAGCACTTTAACCTTCCGTATACTAGGCGGGGTGCAAGTGTACCCCAGTTGTGATTTTTTTCATTACCATGTGCCATAGACTTCACCTATATACTTCATCCTTAATTACACTGTCAAATAGACTTTGCTGAATATTTTGTTGTAGACTAAAGTAAAAAACAAAACCTAATTATCCTATTAACCATAACCCTGCTTGGTAAAGTATGTAAACTTTATTTCTCTTTCTTTGCACAACTGTTTGCAATTTATATTTCATTAGTGACTTTCTTTTATTTTGTCAACAATGGAAATGTGTTTCTTCTATTACAACAATTTATAAGTTTTAATTGTTGTTTAATCTATTTAGTTTGTTACTTTAACTACATGGTCATATTGCTTTCATATAGAGAGGTGGACAGTTAGCCTTTTAGGTCTCATCCCTGTAACCATGCCATCTTGCTTCGTCACGTGTCCACAGAGACCCTAGTGCATAGCAGCCGGATCTTCTTCTACCTTGCAGATGGCATTAGGGTGCTGTCCAGTCCAAGTGCTGCTTTCATATAGAAAGGTGGACAGTTAGCCTTCTAGGTCTCATCCCTGTAACCATGCCATCTTGCTTCGTCACGTGTCCACAGAGACCCTAGCGCATAGCAGCCGGATCTTCTTCTACCTTGCAGATGGCATTAGGGTGCTGTCCAGTCCAAGTGCTGCTTTCATATAGAAAGGTGGACAGTTAGCCTTCTAGGTCTCATCCCTGTAACCATGCCATCTTGGTTCGTCACGTGTCCACAGAGACCCTAGTGCATAGCAGCTGGATCTTCTCCTTCTGTCTTGCAGATGACATTAGGGTGCCGTCCAGTGTATCTGCTCTCATTGTCTTGAGTCGTGGTATTAAATATCCAATCCAAAATTTACCTTAGCGGCTGAGGGAAACCACAAAAAAAGTCAGTCAGGTTGGTCATCCCACAGGATTTGAACCCAGAAGCTCCTGAATGCGGGCTACAGACATTACTGCCTGAGCCATCCTGCTCGAGTAAATCACACAAATGAAAGAGGCAGTCATATTTATCAGTCTCTAAATTTATCTCATACTGGTAAAAGAATACCAACATTACAGAAATGTGTGCATATATAGGTGTACTTCTGATAATTAGTAGGTACATTAAAAACAAAGCTTTGTCCATGTTGTGGAGTATGCATCCAATCTTCCCAGCATCCTTTTCAAGAAATTGTTTTGCTGAACTACCCAAGTCATTAGATTTGATGATTTATATGCTCATGATGGACAAAAGAAGAATGACAAATTATGTGCTTTCAGAGATGTAGGGACAGCATTATGGATGTTGCAGCAGCATCCTATGCTGTCAAAATGCAGCTTTACACAGGAAAAGAATGGACAACAGCAGAAGAGGATGTGGAATACAATACTTCCTGTTAGCTACTTGGTGGCACAGAAAGTAAAAACCACTACCCTACTCTTATTTTGAACCCTTCAGGTACAAGTAATAATTGCAGGCTACTCACAACTTGATAAAACCACCCCATCCTTATTTTCAACCCCTTATTTACTTAATTAATGCAATACGGTTAAGACAGCTAATTGCATATATTTGTTAATACACAAATAACATGCTTAATGTTTGCAGAGTTTCATTGACTAAACATATGATGTTGGTAATGATGCTGTTTGCAGATATTCGACTGCCTGCTCCAGATCCGAGCCAACTCATACTACCAAGTTGGCTACCCTGAGTCTGGCTCCACCGTGTTGAGATACAGCCCTTACCTGGCAGTGGATCACAAGGAAGGTGAACGTGTAGGTGGTGGATCTGTGTCCCCGCCACCAATGAGTCCTGTGCCATCGTCGTACCCGACCTGCATGGTCACCCACCTGTCGCTCACTCATGCCTTGAAGGCTGTCATCACATGTCTTAAACAAGAAAAAGGTAATACCTTCTCTCTTGGCACTTAGATCTATTGCTAATTTAGGTTATAACCAGCCTCGCAGACTACTTTTTTAAAAACTGAAAATTATGACTGTGACGATGTTCTACATTTTTATCTACATAAAAGAAAATTTACAAAAATTTGCAATTTGACAAACAATATACAGTTATGAAACGTGAAATACATTTACATTCTTCAAGAATATCTAAAATGCATAACAGGTATAAGTATCTATGATTAAGTGCGTATAACAAACTTCTAGATCATATTACTTCACTACTCATTCATAAAAATCAAGGTATTTTGGATAAATGTCTAACAAAAATAGAACCTTATATTCAATAGAAGCGTTCTTTGAATCGAAGAATTTTCACATAGATGAGTAGATACCTATGTCAGTTTATTTGGGTATCATTGTGTAAATGTATTGTATTAACAATGATGTTGTAAATAGTTATATTAAGATCTTAATTATTATAATCAGGTGACAAATGTATTATTAGATGAGACCAACTGCAGAATATTTAGTATACAAGTATATTATCACTGAATATAAATTTATTGTAACAACTATCTTGTACTTGATGAAACAAATTGCTTCATTGTAAAACAGCTTACAGGTCAATATTATATCCTATTCTGAACAGGTGTGTTAGTAACTGGAGACAGAGGCAGCATACATTAAAATTCTCTTAGCAATACCATATTCAGAAACATGGCATAACTACATTTTACTTTCCCTATTACTTACCTATAGCAGGTAGAGGAAATATTTTATTCTACCTAAAAGTTTGATGCCAATATATCAAGAAAAATACACATTTTGAGGTCTCCTAAATCCAAAAAAAGAAAGAAATAAATTGTACCTAAAATAAACTGTCTGATGAATATGTTCAGCATCTTCCAAGAATACGGCACAAAGATTTTCAAGAAGACACCTTACCCCAAAGTACTCTTTACATGGAAAACTTTTGTAATATTTTATTTTCTCAAAACATGCTCTTAATAATTTTATGTGCAATATCAGGTGTATAACCTATTGAAATGAGCTATAAAATCTATATCTTGAGTTTTCTGTGAATGGCTTATGCAGTTATGTTTATTTGGTTAATTTTGTATAACAAAGAAATCATAAGAGATAAAAATGAGCTATAGGAAACGTGCCAAATAATTGTTTTGTTTTTTTCTTTCTCAAAATGTTCAAGGTTTGTTTATGTTATTATGGTTTTGCATTACAGAGAATAATGAAGCACTTCTGTTTCAGATTGGAAAGTTTTGCAGCTGATCTTGCATGAGTTGCCACATGTGATGCAAAACAAGGCACTTATCTTGTCTCGGCATGGTAACGACATAGAGCTGCTAGCCACTGCCCTCTGCTCCATGGTAAGAAGAAATATCTACAAAATAATATGACATTTAAAATAATGAGTAAGAAATAGCAAGAGAAAGGTGAAATTACAAAGGCCCTAGTCAAAATATAACTATCCCATACTTACCAAATTTTACAGCTTGCCAATCAAATGCATGACAGTGGAGGCATTTTTATGGCTTTGTGGGCAGATTCATTCTTTTGTATTGTAACTTAAGATTACAGACTGAATGGTATACAGTGCTATGATAGACCAGAACTTATCTGTCTGTGTATTGTCCATCACTATCATGGTTCCCCTTCAGTGGGCTGCAACAAAATGTATAACATATGTATTGCACCACTAGTGACCTCTGGTAACCAGTACGACATGAACTGCTTCACGTAAATTGTGTATCTTATTCTGTTTCTATTACTGCAGGATATATGTTTTGCATTTTTTGTGACAGTTTTTGTTTGTAGTTGATGTTATGAAGCATAAAATACGGACCAGAAGTGTAAGTATAGCCTAGGAAGTGGT
Organism: Deroplatys truncata; assembly: GCA_030765065.1. Lineage (NCBI taxonomy): Eukaryota > Metazoa > Arthropoda > Insecta > Mantodea > Mantidae > Deroplatys > Deroplatys truncata. The sequence continues at coordinate 8,795,704 of CM060985.1, read as the reverse complement.
ATTCTTTGCTTTAATATGTGTTTGTTATGGTACCAGGAAGAGTTTCAGAAGCAGTTTGACCAGGTCTTTAAGGATTGTTATAAAACAGAATTTCCATTTATTTTACATGGACTTTTTGTATTTTTACTGCACTGAACATTTTACGCATTGTAAATTTCATGTCAAACGATTATTACACTTTGCTGGCCGAGGGAAAGCTTCACGGGTTTCAATTTCAGGAACATGTACATTAAAGTTGTTTGTTTTGAGTTACATATGAACAAATTACAGCTGACACTTTTGCTGGAACAACCAGTGCTCGATGAATCTGAGGGAGTCAAGATGCACTTTTGTGCTGTAATTCCTTCCAGTTTGATTTTCCAGCTTGCAAGTAGAGAGAAGTGCAGTGAGTGTTTTAGATCATGGCTGCCTTGAATGACTTTGACAGTTGAAGTAATATACTCTTCCCAGGAACAAGAATGAAAAAGTTAAAACTTGACAAAGTGTTCTTTCTCGTTCCCAGGGCCTAGTAAAGATTCCTGTTAATTATGAGCACTTGTCTTAATTGTGGTGTATGTTTGCAGTTCTATGAACCAGCCTGCTTCACTAGCAGTAATTTACTGCTTTAATGAACATCACTATACTGCATATTTTCTGCAGTAAAACAGCATAGCTACATTTACTACTTTTTAAAACCACTGTCCTCTCTCCACTGTGGTACTGGACAGCATGAAAGAGCATCGTTGGTTGCTAAGTTTGACACTATGTAGCAAGGTTGAAGGTTAGAATTAGGTGTAGGGGCAAAGATCACTGGAAGGAAATTCCTTATAACTGCTTCTTCTTAACCTTCAATGCCAGTACGTACTGTCTCAGCTTGAGGTTCCTAATCTGCAGTGATGTAGGTAGTGAAGAAGAATTTGTGGGTAGGTAAGAATAATTTGAATCATAACATGTAAGTGTGTATACATATATCCAAACAACGGTTTATTTTCAATCTTTAAACACTTTTCTAGAATTGTAGACAACCACTTTCACATGTTAAACTATAATTTACACAAAGAAATATACACTTCAATACCATTATGGTTGTGGACAGTCTTGTATGTGCATTTGCATTCAATGCTGGCTGTCTGCATAGAAGTGATGCTCCTGGCAAACCAAGTTTGGCATTTATGGAAAAAATGCCTGAGATTGGTCGTTCAGTGCATGTGACTGTGTCCTCAACATTAATCATCCAATCACATCTTGTCCTACATAGAGTTCTTGTATCATAACATTATTTTATCCTATGTACAGTCTTAAACCATATATTCTATTGCTAATGTTTTATTATTATGGTTTGCCTAAAAATTATACAAATGAATAGAACATAAATGTAACATATTGAGGGGTCACAAAAGTAATGTTTTTGTTACCATGGTTACCTAAAATACACGAAATTAGTAAATTATAAATGTTGCCATCATCATGTTAATGACAATTGGCTGTTTTCTGCATCAAGTGGGTGTGCGTTGCAAGAAGATTGTCGCTTTTTGTTGTTTGTTTATGTAATACTGTAAACAAAAGTGAAAAAGACTATCCTTCTTTTGTAAAAGTTATTTCAGCAGACTCTGATAAGGCTGGTTCACTATAGCCTGGTAACGAGAATGGGAATGCATATCGATCATAAAGTGGAAAGTTGATTTTATGCATTGGGATTTCATTTCATCGTCATCATCTTTATTATTGTCAATGGAGCTAGTAAGCTATCTGACATGGTCAACATTTTAAACAAATTAAGAGTTTACAAAAGTCAACACACACAAAAATATATTAAATATAATACAATAATATGCAAATTTAAAAGTAAATATACAATTGAGTGTGATAGTAATAACAGATGTCCTTCAAAATACATTAATTACAATATTAAAGCATGCAGTTTTATAAATAAGTAAAGCTTTAATAACATGTGGTTTTAACAACTTGGTCCAGATTATACAATCATTTCAAGCAATAACAGTCAAACAATTGTATTTACAATTCATTTAAATCGTATAAACACTTAGATATTAAAAATTCCGTAAGGTTTTCTTAAAAGATGTTACCTGAAGTAATTTTAATGGCTGAGGGTAATCTGTTATACAATGTAGAACCAATAATATGAGGGTCATTATCTATTTTGTTTTTATTAGTTGAGTTCTGTGAATAGCATTACTGTTTCTTGTTGAATAGGTGTGTACTTCGCTGTTTTTAGTTTATATTGGGGTTTTTCTACTACTAGTGAGACAGCTTTATATATAGAAAGAGAATAGTTAGTGAAAAAACCTTTTAATTGGACGACTGCCCTATATGAATCTATTTACAGATACAGAATAACATGGTTAACTTTATCTTCATGAGTAATACTAGTGTAAAGGAAATAAAAGAAATAATAGGTTCATTTAAAGATCAGTCGTCCTCTGGGTGGGATGGCATATCCACCAAAATATTGAAAAAGTGTATCAACTCCCTCGCAACAATTGTAAATCATTTTATAAACAGCTCCATTAATGAAGAAGTCTTTCCAAACTGTTTAAAATTAGGTATTATAAAACCTGTATACAAAAAGGGAGATAAAAGCGATTTCAACAACTATAGACCAATAACGTTAACCTGTGTGTTTGGAAAAGGTTTTGAAAAAATACTTTTAGTTAGACTGACTGACTTCTTGAAGAGATATAATATATTAAATTGCCATCAGCATGGGTTTAGAAAAGGGCTCTCAACGATTACAGCTGCAACTGACTTTGTACGTAACATTTTGGAAAATCGTGATAAGGGTATGGATACAGCAGGAATATTTATTGATCTGTCCAAGGCATTTGATTGTGTTTCACATCGAACATTGTTATATAAATTAGAATCCTATGGCATAAGAGGCAAAATGCTAAATATTATAACGTCCTATCTAAGTAATAGAAAAGGTTCTACAGAAATAAAACATAAAATTGGCACAAAAATCATAAAGTTCACCTCTGAACAAAAAGTTGTGACAACTGGAGTACCACAAGGGCTCTGTTCTGGGGCCACTACTATACCTAATATATGTAAATAATTTGCAGGATTATACGACCAACACTGTTATATCTTATGCAGATGACACATCTATGATTTGTTTTGATAAATCCCATAATCAATTAGAAGCAACAATGTCCCACTCCATAAAGCAGTTGTCAAACTACCTAAAAAAACATTGATCTAAAAATAAACTCTAAGAAAAGTAAACTGATCCTATTTGAACATTGCCAAGTGAATAAAGAAGCTGATCCTGTTGTAATTTTAAATAATAATAAAATTGAAAAAGTCAACAATCACAAATTCTTAGGCATACACACAGATAATATACTAACTTGGGAAGTTCATGTTGACTACATATGTAATAAAATCAGCTCCAATATATACGCAATAAGACAACTATCATTGTACCTAGACAAAAAAAATGCTACAAATGTTATACTTTGGAATCATTTACCCCTATATCTCCTATGCTATAGCATTATGGGGAAGCGCCAGTATTTGTAACATGAATAGGGTTTTAGTATTACAGAAAAAATGTTTACGATGTATATATGGGCTAACTAACACAGACTCGTGTAGAAATGTTTTCAGAGAAAATAAACTTCTTACTGTGGTAGGATTATATCTGTATGAGGTAATAGTTATTGCAAACAGAAAGAAACTAATGGATTATGTAACAGTATGCTTTATAGCCATGATACTATAGGTAAGGACAATTATCACAGAGAACAAGTTAACCTCAAATCTACGTGTAACGATCCGTTAATCAAAGGACTGATTTTATACAATAAACTACCAATGACTGTTAAATTACACAAAGGAAAGAGATTTAAAAGCAAACTTAAAACATACCTAACACACAAATGTTTATATAGGTTAGACGAACTTTAGCTTATTATGTAAATTGCAACGGTATTAATGATGCAAATAAATGTTTGTTTACATAACTTTAACTGCCCCACGTATGGGAGCCAATTTGTAACGGTATTAATGATGCAAATAAATGTTTGTTTACATAACTTTAACTGCCCCACGTATGGGAGCCAATTTGTAACGGTATTAATGATGCAAATAAATGTTTGTTTACATAACTTTAACTGCCCCACGTATGGGAGCCAATTTGTAACGGTATTAATGTTACAAATGTGTTTAACATTAATTTTAGCCCACGTTTGGAAGCCAATTTGATGTTGTATTAAGGTTGTGTGACTTCATGTGTTGCCATCTTGTGACGTCATTCGTTTGGTTCGTAGCTCCCTCTGGCGTAGCAATTTGTATCAATTAGTTTCCGAAAGAATTCAAAGTTTTGTATATTGTCCTCCGGCTAGCTATCATCTTATCTTGGTAGGACATGTATCTCTATGTAAGGGTGTGAATCGGAAAGGAATCTTTTATCCAGAAATTATACTGACGAAGAAATTGGTTTTATAATTTTTATTGCCGAACACGTTCACTAACACTTTTTACATATTAATCTAGATACTCGCCAAACTGAAACTGTTTGTAATAACTTCTTATTTATCACTTTTAACTCGCATACTTCAACTTTATGTAAATTTTTTAAATGTATAATACTTTATAATAATTCTCGTAATTCTGCTGCGTGTAACTTGGCGAAATGAATGAACTGAGAGACCGATGTGTAGAGTACTGAGAATTCCGTTGAACTGGGGGACAAGCTACCTCGAACCTACTCTATTTATAGGCCTGCATCAAGATACGCCTAAAGATTATAAATGAACTGCTATTGGCTAATAAAACGCGCCAACATTAGCGTCTATTTTAATATCCAATGAAAACCACGAATACATATTACTTTAGGAGACATTCTAGAAGCTTCTACCGAAAAGGCGCGAAACATTACGTAACTTCCTGGTTCCCGGTAATGATAAACAACTCACCCCATCGCTGCATTATTGCGTTATTGTTGACAGTTTCAGTAAAGCCGTATATTATTATTTACCAATAATAATTACAATTAATAAACCTCTGAAATCAATGTCACATAAAAATACATATTCATATTACAATCATTAATTACATTTAAGTAATTTGTGATACAAATTACCGTATCAAAATAGAAATCTATTGTAAAGATATGTAAAAAACGTAAATACTATGTCCTATACAATAGGTGAAAATAGTAAATGTAGATTCCTTGACAATGTCTGAAACTTGTATAAGTCTATGGACAATAAAAACCTAAAAACAATGTCATAGTTAAGGTGTGGTAAGATCAATCTATAATCTGATCATTATTAACATATTGCTCATAACATTTTACCTGGTTTATTGCATATGTTGTTTGTGTTTGTACTCCAAGGAAAGAGTCATCATTGAAGTGAGTTCCCAGTTTTTACTGTTGTCCGCTTTAAATTTATTATTTAAATTAAATATAAGTTTGGTTTTATTTTATTCAAGGTCAGGTTCAGGTTGGCAGCAAAATATTTATCAAATAATGAAATTGTTTTGGCAATGGTGTGTTCTAAGTAACTTAATGTGCTATTCCAGCATAGGATATTAGTGTTGTCAGCATATGTAGTTGTGCTAAAGTGATTTTGCTTAGATAAGTCGTTTACAGGATGTAAAACAGAACCTTAAGGAACTCTGAAAGTTACATCTTGGAAATCAGATCTATACTTTTTTATATTCTTGTGTGTTTTGGGTATAATTTCCGTGCATTGCAGAAAGAGGAAATAAACCCAAGTGAGACACGTCTAGTACCATATCTTTCTACTTTATTTAGAAGTAGCTGATGATTGACAGCCAAATGCCTTACTTAAGTCTAGAGAAAGAGATGCAGCTTTTTTGTTATTTAATTTTCCCACAACATCATGATATTACTGTTGAGATTGTGGATTTCTGAAACCATGTTGAGTGTTATTTAGAATATTATGTTTGTTTAAGAATTTGACTAATCTCTTTAATATTACCTTCTCAAATAATCTGGCAATAGCTGAAGTAAGTGTTATTGGTCTGTAATTTTTCATTACGTGTTGATTCCTTTTTTTGTAATAGAGGCATTGATTAGTATGTCAGTGCATTGGCAATAGCTGATATACATGCTTTTAGTATGTGTTGGCTAATTTCACCCCAACCACTGGAGTATTTGTTAGGAAAACACTTAACAATGTATATTATTTCAAGTTCAGAGAGAGGGGTTAAAAATAGTGGTGAGTGGTCAACTGTAGACAAACTACCTGTGGGTCGTTAATTAATTTAAGTTGATTTGCAGAAAATATTTGTTGAATCCTTTATGGACTAACTTGGCTGTCTTCTGGTGTAGGCCGTGTTACGTTTAATAAAATAGCCGACGTTTCGCCCTTCGTGTTGAGAGCTGCTTCTTCACGAAGGGCAAAATGTCGGCTATTTTATTAAACATAATGCGGCCTTCACCAGAAGACACCAAGTCATTATGGACAACGGCCATGGAAGCCTACAATTTTATGTTTACAGACTATTTTAGGATCATTAACAGTGGATTTATCAATGTCAAGAGCAAAATTTTCTGTTAATTTGGGATCCTTCCTGTAGGTATTTATTAGACCCCAAGCAGGTTTAGATTTATTGGAAGAACTTAGTAATTTATTTCCAATTTGTTTTTAACTTATCAATGATATTTTTTCACCTGCTTCCAATTCAGCCAACATAATGTGGGTTAGTCAGGGTCAAATTTCAATAAAGTAAACATTATCTAAATGCAGATCCATTAATTTCCGATTCCTCTAGTCGTACCAAGCTTTTATTTAATGGCGTACATTAAAGTTGTTTATTGTTCTTTGTTCATTTCTACCAGTTACTGGCTATACCAATAGCCAGTTTTGAGTTGCATATAAACAAACTAGAAATGATCCTTTCACTAGAAAAATGAGCTCAATGAATGTGCAGTGTCAGGATCTGAGGCTAAGACACAGCTGTGTTAGAATTTCTTTTAGTTCGAAGTTTCCAGCTTGCAATTAGAGAGAGCACTAGCAGATGTTTCATGTCATGGCCGCCTAGAATAATCTGTACAGTGAAGAATGTAATCTGGATCTAATATGCCGTGCCCGGGATCAAGAACAAGAAAGTTTAAACTTGGCCAGTCTTCTTTCCCGTTCCCAGGTCCCGTGAAAACTTGTTGTCAATTGTGAATGTTCCCATTAAAATACATGTATTTCAAGTTTTTCGTTCTCTTTCTGGTTACCATTCTCAGTTGTAAACCAACCTTTATTCTCTTCAGGCTTCATTTCAATTCTTGCATCTATCGTTCCATGAATTATCAAGAACTAGATATTTCTCAACTTCAATTACTAATTCACTATCAGGCTCCATTTTGGCAAACATATATTGAAAAATGCAATGAGAAAGACATAACACATGGTATTCAGGGCAGGGGTCTATTCTTGTCAGTATGATCTTAAACCTGGCACTGCCTACCTCATCAGGTAAAAGCATGCTTCTCATTTTAGGCAGCACAGTGGAGCCATAACCTAATACTTGACGTTGTGTTTCCAGGTGAGTGATAAATCTCTAGGTCTGCCCGAGTTACTGCGCAACACTCCACCAAAGTTGACAAGATCTGAATTTCATGGACATGTGTTCCCAGTACTGGGGGCTCTGGCCTCGTACCACACGTACCTGGAACCAAACTTGCAGCAGAAGATAATCAAATGTTTGGAGTTTGGGCTTGTATCACGGTGTGCGCGCCAGTGTGTGATGGCGCTGACCACGTGCACCCTGGAGATGAGCGATGCCATGTACAAGCTGCTGCCAGAGGTCCTGTTGAACCTCTCCAAAATATCAGCCACAGTACACGTCGCAGTCCCCATCCTGGAGTTTCTATCCAGTACGTATTTCTTTGCTACAAACAGTGACATTTCTTGTCTCTATATAAAAGTGACTTATGGCTGTGTACAGCTCAAAATAGCTTTTTTGTGCTTACTTTTACTTTATTGCTATGTAGAGGAAGTATTGTAATCCACATAAAAGTTGTTTGAGGTTTCACCAGAAAATGTCATAAGCTAAATCAGTATCTTCGCAAAATATTGGCTCTCCTGCCAATTTTCTGGGTTCTTGTGGGCTGCAGCAGTCTAGAGATACACAATGCAAGCAGCAGGAGACTTAGGGCCAGTTTCACTAACTGATGTTAAATTTTGACATTTAAAATTGTATCTTGTAGAGGTGTTCTGCGAGGCAATCGTGGCCAGTCATTGAACAATGTTGGTTTTAAAATTTTCTTGAACTTGTTGTTAAGCTGTGTCCATGCTGATTAACATTTAACAAAACTTGTCAAGTACAACGTGTTAATGTTTTGCATGTAGGCCGAATTTTGATCGCAGGATTGACTTAACATGTTAACTGAGAGTGTTGGGTTTTTGATGCTTTTGATGTAAAACTTGTTAACATCAATTCACTCTTTGCAAGTGATTGGGTGAGCTTCAAAAGTTTCTTGACACTAACCATGGCAGCAACATACTTCAGATTCGTGCACGCCATTCATCATATGCTTGATGTGCAGTTTACTTGTGTTGTTCTGTGCTCATTTCCTTGATTGTTTTGCTCCACATGACATTGAGGAGTGGATGAAAGAAAAGACACTTCCATTAATCAATTATGTTGAGACCATCATTGTGGATCATTTTGTGCAAAGAGTACAGGGACAAGATAAAAAGGCTGACAATTATACCGAACTATGTGCAATTTATTTTTGTTAAAGAAGCAACATCGAAAAAAAAAAAAGATTCATTCTACTCTCAATACAGTAGGGAACTGCAAAAAAGCGTCAAGTCCGGTAGCTGTAATGGCTGCTCTCAAATGTGTGTTCCTTTTGTGAATTACAGGTTCTACCTTGCTGAAAACAAATTTAAGTCACTTTTGCTCTTCTCAAGAAATTGTTGAAGCCAAACCTGTTCTCAGTTCAAAATAAACATTTAAGGTTTTGAATTGGTCGACTTAACACTTACACATAGTTAATGCAGGAACATGTTTTTGTAACACCTCAGATGTAAACACACAAATCAACAGTGGCCGATGGTTTCTGGAAAACTAGGCACAACATGAAGAAGAAAGTAAACTCTTAAAGATCAACAGAAATGCTAAAGAATTGCTTGTTTGGGAGAAGATCTTTATTAAGAAACATGAAGGATGTGTAATGAACTTCAAGATCCCTAATGACATCAACTTATGCCGCCACTTTCAACTACCTTTGATCTGGTCATTCAAACAGCAGCAGATGAGGTGCTACAAAAGCATGCTCCTGCATGTGTAAGTGTTGAGTCAGAACCTTAAATGTTGAATATTGCTTTCAGTGTGTTAAGTTCTTCCTGCAGTAGATTGCATTCAAAATATTTTCACTCCTGTGCCAATTAACTAGAGAAGGTCTCATCATCGTACCAATCACAGACACAAACAGTAATACCCAAATCTTTTGAGTCATTAGAGTCCATTTTTGTTTTAGTTGAGGGATGTTTCTGTCGCAACAAGTCAACCGCTGTGGATGGAATATTATTTTGAGTTATTGAATGCTGTTCCTAGCCAAAGAGGAGCCTTGTGTTGTCATAATGATTTTGGAAACTTGCAAGATGAGTTTTGAAAGTGATACAGGCTGTCTATAGTGGTCATCAGCAGGGCATACGAGTGGTTAAAATACTACCAACAGAAACATGTCTCTTTCTTCTAGGCTACAAGTATTAATTACTGTGAGATTTTAAGTTACTGCCACTTCCCATTTAATGGTACGTGATGGTATTTGAATTTCCAAAGCTGTTGTGTAGGAAGGTTTCCGAAGCAATTGTCTACTTCATCCTGTCAGTGATAACAGCTCAATTTCAATTGTCCACAACCAGTTTTAAAGTGTTGCAAATGATCTTTGCACTTGGCATGTTTGGTGCTCTGTTTCATGTTAGCATAATATTGCTTAGTAGGCTTGGGATAAATGTGTTCATTGCAGTTAAGTTCCTTGTGGATTTTCTCATCCATCTGTCAGTAATTTCTCTATACTTAGTAAACAATTCTGTAATTAATGCCTTTTAATGGTAAAAAATGAACATTTATATGTACATTGAAGTTTTTATTACTCTACCTACTCTAATATAGGATCATTCAAATAGCACGCCAATTTTGGTATATCAAATTATGAACTTTATTTTTTCAAAACACATTAACGAAATACAAAAACATGTTCATCACACCTTCCCATTTCATGTATGGAAAATGATGTCGGGAATATGACTACCTAACAAGTTTGCACTTGGATTTTGCAGACAATTCGTCGAATTTCCTTGAATGACTTTGGTAGCCATTGAGGGTCAGCTTTCTGCGAAATAAGCTGATCCAGGAACCGCTCATGGAGGAACCGAATTGTTTCACGGGAATCATGGCAGTGGCACCATTGTGCTGAAAACACAACTCTTTGAATGTCCATTCTGTTGAAATGAGGCCACAAAAACACACAGTATTGGCTTCCATTAACTGTCACAGCTTGTCTGCTTCATCTCAAAAAAAAAAAAAAAAGGAGCCGATGTTGCCTGCCCAAACTGTCACTCATTGTGGATGCATTTCCCTTTCTTGAATGATGTAAGGATTTTCTGACACCCAGATATGACAGTTCCGCTTATTCACAAATCCATTTAAGTGGAAGTGCACCTTGCTGCTGAAGATGGTTTTGCTTGCACAGCCATCGTCTTCTCAGAAACCAGTCAACAAAATTTTGCCTCTTCTCGTGATCGGCCACTTTCAGCTGCTGTGTTATCTGAATTTTGTAGCGGTAGAAATTGAGGTCATACCAAAGTATTGTGTATTGAAGAACGTCCTATGCCCAATTCTTGGGAACGGCAAAGAACTGATTTCATTGGGCACAGCCAAAATGTCAAGAACTACCACAATGTTTTGCTCAGATCGGCCAGAACAACAACGCCCAGGACTTTAAATGTTCACTGTTGAACCTGTTTCATTGTAGTTTTCATAAGTTTGCGAACTGTTGATTCATTCAGTGCTTCATTACACCCTAGAATCACGTGAAGTCGCCTGACAGTTGCTGTATAACTTTCTCCATTAAAAGTTTTCTTGTTGTGCAATAGTAAACTACTTCATGGCTAGACATAGAATGAAGAAATGTGAGAAATTCCGACTGAGGCAATAATCGGAATGTTTATGGATATAGCAACAATACAAAACAATGTGGCAACCAACAAACAAAAATTTATCAATCGATTCAAAACTGGTGCACTTTTCGAATGAGCCTTTAGTTGCCTGCTGCTGAAACAGAGCGCTGCAGTGTGTAGACAAAATTACATTGGAGTACATTCAGAAGCCATCTAGTTCAGTCATTACCTTCTTGAAAGCTGTTTTTGCAGTTGTCTTTGGCATTAACATGTTAGCTAACAATTTGCTATAAAAGCTTGATAAAATGCAAGTATTTTAACATTGTTACTAAACAAGAAGTTCGAACACATATAACATTTGTTTGTGAAAGCAAAATGTTCATCAGGAAGGTACAAAATACCAGAGTGTATTAACATGCAAAGAATACATATAAATTCAATTGCTTCTTGCACTGTCTCCCCTTAGACTGATAGGGTGATCATGAGGATCCAACAAGAACCCAGAAAATTGGGAGAAGAGGCAGTGGTTTGTCTTCCAGGTTGAGGGTTTCGTTTTTAAAAAGAGGGAGCTGATTTCCAAATCACCATTCAGCTAATATCGACAACATTATAATTTTAATAATTTGCACAACTTTTCTTAGACATCAAATTGTTGTCTGTAATACATAATAAAATTTATTGTATACATAATTTTTTATTTTTGAATAAATTGTCTTTACAAACGATTATGTTACTTAACAGAAGTATTGCTGAATCAAATTTTGGTACCCCTTCATTAAGGTGTCCCCATCTGTGGGTGGCAAACACAAGCCGAGAAAAACATTACTTCCATTTGCTGATGTTTTGCTATCAACTTACCTTGGTCATCTGTTGCTTTCTTCTGACCCCAACCTATTAGGGTACTCAAGGGCTAGGAAGTCTATTATTCTCCTTTCATCTCGTGTCTTCTTCCTGACTGAGTAACAGTTATTTCACTATCATCAAGAACAAAGAAATTCCAATTATACATACTGACCTACCATGGCATGTACAGGCGACTCTACATTGGCAGCGAGAGATAAGGTTGGTGGGAATTTTTCAGTTCTCCCGCCTAGGTCAATATGATTCACTGACCAATGGTAGGTGTGATCCTCCATTAAAATTGGGGGTTGTCAATGAGTGATGTAGCTGCCAAAACATAAAACTGTTGCTCATTCCAAAACAGCTATTTTACAGCTCATTAATGGACGAAATTGTATCTTTATAGAGAGGAGGATTCTACAATGAATATGACTCATTTCCAGAACTGTCAAAATTTAACAGCGGCAGATCTTTCATTACACTATTGGGAAGCAAGAACTCCAGTATACTGAACATTAGCAGCCAAAAAACTTTTGTTCGTCATCCTCCATGGTCTAAGGATTCCATGCTAGCCTGTAATTTGCGAGGTTGTGGCCTCAAACTCAGTGTAGGGCGATGGATTTTTTTGTCAGTTGTAAAAATCCTTAGCATGACTTGCTTTGAAAGGGAAGTAAAGCTGGTGGTCCCATGTCGTAGATTTATAGCACGTAAAAGAAACCTCAAGTCTGATAAAGAGGCCTCTGAGCAAAATTACAGGTCTTTCACACCCAATATAGAATGGGATGCTAAGGACCATAGTAGTTAAAGAGTGTCCACAAATAAAAATCAATTTAATTTTAACCAATCTTTGTTTATGCTTTGGACATATTTTGAGACTTCGTCCACATTGTCAGCATGTTCACTGATACTTGGAGAGGAAGATGTTGCAGTTGATATATTGTTGTTGCAATCTGGTTTTCTTGTGATTGTGTTGGCACCTGGCACTATATCTGAGATCATCACTTTATGAATATTTTTAGTTGTATACATTTACTCCAATATTGCTAAATCTCCACAGCTTTGTCTCCTAACATCAGTCCATGTAGATCTGATAAAAGGTCCTTGAAATATGCCAACACATAGACTAAAGTGTTCAAATTCAACTCAGCAATACTTCTCTTTAAGTATTATTAAAGTTTCACTGTTTTTATTACTTCTGTTATTCATAACAAGCGATCACATTCCAGAAATAAAATATATTGAGAAAGTTATGGTGGGAAAAGTGATCTTTGTATTAGTATAATTTTTGCACAGAAGTTATTATTATAATAATAATAATAATAATAATAATAATAATAATAATAATAATAATTTATTTGTCACAAACAATTACATACACTATATGATCAAAAGTATCCGGACACCCCCACAAACATACGTTTTTCATCTTAAGTGCATTGTGCTGCCACCTACTGTCTGGTAGTCATTATCCACGGGTGTTACTTGTGTCAGAAGTTTGTACACGAGATTTTCACAATCCTAAACTCCCTAGGTCCACTGTTTCTGATGTAATAGTGAAGTGGAAACGTGAATGGACATGTACAGCACAAAAGCGCACAGGCCGACCTCATCTATTGACTGACAGAGACCGCCGACATTTGAAAAGGATCGTAAAGAGTAATAGGCAGACATCTATCCAGACCATCACACAGGAATTCCAAACTGCATTAGGATCCACTCCAAGTACTATGACAGTTAGCCGTGAGGTGAGAAACCTCGGATTCCATGGTCAGGCGGCTGCTCATAAGCCACACATCATGCAGGAAAATGCCAAATGACGCCTCGCTTGGTGTAAGGAGTGTCAACATTATACGATTGAACAGTGGCAAAACATTGTGTGGAGTGACAAATCATGGTACACAATGTGGTGATCTGATGGCAGGGTGTGGGTATGGCGAATGCCTGGTGAACGTCATCTGCCAGCGTGTGTAGTGCCAACAGTGAAATTTGGAGGTGTGGCTGTGGTTTTCTTGGAGGGGCTTGCACCCTTTGTTGTTTTGTGTGGCACAATCGCACTGCAGACCTACATTGATATTTTAAGCACCTTTTTGCTTTGTTGAAGAGCAATTCGCGGATGGCGATTGCATCTTTCAACACGATCGAGCACCTGTTCATAGTGCATGGGCTGTGGCAGAGTGGTTACATGACAATAACATCCCTGTAATGGACTGGCCTGCACAGAGTCCTGACTTGAATCCTATAGAACACCTTTGGGATGTTTTGGAACGTCGACTTCGTGCCAGGTCTCACCAACCTACATCGATACCTCTCCTTAGTTCTGCACTCCGTGAAGAATGGGCTGTGATTCCCCAAGAAACCTTCCAGAACCTGATTGAAAGTATGCCTGCGAGAGTGAATGCTGTCATCAAGGCTAAGGGTGGGCCAACACCATATTGACTTCCAGCATTACCGATGGAGGGCGCCACGAACTTGTACATCATTTTCAGCCAGGTGTCCAGATACTTTTGATCACGTAGTGCAGGTTGTGCGAAAGCCCAGTAAACTGATGGCTTGTCAAATTACTCTATTTAAGCTAATACTATAAACAGTTAAAATAAGAAATATCATATACAGTGTTATTTACATAATTTTGTACATATTTAACAGGTTAAGTAGAGATTATGGTCTTAGAGGCTGTCTTCCATGTATTCTTTTACAGAGCAAGAAGCTTTTTCTGTTAAAGTCCTTTTTAATGTGATGAGAAACATGTTTTTATCTTTAATTTCTCTATATTTATGAGGTAGTTTGTTGTAAATTTTGATACCCGAGTAGAAAGGACTTTTTTCAATTAGTGAGAGTCTATGTGCTGGTACTTTAAGATAATTTTGTGATTTGGTTTCATGCTATGTGCATTCTGTTTAATATAATATTTATCAAAATTTTCATAAATGTGTTTGGCTAATTCATAAATGTACAGTGAGGGCAGAGTAAGTGTATTTAGTTTCCAAAATAAGTTCCTACAAGAGTTTCTTGGGCTAACGTGCATCATAATGTGAATAATCTTTTTTTGTAAATTAAATATTTTGTCTGAACAGTTTCTGCTCCCCAGAGAATGATGCCATATGCCATTATGGACTGAAAATAGCTATAGTAAACAATTTTTCTGGTTTCTATGTTGGTAATTTTTGTTAGACAATACATATTGAAACAGGCGCTATTTAGTCTTGCCCATATATTCCTCCCATTTTAGTTATTCATTAATGTGTACCCCTAAGATTTTGCTGGTAGATACAGGACTTACTGAAATGCTACTTGAATTATTTATATTATTATTTTTTCTCGGATGTGTTTTAAATTGTACTAACACAGTTTTTGTTATATTTAATTTTAATCCATTACAATTAAACCAATTTTATAGTGTGCTTAGTGTTTTATTTGTGAGGCATTTTTAATTATATAATTCTTTCTGTGTTGGAGTTTGTAACACTAAAACATCACATTTCATACCAGATGCTTTGAAACTACTAAATATCCAACAGAAATCATTCCAGTTTACCATAGAAATAAAAGAAAACAGAATTTTATCTAACTTTTAGAATTAAACCAGCCCAAGTTGACAACTTCATAAAAAACAACCCTCACAAACATGCAGCTTTGAACAGCCCAACCCGCAGACACCATTAACGGAAGAACAGTATAAAATTGAATATGAACACATAATATCCACATCAGCCCACAACTAATAGACAAGAAAATAAAGTACAAATCACAGACAGCACAAAACTTAGTTAAACTAAAGAAAAACCCAATTTCAAGCAATTTACATACCACCCAGCACTGTATCACAAATTCCAAAAAGATCTGGAATCACATTAGCTCCGCAAACAACTTCAGCCTACAAAAAATACTGTTCATTAATGTAAAGGATCCCATCCCATAACCCTGAATATCTGGCATTTACAGAATTTTGTGCAGACTGCAACAAACTTTACATAGGAAAAACCAAGAGAAATCTTGAAACAAGACTGAAAATACATCTTAAGGGCACTTAAATACAAACAAAAGACAAATCCGCCATTGCTTACCACTTCTGATAAATCAACCATGAAGTAGTACAAAATATAACACTCGTAAAATCTACAAGATATGCAGCAGAATTAGATGTTTGGTAAAAAAAAAAAAAAAACATATCTTAAAAAAATAACATCCTAAATTTTGATTTGCTGCCACATAGTATGCTCTGGAAATTAATAAAACAAGCACCAATCACATCAAATCCATCCCTTTTCAAACCCACTGGAAAAAATACTGCGCCAGAGAATGCTGACAATGAAGTAAACAAGCCTTGAAACATGTCTAGGTAAAATTACCTTTTAGTGATGTTTTAGTGTTACAAAGAGCAACCCAGAAATGATTATTTTGAATTAGTGTTGGCTAAAAACAAAGAATTAGATAAAATAGACTATTTATTCAAAATATACAATTAATAACTGTGTTAAAATACGAATGAAGTATTTTGTTTTGTGATTGTTTCAGCCCTGACGAAGTTACCGAAAGTGTTTGCCAGTTTTGTGGGAGACCAGTATATGTCTGTGTTTGCAATCTCTCTTCCGTACACCAATCCATTCAAGTACAACCATTATACTGTGTCTCTGGCACACCACGTTATAGCAATGTGGTTCCTCAAGTGCCGTCTGTCATTTCGTCGAGATTTTGTCAGGTTCATCACATGCGTAAGTAACACTCCTATGTTTACATTCTTTGAACCAAACAGACATAGATCTCAATGGGGTATAGTAATCACAAGCATTTTTCTTTTATCTTTCATAAATTTGTGAAAAGAACATTTGGGAACTGCAGGTGGGTGATAACGTTTGTGCTTGAGGGGTGAGGTAATGGCTGCTCCACAGTAGAATCTGCACAGAGTTTCTGCACTTAAATTATTGCATCACAGGAATTGTATTTAATTTCCAAACAGTTCTTTCCTTGGAATTAATTGTTCTTCCTCACAAGCGGTGTGTGTTGGGTAAGGTTGGAAAGGTAGAGTCAGAGGACTGAAATATTCAATGCCATCGCCGGGATTTGAACCACAGATCTCCCGGTTTCCATCCAGTTGCTCTAACCACACTCAAGTTGACCTACTAATGGTTGAAGCTATGAAGCCTGGGACTTAAACACTTGCAGCATTGTAAGTTGCCATTGGGGTACGTCATCTCAATACAATTTGAGATCTCCTTGTGATTTACCGGAAAAAATGCAAATCAGTGAATTTAATGTCATACTGGCATCTTGTCATGGTTAAAGCAACCGGACGGAAACTGGAAGATCTGCGGTTCAAATCCCGGCGATGGCATTGAATTTTTCAATCGTCGGATTCTACCTTTTCAATTCTTTCCTTATTTGCAATTTTCTGATATTTAAAGAAAGTGAATTGTAATACAATTCTTTCAACTCTGAAAGGAAATAAATATTGTAACTCGCACATCTGCACAGACACATGGTGTAAATTGGGGGTTGAAAATAAGGGTAGGAGTGAATTTTGAAAGTCATGCGTGGCATAGAATTTCACTCATACCTAAAGTGTGAATGTCTAAATACCTGTCCAGACATATGGTCAAATGCTGAATATTTGTTCATAAGGTGTTGAAAATATGAGCGGGGTAGTTCTCTTTCTTTTTTACTTTCTCTACTACAACTATAGTAAGTAGAGGAAGTATTGCTTTCCACCTAAACATTTACTGCCAAAATTTCACTGGAAATACATGTTTTGAGGTCTACTGAATCTGGAACAATGCATTTTAGAAAAAGGTCCATGTGTGTCTACAAAAGCATAATTCAAAAATGAAAATTTGGCTAAATACCAAACTTGGTATTTAAGTTCAGAGTCCTCCAAAGATGCAACACAAAGATTTTAAAAAAAATCTCGTGCCACAAACTATCCTTTACATGGAAAAATTTTTTGTTTGATTTTTTTAAAAAATGGCTAATGATTTAGGTTAAAATACCACATGTTAAAGATATTTGCTTGACAAATGAAATTTTTATATCTTGAATATTTTTGGAAATAGTGCATGAGGTTGTCTTTATTCAGAATAAATTTTTTATAACTTGTAAACTGTAGGAGATGGACAGAAACTTACTAAATAAAGGATGTAGATCTCCTTAAACCATACAGTTTATGTCAAAATTTTTTGTGCCATTAACGATTTCCAAGATATGTTTTATTATAGAGTTAAAAAATTAAATTGAGTTTAATTTTGGATGCTCTTTAACTACTATGGTTCTTAGCTTCCCATTCTATATTGGGTGTGAATGGAAATTTTGCTCAGAGGCCTCTTTATCAGGATTGAGGTTCTTTTATGTGCATAAATCTACGACACAGGACCACCGGCTTTACTTCCCAACATTGAACGATTGTTTGCCAACATACACCAAGTCACAATTTTCACACTTGTATGTGTGAGGAATTACCTTTTAATAATGTATGTGTGCGTGTGCGTGCGTGCGTGCGTGCGTGTGTGCGTGCGTGCGCGCGTGTGTGTGGTTTTTTTTTTTATTCACCGAGAGAATTTTCTTACAAATTCATGGCTTCGTCAAAATTTAATTCATGGCTTCGTCAAAATGTTTGTAGAAGAGTAGAGAAAGTCACGTGAATGTGATACATCAGAATTTTTTTATGTTACATTAACTAGCTTATATGTTAAGCTTTGTAAAGCTACATATTGGTGGTATCTGGGATGGAGATGGCTTCTCTTTGTGTCTACATGCGTCAATTTTCTGTAGATAACAAATGTCTTGTTAAGTTTGTTCCTTAAGATTTTTGGATCCAAAAACTGCAGACACCCATATTTTACTTTTCACTGAGGATTTGATGTGTGTCATTTAAATTTAATAGTTTAACTGCATCATTTAACCTATTTAAGGTAGATTAAAATTTTAATGTCTTGTCTGGAACTGAATCTATCTCTTGCTTGACAAACCATTACACCACACAGAAACTGTTTCCAATGGAGTGTATAAACATGTTAACAGTGTGTCGGTTGCTAGTCTGGATTCCATTATGGTTGTATTCTACTTCAAATAGTAATAAACATTTTAAAAAATCTGATGTGTTACACTCGCATGACTCTCTACTCTGGTACAAACTATTTTTACAAACGCTTATTCTCCATCTACTTCATGATAATTTTATTGCTAATTTTCTTGTAGATGCAAGGGGAATTGGTAGGCTTTAAGCGATAGTCAAATATTTTAGGAGCTGGTTGCTATGTGGCGTATTCCATTCTATTTGCATTACCAGCACAAAAAAAAATGAATAGCGAATTCCCATTTGAGAAAAAGTATAAGTATTGGAAAATTCAAGGGAATAACAAGCAATAACTCGAAAATGGTTCACTCAACAACAAAAATGTATATGACATAAATTGTGTATTTTAAGGTGATCTAGAGTTTTTGTGTAGTAAAATTTTCTCTATCTCTTATGCAAAAGTCGTTTACAATGAAGAATACTTTTGGAGACCTTCCCAGAAAATTCAAGATATACATTTTATTCGTCATGAAAGTATCTTAAACATATATTTTAATCAAAATCATTAGTCATCTTTGAGAAAATTAAAATTTTCAAAAAATGTTCCATGTAAAGGGTAATCTGGGGTGGGTGGATTTTCTTGAAAACCTTCGTGTCGCATCCGTGGACGTTACTGAACCTAAATACCAGGTTTGGTGTTTATCCGATTGTTCATTTCTGAGTTATGCTGTTCACAGACAGACACACACATGGACATGTTTCTAAAAATGCTTTTTTTGGGTTCAGGGGGCCTCAAAACACGTATTTCTGGTGAAATCTTGGTATCGAATTTTTGGGTGGAATACAATACTTCCCCTACTTACTATATGTAGTAGAGAAAGTAAAAAAGGATATTCTCTTCCATCAGTTTTAGCTAGAAAGGTCATCAGCTCGATTCAGAAATACTCAGCTACAATCTGGATTTGAAGGCTCTTTATGTTAATTTTGCACCACTCTGAAGCAAATTTTGTTTGGTTTGTAAACAGATGGAGGAGGTGTTTGCACCTGAAAACAAACTTTTCACATTACAGCTAATGAGGAGTGTATCTGGCATTGCAGGGCCTGAAAGCTAATGTCCTGGTGCCATTTGAAGAAGGGCAGGTAATGAAGAAAGAGCTAGTGAACGAGGACTCGTCCAATCGCAAGCGCAGTTCAAGTCTGACCGAACAAGGAAGTCGACATAATAGCACAACAAGTATCAGACCTATACCTCGCACAGGGGCCATGGATCTGAAACCTCCAATAGATGAGGCCCTCATGACCTTCCACGTTGAACTGACAGAGACGTGCATAGATCTGATGGCTCGCTACACTTTTTCATCGTGTTCTGCCTTCCCTAAAAGGTAATGGCAATAGTAGTTAGTCTTGATGATAATGGCACGAGTGTCATGTTAGACTATCCACAAGTTGGATACAAGATTACTTTATAAATTGTATGAACTAAATCACAAAATAATTTAGCATCCGTAGCTGACAAATGAGAGCTTCTCTCCCTGCATTTCATTTGTTATTACCTGGCATGTTGAACCAATAAGCTGGGAGGGAAGTGAGCAGGTGTTACAGACTGGGATGTAGCCTACTATCAACACAGCATGGTAAGTATAAATGCAGATCTTAATTATTCTAATAATATGGAGCAGTTTTTGCATCTTCATTGCTCAGAGAAAAGAATATCACAAAGCTTCTTTCATCTTCTCTCCATAAGCCACACAATTTGGAATACCTGTATTATGTCATTGCTATTATTGGCACATGTATCATAATGAACCAATTATGCACAATACTGAATACAGTAACAAACTATTTATAATGATAGGATTCTATAAAATCATTTATAATTTCCCCTCTCCATGTCTAGTTAAATTCTCCTTTCTACTACCAATTACCTAAGGTGTGAAGCAGAAATCGATTGAAGTACAGTCATTGCAAAGCTCAATTCAAAACAAAATAACAAAATTTATAACATTTAATTTAGAACAGTGTATAAGAAACTTTGAAAATTATATAGAATCACTTCAACAGAAGAATAAGAAATATTTAACAAACATGTAAAATTGAATATATGTAATATTTGAGAATAATTTATTTATATAATGAAAAATTGTAAATGATCAACAAAATCTCAAGAAAATAGTGCAATAGGAATAATATAAATGATAGGAATTAATTTATAAGCCAAAATGTTATAAAATAAATGTACATAAATAAAGGAATGACCATAGCAATGCGAGGCTGTAGCACTGAAGTTCTCGTTGCTAAAAATGCAAAACTCAACGAGATAAAAAGGAGGATACAATTGTATTTTTGAAGGCAGCACACACACATTTTGACGCAGAAAAGAAAATTTCAGAAAAATATATCTGTGGATAAGAAGTAGTATATATTTTATGTGAGGTAGAGCGATAATTCTGTGGGATCATGTGTTTATATGAAGTGGGAAGATTTGTGGTAGATGATCAATTTGTATGCCTCCACAGTAAGGCATCGAGAAGAAAAATTTGTCAACATGTTTGTCGCCTGAGCTAAGATTTCCTCAAGACAGTAGTAGTGGTTTTGGGCTCCCAACTGATAAATATTTTATTGAAAGATTAAGTAACAAATAAAGAAAGCATGTTAAGATATATTTAAAGCCATAGTCAAAACACAAAGCCAAAACTAACTTGAGATTTTCTCTGATAAAATTTTATCTGATTTGAATTTGTTGATTTCAACCACAAACATTAAAAAAAAAATAATTGAAAGAGTCTCATAGGGGCAGAACGGGAAGTACTTTCAATAAAAGAAATTACTAACTGAAACATGAATTATTATT
Source organism: Deroplatys truncata (assembly GCA_030765065.1). Taxonomy (NCBI): domain Eukaryota; kingdom Metazoa; phylum Arthropoda; class Insecta; order Mantodea; family Mantidae; genus Deroplatys; species Deroplatys truncata. The sequence continues at coordinate 8,773,908 of CM060985.1, read as the reverse complement.
TTACTAATGCAGCAAGCCATATAAATGTGTTGTTTAGTGACAGCTGGAGAAAGATTGTTAGAATTGTGTATACCAATAAAAAGTACTTGAGAAAGAGAAACATATATTGTTGAATTAAATAAAGAACACAGAGAGAGTATTGGTTAGTATAAGCAGGTGTGTGGAGGCTAAAAGGGATAAGAAAAAACTTTCCCACAGAATTAGTGTCCATTATTTGGAGAAAAGGAAATTATGGAACATATAGTTTTTGAATGTAAAGGAACAGAGATTTGGAGAAAAGAACGTATAAATGGGAAATGGCTTAAATTAGACAGAAAGGTAGAATTAATTAAGCTCTATAGTGAAGAAAGCAAGAAGGTAGGTGGGTACTTAACTAAAGCCAAAAAGATTTGGAATTGGTCAATAAAAAGAGAAGTAAATCAAACACAAACTGAAAGGGTGTTAAAACAGATGTTAACAGCCTGAGCTGACTGCTTAGCCATATTCTTTTGTATTGATGTTTAGTACATATTAAAAAATACACACGCATGCACAGGTGTGTGTGCTAAGAAATAATTCCTGAAACACCGCAACTTTCAATTCCATATAAAAGCAGCTGCATATAGCAGAAATCCACACTGTTTGAGTTTTCCTAATTCTAAAAAGTATGAATTGAATAAATGATGTTTTGTTTTTGAAAAGAGTTTGAAATAACAAGGCTAGCTTAACGAGTTTATCATACAGGTGGAAACCAAATCACATCAGGTACATCAGGGATTTAACACAGGAAGTGAGTCTTTCTCAAATACTCCCTCCCCTGCTGAGGTTAAAGAAACATTTTATAAGAGTGCTAAGAAAGAAAGTGGAAGTCCAAAACCAGCAAGTTCATTTGTTTTTATTTTCTCTACCACATACTAGTAGACAAACAAGGTATGGCATTATGATGTCAAAATTTCACCAGAAATACAAGTTTTGAGGCCTACTGAATGCATAATGAAAAGCATTTTTAGAAAAAAAACTGTCTTGGGTATGTGCATGCAAAAAGAATGACTGAATTCAATATCTTACAAAGATGCAACAAGAAGATTTTAAAGACAGTCCACCCTTACCCCCAAATAACCTTACATGGAACATTTTTAATTTTTTTTTTTTTTTTTTTTATTTTCTTAAAACTGGCTCTAATGATTTTGATTAAAATGCGTATATTTAAGTCATTTACATGAGAAATAAAATGTGTATCTCAAATTTTGCATATAGTTTCTGAAGTCCTCTTTATTTGGAAGGTACTTTGTATAAATGGTAAATGATGTTGGACGAAATTGTTAAAATACATAATTTATTCCAAGTAACTTTTTTTGTGGCATCAGCCATTTTTGAGATATCTGTTATTAATAGTTAAAATTGTTCAATACTTAGTCATTGTTTTAAAATTTGTCAACATGCAGTTGTTTCTCACGATATCATGGAAACAGTATGAAATTTTAAGGCAGCATATAGCGTCCAGTTGTTAAACATTTGACTATCGCTGTTTTCTTGGTATCTATAACGAAATGTGTAATGTAGCTATTTCTGTAAAGGTTTATTGGGATTAAAATGTAGTAGATACAAAAATAAAGTTTTGTAACAATAGTTTGTATACTCAGTAATAAATAATAGAGGGTAAAGAAAGTGATGTAAATGTAACTCATCAGACTTTTTGTAGAGGAAAGAATAATATGTCAACTTCTGTTTGTTGTGTGCATTGACTCTACAAATAAGAGTCATGATATGAAAATGGGAGTTTTCTGCTATTGGTGTTTTTTGTCCCCAAACTACTAGACCATGACTTACATTTTAGTCTAGTCCGAACAAAACTTCTAGAATGATTGTGAACAGTTTGAAAGAGATGATGTTATTGATTGCAGGTTCCCGACAGCAGATTTCTTGCTGAGTGGAGGACAGAGCATGACTTGGCTGTTAGGTAACAAACTGATAACTGTTACAACAAGTGGCTGCAGCACTAAAGTCCTGAAGAACGGCCTCTGTGACAAGTGCTGGCTGCTATGTCGTGCTGACAAAGGTAGCCCATTGCCATCTCGTTGTAAACTTTAAAAATTCATGTAAAATCAACTGATATAATTTCTTTCCTGAAATTTGCATGCATGATATTGGAAGCATTTACTGGACGATTTTTATGGCCTAATATAATTATTGGGTGTGGTAAATCTCAGAACAGTTCTCTCATTAAAGGGCAACACAACAATAGAACTTTCACTATTTTTCCTCCCTATTGTAGTATACAACAAGCCTTTTTTCCCAGTATTTCTTGCTTCTGGAATGTGCATTCGAAAAGCAGTGTATCTTTTAGCTTGCAGATGGAGTGAAGGTCGACCTCTAATCAGCTGCTGAATAAGAGCACAAAAGCATATGAACACCCTAACTTTTGACATCTTGCAGATTTATTGATTATTCTTTCTTTGAATGCAATTAAATGTAATGTATGGTATGATAATTTAAAATCTACGGCATATGAATATATTGCACCACTCTTCTAAACTCAGTGAAATGTGACAGCAGGGTCAGTAGCATATCTTGACTTGTGCACGTTTTAAGGAGCCTTTACACATGTGCAACTGGTATGACATAACTACCTTATGGGCCAAATATGTACGGGTTGTGCATAGTTAAAGACATGCAGGAAGCTTCTCCCATGATATGTTTCCACACTATTACTACAATTTTATGTTGAATCCACTAGATGGTAGCACTATGGCAGAAGTAGGTAATGTGCACGAGCACGGAAAGTTCTCCGGTTTATTCCATACTCTCAACTACAACTTAATTTATACACTACTTTGTTCTCCTAAAACACTGTACTTATGTACACAAACATCTACCAAGCAGCCCCTTCTTTCATCAAATGATTTATGCATTATTATTATTGTTGGGAGCATTTGCAGTTATATCAGTTTGTTCATAAGGATAACTGTTATGCAGCAGATCATACATATTTCACATATTGAAGGCTGTGTGACTAAAATTTTGTGAAACACAATTGACATACGCACATGTCTAGCAGACAGAAATATTTTCCTGTGCATCACATTATAGGGAACAAACTGACAACTCCCATTCACTTCTGATAGTCAAGGGCACATTTTGTTTTCTATACCTCCTCTCTGGGTGTCTAACCTTTCCTTCTTCTCAGCTTGCTTGTTGCTGTAATTTCAGCAGCTTCATGTTACACTGATGGGAAATAAACATCTGTGCTGTCATGTCATATTTTCACACACAGCACATTCATTGCTGCCACGTTTCATCTTATTATGACATATCCTTTGTTCTTACAGTACCAATATTAGTCTTCTAAAGAGAATGGACATCCTTTGAATGGCACCTGAGAGTTTAAAATGCAAATATATGTAGTTTTATTGGTCAGTGCATACTTGTGAGCTACGAATAAATACCATTACTAAGCTATGTGAGTACAGCTCATCATACAGTGTGAAGGGTTAAGACCTCCCTTTCACAGCTATGCTGATGCATTGAATGCATGAAATTGTGTCAATATAATGTGCAGTGGTTTACGTTGGTAAGTAGACACTCAACTGTCTGGTTGTTGCAAGGCATGCCTTCCATCCACTCAGGTGAAATGTTTTCATACTTGCTGCTCACTAGAAGCATTGGCACCTTTCTGCACACTCTACTGTACAAGTCGGTGTATACCTCACTATAAAAAATAAACACAAAAATATACAAACTTCATTAAATTTGAAGGGAAAAAACTCTGGAATGATTTTGGCAGCATAAGAGACAGTACTGCACTGCTGTTATAAATTGCTAGTTGCTTAGCTGGCATTGCACTGGCAGGTTTTTGAACCTCAAATGATGTCAACAGATATTCTTCATGAAATTATTGTAGATCTTTATGGTGAATACTCCCCTTTACCCATTAACATTGTAATTTTGCAATCCTGTGATATTATTTAAAACTTAGGAAAAACCCCACCTGATATTTAAGGAAATGTGTATGAAATATCAGCAGATATATTTCTGTTTCCCTTTACCTCTCCTCCTGTAATTATCTGTTAGCGGTGAAGGAATTACTGGAATGGTCAGGTAATTTTTAGATAATCACTTCTTCTTCAATAAGTGATTTTTAGCATAAGTGTTGTTGTATTTATGTCCCCAAGGACTTACAAGCCCATGCCTTGGGTCAGTAGCAGGCAAACTCTGGATCATAGCATATCCAGGATGGGTGATCAGCCCAATGCCTGGTATGACAGTGAATAAGAGCGAAATGAAATGTAGTAATGATAGGAAAATTTGCAGATCAAATTATCCTAAGGAAAACTGAGAAAGAATCAGTTGGGTTAGTCGGCCATGGGGGTTTAACCCAGAACCTGCCGAATGCAAGTCACATATGTTAACATGGTACCACCTTTCTCAATAGATGAAGCTTTAACTTTGGTATCGTTATTTAATAATGTAAAGGCTACACACTTTTCACATAATACAGAAAAGCCCTGACATCAATACTGGTGAATATGAAGATTCCCCGCTTCCGGGCTATGAAGCCTGTAATCATTGAGAAAAATAATCTTCTCAGTTGTTAATTATAAGTAATAAATAATCCACTCAACCTGATATATATGTAGACCACAAATTGTCATTCAACTGTAGTATATAAATCCAAGAATAAAAGGTTTTGGTAAACCTATGTGTACTTTACATTCTACAAGTGTGATATGTTGTTCCATGACTCCCTAATGTTTTATTTACACTGTATCTAGGTGTTGCCCAGGCACTCCTGACATATTTGAGCACATTCTCAATTCATCACAATAAATTTATAATAGAAAGTGCAATAATTATGGTCATGACAAAATAACAGATGGACAAGAATATGATTAACCATTAAGGACTAATCAGGATGAAAAAAACAGTTATAATTTGTATGTCGTATCAAAACGTGGTCAAACACATGACAGGCAACTTTCTTAAGCATTACACCTTCACGTAATGAACTCACATATCATCATGATCTATAAAGACATTATTTCCATTACAATTACTGCATTGTGGTTGTGTTTCATTTGTAATTACAGTAAAACTTAAATGAAACAGTTGATTTATCCACCCACATAGAGTTGCAGTACATTGTAAGCTTAAGAAAAAGAGAAAATCTTACTACACAAAAAATGTTAGTAGCATTAACTATTTCCAAGATATTCCTTGTTATTGGTTTGGATTTTCAAATACTTTTACTTTTTTGAAGTGGTAAGTCAGTATTCATTTTTTCTCCTCGACATGGTATTTCAAGGTCATCAAATAGCAATCCACTTTTCAAAAGTCTGACAATCACTTTAGCTCACTGTATATTCTTTGTATACCTACAACAGAATATATAATGAAAGTTTATCTGTAATAAAAGAAGAAAGAGAGAGAACAGTTAGCTATAGTGTACAGTGCAGTCATTTTAAGATAAGGCCGCAGACCGGCTGTATGTGTAGCACACTGTACTGCAGTGCTTTTCTTATGCACAACTGGTAGCACGTGATACTTTCAAGCTTATCTGTATCAGTCACTGCTGTGCATCTCAGAGGTGAAAGTTTATTCAAAATATATATGTTTTTCTTAAGAGTGTTAATGATTTGTCAATGCCTGTCGACAAATTCACAGTTGAACAATGAATTTCTATGCATGATACATACGTAAAAATGGAATACTGTAGACAGGTGTGTAGACAATTTCCTGATATTCCAGTTCTAGGTAGAGAAACTGTTAGACATTGCTAAACCTAAGAAGAAAAAACAAAAAGATGTTCTGAGGAAAAAATTGGTGCATGTATTTGTGAGGAGCCCTAAAAAGTAAAGTTTATAGGAACAATTCCCACACCATAAACTTAAAAACAGAAATTATGTGTGTGAATGGAAATTTCATCCAAAGATACAGGAATGTCTTCAAGAGATGGATGCCACTTATAACAAGGTTAGTACTCTCATTTGTGAGTAAGTAACGTGGGAGTTACGGAATGAAAAACCCCCAATCGCAATCCGTGCCCTCACCATAAAACTACCACACTGTAGAAGAAGAGTAGTAAAACACACAAGATTTTTATCTAATATTATCCCAAGGAAGTACTATTTCTATATTGTCAATAAATACTTTTGTGTTTATGATGTTTCTGTCATGCTGTACTCTGATCTGGAAGGAAACACATATTTTCAGTGAAATATGCGAAACATAGACAGAGTATAATATACAAGTTTTGTGTGTGTGTTACAACACTTAGTGTAACTAAATCCACTTGTCACTAAAACTGTATTTTTGTAAATGTATAACGTTACTAAGAGCTTGTTGGTATAGTAAGTGCATGTGTTTGTTATGTTTAGAAGCAATGACACCAGAAGGATCTGCAGACCAAGATAGCTTTGGTACAAGACGCCGTCACAAGTCAGCTGTGCAGCGCAGTGTCAGCACTGAGGTGAGTAACAGTTGCTACTGGAGATACAAAAAAGTAAGCATAGCTGCAGCACAAGTATTCTTATAACGAGTTCCAAAAGTAACACTGGCTGCAGAGAGTACAACAGTAACAATGTTCAGGATGTGAGATCTTGCTTCCAAGTTATACAAGAGGGCAACATCCACTAGAAATGTTCCAGCCAATCAGACTTAATCATGTTCTTGAGCTGTTGCAATACACTTGAGAGATGCCTTTTTGGGACATATAACCATTAGTATCATGGAAACTTATGTAGCATCTTTCAATAAGAGTGTCATACTTTTGAAATGAAAAAAAAAGTGGTGTAAACGAAAGATGTTTGTTTAATTATTACTGTTTTGAAATACCTTAATGACATTATGTGTGGAAGAGAGCATCAGTTAAATGGCCACCAAAGCTTCATTGAGTTGCTTGTGTGCGTATCTTCCAATTTAGAATTACAGACAAACATAAACCACACACAATTTCAGAAATAACTTGTGTGATGATGTTCCTTAGGTCATTAACTGTTTCTCGCATGTTAACATAAACCCTCCATAGGAAATAGTCTAACACCATTAAATCACATGATCTTGGAGGCCAGTTAACATCACCACCACGTGAAATGATGAAGCCTCTGAACTTGTCATTCAAAAGGTTTATTGTTTCATGACCATTATAACAAGTGGTGCCATCTTGCTAAAACCAAACTTGTTGAGATCCATATGTTCCAATTCAAGCTATAAATCATCTCTTATATAGCCCGGTGTCTTTCACCATTGACAGTCAAACCCTCTCCTCATTTGTTTTGAAAAACATAAACGCCTATGACTGTGCCATACCAAAGTCTAAACCAGAGTGTAATCTTTTGGGAATGGAGTGTTCCATCGGATTTTCATTGCTCCAATAGTGGCAATTTTGTTTGTTGATTAGACAATTCATCAAAAAATGGCCTCATAACTAAAGATGATTTTTTTGGCTGAAAGTAGGTTCAACTTCCAATTGCAGTTGAATATACGGTGCAATCTATGCTCATTTGGCTTCAGTTCCTGACTTAACACAAATTTCTAAGGGTGAAACTTCAGGTCCATATGCAAAATCTGGCAAGTTGTCGATGAAATTTGCAATTTTGTGTGCACTTGAAAATTGTTTTTTGTGCATCCTTGCATATGTACACTTTCACAAACAGTATTTATGTTACGTTGATATTGTAATGAAAAGAAGCTAGAAACAGTGATGTGTATTGAATTTATTTAAAGGTGAGTCGGAATTGTTACAGTAACATCACTTAACATGTTTCGGGAAACCGTTGTTCCCATCCTCAGAAGGTTAATTCGACTGTGGATACCAAACACTGGATGTAATGCACAGAATGTTTGGCAAACAGATCAGCCATTTAGATAATTTTTCATGATTTCTACACATTGTGAAATCATGAAACATTCCATTATTGTTTGTCAATAACAACTGTAACTAGTAAAAAGATTACCACTATAGCTTTATAAATATGGCACACTTATTGAAAGACCCTATACAGTATAGCTATTATGATGATAATGGACGTGAATTCCTTTGACATTAGTTAACTGAGCAGCAATTATAATAAACATATAGATATATTGTTGTTAATAGTATGTTAGTGCATGGTGGAAGGGAGAGAAAAATGGAGGGGAGCATGTCTTCCAATACCAGAACAATCAATAACAACTGAACAAGTCAGCCAATGAAGTACAAACAATCAACCAATAATACAAAAGAACTTTACGTATATATTGTAATGAAAAGAAGCTAGAAACAGTGATGTGTATTGAATTTATTAAAGGTGAGTCGAAATTGTAACACTAACATCACTTAAGTTTACTCACTTAACATGTTTCGGGAAACCGTTGTTCCCATCCTCAGAAGGTTAACTCGACTAATTTTTAATAAATTCAAAAGAACTTTGTTTATCGATACTTGGTGGGACCAGAGGTAATCCGGAAACAAACTATTAAATCAATACAAACACTGATGTATGAGTAAAATTTGGATCACTGCAAAATGAGAAGAGCAAAGAATTGAAAGCCTTTCAGATGAGACATGTATGACTGTTAATGAAACATAATCTCTCACACATAAGTTTTATTGTTGTGCAACAGTGGCGATGGTAATGGTGCTTATTGATTAGCTCACAGTGTGCAACCAATGGTGATCTCTACACAGTGCCAATATTATAAACATATATGAGGGGTATTTCAAAAGTAAGGTCCATTTTGCAATAAAGTACGAACTACTAAATATTTTTCCATCATTTGTTTTTTACTCAAGCCTTTAAACCTTACATTACCTTTCTGCCAGTCATCAATGTTTGTTTAACCTTTGCCTTATTGTAACACATTGTTTAGAAACTCGTCACAGACTCCGTCTGCCAGTACATCTAGGAAACATGTAGCTGTTTCTGAAGTTGAATTTTTCTGTATTAAAATGAGCTGTAATAATCTTTTAGGAAATGTTTGCAGTACATGTATGAAAGCTGTTTGAGGGTCCAAAATTTTTACTTGTACCATGTACATAGCAAGTAGGGAAGATACTGCATTCCACCCAAAAATGTGATACCAAGATTTCACTAGAAATACATGTTTTGAAGTCCCCTGAATAAATAAATAAAACAAGTTTTAGAAAAAGGTTCATGTGTGTACATGCAGTCGTCCTCCGTGGACTAGTGGTACCGTGCTATCCTCTAGTTTCCTAGGTCGCAGGTTCAAACCCAGCGGAGGGCGATGGATTTTTTTGGATGTAAAAATCCTTAGCATGGCTTCCTTTGGAAGGGAAGTAAAGCTGGTGGTCCTGTGTTGTAGATTTACGGCATGTAAAAGAACCTCAAGCCTGATAAAGAGGCCTCTGAGCAAAATTACCATTCTTTCATGCCCAATATAGAATGGGATGCTAAGGACCATAGCAGTCAAAGAGCGTCCATAAATAAAAAAAACTCAATTTAATTTGTGTACATGTGTGCAGCGTAACTCAAAACAAAGAGTCAGATAAATACCAAACTTGGTATTTAGGTTCAGTGCATTTCAAAATATGAATGAAGATTTTCAAGAAAATCCCCCATGCCATACTACCCTTTACATAGGAGATTTTCTGAAAATTTTTATTTTATAAAAATGGCTTTAACGATTTTGATTAAAATACCATATATTAAATATATTTACATGACAAATAAAATGTATATCTTGAATTTTTTGGGATAGCCTATGAAGTCCTGTTCATTCAGAAGGAATTTTGTATACCTGGTAAACGTTAAGCAATAGAAAAAGCTACTGCACTGGAAATGTAGATTTAGTTCAAATAACTTTTTTGTGGCATCAGCCATTTCCGAGATACGTCATTAATGTTTGAACTGTTCAATACGTAGCCATTCCTTTCAAGTCCTGTCGATTTTCAGCTATTTCAGCAATATCATGAAAAGAGTATGGAAATTTAAGGGCAGCATATAGCATCCAGTTCTAAAACATTTGACTCCGGCTATTTCCTTTGTACCCATAACAAAATATGTAAGGAACTATTTCTGGAAAGGTTTATCTTGATTAAAATTAAGTATATAGTAAAATAAACTTTCATAAGAATAATTTGTATACCCACTAATAGATGATAGAGGGTAGAGAAAGTCATGTGATTGTAACACATCAGTCACAATTGTTTTCATTCAGCTGCTGTGTAATAATGACCTGACTTCTGTACCACTAGTTTTAATCCCCCCTTCTGAAAGCAACAATACGAGTAGCAGAGTTTCACAGAATGTTAGACACAGTAAAGTGCATCTTGGCGAACTTCTGTTAGGAGGAGCCACTAAACTGTACTCTACACCACAATGAGAGTTAAATTGATTGCTAAGTGCTTGTACACCATCAAATTCAGTTGTCACAACTTTTCTTGTCAAATTGCTTCCATTACTTTTAAAGTCTTGAAAACAAATAAGGACATGCTCTAAACGGTCAAAGATTTCACAATTATTTGATGGCTTTGGCCAATGAAATGCAAGTATTCACAGTGCATCACAAAATCTACAACATGGCTGAAAGCAAAAAGTAAACAAACATGGCTACCTGGCCAAGGTATGCGAACTGATTAGGTTATACATAAGTTGGCCATGTCTGTACATCAAGAGCTCCATGGATTACCACAAGATGGAGCAGATGAAGAAATATTTGCCAGGCAACTAAGTATACATTAATGCAATGTTATATAGTGTGGTTAACCTGTCAGTTGGTGTTATTTTCATTGTATTCCACACTCATAATGTGATTTCATTGTATATAATATGTGAAAGTGCTACATAATATTAGTAAAGAACAATATTTCATTGCAAATTGTTATACTGTGACGCAAATAGTAAATTGCTTTGCGCGTGATAAATTATCAAGGGTTTCAGTTTGGCGAAGAGACAACTTGTAAATACACATTATCAAGTCTTGCCAAGTCTTTTCCAATTTGTTACTATTGAAAAATATGTCACAATTCTTCTTATAAACTCTTGAATTGAAAAAAAAAAACTTTGATCATGTACATGGGGCTTTAAAACTGTGTAGAAAGAAAGCTTAAGGTATGGAATAAAAAAATTAGTTAACCAAGATATTTAGTAGTTCTTATTTTACTACATAACGGACCATACTTTAAAAGCATCTCTCACGCATTCACATGTATTTATCAAAGGACTCACACATTTTAGCGGTGAAAAGGTAAGCAAAAATCAACCTGGATCAATGAGGGCCAGATAAATGTTATTCTTATGTACTTACATCTAGGTTATGAGTAAATACTCATTGATATGCTTGACTGTTATTGTGGAATGGTTATTTGTAATATAGATTACATTGGAACTAAAACAGTGGTATCTACATTACTAAAAACATTGCTTTTTATTTAGCAAATAGAGTAAACAGATTAAAAATGCTTTTTTCCACTCCAGAGTAAAGATTTCTCCAATAACTATAATCATTAACTTGTAGCAAAATACTCAATGTTATGTTGACATATTCAGTATATCTAAACACAATATACCAAGCAGTAGTTAATCAATGTAATGGCTGTGGTCACCAAGCTCTGTTACGAGGGCTGTCCCAGAAGTACCCGACCTAACAAAGAAAACACAAAAATTTTGGGAAAAAACATCTTTGTTTCTCTACACAGTCTCCTTTCAGCTCAATACACTTTTCCCAGCGGTGTTCAATAGCTTCAATACCTTGCTTATACTGAGAACCATCAAGTTCTGCAAAATAGCCATCAACTGCAAACTCCACCTCTTCACTGTTGGAAAATCTTTTACCACTAAGACATTTCTTCAACTTTGGAAACAGAAAATAATCAGAGGGGGCTAAATCTGATGAATAGGGTGCATGAGGAAGCAATTTGAATGTTAACTCATTGATTTTGGCCACGGTGATAATGGATGTGTGAACTGGTGCATTGTCTTGATGAAACAAAAGTTTCTTTTTTGCTAAATGCAGCCGTTTTTGCTTGATTTCATCATTCAAATGCTGCAATAAGTTTGCATAATACTCGCCATTGATTGCTTTTCCTTTTTGAAGATAATCAATGAAAATTATACCACACGCATTCCAAAAAACTGATGCCATGACTGCCTGCAGATGGAACTGTCTTCGCCTTCTTTGGAGCCGATTCTCCCCTTTCAATCCACTGTTTTGAGTGTTACTTCATCTCAGGTGTGAAGTGATGGACCTATGTTTCATCCATGGTTATGAATCAACACAAAAACTTGGCTTTATTGCAGCAAAACATCGCCAAACACTTGACTAAAACATCTTCACAAAGTTGCTTTTGTTCCATTGTGAGTAAACACAGCACCCATCTTGCGCACAGCTTTCTCATGTTTAAATTTTCAATTAGTGTGCGATGTACAGCACTTTTTGAAATGCCTACGATGTATGCTAGCTCGCACACTTTCAGTCGACGGTCATCCAGTACCATTATGTGGATTTTCTTCACAATTTCTGGCATGTTCACCTCATTTGGTCGACCACTGCGGTGTTCGTATTGGCAGCTCGTATGGCCTCACTTAAACTCTGCCACCCAATATTTTACTGTTGTAAACGAAGGAGCAGACTCCCCCAGAGTAGAATCTAGCTCAGCTTTAATATTAGTTGGACTAAGAGCTTTCAAATGAAAGTATTGTATCACATAACGATGACCAGTTTTATCCATGTTTAGAAATTTGATGAGGGAGTTCACTATTAATGGCTGCCAAAGAATTACTAAGTGACGTAGCATCTTCAAACTTAAGTTTTATAATGTTGGTACTTTCTATCACAGTCATTTGTTTGCAACAACAACCACTATATGTACATTGGGTTGGGTACTTCTGGGACTGCCCTTGTAAATCAGACCAAATAAAGCAGTAGTAACTGATCGCTGAAATATTTAGTGTCATTAAAATATGCACTCTTCACCATCAAGTATACAGTATTATTTACTGAACAGTAAGTAATGATTCATTAAGGATAAATTATTGTGGTCAATGAATTTTTCATACAAACCACAGCCTACAAAATCCCAAATCATTGGTAATCCAATGCCTGCTTGATGCATACCAGCATGGTAAACACCAAAGCAACAAAATGCAAGAGAAAAAAAATGAAGTGCAGAGAATGTAGAGAAGAAAATGTATATACGGAGTGTGCAAGAAGTCCCCTTTCCCCTACATCATTGATTAGTACAGATGTATAAATTGAAGTGCATAGTAAAGTATAGTATTTACAAATTATGGAACTAGTGCATTGGTATGAGCTTAATTGTGCTGCACAAAAAGATCTGTGCGTCTCCATGTCCCCCTTGACAGCTTGCATCACAAAAGTTGTGTGTCAAAAACTTCCTTTGCACAATTCTTCATTTGTCGTGTCAACATTGGGAAACAAGAGATTTGATTATTTCCCACAATGCATGGTAAGGTCTGGACTTCATGGGGCCAGAGATAATTCTGAACCATGCCCATTCCAGTGGCCTGGTAATTGTTCATCAAGAAATTGATGCACCTGATTGGGCCAGCCCCTGTCCTGCTGCAACTACACATTCCACGATTCCCCTCTCCCACAGCTGAGGTATTAACCATGTTCACAGTGTTTGTAAAAAAGAATCTCCATTGACATACGCTTCAAAATAATAAGGGCTCGTCAGGTGTTGTGCCGTCATCCCTATGATATGAGGTGGGTACATTTCCAACTTTTGCACAAAATGAGGATTTTCTGTAGACAACAAAACCACATTCTTCACTGCAATATATTGCATATTCATGTGAAAATAACACTGTTCCGCGAGACATAGCATTTGGAAATTGTACCAGGCTAGGCTACAAGTTGTCAGATAATTCATTCACAAAAGTCAGCGTAAATGCTTTCAAACACACATCTTTTTTAATGTGCTCATGCAGTGTATGAACTTCAGCTGCTCTTTTGTGAATTGATTTAATTGGAGACTGCCCATTGAGCTATGCAGTTGCATCTTCTTACATCCAGTATGCAGCCTGAAGCAAATGCATGTTTCTCCCTTTCAAGTAGGTTGAACCTTGCCAAAGCATTCAATATCTGTGTCATAATTTGTCCTGTCTGTAGTTCTTCATGCACTCTTGTACACGCCACTAACCGTTCCTCTATTGTTTGCTTACATCAGCCATGTCTTAAACAAGTGAACTGGAAAAACAAGCAAGGAAGCAACAACAGTACGAGGGATTTGTTAGACAGACTGTAGATAAACTTTGTAAATATGTCAATATCATTGAGAACAAAAAAACTGATGCCTGCCTCTGTGGTGTGTGGTAGCATTCAAGAGGTCCCAAGTTCGTATCTTGGTTAGGGTGAGTTACTCAGATAAGATGGATTTTGGGTAACGTATAAAGGTACATGTCACAGAGGGACCCCCAAAAATGGGACAGAGCACCACACATAGGCCTTCAAATGCAACCCCAGGAGAGAGGGATGATTTTCGTTCTTAAGGGACACTGGGAGTGAATTTCTAGGTGAAAATGACAAAATTTTCAATTTTGGAATTATACCATATAAATAATGTACTTGTGAATCATTTTGGCCAAACATTTTGCAGTATCTGCCATTTTTAAAAGCCCGGCAACATGTTTAAATCACTCGTGCGCTCCCTTAAAACTCCACTGGACCATATGCAGTACTGAAAGCAAATGTGACTACAAATTAGAGAAACACATGGCTTTGCTCAAGAGTGCAACAATAGTGTCCAGTCCTCGTGTCATTAACCCCTTCAAGGATACCCGAGGTGAGGTGTACTCCTCTTGGAGTAAGAATAAAAATAAAAAAAAATTTGTTACTTTGGGGCGCGAACCTCTGACTATGTAACATAACCATACCTTAAACCGCTTGGCCATCTGAACACATGATAGTTGCAGCATTGTTTCATCTCATTAACTGCCTAATATTGTGAGTGAATTTTTTTAAAAAAAAAAAGGGTAAAATGCATATACGTGCATTCAATCAAAACCCGTCAGCATCCAAACCGTGCTGTCACACCCCATCCTTTTCCACAGTTTTAATTGAATGCCAAACATGCATTTTACCGGGTTTTTATCCTACAATCCTTGGTTTTGAGAGGTTAGCTCCTCCTATCGTGCCTTAGACCATAAATCCCGATGCTGAAGTGAAGAATTTATTTATGTTATCAGGCACTGCATGTCAACAGACAACAAACCGCAGTATGGCAAATGTCCTATTGGCACTGACTCCTGTTGCTTTTACAACAAAAGTATAGCTACAGCTTTCTGAGTCACTGTTTCCAAGAGAATGCCTATCTACCAAAGACTAGCCTGGGATGAGCTGCTGCATAAATGTGTAAGAGATGTTACACAAATCAACATGAATCGCTAAACTATAGGAAAATGTCACTATCATACTTCTGACAAACGTGAATGTGCATGGTAGCTTGAAAACTTTTTGTTTGCTAATGAAAGATATTCAATTGTATTATCTGAGAAACTATTTGAGCTAGAGCTTTTGCACAGTCATTTCTCTATTTACCCATTAATTAAATGTACCAACTTTCCAGTAAATAACTTTCAAAAAAGTTATTATAAACTTCAGTCCCAGTGTCCCTTCAACATCAGTCACACCTTGATACAAACTTGACTCTACGAGAGAAGGTTTGCTGCTACAGACAGGAAAGGATCTGTAGGTGGCAAAAAGGGCACAAAAGTACAGAAAAAGTACACAAAGGGAACTGCAAACACACAGGTTTATAAATCAGGAGAGTTCTGATATGCAAACCATACAATTCACTGTTTCCCAGCATAATATTTTATAAATCACTGTTTTTCTCAAAACTTCATTTTCACACATTCAAAATGATGCTTGCGCATGAGGTTTTGTTTAAATACAGCTAAAATTTCTCAGAATCTGCAGAAGTATCCATTGTAACATTCTATGTGACAAAAATATGCCTAACACTAATAATATTTTTTATGAAAAAATTGAATTTTAGAGATTAAAATTTCTAAAGTGTTGAAAAAATTATCTTAATTCACTCATCAAAAGTTATTGAGCTTTCCTCACATACTTTTTTTGTAATTGATTCAAAGCTTCAATTCCAGAAATGTCAAGCAATTTTCTGAACTTTTGATGTGCGTGGATAATTTTGAATATGCAATACATTTACATAATAAAATTTATGAAATAATTAAAAACTCACAAAGTATTTATCCAACTTGAATGAAATTTGGTATTCACATTAATCTAACAGCAATAGAATCACAGTAAAATTTTCAGAAATATCTATACAATAATATGGAAATTTGAAAATTCACTCCCAGTGTCCTGTAAGCAGTTCCAGGTATAACAACTCTGCATCAAAACGATCCATAATTTTGTACTACAGTTATTACTGACTCATTAAGACTTCACTGAATGAAATTTCTATCAGTAACTTAACGAGTATTTTACTGGGACGTCGAGTTGAAAATGCTTGGTGAGCTATAAAAATGATGCAATGAACCAGTAAATGCTCTAATGAATCATTAAAAACTTACTGGATTGGTGAACACGGCTGTAAATGTATTTGTGTAATGAACATATAATTTGGGCATCTGTCTTTTATGTTCATAAATAAATAAAATTGATAGGTAGCTGAAGTGTAACATCTAGGCCACTCTCTTAGCATGGGACCAAAAACAAAACTGTCAGAAGTGAAAATGGGCCCGAAATAAAAAATCACTGCTTCACTCAAGTTCTTTCCCTTCCTCTGACCATGTAACAGCACAAAGAACATGCTCTAAGGAGGAGGACTGTGATGTGCTTGAAACAAGTGACACAGTTCATACTGGAAATTAATTTTAATGATTAAACTTGGTTCAGGTGACACCACTAGCAGCCAGCATGAGTAAGGATGACCTGAACATGCCTGGACCTCGTCTCAGCAGACAGATATCTTCAGAACCTGTCCCACTTGCTCGTACAGCTGTCACGACAGCCAACTCGCCGGTTGATGATGCAGTAAAGAGGAGTTTTGGTATTCCTGAGACACACGAGCCAGAGCCTCATAAACTGGATCAACTGCTCTTTGGTGAGTTATAAATACAACATCTACCTAACTTTTATAAACCAAAAGAAGTTTGCTTGCCAATTTCCCTGCTTAAAATCAATCCTTTAGACCCCTTTGACATTGAACAGTTAACAGAACAATCCAAATGTCACTAGAAGTGTACATACTTCCAGTTTTACAATGCACAAACACTTTTCTGGCACTCAAGACTACAGTTTTTAACATCCTCTTATCACTTTTCTCCATTCTTGCCTGTTGGACCACAAATCTTCCTTAATTTCCCAATCCATTATTACCCCTCTAATTCCTTGAATCCACATGGTCTATGTCACTAGAAATAATACATTTAAAATATCTTGGGCTGCATGTTTTCACTGATGGGTGCCATATGCGTACTCTTTTCCTTTTATAGAAGATATAATGGTGAAATTTTAGCAATCCTTCTCACCTTACAAAATCTATTGTGTCAAACAACAAATTTAAAGTCTGGTTCATAATAACTGCAAACGAAAACAAGAATGAAAACGACAAAGTTAAATACATGCATTATAATGTGAGCATGCACAATTAATGGAAAGGTTCCCAGGTTCTGGGAATGGGAAAGAAAACTTGGCCAACTTTTAACTTTCTCGTTCTTGTTCCTATGCATGGCATATTAGATCATTAGACTCTTTACTGTAGAAATTATTTAAGATGGCTGAGACAAACAACTGCTGGAGTTCTCTCTAGTAGCAAGCTGGGAAATGTCGGCAAATGTGTG
Source organism: Deroplatys truncata (assembly GCA_030765065.1). Classification (NCBI taxonomy): domain Eukaryota; kingdom Metazoa; phylum Arthropoda; class Insecta; order Mantodea; family Mantidae; genus Deroplatys; species Deroplatys truncata. The sequence goes on along the minus strand of CM060985.1, from coordinate 8,756,155 downwards.
TCCAGACTCCCTCAGATTCATTGAACGTTGCTTCTTTTAGCAAAAGTGTCACATCTAGTTTTGTTACATGCAACTGAAAACTGGCTATTGCTTTAAAACACTACAATAGCAAACCAAAAAAGAACAGCAACAATGGCGGAAATTAATAAAGAACAATAAACATAAGTCCTATTGATAAAGGAATGGAGCTTGGTATGACTACAGGAATTGGAAATAGTAATAGATCTGCATTAGAAAACGTTTGCTCTGTAGAATTTTAATGGCGGCTACCTGCATTAGAAAGTGAAAAAAATATAATTGGTCAGTTAGAAACAAGTGAAATTCCAATGTGCAAAATTGATTGTTCATGTGTTATCAATAATAAATCCTGTTCTTGTTACCAGGCTGTTGTGAACCAAAATGTTTTATGCTGTTTTGGTTTCTGTTGTTGGGTTATTGTAAACCAGCCTTAACAGAGCTGCAATTATCTGATTTCAAACTGGCTATAGCATCAGACACAAAGTCTTAATGCCACAGATTGTTGCAAAAATATAAAACAATTAAATAAAAGAACAGGAAATATATAGTAGTTTCAATAATTAAAGGTCATTAAGAATTTAAAGAGAATTAAAGAGTGAATGGAGAGAGAAAATTATGTGGAAACAGATGACAGACATCAGGAAGAAAACTATATCCCCACCATTGAATCTTTGGCATTTGACAGTTCGTGTGGCTTTGCATAACATTGGCTATATTGTAGTTGCGACGTTGCCAGATTGGTTAGTAACAACATCTGATTGTTCTCCTTTCTATCGTGTCTAAGCTGCATAAAAAAATGTATGTAAGTAGCAAACGTCATTGAATAATAACTATTTCATATTATTATTATTGTTGTTATTAATTGAAAATAACTCTGCACAAACATTGCAATGTATGTAGAATAAATTAGCACTTTTGGCAATATAGAAACAAAATAATGCAAACGTGCCTGCTATGATGAGAAATAAAACAAATTATAAGCTGCAATAACAAAGTTATTTTCACTCACGCTACGTTCCAGATGGTTCAGGAATTTTGTCCTTTTTCTCTTAGAGTTTCACTCTTTTATAAATAACAGTTCTTGTGATTAGTTCAAGAGCTGCTGCAGTTCATTGTACGGCTTTATCAGCAGGAATAGAGGGATGCCCATGAACCTTCACGTACTCCTCCTGCTGTTCAAAGAATTCCCAGGTCCTTCTTAACTATTCCAATGCCTGACTATTAAGTGGCACATCTCGATGCAAAGTATTTTCACTTCGTGAATCATCACTTGGTGATCGGCATCGTTTTTGAGACATTGTCGCACTTCAAATCTTGTATAAATAATATGAATGAAATGTGTGTGTGCATATGTAAATGAATAACAATAATAACCACAAATATAAATAACAATGAGCAATATTAGCTTGCAAAGAACAACTCGACATACGTGTAAGTGATTCACAAACTGAAACACATGGTTGGAAATAGCTACATCTGGCAACAGAGCTGCTTCAGCTTTGTCATGGACCACCCGAAATGCTGCTTTGTGATTGGTTTAGGAAGTCTAACAGTTAAAGCTTTTCATCTGTTTTTTTTGCAAGTGTACCAACTTAATCGCTAGCTGTCAAGTGCAACGTTTCAACGGCTGGGGTATAGAAGAGTGTTATGGAGTTCACAGGAGGAAGGGAATTAGAGTGATACACGAATGTAGCTGCCACCTTTTCTCGTTGATGTTGATTCTGGTCCAGTAGTTGAGCTATGATATTTTCCCTTAGCGTATGTTTGGATGTATTGTGAAGGACAACACAAGTTGTGAAGTAATATTTGAGTTACTGAAGTGAGGTGCTGACTGTTCGAGAATGAACAAATAGACTGGCCCTGAATTATTGTACAGTATCTATTTAATGATTTGAAATAACTGTTTCTGCAATAAAAGAAACTAGTAGCGTAACTTGCCATGAGTCGTTAAAATGCTTATTGATGAGACCTCTCACAATAGCAACGAAATTTTACTTGCACACACGCATCACTACGCACTTAAAATATCGTACGAGCAGTATGTACTGGTGATGGTACCCTCTCTGATTTAGAATTACACACCTTTATTACTTACATTACATTAGAACTACTCCTGTGCAGTGGTAGCAGTGTCCCCTTCCATTGTATACCCTATTCTCAAATGTGAAAAAAGCAAAATAATAAGAAATGGGCCAGTCTTAAGATTGTTGAATAGGAAATCAGTGCATGATATCGAGCAGATTGGTGCCTTAAGGAAAAGAACGGAAAATAGATGAGGAATGTGGGGAATAGAACTTTTATAAATTAAAGTAAAATATAAATGCACAGTAAACTGGTCCCAGTAGCAGAGTAACCACAGTGTGGCTCATGAGTGTGAAGTAACTGGACTCGGTGAGGAAGGACGTTGTCCTATAGGTTTAGTAATTAGTGTCTATTAGTATAACTCAATATTATGACGGTTAAATGAAAAGCAATGCCTCCACCTTTGTAACTTGGGTTTCAGTGGAAGTATTTTAATAAATCAAATGCAGTGCTCTTTAATTGCATATATTCACTTTTCCCCATAATCATCTGACAATTGGATACACTTCTGCCAACAATGAACAAGTTTTCTGAAACTGTCACGGAAGAAATTGACACTATGTTTCCACAGCCAGCCTCTCACAGCTCTTTCAACTTCTTCATCGGATGCTGCATGCTGATGTCCCCACAGATTTTCTTTTGTTATCAGAAAAAAATGGAAGTCAGATGGTGCCAAATCTGGACTGTATGGAGGATGTCATATGGTAGTGAGCTTCAGTCTCTGAAGTTTTGCTGTGGTGGCATGTGAAGTGTGTGGCCTGGCATTATCATTCTGCAAGAAAACATTTCCTTTTGGACCCTTGTCACTCATCGTTTGCAGCATTGTAAAGTAACGCTCTGAATTGATTACTCTTCCACATTCAAGGAAATCAACATGAATAACACCATTTATGTCCCAAAACACTGTTGTCATGATTTTTCCATCTGAGGACTGGTCTTGAATTTTTTTTTCTGGGGCAAATCTTTGTGTTGATATTCCGTAGACTGACGTTTCGTCTCCAGGTTAAAGTGGTGTATCCACCTTTTGTCTCCTGTTACAATGCAGAAAGGCATCACATTCATTCTCGTAATGCAAAACGAGTTCTTGGCAAATTTCAAGACCATGCACTTTCATTTCAGGCATCAGCATGTGGGGTACCTATTGTGAACACATCTTCTGATAACCAAGCAAAGCAATAATTTGACCTACACATTGTGCTTGCAATTTCTCTCTGAATGATACAACAGTCATCCTGAATCAGTCTGTCAGTTTTTTGCCTTGAAATTCAGTGGTTGCTGTACAGAACGTCCAACTCTTTCTTTGTCAAGCAATTTTAAACCCACTGGCCCAATTACACACAGTGCTCTCATCATGAACGGCTTGCATTGTTGGATAAATTTCCTTTGAGATGACAACACGTGCTAAACTCACATTGACCGTCTGTGCAGAATTCCATTCATCATGTTGTAATAACAGAACCATTCATTGCTAAGGCTTCACTTCAACTGGAGCTGTAGAGGAGAGTCTACTATAGAGTCCAGTACGTAGCACACACCAGTGCTGCCATTCACAGAGGAGTTACGAGGGTAGAGGTATTACTTTTCATTCAACCCTCATATATGTTAATTAATTTTGAAGATTGAGAAGCTAGTAACAGTGGTGTGTCATAATTTAAAATAGAGAGAGTTAAAGGTTGTTACACTACATCACTAAAAGGTTCTTACTTTGAATGCATTTCGGGAGAATGGTTTGCTCCATCGTCAGCATGTTTCCAACTGATTTTACCAGTTATTGTTTGGGGAATGTGTGTGGTTAGTGGTGTTCTCTGGTGCTGGGCTGATGAACCTCCAAAGGCTGCTGGGTAGTTTGAAATTCATTAGGTGATTCCTGTGTTTGACAATATGTGTTTTTTACCAGATGTCCAATTCATTGCTGCTGTTGATCGGTTTTAAGAGTTTTATGTTTGGAGTGATTTCATGGTTTGAAGACCAGAAATGATGTGCTACTGCTGATTTATCTGTCTGTTTCTGGTAAATGCATCTCATATGCTCTTTAAGTCTTATTTCAAGATTTCTTTTGGTTCTTCCTATGTACACCAGGTTACAGTCACTACAAACTATTTGATATATACTAGCTGATTTATCGTTGGGGATAGGATCTTTTGTTCTGTTGCATAGTAGTTTCTGTATATTGTGGTTATTCTGTGGAGGCAGGCTGATGTTGTATTTCTTGAAAATCCTTTGAAATTTATGATGTGTCCAAGGGTGGTAAGTGAACTTCCTATATGTTTGTGCTTTTTGTTGTCAGAGTAAAGTAGTCGTTTGTTGGTTGTATTTCTGTCTTTCAAACTTTATCTTATCTATTGTTTTTTTCTGGTATCCATTCATGGTGGCTATGTGATAATGTGTTGGTCTTCCTCTTTCTCCAATGGTATATGTACTAACGTGTAATGTTTTAGTGATGTAGTGTAACAACCTCTAACTCTCTTTATTTTACCTCATATATGTATTTACACAATTAGATGGAAGATATATATGTTAAATTATATACAAACTCTTTCACTGTTGGTGTCACAAATTCATAATTAAATAAAAGATTAGTGCTTATATGGATAACAGCCACTATAGAGCAGAAGGTAATGAAACAGCCAATTTTCTGGCAAAGAAAGGCAGCAAGATTATGTTAAAAGCATCTGGTCCTCCACCCTATCACTAGTCAACATTAGCATACAACTATAAACTTAAAGATGAATATGCATCACAAACAAAAGGAAAACAATGGGAAAATCTGTATTATAATAATAAGAAGACTAGAATTACCACATTATCAAGAAAATTCTCAGTGGCAATATTTAGATTACTAACACACCTTATAAACATAGCAGAATCTCCTATATACCCTTTCTGTGAATTCAGAGAAGATGTGGAGCAAGGCATCTCCTGCCCAGCCTTTCTACAAAACACTGGATACCTTCATTGCCAACTGCCAAACATTAGAAACCAACAATGTAATTGAATCTTGAGTTAGTGGATACACTAAAGCTTAAGTTTCACTTCATGGTCTCTAACTTCTGAATAATACTTCAATTAGAAACCAACCAATTTTTGAAAAAATTAGCAGCACTGCAAGACATTAATTTAATGTTTGTAACACACTGGGTTATAATTGGCTATCATATTGTCAACAGACAGTTCCAATTCATCCAGCTTTCTTTGGTTATTATTGGTGGCTAATATCTCCTTTCAAGATAATTCTGATATATTCTCAATGTTTTGTATTTCCTTTCTACTTGAAATGTTACAAAATGAAAATTTGAAATGACTTTTGAAAACAAGAGCATATAAAGCTGGTTTAAAGCTAACAAATTATCTGTAAATCTAGACAAAACAAAAGTTGTTAAATTTATAACCATCGATCACCACACAATGCAATAGAAATTGGGATTAATGACGTGTTACTAGAACAAATAGAGAACATTAAATTTCTGGGCCTCCAAGTAGACAGATATTTAGATTGGAAAGTTCACATTAAGTATATCTTACCCAAACTCAGTTCTGCCTGTTATGGTAAATGTCAGTTCTATAGATACACTTAAATTAGTATACTATGCATATTTCAACTCTATCATTGAATATGGAATATTATTTTGGGGAAACTCGGTAGAAAGTAAACAAATATTCTTCATACAAAAGAAGGTTATAAGAATCATTTCCAGCACCCATAGCAGACACTCTTGCAAGATATTAACTGAAGATATTAACCCTACCTTGCATGTACATATTTTCAATCTTAAAATTCTTTGTATGTAATCGAACCACATTTATTACAAACATGGAAATTCATGAGATAAACACTACACAAAAGGGTAACATCCATCATCCCAGTGCAAAGCTTTCTTGCTTCCAGAAAGGTGTATATTATGAGACCATAAAAATATTTAATACTCTCCCTAATGATCTTAAAGGAAAAGTTGACAATTTCAATGTCTTTAAAACTGCTGTTAAGGAGTACCTATGCTCAAAAGCATATTAATCTGTACAAGATTATCTGAATGACAAATTATCCTGATGATAATACATATATAGCTCTCTAAGTAATATTAGTAAATATCAATGACAATTGCCTGCTCTAGAATTAATGAAGCTATTTAAATGTATGTATATTATGAACTGACAGTAAATGCTATGCATTACAAATCAAATAGAACAAAATGATGAGATGAACAAAGGTACAAGCCTAGTGAAAGTTAAAATAACTGTTCTTGTCTATAAATATGTAGGGAGGTATTCGATTTTGTACAAAACTACACCTGATTTCTTTCATTTTGTATATAATGTCTTTATTTTATTTTAAATGTTCTGTATTCTATGTAATATTTATGTATATATGTAATTTTTATACATTTCCTTGTTATGTTCTATGTTCACAAGCCTTTGTGGCTGCTAGTGAACTCACAGAATGCAATCCAATCTAATTTAAGTACCTAATTGCATTTGTTAAACTGAATGTTACAGGAACAAAGGAACCTGAGAGACACGAAAAGCAGCTGTGTGCATGTTGGTGTCAGGGGTGGGCTGAGATCTATGTGAGAAGACCTACTGGTGAGTTCTGAATCTTATAATAATGTTGTTGTTTCTATGGATGGACACTTACTTACATGTATGTCTTGACTTTGCAGGTGATACATCGTGGGTGATGAGGATACAGAACCAAAGCTCTTATCAGACTTCACCTTCAGACTTCCCTCTGGCTGACATAACGACTCTGTTTATGCCCTCGCTCACAGTGAAGAAAGAGCCAGAGTTTGGTGACTATGTGTCAAGTCAGCCGAGGATAAACACCGAGACTCTGGCAGAGAGTGAATATGATGTAAGTTGTGTAAACTCCTTCAACTCGGCTCTCTCATCTCTACCACATATGTAGTAGGTGTTGCATTCCACTCAAAAATTCAATATTGAGATTTCACCTGAAATACCTTGTTTTGAGATTCCCTAATTTAAAAAAAAAAAAAAGATTTTTAAAATAAAAGGTTTGTATGCGTTTCTATAAACAGCGTAACTCAAAAACATTGGATAAATACCAAACTTGGTATTTAAGTTCAGTGTCTTCCAAACAAGCAACATTTAGATTTTCTCAAAAACAGCTTAAAAGATTTTCATTAAAATATCATATGTTTAAGATATTAACATGAAAATAAATGAATATCTTGAATTTTCTGCGAATAGTCAGTAAAGCCCTCTACATTCAGAAGGAGTTTTGTATAACTTTTTTATAGCTGAAAATGTGTTACACAGGAAATGTAGATTTCTTTAAAACATAAAATTTATTTCCAACAACTCTTTTTTGTGGCATCAGCCATTTCCAAGATATTCATTATTAGTGGTTTGAAATTTTCAGTAATTTTGTCATTTAATAGAAGCTAAGCTATGATTGGCTGGTCATTGGTTCTCCATTCTTGATCCGCTACCACTGTCTTTACATAATCCAATAATTAAATATGGCTATGCTTTATATTGCATATTAATTATCCATTATTAAAATATAGTATAATCTCATTATAATATTTAAAATGAACAGATATTAACTCTGTCGGCCTACACATTTAGTAATACAGTGTGGTCATTTTATGGTGAGGCTATGGACCACACGTATGTATGCTCCATACACTGTGTGTTACACTGGAGGTTTTTTGTATCATAACTCCCTTGTTAGTGACAACAACATGCACTATAATGAGTACCTACTAACGTTGTTATAAGTGGTGTCCATCTGCATGAAGACATTCCTGGTATCTTTGGATAAACCTTCCACTCACATGCACAAGTTCATCTTTGGTATATGGGTTGTTCCTATAAACTTTAGTTTTCAGTGTTCCTCCTCACAAGTAGATGCACCAATTTTGTCAATTTTTTCCTGCGTTAGAACACCTCGTTTTTGCTTCTTAGGTTTAGTACTTAGCAATCCATTGCCTTAAACTTATTAACCAAATGTCCTACAGTTTCTCTACCTGAAAGTGGATTATCAGGAAATTTCTCCTGAAATTGTCTACACACCTTTCAAAATGATTTGGTTTTTATGTGTGTATCATACATAAGTATTTGCTGTTCAAGCGTGAATTTGCCAGCAGTGGACTAATGACAAAACATTAGCACAACATGGACGTCTTGAATAAAGTTTCACCTTTGAGATGCACAACTCTCTTTACGGAATGAACACAAAGCAGCAACTGAAGCACAGCTGATAAAGGTGTGTCATGCTCTGCCAATTGCACATCATAAAAGTACTGAGGTCACTAGTACAGCATGCTACTTATATAGGCCGGTCTGTGGCCTCACCTTAAAATGAACACAATGTCTCCTGTAAATGTACGTAGTTATAAATGGCTTGGACATGATAAGCTCTGCTTCAAGCTGAAACTTTGACTTGCAGGCCATGTTGGACCATCATTTTGACACGTCCACTTCCTCACTGCCGCGCACTCTTGGGTCTGGACCAACAGTGCCAATGCTTATACCAGGGTCACACATAAAGAACAGCCCTTCTAGAGAAAGTGTGAACACTGCCCCAGATGATCTGGACATGCTGGATGTTGAAGGTAATAATAATAATACTTTATTGTCCATAGACCTGTATACAAGTTTCAGACATTGTCAAGTCTCATATTTACAACTCATCTAGAGAATACAAGCATTTTTCAATCAAGTAGTTTTTAGACAAATTTTGAAGTTAGATTTCCTTGCAGTTTTAATTTCTAATGGTAATTTGTTATAAAAAATTGTTCTTATTACATTTATATACTTAAATACAATTTGTTTATTACACATATACCTATGATAATTTATGCTGCTTCTTGTACTATAAGCATGAATGTCATTATTACTTTCTCTACTATGTATAGTAAGTAGGGGAAGTATTGTATTCCACCCAAAAATTCGATACCGAGATTTCACCGGAAATATATGTTTTGAGGCTCCCTGAATCCAAAAAAAGCATTTTTGGAAACATGTCCTTGTGCATGCGTGCGTGCGTGCGTGTGGCATAACTCAGAAACGAACAGTCGGATAAACACCAAACTTGGTATTTAGGTTCAGTATCTTCCAGAGATGCAACACGAAGGTTTTGAAGAAAATACCCCCACCCCAGAGTACCCTTTACATGGAATATTTTTCGAAAATTTTAATTTTCTCAAAAATGGTTCTAACGATTTTCATTAAAATATCATATGTTTAAGATATTTTTATGACAAATAAAATGTATATCTTGAATTTCCTGGGAATGTCTCCAAAAGTATTCTTTATTGTGAACGACTTTTGCATAACTGGTAAACCATAAGAGATAGACAAAATTTTGCTACACAAAAAATGTAGATCGCATTAAAATACACAATTTGTCATTTACATTTTTTTGTTGAGTGAACCATTTTCGAGATATTACTTGTTATTCCCTTAAAGTTTTCAATACTTATTTTCTCAAATGGGAATTTGCTATTCATTTTTTGTCTTGGATATGCAAAGAGTATTAATCTGTGAGAAAGGGAATGGTGCTGCACCTAGCAACCAGCTATTAAGAGATATGTATGTGCTTAAAGGCTACTGTATTTCTATATTGCCCTTGTAAATATATATTCCCCTTACATCTACAAGAAAATTAGCAATAAGATAGACTCTGCAAATGTTTATCTCGATTAACATGAAGTGGATGGAGAATAAGCGTTTGCATAAATAGTTTGTACAAGAGTAGAGAAAGTCATGTGAGTGTAACACATCAGATTTTTTTTTGTAGGAGTCTTGCTTTGTATATATAGTACAGTCCTATATACATATAAGGAATAGACTGTTAATATTTTGTGTTCTTGAAACACATTTTTACAAGATTCATTAAATTTTAAGTTACTACTAATTCTAATGCATTTCTTCTGCAATACTATCAACTTATTTATATGCACCTTAGCTGCACTTCCCCACACCTCAATCCCATAATGTAGATGTGGATAGATTACACCATAATATATCATAAGGTGAGCACAAATCAATCACTGTTGTGTCTAAATAATGCTTTTCAGAATTTAAATACAACAAATATGCAAAACAGACAGATCATATCTTAAAATACTGGAAGTTGATGACAGCGTTAACTGAGTCGATTAAAACAACACTTACTGTTTAAATTGTCAACCGTACATCGACTGATCTTGGGCAATGAAGCTCATCCATCCATAGATTGCTCTGATGGCAGTTTTAGGAAGTAGCACAACAAGTCATTCTGCGGAATATCAAAATTGAAGACTCGGTTCTTATTTTTCTGGATGAAAATCTGTTTCTTTGTTGATAATTCTTGCTTTCCTACAGTGTATTGTAATGTTTTGGTTTCAGATTTATATCTTGAGTTTTATTCAAAAATGGGTGGCCAACAGCTGATTTTTGTAAATGTTTGTGTTTTATATTTCTGAAACGTTCCTTGGCTCTTGTTTCCAAATTTATATAGGAAAAAATAAAAAGAAGTTAATTTTTACTTTCTCTAGCGTCTGGCTATTGTAGGTATAAGAAGTGTTATATTCCACCCAAAATTTCAATACAGAAATGCAAGTTTTGAGGTCCACTGAAATGAAAATAAACAGTTTTTGAAAAGAATCTATATGTGTTTCTGTAAACAGCGTAACTGGAAAATGAAAAGTCACATAACCACAAAACTTAGTATTTTAAGTGCTGCATCTTTCAAAGATGCCAAATGAAAATTTTCAAGAAAACCCATCCACCCCACATATATTAGTTTTTGTTATTTTTTATTTTCCCAAAATTGGTTCCAACAGTTTTGATTAAAACATCATATATTAAGATATTTACATGCCTCATAAAATCTATATTTTTAATTTCTGTGGATGTACTGTGAAGCGCATTTCACTCTGAATAAATTTATACATAAACTTGTATAATACCACATTTATTCAAATACAAGACGATCCCAATTTTCCAAAACTGAATTTTGGAATTTAGCAGTTGTGATTAATTCATTGTTTTATTAAATGTTTTCAGGTTATCAGTATGATACACTACAGGGACAGTGACAATGACAATAAAATGTGACTTTCTATCTAGTCATTTACAGTACATTGAAATTAGTGCAGAAATACACATGATGGGTGAGAAAGGCTGACAAAATGAGAGCATGAAAATGTAAATCTGCACAAACGTATGCCAATACAATATTACAGTCACAGATGCAGGAAGGGAATCCTCCAATTTCTATTTTAGCCTTAAAAGAAAACTTATTGCCATGGAAAGTCTTATAATTGCCCTAGGAGTTTTCACAAGTTGGAACTTTGCAATGCAAAATGAAGTGCACAAAATTTGGCTGATACACTGTGACCTTCACAATAACCCTTTATATTTCCTGCATGCTTCTGCATTGCCAGCGTCTATTCCATACCCTCAAAATTTAAAATGTACTGTTTCCTACATGCTAATAGGAAAATCTATATTGTGAATCCAAGACGACTTGTGTTTTTCACTTCTAACATTTTAGAAAAAAGCATTGTCTTGTATTCAGATAAATATGGTAACTATATGAAAATATATAAATTCATTAAAATGCACAAATGTGCCAGTAACCATTTCTAATATATTCTTAATGGTTTTAAATTTTCTGGTACTTAAATTGTAGATTTTTTGTACTTTCTCTGCCATGTACATAGTAAGTAGAGTATTGTATTCCACCCAAAAATTTGATACCAAGGTTTCACTAGAAATACATTTTTAAAGCTCTCTGAATCCAAAAAGTAATTTTTAGAAAAAAAAATCTGTGCGTGCATGCGTGTCTGTGAATTGTAAGAAAATTCCCCACCCCAAACTGCCCTTTACGTGGAAGCTTTTCCGAAATTTTTGATTTTCTAAAAAATGGCCGTCTTTGATTAAAATACCATGTATTAAAGATATTTACATGTCAAATAAAAGTATATTTTGAATTTTCTACGTATAGTCTGCAAAGTTGTCTTCATTCAGAAGGAATTTTGTATAATTTTGTATAACTGGTAAACATTAGCAATAGACGAAAACATACCATACAAAAATGTAGATCTCTTTAAAACTTACCATTTACTTTTAACCCTCCGTCAGTCGCTAGGGGCCTGAGAGACCCCTGGCATTATATAAATGCTATAATTTTTGAACGAACGCACCTATGCAATTGCCTGACTAGGACATCTAACATTACACCTTGGGCGATTATTTGCTGCAGCGATAACCTTATCTGTTTATTTGTTTGGCTGGAGGAATGACTAATCAGCAGTTACGTGTCGCACAGGTCAACCAGGCCCCGCGCGCCTGCTCTCGTTACATATTCTTGACAGATTTGTTTCTCATTTGCTTTTGTGCAATTTTGCTTTGCTATTGCAAGGAGCTGTTACTGCTTCGTTCATGAATACGAGTAAAAGGTGCGATCTACAACATCTGAATGATTTGGAAGAAGTACATCGCCTACTTTGCGATGATGATGATGCCTTGCCCGTGGATGACAACTTATATGAATCAGATGACTCTGATTGAGAAGATAAACTCGAAACGAATCTTTAGATTCAGAAACTGACCATGAAGATGAAGACGACGAAAGCAGCTTGTGTGATAACATGTATTTTATAGGTAACATCATGTGCGTATCATAGTAATTCTTCTTCTTTTTTTTCTTCTTATTATTGACAATACATTCTGTTGTTATTTACAGGAAGAGATGGAACAAAATGGAAAAAAAAAACACCTTTGAAAATAACACAGACAAGGGCTCACAATATATTGACCAAACTTCCTGGTGTGGTAGGAGCTGCCAAAAATGCGAAAACGGAAATTGATTGTTGGAACCTTTTTGTTACCGAAGATATAGTTGATTTGATTGTTGAAAGCTCAAATACTTACATTAGCAGTGCAGCACAATTTGATCGTGAAAGGGACAGCAGACCTACAGATGTAATAGAAATAAAAGTTTTCCTAGGCTTATTGTACCTGGCAGGAATTTTTCGTGGTGGACGCCAGAATATTCACGATTTTTGGAGAACCAATGATCTTGGAATTCCTCTATTCCGAATGGATATGTCCGAAAAACGATTCAGTTTTCTAATACGCTGTATTCGCTTTGATGACAAAAGCTCAAGACTGGAGCGATGAAGATTGGATAAATTGGCTGCTGTTAGAGAAATGTTTACATTGTTTCTGAACAACTGTCAGAACCATTATTCTCTTGGACAAAATGTCACTGTCAACGAACAATTGCTGTCATTTCGTGGTCGATGTGGTTTTCGACAATATATACCATCCAAGCTTAACAAGTATGGCATAAAGATATTCTGTTTGAGTGATGCAAAACTGTTTTATACAACTAACATGGAAATTTATTGTGGACAGCAGCCGGACGGATCATATTGTCGTATGCCTCTCTTTATTTATTTTACAACTGCAGAGGGGAGCTACTCGCTTGCGAGAGGGATCGCTATCCCCTCCTTGACACTGTTTCCCCTGACTCGCCCCTACTCACAGACAAACTGCCGTGCTTCGGTGCCCAGAGAGCGTCTTATCAATATTATCTGTGCACATGCCACAATATTTGCAAACTAACTCGGCAGAGGCTGTAGTGCTGAAACTAGCTGAACCAATCTCTGGCACTGGACGAAACTTTATTGTAGATAATTGGTTTACCAGTGTATTGCGCAAGACAACTTTCTTTCGTCGGTACAGTGCGAAAGAACAAAAAAGAGTTACCCACTAATTTCAGTTCTCCAAAAGATTGCAGTCAGTACGAAAGCATATTTGGCTTCACAAAAAATGAAACGCTTGTTTCATATGTTCCAAAAAAGGGTAAAACAGTAGTTTTGCTCTCAAGTCTACATGTTTCATCCACAAAGTCATCAGAAGGTGCTGAGAAAAAGCCTGGAATAATCCTGCATTACAACGACACTAAATCTGGAGTTGATGTAGTAGATAAATTGTGTGTTACATACAATGTAGCCAGAACAACGAGAAGGTGGCCCATGGTAATTTTTTACCATATCTTGAACATTGCGGGTATTAATTCTAGGGTTATCTTCCTTGGAAACCAAAATAAATATTCCACAAGGCAAGAGTATTTGAAAGCACTATCTTCAGCTTTACTGTTCCAACAGCTACAAAGGAGAGCAACAGCATCAAATCTACCCGGTGATTTGAAAGACCTTTTGACAAAATATAAACCTGAAGAATCCGGCGTAGATGAATTGTCAAATACACCGCTATGCACATTAAAAAGGAAACAATGTGAACCCTGCAACAAAGACAAAATGAACTGCAAAACTAAATATGCATGTGGGAAATGCAACATCCCTCTGTGTTTGACCAAGCATGCTAAAATTATTTGCGAAAGTTGCTTAGTCGGGGAAAACATGGTGAGATAGTAGATGATTCTGAGTAACTGAACATTTGAAATTACAAGTTGTATGTATACCTGGAAATGGCAATGTATTTCTTTATAGTTACTGTAATACAATTTATAACGTATATGTAATCATATTTTAGCTTGTATTTTTATGTTGTAAGATAATACCTGTTAATGAAAGCCTTGTACGCTTAATCTAAATAAAGGTAAAAAAAAGGGAAAAAAAGAAAATAAACAAAAGAAAACAAAAATACAAACAATAACAACAAAAATATAGCGCTGGTCTACTAGGCCCCGCGCAACCGTTCTACCAAAGCGCGCACCTGACGGAGGGTTAAATAACTTTTTTTGTGGCGTCAAACATTTCCGAGATATCCGTTATTAGTGCTTTGATTTGTTCAATACTTTGTGATTCTTTTAAGTCCCATCGATTTTCAGTTGTTTCTTACAATTGCATGGAATTTAAGGCTAGTGTATAGTGCCCAGTTCTTAAGCATTTCACTATCAACTTTTGTAAGAATAATTTGTACAGCCATAATAAACAATAAAGGGTGGAAAAAGTGATGTGAATGTAACACATCAGATTGAAGTAGTAGATAGAAAAATAAGCTTTTATAAGTATAGTTTGTTGAAGAGAGATAAAACAAACAATAGTAGATAGAGAAAGTTATGTGAATGTGAGACTAAGGGCAGCATGCACAAGCCTAGAGTAAACTACTTCCGAATTATTTTACTCCTTTCAGATACTCCCAGAGTAAATATTGCAGAAGTAAATGTTCAAGAGCATTGTCATATGTGTTACTATGGAAGTAAAGAGAGCTCAAATATAGGTTAGAATTTACTCTTGTGGCTTGGTTGGTGTAACTCATATGTTGGTTGAACTCTGAACTGTATTGTATTTGGAGGAAGACATTTTGACGTATTTGTGGATTACTTAACGGGTATGCGATAGTGTGTATAGTACAAAAAAAAGGCGACATCCCTATGATACTTCTACAGAGGGGGAAAAAGAGAGGTATTAGGAAGGAATCCTTTACATTCCTTTTGAACCTGCATGGAGAGCATTTACTACACAAACCTGAGACAGGAATTCACTGCATCACCCAAGCTGCAAATTGTTGTGTGCCCTGTGAGAGTTTCATACTGGAACATTTCAGATAGTTGCAGATGATCTTATGAACGTTCACCGTGCTGGTTGTACCTTTTGTTACAGCAGTTATGATTTTTCAGGCATCTTTACATTGTGTTTTTTGTGCTCTATATTGTTTAAACGGATTTTCATTATCTCTACCAGCAAACATTTATCTCTTTTGCTGATATTTTTTCCTGCTTTTGAGAGAGGTATAGCTTACGTATTCTGTTTTACGTAACAAATGTTGCAAATAAATGTTTGTTTACATAACTTTAATTACCCCACGTATGGGAGCCAATTTGCAATAGCAATTTTACGTGTTTATAGCACCACGTTGTGGAAGCCAATTTGAAAGATGGGAGAATGTTATGTTGATTTCTGCGTTGCCATCTTGTGTGACGTCATTCGTCGGTCGCCTGCTAACTCCATCTGGCGTAGTAATCTATATGAATTAGTTTTAAGGTTATGTATATTGTCTTCCGGCCAGCTATTTAGGTAGGCATTTAATTCTTGCAGGGTGTGAAGCGGAAAAGGAATCTTTTATCCAAAAATTACTAGTGAAGAAATGTGTTTTATACTGTTTTTATTGTCAAACACATGCACTAACACTTTCACAGATTTGTCTAGATAATCGCCATACTGAAACTGTTTATAATAACTTCTCACTTTTAACTCACGTACTTCAATTTTTGTATATAAGTGACTTTGTAATATTTTAGATCTTTAATGATTTTCACTGCGCGTAACTTGGTGAACTAAGCGGCCAACGTGTAATGTACGGAGAATTTTGTATAACTGCGGGAGACGATGTGTAGTGCTTCGTGAATCTTGCCGAACTGGAGGACGCTCTCTTTGAATCTACACTATTTATAGACTTGCCTCAAGATACACCTAAAGATTATAAACGAATTACCATTGGCTAATAAAACGCGCCAACATTAGCGTCTATTTTACTATCCAATGAAAACCACTAATACATATTACTTTTATAGAATGTTCTGGAAGCTTTTTTACTGAAAAGGCGCGAAACATGACGTAACTTCCTGGTTCCCAGTAACGATAAACAACTCACCCCCTTGCTAAAGTATTATGTTATTGTTAACAGTTTCAGTATAGCCATATATTATTATTTACCAATAATAATTACAATTATTAAACCCCTGAAATCAATGTTACATAAAAATACATATTCATATTATTATCGTTAATTACCTCTGAGTAATTTGTGATACAAATTACCGTCTCATATGCCCCACTAGAAATATAATTATAAATATTTATAACCTGTTTAGAAATTTTATAATTTTGTTTTTAGTCTCCTAAATCTTGTAACACACGCTATTCACTTTCACTTAACACTTCACACGCGTTTAACACACGACATATGTTTTATCTCGCCACTACTTACTGGCTTTGGTTTAATTTGTTTTAATATTAATCTGTCGTTACAATAAATTTTTTTGTTACAAAAAATGGTTTACTTTCTTATATTGTTACCAAAAATTTATCAATTCAAGAATTTTTTTGTAATTACCATACATATTTACCAAAATATTTACCCTTTACATATATTTACATCTCTTAAATCTAGATAATGCTTTACATTTTCTGTTTACTACACAAGTATTTGTCTTAAATTATTTTTACCATTTTTGTTATTTTGAATTTTATTTTAAACAATACTCTTGGAATTGCATTTACGTATCTTTACTTTAATATCATATTAATTTTCAATCTTTGTATTCTTAAATTTTAATTCTTGGAATTGTATTTACGTACTTTTACTTTAATCTCATCTTAAGTTTCAATCTTTGCATTCTTAATCTTCAAATATTTTGTTACAGTTACTAAAAATTTAATTTATTTATTTATTTTTTTTTTTTTTAAAACATTTCTCTCTTTTTTTTTTTTTTTTTTTTATATAACTTATTTCTCTTTTCAAATGACATATATATAAATAGTTAACCCTCTTACGTTCCAATACATTTCTCTGCAAGTCGTCTTTAACTATCCAGCATTTAGTTTACATCTCGTTGCTATTTACCCTCCTGGATCAAATTGTGTGTGGCTAAACATTACTCGTAGCCATAACCTAACCTTCAAATTTGTGTTAATGAATAACCTCTTGTATTCATATGACATTTCGTTCCCTGATAACATTTGAAAACAATCTACAGTTTCTTGAACAATACATCTTTCAACAACTTTCATTTTCAATTCTTCTGCTATCTCTTTACTTTGAGAATACTTTGACAAATTTGTACTAAACTGTACTGGACTGGAGTTTTCATTTTGAACATCTTGGTACAAATTCTTTCTTTGCGTTATTGACTCATTCTGTATTTCTGATATTTCCCCTCTGGAATTAACTTGTGCATCATTCACATCTACATTCAAAACCTCATTTATCTCTCTTAGCTCACTTGAAATATTACTCACTTGACTTCCTAACTCTGTACATTCTACATTAACCTCACTTTCTTTGTTACCTCTTTCCCTACTCATGTCTAGCATTTTCTTTGAAATTTCTCCTATCTCACTTGCTATTACTTCCTCATTTTCATCTCTCATTTTTGGCATACAACTATCTAGCTTCGTAACTTTCTTTTCACTTTCTTCACTGCTTTGATCTACTTTTTGCTCTAATATCTCATTCTTCCTACCAATACTTTCTATTAATTCCCTACGATCTTTTTTTATAGCTTCTCTCAATTCCCTATGACTCTTCTGCATATCTTCCCTAATATTTCTCAAAATTTCCATCATTTCCATCATCATACCAGCATCAATAGTAATATTTCCTGCTATTCTATTCTTACTTTCTGCACTAACATTTCCTCCCTCCAATATTACATTGTTTGAGCTTTTTTTTGTAACCTGTATTGAATTACAGCTAACTGTTACACTATTTCCTTCCATCATTGTTTTTTCTATGTTATTAGTGGCCATTGTTTTTGTTTTATTTAAAAAAAAAATACAATCACCTGACTTTGTGATGCTGTCTGTTGATGTAGCTTTGATGTCCAGCGTTCTGCCCCATTCTCCTAGATTTGTATGTCGCTTCTGCGTTGTTTCGTGATGAATCTACGTTGTCTCGATGTTTTTGTAGTTGATTTACCCTGCTGTCTTGGAATCTGCATCTTGTAGATCGTTCCACTGCTGCATTCGCCTTTTCCTGGTTAATTCTGCTACTTTTCCTAGTCGTCTAGCCTTCCTTTCCTAGTTGTCGCTCCACGTTGATGCGCCAATTTGAGATAGTATTAGTGTGTATTTGTGTATTTGTGTCCCCACGTGGTGGATAATGTTTCTCACGTAATGTTGCTTACCTCACGCGTGGAACCATCTTGTGTGACGTCATTCGTTGGTCGCCTGCTAACTCCATCTGGCGTAGTAATCTATATGAATTAGTTTTAAGGTTATGTATATTGTCTTCCGGCCAGCTATTTAGGCAGGCATTTAATTCTTGCAGGGTGTGAAGCGGAAAAGGAATCTTTTATCCAAAAATTACTAGTGAAGAAATGTGTTTTATACTGTTTTATTGTCAAACACATGCACTAACACTTTCACAGATTTGTCTAGATAATCGCCATACTGAAACTGTTTATAATAACTTCTCACTTTTAACTCACGTACTTCAATTTTTGTATATAAGTGACTTTGTAATATTTTAGATCTTTAATGATTTTCACTGCGCGTAACTTGGTGAACTAAGCGGCCAACGTGTAATGTACGGAGAATTTTGTATAACTGCGGGAGACGATGTGTAGTGCTTCGTGAATCTTGCCGAACTGGAGGACGCTCTCTTTGAATCTACACTATTTATAGACTTGCCTCAAGATACACCTAAAGATTATAAACGAATTACCATTGGCTAATAAAACGCGCCAACATTAGCGTCTATTTTACTATCCAATGAAAACCACTAATACATATTACTTTTATAGAATGTTCTGGAAGCTTTTTTACTGAAAAGGCGCGAAACATGACGTAACTTCCTGGTTCCCGGTAACGATAAACAACTCACCCCCTTGCTAAAGTATTATGTTATTGTTAACAGTTTCAGTATAGCCATATATTATTATTTACCAATAATAATTACAATTATTAAACCCCTGAAATCAGTGTTACATAAAAATACATATTCATATTATTATCGTTAATTACCTCTGAGTAATTTGTGATACAAATTACCGTCTCACTTTTCCTATTGCAGATAGCCTTATCCATGATGGCACAAACAAAATAATACTCTGGGAGTAATGAGATCTTACTTCTGTAGTAGTAGCTAAAGCAATAAATTTTAGTAGAGCTCTTGAATGTTAGTTGTGGAATAAATTACTTCTTTAGTAAACATTACTTCCAAAGTGGTTTACTCCAACATGGTGCATGCTGCCCTCAAATTGTTAATTATTTTTGCAATAACATGAGGGAATTGAATCTCATGTTATGTTGTAGAAGCTGGAAAGTCGAGGAACCCTGTCCGCCGTTCCAATTCAAGTCCAGAGATGAGTGCAAGTTGGAAGAATCCATTCCTTAACAGAGAGAAGGAGAAGAATAAGGATGAACGGGAGACTGGCTCTGGAGATGGAGATGATAACAAAAAGACCCCTAAACAGAAGGACCCCAGGTACATGTCTGGCAACTTATTGATGCAGTAGAGCTAGGAAAATAATAGCTGTTCTTTTAGTAAAGCTTCTGAGCATGGAGGAATCATTGCCCGTCCACTTATGCAATTCCAAAATAAATGGAATAGAATTTATTGTCCCTAAGACAACACAAGCAAATGGTCTCATCATTTGTCATCTGATTACAATATTAGGAGTATATTTACAAAGTAGCCTGCCTCCTCATGGTGTCCCCTGGGCTACAACACTGTGCAGAAGTTAGCCAATATAGGCACCATTTATATTGACTAGCTAGGGAAAAATTGATGGATCAAAATCCTGCACATTAGATCAACAGCTACTTACAATATAATTGCTGCTACAATAAATGTATACAGTGATAATAAATTTGTAAACTAATTAATTGTGCAATAAATCTAATCTGGTACATAAACGTGTAAGCTCATTATAATAATTAACATCTTATATAACTATTAAAATATCATTGTAAATACAATGATGATAAACAATTAACACTCAATAACCAGAATGAGAACTACAAAGTTAAAATACACATGCTATAATGTGAGCGTTCACAATTAACGAGAAGCTTTCGCGGGTCGCATTAACAGGAAAGAAGACTTGGTTAAGTTTTAACTTTATCCTTCTTGTTTCTGCACATGGTATATTAGACTCTTCACTGTAGAAATTATTCAAGTGAGCTTCTAGAGCTCTCTCTAGTCGCAAGCTGGGAAAATGAAACTGGAAGCATATGTGCATCCTATGGCCATGCGCACCATTTTCATTAAACAAACCATTCAGGGAACTTCAGCTCACCGCGGCCACAGTTTAGGCAACTGTGTTTGGTGTTTATCCAAATGTTTGTTTCTGAGTTATGCTGTTCAGAGAGACACACACACGGACACGTTTCCAGAAATGCTTTGTTTGGATTCAGGGGGCCTCAAAACATGTATTTCCGGTGAAATCTTGGTATCAAATTTTTAGGTGGAATACAATACTTCCCCTACATACTATACGTAGTAGAGAAAGTAAAAAAAGTATTTGTGTGTTTTTCTAAAAAAATAAAATTTAAAAAAATGAAAAATCTGGCATTTATCAATTATGCTGTTTATATTGTGACCAAGTTTACATTGGAAAGACTAAACATAATTTGAAAAGCAGAGTAAAGGAGCATTTTAGAAAATTAAATACAAACAGTTTGATAAATCAGTTGTAGCAGATCATTCTTGGTCATTTAACCATGAAATAGGCCCAGAAGTTAAATTATGAAAGTATTTAATGGACCAACAGATTTAATCATTTCTGAAAAAAAAAATTATTTTAAAGAATAGAGATTCAATTTTGAAATGCCACCAATTGGTTTCTGTCAAATTTGTTTTACTTACGTAGATGGCAGTAACTTTAATATCATAAATGAACAAGGAAACTGATTATGCAATTGAATGATCATGAAATATGTTCTGCTGCTGAATTTCTGTTTTAAAAAACCTAAGCGGAGCATTGTAATGTATAACAGTAAACAGTTATGGAACATTTCAAATTGAAAAAGGACTTGGTTCTACAACTACATTACGTTTAAAGACACACTTAATGAAAGTGCAGTAGTCAACTCTTATTGGCTTCACTCACCTATTTTTATTATGCAGAACATGTATTGTGAGCATGGGTTCACATCATCAGCTGCCAGGTCAACTCTCGAGTCATTTTGTTGAAAGCCTGTAATGCCCTCTGGTGGCCTGTGGATGAACCTAAATAAAGGGTTGTCTGCTTCTGGCATATCAAAGTTCGTGATCTGATTTTCAAATTTCTGTATATGAATCTTCTCCCATATTTCAAGTTCTTTGGGCTGGTTTCATAATTTTATGTATTTCATGGTTTTGAGTCCAGAAATGTGAAGCAACTGCTGATTTTTCAGTGTGCCAAATTTGATGCAATGCCAGTGTTCCTTGAATCAGGTGCCTATGTTCCTTTTTATTTTCCCAATTTAAATCATCTTGCAATTTTTACATTGGATCTCGTAGATTTCTGACTTTTTCTCTTCATGCTTTAATGAGATTCTTGATGCTGTATTTGTTGTAAGGTGCCAGGGTAATGTTGTTCTTGAAAATGTTCTGAATTTTATG
The DNA here is from genome assembly GCA_030765065.1 of Deroplatys truncata. NCBI lineage: Eukaryota > Metazoa > Arthropoda > Insecta > Mantodea > Mantidae > Deroplatys > Deroplatys truncata. The sequence goes on along the minus strand of CM060985.1, from coordinate 8,733,802 downwards.
AAAGTGACCTGGATGTTATGTAAATTTTCTGAAGTTGGTCTTTTCTGCTGTACTTGATAGTGTTGTGACCTGCTTGATGTGTTTGTTTTCTATTGGATGCTATTTTAACTGCTGTGGTCCTTAGCGTCTCATTCTATATTGGATGTGAAAGACTGGTAATTTTGCTCAGAGGCCGCTTTATCAGACTTGAGGTTCTTTTACGTGCTGTAAATCTATGACACAGGACCACCGGCTTTACTTCCCTTCCGAAGAAATCCAAGCTAAAGATTTTTACGCCCAAAAAAAATCCATTGCCCTCTGCCGGGTTTGAACCCGTGACCTCGGGAGCTAGAGGCTAGCATGGTAACCACTACACTATGGAGGATGATATTTTTTTGAACTTAATTATTTTCCTATATACTATTTCCTGGCTGAACTAATTCTCTTCTGCAGATTTGATGATGTGTTGATATTCTTTATTATATTCAGTTTTGTTGAGGAGGATGTTGGTTATGCTTCTTTATATCTTAGGATTGTAACTATGTGCTTTGATGTAATTCTCTGTGTGCATGAGTTTTCCGTATATTCCAAATTCTATCTGGACTGCAATCTTTGTTAATTTTGAGGCCCAGGAAGACTATGGAGTCGTTGGTAGATGTTTCTATTTGAACTGAATGGACGGGTTCTGTGAATTTAAAAAGCTTGAGTGTGTCCTCTATATCTTTGTGGTTTACTATCGTGAATATATCGTCAACATATGTGTACCAGCTTTTGAGTGTTTCAAGTTGACTCATAAATAAATTTGCTAGGAAAGGGGATAGGGGGCCTGTTTCTGTTCGGCGGCGGGGAAGTTGGTGAACTGTAACCATCTTCTCAGACATGTGAGGAGCTTGTCTTTGGGAATGATGCTTGGAAATAAATTTTTGATGAATGAAACAAAAACATCCAGGGGGTACAATTTAATCGACTGCAGTTTTTCCACCAGCTCAAGAACAGTTTTTGATACTGCGGCAGTGCATGAAACTTTTGAAGTAACCAGCTAGCAAGGCGGTAAGAAGGAGTGTTTATGTAACTGGTGATGATGGTATCAGTTGTTAGCAGGCTTGTGGATTTTGGGGAAGCTGTATATCCTGGCTAACCTGGGGTTGTCTATCCGTCTTGTCTTTTGAGATTATTTTCCTGTTGTTTATGGCTTCCTCTATGGCTTTTATCCATTTTCTCAAGGGACCATTGCTCAAAAACTGGTATTACCCCCCCCCTTTTAACGCTTTCCGCATTCTCTGAGTAAACAGTTTCATCCAAAATCACAATTTTGTTCCTCTTATCTGCCTCAAATATACAACATCTTATTGTTCAAAGTTTTGATGATATTTCTGTGCTGTGTGCTCAGATCCTTTTTGTGTTGCATTTTGCGCAGTTATTATGAATTGTATTCCTGTAGCTGTTGCTCAGATGTCAGATGCGAAGTCATCAGGATTATTTAAAAGCTGTGGACAAGTTTGAAAACCATTGTTCAAAAAATTTAGCTGCCCTTTACTGAAGGTGTGCTGTGAAAAATTAACAATGCGAGGTTAGAGTCAACCATGTTGATTTTGGCTGGTTTGCATTGTTAAATTTCTTTCAGTACATTTGAAAGTATTTGTTTCCAGATTTTTACAGATGGTGACACCTAATGCTTTCAATAATTTCATGTGCAGATTGTACAATTCCACCAATTTAATGCAGTGTTTCGATTTTTCAATTTCTAAGACTTTCTTTTCAGCTGCTTATTGTTCCTGGCTGTACTTATTTGTTTTCTGTTGTCAAGGTCAGCTGTAATGTCTTTGGTGTCATTTTCATATAAATTATGCAACTTTCTGGCCAAAACAAATTGAAACATATAACAGAGGCTAACATTGCCATTTACACATTACGTAAACTTATATATCCTAAATTTATGGGGGGGAAAAATTGAGTCTAAGTTGAAACACTTTCATCACTTACATATTTTGTATCTGACCAGTTTCAAGATACAAAACATGTAAGTGATATAAGTGTTTCAGCTCTGTCTCAGTTTTTTTCTATAAACTTAAATTCAATTCACTGTTGCTAGCTTATACAAATATCACACAAATTTATACATCCTACTTTCTTTGTAAGTCACAATGTTTCCAAATAAACGTTCAAAAATGTTCTAAAGCATTCTTTAAGACAAATGGTCAGTAATTACACATATTGATAATAATTTTAATTTATTGCAACAGTAAATTCAGCTATAATTTTGCATACAGCCTTTTTGTGAGAAGCTGGTTCTTGATGCGGCATTAGTGCTTACGTAATATGTTTTTACGTAAATTATTAGAACTTGAAGATCTTATATTGTGCTGCTTTTGTTTTGTTTGGTTTCATAACTTTAACTGCCCCACGTATAGGAGCCAATTTATAATAACATTATTGTAGCCCCACGTTATGGTAGCCAATTTGCGACGGTATTACTTATAATGTTTGTTTACATCACGTGTGTTGAAGCCATCTTGCGACGTCATTCATTTGTTCGGTTTGTAGCTCCATCTTGTGTTAGCAATTTGCATCAGTGTTAGCTTTTGTTTGATTTCATTTCAAATGTCCTCCGGCTAGCTATTATCTTATCTTGGGTCGAACATGTGTCTTGATCAGGGTTGTGTAAACGGAAAGGAATCTTTTATCCAAAAAGAACACTGATGAAGAAATTTGTTTTATAATTTTTATTGTCGAACACGTTCACTATCACTTTTACATATTGATCTAGATACTCGCCAAACTGAAACTGTTATAATAACTTCTTACTGATCACTTTTAATCAACGTACTTCAACCTTTTATATAATTAACTTTACCATATTTTAGATCTTTCATAATTCTGCTGCGCGTAACTTGTGAATCTATATCCGATGTATGACAAACTAATACTTTCAACGAACTGACTGACTGAAAACGACGTGTAGTGTATGAATGCTTTCGGCGAACTGAAGGACGTACTGACTTTACCTCTAACTTGGCTTCTATTTATACTCCGTCATCCAGATACGTCTAAAGATTATAACTGAGCTGCAATTGGCTAATAAAACGCGCCAACATTAGCGTCCATTTTAATATCCAATGAAAACCATGAATACATATGCTTTTAGGGAGAACACATTCCAGAAGTTTCTACCGAAAACGCACCAACATTACGTAACTTCCTCCTTTCCAATAATGATAAACAGCTCACCCCCCTCTTTGCATTATTGCGTTATTATTGACAGTTTCAGTAAGGCCGTATAAACTTATTTCCCAATAATAATTACAATTTATAAACATCTGAAATCAATGTCACATAAAAATGCATATTCATATTACAATCATTATTTACATTTAAGTAATTTGTGATACAAATTACTGCATCATATGCCCCACTAGAAACATAATTATAAATATTTACAACTTGTTTGGAAATTTTATAATTGGGTTTTTAGTCTCCTAAATCTTGGAACACACGCTATCACTTTCACTTTACACTTCACACGCATTTAACACACGATATGTTTTTCCTCTACCTTGCCACTACTTACTGGCTCTGGTTTAATTAATTTAGATATTAATCTGACATCACAAATTTTTTTTATAGTAAATACTGTTCCCTAAATTATTTAATTACTATTTCAAAATGGTTTACACTCTTATATTGTTGACAAATTTATCAATTCAAGAATTTTTTTGTAATTATTAAACATATTTACCAAAAATATTCAACCTTTACATAAATATATTGATATCTCTTAAATCTAGACAATGTTTCACCTTTTCTGTTTGCTACATAAGTATTTGTTTTAATTATTTTTACCCATTTTTGTTATTTTGTACTTTATTTTAGCAATACACTTGGAATTGTATTTACGTACTTTTACTTTAATATCATATTAAGTTTCAATCTTTGCATTCTTAATGTTGTTACAGTTACAAAAAAAATTTAATTTTTTTTTTTTTTTTAACATTTCTCTTTTTTTTTTTTTTTTTTTAAATTTATTTCTCTTTTCAAATGACATATAAATAATTAACCCTCTTACGTTCCAATACATTTCTCTGCAAGTCATCTTTAACTATCCAGCATTTACTTTACATCTCATTGCTATTTACCCTCCTGGATCAAATTGTGTGTGGCTAAACATTACTCGTAGCTGCATCCTAACCTTCAAATTTTTGTTCATGAATAACCTCTTGTATTCATATGAAATTTCGTTCCCTGATAATATTTGAAAACAATCTACAGTTTCTTGAACAACACATCTTTTAACAACTGTCATTTTCAATTCTTCTACTATCTTTTTAACTTGAGAATACTCTGACAAATCTGTACCAAACTGTACTGGACTGGAGTTTTCATTTTGAACATCTTGGTACTTGTTAATTTCAGAAGTTAGCTTTTGATTATTTACAGGCAAAACTTTAACTTCTTCGTACAATTTATTTCTTTGCATTACTGACTCATTCTGTATTTCTGATATTTCCCCTCTGAAATTAACTTGCGCATCATTCACATCTACATTCATAACCTCTTTTATCTCTCTTATCTCACTTGCAATGTTACTCATTCTACTATCTGACTCTGTACATTCTAAATCAACATGTTCATTTTTAGTATTAACCTCACTTTCTTTGTTATCTCTTTCCCTGCTCATGTCTAACATTTTCTTTGAAACTTCACCTATTTCATTTGCTATCATTTCCTTATTTTCATTTCTCATTCTCATCATACTACTATCTAGCTCCATGAATTTCTTTTCAATTTCTTTCCTGTTTTGTTCTAAGCTCTTACCAATATCTTCCCTCAATTCCCTATGACTCCATTGCATATCTTCCCTGTTTTGATCTATTTTCTTACTAAGATCTTCCCTTAATTCCCTATGACTCTTTTGCATATCTTCCCTGTTTTGATCTATTTTCTTACTAAGATTCTTTTGCATATCTTCCCTGTTTTGATCTATTTTCTTTTCTAATTTCTCATTATTCTTACAAATTTCTTTCCTTAATTGATCTGTAATACTCTGAGTTAATTTTTGTTCTAATTTCTCATTATTCTTTTGCATATCTTCCCTGTTTTGATCTATTTTCTTTTCTATATTCTCATTCAAATTTTTCAGCATTTCCATAATCATACTAGTATCAAGATTAACATTTCCTGCTATTCTATTCTGACTTTCTGAACTAACATTTCCACCCTCAAATCCTAAAAAGTTTGGGCTATTTTCTGTAACCTGTATTGAATTACAGCTAACTGTTACATTATCTCCCTCCATAATTATTTCTTCTGTATTATTAGTAGCCATTGTTTTCTTTATCCTACCACTCCTTAAGTACATTTGAAGGTTACAATTTTGTTTTCTAAAAAAAAAATTACGATACTCTGACCTTTGTGATGCTGTCTGTTGCTGTTACTTTGATGTCCAGCTTCCTGCCCCTCTCTCCTAGGTTATATGTCGCTTCTGCGTTGTGTTATGATGAATCTACGTTGTCTCGATGTTTTTGTAGTTGAATTACCCTGTTGCCTTGTAATCTCGGAATTACGATGTCCAATCATCCGTGTAGTCTGTCGTTCCTTTTGTTGTTTCTGGAATCTGCGTCTTGTAGTTCAGTTCACTTCTCCATTCGCCCCTTTGGTCATCTCACTTCTTCCTGGTTAATTCTGATCCTTTCCTGGTCATCGTGTTCCTTTCCTGGTTACTCTGCCCCTTCCTGGTTATTCTGATCCTTTCCTGGTCATCGTGTTCCTTTCCTGGTCATCGTGCCCCACGTTCTGGGTGCCAATTTGATGCGGCATTAGTGCTTACGTAATATGTTTTTACGTAAATTATTAGAACTTGAAGATCTTATATTGTGCTGCTTTTGTTTTGTTTGGTTTCATAACTTTAACTGCCCCACGTATAGGAGCCAATTTATAATAACATTATTGTAGCCCCACGTTATGGTAGCCAATTTGCGACGGTATTACTTATAATGTTTGTTTACATCACGTGTGTTGAAGCCATCTTGCGACGTCATTCATTTGTTCGGTTTGTAGCTCCATCTTGTGTAGCAATTTGCATCAGTGTTAGCTTTTGTTTGATTTCATTTCAAATGTCCTCCGGCTAGCTATTATCTTATCTTGGGTCGAACATGTGTCTTGATCAGGGTTGTGTAAACGGAAAGGAATCTTTTATCCAAAAAGAACACTGATGAAGAAATTTGTTTTATAATTTTTATTGTCGAACACGTTCACTATCACTTTTACATATTGATCTAGATACTCGCCAAACTGAAACTGTTATAATAACTTCTTACTGATCACTTTTAATCAACGTACTTCAACCTTTTATATAATTAACTTTACCATATTTTAGATCTTTCATAATTCTGCTGCGCGTAACTTGTGAATCTATATCCGATGTATGACGAACTAATACTTTCGACGAACTGACTGACTGAAAACGACGTGTAGTGTATGAATGCTTTCGGCGAACTGAAGGACTGACTGACTTTACCTCTAACTTGGCTTCTATTTATACTCCGTCATCCAGATACGTCTAAAGATTATAACTGAGCTGCAATTGGCTAATAAAACGCGCCAACATTAGCGTCCATTTTAATATCCAATGAAAACCACGAATACATATGCTTTTAGGGAGAACACATTCCAGAAGTTTCTACCGAAAACGCGCCAACATTACGTAACTTCCTCGTTTCCAATAATGATAAACAGCTCACCCCCCCTCTTTGCATTATTGCGTTATTATTGACAGTTTCAGTAAGGCCGTATAAACTTATTTCCCAATAATAATTACAATTTATAAACATCTGAAATCAATGTCACATAAAAATGCATATTCATATTACAATCATTATTTACATTTAAGTAATTTGTGATACAAATTACTGCATCATTCTGCCCTAAAATTTCAAAGCAGGTTTGTCAGAATATACAGGATTGTTATTACAACTAATGGCCAGGTAGAGTGCTGTAGGTTATGCAAGAAAGAGACTCCAAATCTTCAGGCATAAAAGGTTTACTGAATGCAGTAGTGAAAATAATAATAATAATGATGGAAGACTAACCTTTGTTATAAGTGATGTTAAAAATGTTGTCCTCAGCAAGCAGCAATACATTGATGACATCTGTTTATGACATTCCCGTTCACTTCCATTAGCTCCTAAGACATAATTGCATCAATTTGTTGTGTGATATTTGCTTTTAGATCCTCAGTTGTATGGGGGTTGTTCTGATACACCTTCTTTTTTTAAGTTTCCCCGTAAATAAAAATAACAAGGAATCAAATCAGGGTCACAACCCAGTACTGATAATTCTGTCCTTAAAAATCTTGGCAACCAAATCAAGTATTTTGCAAGCAGCATGAGCAGTAGCTGAGTCTTGCTGAAAAAATTACTCCTGGCATTCAATGTCTGTTAGTAGTTCAAAGAATTGCTGTAAAATCTCTCTTCAATATCTTAAACCACGTGAAAACTGCTTTCAAACAATTTGACGCCTTGTGATTTTTATTCCATTTTTTGTTACATTATTATTATTATTATTATTGTTATTATTATTATTATTATTATTATTATTATTATTATTATTATTATTATTATTATTATTATTATTATTATATTCCCCCCAGCAATGCTTCAGTAAACCTTTTTACACCTGATGATTTGGAGTCTCTCTCTTGTGTCTTTTCTTGCACTCTGCGGCCACTAGTTGTATTAACAACCCTGTACAAACTATAATATTTTGTCTCCCATATGGGATCCAGGAGAGTTAGTGTATGAATTCAATGGACAGCGTGTATATGAGCATTTTGTTTGAAAGTCCAATTTAACAGTTACAAGAGTTTCTCATGTTGCATTTGCAGGGTGAGCTGTGAAGCAATACCAGAAGAAATATCTGGTCTAGGGACAACTCCACCAACTGGAGATGAAGCAGGGAACTCAGTAAATCATCCGCTGTTGTTGTCATGTCACTCGTATCCTGGGACAGCCACTCAGTCTCCACCAGCATTGGCAGCCACTGCCAGGACTGTGCCCCCATCTCCTACCAGCGTGGTGAGTGTCTTTACTGCAATCAGTAAACAATTCTATCTAATGGAAAAGTGTTATTCAGAAGTTTGAGACATTGAAGTGAAACAATAATTTAATTGAATCTTGAGTCAGTGGTTACACTAAAACTTCACTTACTTGAAACTAATCAAACATGTTTCAAAAGCACCGCTTGCTTTTATCTTCAGCTTTTTTCTGACTGAGCATGACAGGTTTTCAGGTCCGTAGATGCTTTTCAGTTATTCAAAACCTCTATGCCATCTGCATCATCACTGGTGTAGGCAGTTTTTCAAAGATTGTCAAAGTGTCCATGAGTGCAGTGGGCGACCGTCCCTGATCAGTGATGACCTTGTTGAGCTGGCGTGGCAGCACATAGTGGAGAACTGTCGCTTCACGATTACGGAACTCAGCAACCATTTTTTGCAGATATCGCGATCCTTGTTGCATGAAATTGTCACTAAGCACCTGCTGTTCAGGAAATATTGTGCCTGGTTGATGCTGAAAAACATGACACCCGAGCACAAAGCGAAACGCTTAAGAGTAGCACTGACATTTCTACAGCAGTATTGTGATGATGACGACAAGTTCCTCAACAGGATTGTGATGAGGCGTGGATTTTGCACTTTACCCCGGAAACAAAGCAGCAGTCAATGCATTGACATCACAATGAATCTCTGGTCAAGACGAAATTTAAGCAGACTGTATCGGTGCAGAAAGTGATATGTACGGTTTTCTGGCACAGGAAGGGTATTCTGCTCCCCAAAGGTGAAACAGTGAACGCTGACCGTTACTATGAAACACTGTGGAGATTGCGACGTGCCATTCAAAACAAGAGGCATGGAATGCTTACTGCAGGTGTTGTGCTGTTCCATGACAATGCTTGTCCACAGCAACTGTTCTGCAGGAGTTCAGCTGGGATCTGTTTGATCATCCACTATACAGTCCTAATCTTGCTCCCAGTGATTTCCATCCTCAAGAAATTCCTGTCCTCCGGTCAGCGTTTTGAAAATGATGAAGAGCTGAAGACAACTGTCACACACTGATACCATTCTCAGGCGGCAGACTTTCATGACACAGGAATTTTACAAAAGTTGATCCCATGACGTGACAAGTGACTCAATTCTTGTAGTGACTATGTTGAAAAAGAGCTGAAACATTGCTGTACCTGTTGCCAATAAAGCTTTTCATGTAACTACGTTTTCCTTTTTTAAAAAAATAAGGAAAACTTACTTCTTAGATGCGTCTCATATGTTTTGATATATTGATTTAAGAAATAAAATTTTCTGTGTTTAACCTATGACTTCACTTTATTTAATTGAGTTTTGTATAATTTTGTATAACAAGGACATATTAACAGAAACTTACTGCAGGAAAATGAGGTCATTAAAATACACAATTTGTGTCTAATAAATTTTTTTGTAGCATTAGGCATTTTCAAAATATTCCATGTTGCAAGTTTTGAGTTTTCCTAAACGTCATCTAACGGACATGCTTGAAAGAATCAGTTTTCATATGAATACAACCAAGTGGTCATTTTGTGGCTCAGCCATGACTGCGTGTATGTGTGATTCGCTTCACTGCGGTGACCTCAGTATGTTCCACTAGCTCACTAGTGGTGAATGATCCACTCAAGTCTACACTTTTATCAGCTGTGAATTTCAACTGTCAGTTGTTCCTGTAAAGACTAGAGTTTGCTTATTGTGCATCTCAAAAGTAGAAAATTATTCAAACATTTTTAGAGTATCCGTGTTACTGTTGCTGTTCTTGTCTGTTATTACTCCACTGAAATGCCTATCAAACAACTCACGCTTGAATAAAGAATTTTGTATGTACATTACATAAGTAAAAGCCAAATCATGTAGACAATTTCAGGAGATGTTTTCTGGTATTCCACTTCCAAATAGAGATACCTACTGTCAGATGTCTGGTTAATAAGTTTAGGACATTATCACTAAAGCTAAGAAGCAAAAAAGAAATGTTCTAACAGAAGAAAAGTTTCACAAAATCTTGCATCATTCGAATTGCATCATTCTGTAAGACATGTTGCACAGAGAAAACCTCGGTTTATACAGCAGCTGAAGTTTTAAAATTGAAACCCTACAGAGCCACCATTGTTCATGAATTACAACCTGGTGACGACGAGGAACGTCTCAATGCAGATGGACACACTTATAACAAGGTTAGTACTCATTATAGTGCAACCCACGAGTATGTGATGTGGGAGTTTTAGAATGGAAACCCCCCCCCCCCCCGGTGTAGTAGACAGTCACAGAGCATACATACATGCAATCTGAGCTGAGCCATAAAACGACATGTTTGTATAACACAGGTGGAGAAAGTTGTGTGAATGAATCACATCATTTGTTTTATATTTAATGGAACCTATAACATATGCTAAATGTGTGTTTATGTGTGTGCAGATCTCGCCCAGCTCTACACCAATTCAGTCCCCTACTTCCGCAGAGAAAGCAGGTGAGTTATGTATAACTTGCTCTAATGGTTTATAAGTGCACTGTGTAAATTAGGCAACTTTGTATTAAAGGAAACTTTTATCATGAACTAAACGCAAAATTACTATTACTTTGGTCAGTTCTAAAGATGGGAAAATCTTTTATTTTTTAATAACAGTTCCGTCTGTTCCAGTTCCTAAAAAAATTCAAATAACCGTTCCAAAATAACACTCAAGTACGTTTGTGAGTATTTATATACATACAACTGTAACAGCAAGATAATCTTGCTCCACAGTTTCTGCAGTTGTTTCATTTCAAGTCGTGATTTTTCGTCTTACAAATACTGCCAAGCAGCAGTAGCAAGAGAATGCTCCCCTCCCATTCAGCCATGCTCACACAAATTCCTAATAACAATGCAAAATATGTTTTATTGTATATACTTGTGGACGAAACCAATAACTCTGTATGATTTCTTATGGTGAATAAATATGTATGTATGTATGTAATACTTATTATAATTACTGGTTACTTAATTGACGTCTATTGTGATCATCTTAGTAACCGTCTTGTGTGAGTTTCCGTGATAATGAAGGTGGGATGTCTATTTCAGTAGCATAATGACAGTTTGAAATACATTCTGAAGAACTGGCTCAGTGTAAACATGCTAATACTAAGTAAAGAGAAAACATCAGCTCTAAGCTTCCATAACTAGATAAGCAAAAATCAAATGCACAAGAACCTTGTTTATCCGGACTACTAAATGCAAAAACTCTAATATGTATGCACTACAATATGCAAACCTTTTATTTTGGCACTAACAAGAAAAACTTTTCTGGCACTTAAACTCTGTATTTACTGTTGTCTACTAACATTTATTTACTGAAATATGTGTAAATAAAAGTAAATCCAAATTATGGTGTGTAAAAACGGGAACAAGCTCAGCAAAGAGGAGAGATGGTGGCTAGATGGGAGTGAAATCAAAGTTGTAAAGAAGTTTGATTACATAGAAGTAAGGTTAAATAGCAATGGAAAATGGACAGAGCAAAGGAAAAATGCCCTAGGCAAAGGGAAACTAGCTATTAATAGCCTAAGAACCTGTTTGAAGAAAATTCCAAACATGAGAGTAGACTGGCTTGAGAGAATTTATGCAGCCACAGTTGAATCAAGAATGTTGCATGGAATTGAGATTTGGGGGACGGAAAAAGGATGTGATAGCATAGATCAAATCCACAGAACTTTATGCAAAATGTTATTAGGCTACCAAGAGCTGCGCCTAATAGCGTAGCACTAGTCGAATTGGGAAGAATTGGTAGGAAAGGATGTGCTAAAATATATAGTGAAATATTGGAATAGAATTCAATCATTGGAGGAAGGAAATATTATCAAAGAATGTTTAAGGGCTCAAGTAATATCTAATTGGGAAAGAAGTTGGCTATGTTGTTTAAATGAAAGTGGATTGGGTGAGTTAATTAACCAGCAAGCAATAGGGGGACAAAGATTATAGAATATAGTAAAAGCTAGGGCGGATGATATAGATAAACAAGAACTAGTCAGTAGCTTAAGCGATAAGAGCACTCTGATTTCATACAGGGGCGTTTATGTTTGTAATAAAATGGAAAGAGACGGGACAGCATGTGCAACAACAGTTATTAAAAGGTTTAAGGGTTAATAAAGAGTTATGCCCACTTTGCGGCATTGCAGTTATTAACTTTCACAGTATAATGGAATGTTCGGAAACCAAAAAGTGGAGAGAGGAAATATGGAACAAAAACTGGAAAAGTTACATGTGGAGAGCTTTTTGGGAACAAAAGAAAAGAATTTATCAAACAAGTAGGTAAATATGTAGGGAAAGTAACACAGAAATGGTGGAGAAAAATCATAAGAAAATGAGGATAAAAAAAATAACAATGTCAAAGTGGATAGTTTATAGGAGAGGGAATCTAATTGAAGTTAGATATGTAAAACGTAAGGTACATATACACAAACAACCAGGGGGTTAATTGTATATGTTACCAACTTTAGCAACTTGATTATACATATGTACAATATTTGTAATTGGAACAGATGAAATAAATTACATTACATTACTGAAATATGTAGTGTGCAAGTTTCTTTTGTTTCAAACGTGTGTGGTGTTTGAGAGCAGCACGATCACACAGAGTTTCACTAACATCAGTTTGGCTGGAGTTATTTCCAACTGTGCCATTGCCTCCGTATGAGGCATTATTTCACTCATGCACGCTCAAAACATTGGAACAAAAGAACAACACTGGTACAGCTTCTTAACTCTGTAAAGAACACATTCACACTGACCGTAGTAACAGTAGCTAGAAGCATAGAACCAGCAACCTCTATGCTACCAACAGTGCCAACATTACAACTGCACATATACCATACCATACCAGTTGTATACCACACATTTTTGTGTTAAAATGAAAAAGAAACAAAAAATGAATCCAGGCATCTGGATTAATGAGGACTGGATAGTCGAAGTGCTTGTGTATATCCAAAATTAACTCTGGGACAATGTCAAGCTATGTAAAACCAAACGTATTTTTACATCTAATATTAGTTGAAAATTTGAGTTGGGAAACACACATAACTACATTGACCAAAAAATAAACAAGTAAAATGTGCTTCCTAATGAGGGCAGTCAAATGCATGTAAATGTACTTAGAGCAGTTTACTGTGTATACATCCATAGTGTATGGTATTATTTCCTGAGGAAATTGCGAAGACAGAATGAAAGTGTTCAGAATACAGCAGGTCCATTCTCTACTACAACTAGTTGTAAACCATACTTTAAACAATTAAACATTTTGCCTTTATCAAGTATGTACACATATGAAACTCTTGTCTATATGAAAACTCACTTAAGTTAATACATATAACACTAGAGCCAGTCTATTTTTAAATTCACATAGGACTATGAAATGCACCACTAGACTTTTCACATACCCAGAGGTGCTAAATATCGTGGAAAGGACTATTGCGTAGAGCTAGGAATTCAAAATAATCACTGTCCCATATGTTAACTATTTATTATAAAGTTTTGCATTTGTTAACAATTCCATCATCAGCTTGCTTTAACATTTTAAAAGTTTTGTGATTTACAAATAATGTGCTCAGAGACGACAATGTAATATACTCTTTCACCTTTTTATAATTTAAGTTGCCCTACAAAACAAAAATATTTCTCAAACAACGAATAATACAATGCAATGTTAGACAAAGTGAAAAATATGAATGTTTCTCCCGTAAATGTTAATTTAGAAATACCAAGAGTAAAAAGGTTAAATTTTGAGCTTACCAAACAGTTGGAAATAATTTAGAAAGGTCAAAAGGTTACTCTTGGTGATTTACGCCAAATCTCGCTGTCACAAACCAGAACATGAGTCTGGGCGCTATCCACTCAGTCCCTGGCCAAAGAGCAAGTCTGCTGCCTGCCCAGGAGTTGCTGAAGTTGACCATGAGCATGATGGCTCTGGCATCAGTAGCGTGAAGCAAATCAGTCAATGGTAACTCTGCACGACACTGAGTTGTGGAATGATGAATTATGTCATACTTGACAACTTCTTTCTCGAAGCATTGGGCCGTTCCTGAGCTGGTTGCATAAGCCATGACCAACGGCACAGAAAATAGCTTCACATGTGCTGGCCTACCTGAATACGTAAAAATGTTGAATCACGACAAAAATTTAAAAGGATGTTATTAAATTTCTTAAGAGACTACAGCTTTTGTAGTGTAGATGAATTTTTCTAAATATCTAATTATTGTAATAATATTTAATGGATGAATAATAAATGAAATGAAGAAACAATTAAATCAGATTGACTGGATGTTTTTCCCTCTCGTAACCATGGATAGTTCCAAGGTCTCGCATCATATACATACATGTAACTGTTGTATACGTACTTTCTGTGATCAGAGCTTTAGTTTGGAACTAGTTATAAAAGGTGTAAGTGTCCAGTTACTTTATAAACAGGGTCTGTTAGACCCAGCATTTTGATTTTATTGAACCCAGAGGAATCTTCAACCCAGTTTCACAGTTTAAGCTTTAGCAGAGGCTTAAACTACAGTTGAGTTTTATAATGCATAGTTGAAGCAGTAAGCTGAGCTTACATGTGGCTTGGCTTAAAGTGTACTGAACTGTTGTTTAAGCTAAGGAGTCACCATGTTATAATGATGAAATGCAAATTATTTTAATCCATATACACAACAGAAGTTGATCAAGAATTCTACAAGAGATTCCGATTAACTAAGCAGTTGGCAATGATGGTACCAGAAATTGTCGATGTACAATTAAACATAAAAGAACAAAACTTAATTTTAAATTTATACGTCATACTTGGTTGTCGCACTGATTGCCGTGCATCTACAAAGTATTTCAGTAATAAAGCCCTCTTGTCAGAAACAATGTTTATCTTGACATTGAAGTTATGTAAGTGGAAACATGCTGATTGCAGTTGGGCATTTTTCTGTGATCTACAGCATGCAGAGCTGTCAAAATTGTTTCACACCGTCCTAATTCACTCTTCATAATGCAATTTTTCTCCCTGTTTAGTTTTCCTTACGCATAGCAATTTGTCTGACTGCTTGCACTTGTCACAGTTTCTAGAAGTACGCCGATTTCTTGAGAAGTAAAGTTCACAGTAAGCTTTTGCTGGATAACCTGGGAACAGCATTACCATAAACAAATGATGGGAATTCGCTGGATGCACAAGCATCACCAACTTCACTATTCTGTGGAATTGTTCAGCTCAGTAAAGCCGAACATGATTGCCCAACTGTGAAACTTGCAAAGCTTAGGCAGCATTCATAGCTTACTAAAGCTTCAGCTTAGGCTTAAACTGTGAAACCATCCTTTAGGGTAGTGCACATGTTGGAGTAAATTACTTCGAAAATAACGTTTACTAAACAACTCCTGCTATGGAAGTAGGTTTCTATGGGAGCAATTTATTCTGGAAGTAACATTGGAGAGCTCAGTTACAATTTCCTCTCTTAGTTACTACTACAGAAGTAAGATCTCATTACTCCTGGAGTATTGTTTTGTTTGTGCAACTTACTTGAAGCATCATGAATAAGGTTATGTGTGATAGGAAAAGGGAGGGAAACGTCAGCGAAAGAGATAAATGCTTGTTGGTAAAGACAAAGAAACAATACAGAGTGCAAAAAACATGATGTACAGATGCTGGAAGAGAGATGCCTGGAAAGTTGTGACGGATGACTTTAATGCCTCAAGTGACAAGAAACGTATTGAAGAGCAGCTTAAAATTGTTTCAAAATAATGTTCATAATCTTAATATTTCCATTGCTAATCACTTCAGAAAAATTCACCATTTTTACCAGATGGGCACAAAATACGAACATACATGCAGTCAGTTGGTGGGAAATCTGCAGAAGTGAAGAAGAATTGCCTTTTATTTTCTGAACACTCATGTATATTTATTTATAACCTCAAAAACTCTCTAACAACATATGAAAGATATGACCAGCAGGCATATGGTGAAAGTTTATAAGATTGTGTGTAACTATCTGAAATGTTCCAGTACATAACAATTGCAGTTTGGGTGATACAGTTGAATTCCTGTTTGAGTTTTGTGTTGTAAATGCTCTCCAAAAAGGTTCACAAGAAATGTAAAAGATTATTTCCTAATACTGAAATGTTCCTTGAACACTCTCTCTGTCTATATTAGTATCATATTGGTCTCGCATATCAGTATTACATTCCCGTTGTTTTCTTTGTCTAGATCATCAATATAATCCATGAATACATAAAAATATCTTCCTTCAAATACGATACAGTGTTCTAGGTCAATCGACAGGTTATTTACTCCAAGTTCCAAGAGTAAATTCTAACCTATATTTGTCCTCCATTAACTTCCATAGTAACATGCTACATGACTGCACTCTCCGACATTTACTTTTGAGAGTGTGTGAAATGAATAAAATACTTTGGAATTAGTTTACTCTCGTATGGGAGTCGCCAGGTGTTGGCTTGAATATTAGTTTATTATGAAAGTAGAGCTTACTCTAGGTTGGTGTATGCCGCTCTTAGATTATTGATTTGTAAATTCATATAAATCTTTTAAGCATATTGGTGTTACTCTAATAAATGAACAACTGTATAGTCATTTATAAATGTTTACCAGTGAACCACAGTTGTTTTGTTACAGATATAAAATCTCCCATTCAGAAATCTCCGCTTGGGTCTGACAAGTCCAGCAAAGTGATATCTCCTCGACAAGCTGTAGTAGACGAGGTGAGTTTCACATTTCTGCTGGTGGTATTTCCAGACTGAAGATTTCTATTTCTTTTGTCACAGTATCGCCTTTGTGCTTCTCTTAGTTTTGGGTTTAATAATTTAGGTTCACATTGCACAAAAAGAAGATGCTGTCCGACCAGATCCTTCAGCTCTACCCCCATTGCACTTCAAGAGAGATCGTGGCCACACAATTTCTGTAATGTCTCCAGTAAGGAAGCCGCCTCGAATGGATTGGAATTCTGTTCGTAAAGACACTTCACCACGAAGCAAAGATCCTCCGAGATCTGGCATCAACCCCAGGTAGGCTCAAAATATTTTAATGATTCTATACTCATTTTATAAAGAGAAAGGGAAATCTTGAAAATCGTTCAACCAATTTTTATACCACTTTAGCCCGAGTATAAGACAATGTTTTTTTATCTGAAAATGTGCTTTTAAGAACCACTGTCATCTTATACAGAGTCTTTATTAGTAAGGAATGATGCAAATAATACTAAAATTAACTTATTTTATGAAAGGAAAGTTTTACAAAAAAGAAATAACATTTTCGCCATTATTCTACAGGTGTGACATCATTGACATAAATTTTGAATGGCAACATATTTTTTTTTCTGATATTCTTCATGCAACTAAAAAATCTGATGTATTACATTGACATGACTTTTTCTATACTCTATCGCTTATTAGTGGGTATACAAATTTATTCTTACAAATTTTAAGTTTCCTGTATCTACTTTATTTCATCGAGATAAACCTTTCTGGAAATAGGTGCATTACACATTTTGTTATTGATACAAAGGGAATAGTGATAGTCAAATGTTTAAGAACAGGATTCTATACACCGCATTAAAATTGCATACTGTTTCAATGACATCATGAGAAACAACTGAAAATCGACAGGACTTGAAAAGAATGACTAAGTATTGAAAAATTCAATAACGGATGTCTTGGAAATAGCTGAGGCTACAAAAAAAAGCTATTTGGAATAAATTGTGTGTTTTAAAGAGATATGCATTTTTTGTATACTTTTTTGGCTTGGCCTTTATGCATTTGTATAAAGGCCTTAAAAGTGATAGCTTACAGACTTTATGTTGGGAAGAAGCCAGAGGGAAAATGATGCAGATCAATTAATCCCCAGTGCCATTGGTGAACAACAACATTTTTTTGTATAGCACGTTTTCCTCTATTTCTTAACATTTACCAGTTATGTAAGATTATATAGTTTTCCTTCCAAATAAAGAGGACTTCACAGGTTATTCCCAGAAAATTCAAGATGTACATTTTATTTGCCATGTAAATATGTTTAATATATCACCCATTTTTCATAAAAAAAAAAAAAATTAAAAAAAAAATTCCAATAAAGGGTAGTTTGGGGTGGGGAGATTTTCTTGAGAATCTTCGTGTCGCATCTTTAGAAGTTACTAAACTTAAATAGCAACTTTGATATTTATTCAACTTTTCATTTTTAAGTATCTGTTCACAAACACACACACATGAACATTTTTATAAGAATGTCTTTTTGTATTTGGGGGCCCTCAAAACATGCATTTTCGGTGAAATCTCAATATCTAGTTTTTGGGTGGAATGCAATTCCTTTTCTACATACTGTGTACATGGTAGGGAAGGTAATTATCATAGGAACTAATTTAAAAGTAAGTATGCATGACATTTTGTGCATTAAATGCTGATTGCTGTATTAAAATTCAAAATGAATGCAGCACCTGAAATTGAGAATTTTAGAAATTTCTGAGATGGGTGTTTTTTATATGATTGATTTTTAGAAAATTTAGTGTCTTCAACAATTTTTCAACATAACTTTTAATGTTGCAGAAAATTTAATGTTTGTAAATAATTTATATTTGAGGAATAATATGCAGCATTTTAAAGTTTAAGCTTTCTACATTTTCATTATGTGAGCAATTTCATTGAAAATTCTTTTCTCTCAAACTTAGCTACATAGGACCATGAATGTTAATTTGATGCTATAATTATGTTGAACAAAATATCTGTAATGCAAATTTCAGTTGAACTGCTTTGAAATTTATACAACTTTTCAATTTCAGTACAGAGTACCCTTAATAGAAATGTAACTGTTTCATTTAGAAGAAAACAGCTATATTGGTTAGCCCCTCCTCCAGGAAATCAAAAGCCTGAAAAAGTAACTCCCCATTCACATTAAGAACTTAACGCTAACTTAGCATGAGGTAAGACCATTCAGCCATGTGTTTCCAGATCTGTAAAGTGCATGCAGAAATCTTCAGGTTCAATAACATAACCAATGTGAAAATTCATACAATATAAATAAGTAGGGCATTAAAAGATGTTTTACCAAGCAAACAGATCAGTGCATGACGTCAGCATTTAAAATGGCATAGCCAAATGGAAAAGCACCATGATAGTAGAGCAGATGGTGTAAAATCTTGCATCACGATCATGTACTGCTCAAGGTTGCAATGCATGGAGAAAGAAATACAGAATATCGTCCTCTGTGCATACAACGCAAGCATAATGTTTGGAGTTTGCCATTTCTTGCATTACTTACAGAGGCAGACAAAAGTATTCTTCAGTTTAAGAAGTTCTAGCAGCCAAATTAATGGGGATAAAATGCTATTACGTTGGGTTTATCACAATCTTTAATTTTATTAGTTTTAAAATGTTTTGAAAATTGCAAAGACTTTTCAGCCATTTCATCTGTGGTGTTTACAAAATTATTTTACATGCATTTAGTAGTGCAATTTGTTGTGTATACTAACTGATATTTTCATTGACGTATGATGTAAACTGACAGGGAAATAAATTTGTAAAGTTGTAAAATTTAATGAAGTTCAGGAAAAACGTTGAAAATCCCTGATTTCGACATTTTATTCTTCCTACTAATAAAAACCTATTTTCACCACAAAATAACGTATGCACAAAAAACATCGCTCTATCTAATGTATGAAAAATAGTTCTGTAAACACCACGTACAAAAAGATTGAAAAATCAGTATAGTTTTCAAGGCATTGTAAAACTAGTAATATGTAACATATTGACACTTGCCAAAACAAGTAAACTGTATATGAATATAGTCTACCTCCATAGCTCTATGTGAATGCTTCCATTAAATAACATGGGTACAAAGTGCTGCATCTGCACTTACTTGTGAACATGACTTACCTGTAAAGCTTGCAAATATAAGTTCATCTGTGTGGCTGAGTAATCATCATGCTGGCTTCCTAACCCAGAGGTCCTTCTTGGGGTGGGGAATATTAGAAGCATTCCTTAACCCCCCTATGAGTATGTTTCATGTTAAAGAGCCTATAGTTACTAACACCGTCAGCTTTGTTTTCTCACATCACAAGGGGCTGTACAAGTAAAGTTTATTTGTATGATACATTGCACTAATATTGTGTTGTGCGATAGTTTTGTGTTTCTGCAGCTATACCACACAGCTCACTTTGGCAGCACTTCAGAGAAACCCCTGCTCATTACTCAGACGCCAGCGAATCAGCGTGCCGTTAAGAACTTGGATAGAATTCAACCATACGAGACACACAAAGTAGGGGTTATCTATGTTGGACCCGGACAGGCCAGCAACGAGGCAGAGATAC
Source organism: Deroplatys truncata (assembly GCA_030765065.1). Lineage (NCBI taxonomy): Eukaryota > Metazoa > Arthropoda > Insecta > Mantodea > Mantidae > Deroplatys > Deroplatys truncata. The sequence goes on along the minus strand of CM060985.1, from coordinate 8,713,455 downwards.
TGCGCAATGAATTTGGTTCATTACGATATGCAGAATTCCTACAGGTGGGCATAGCATCATATCTGTATTGTTCAACAAAACTTGCCTGCTTATTCTTGGGGAGAACACAAGTCATTTGTCACATCTTTATGTAACTTGAAACTGCGATATTGCTTTTAAGGTCTTCTTCAGCTGACAGAAACATCAGAATGTGAAATAAAGTCCACCTCTTTGGTGTGGGGGTACACTCAAGAGGTCTCGCATTCAAATCTCGGCTAGGGCAAGTTACCTGGATAAGGTTTTTCCAGGAGGTTTTCCTTATACTGAGAAAATGAATGTTGGATAACTGTAAGCTTTAGGGACTCTTGGACCATTTTGTTCATTCACAAAGTAAAATCAAAAGGCTTTGTGCAACAAAGAGAGCACATAAAGTTTTCAGGAGAGGGAAGAAAACATCTAACAGATTAAGTTATGAGGTGTATACATAATGAAAATATTTGCAAGTACAGTACAACCTCTGTTATCTGAAATGATTGAAAAAGTAACTACTTTTGATTAAAATGAATTGAAGAAACCTATTTGTTAACTTATGTTAGCAATGACAAAGGGAATGCATTGACTCTGACCTTGATTGTTTCCATCCCTTCTCTATTGACGACTGTTTTGGCAGGCTCATCCTTCCTTTTGTTAGCTGCCAATCATTTACAGTCACAGCAGCAGATTGTCATTGTTGCAGCTTAAGTATTCTCGGTGCTGAACAGCAAGATGTAGACCTTTCTGTCACTTCTTTTTCATTCAAGGGATTTCCCCGTTGCAGTCAAGCGCCTAAATTAATGAGAAGGAAGTGAATCTCTCTCTCTCCCTATCCCCCTCCCCCTACCCCCTCCCCTCTCTCCCTATCTCTCTCATTCCTTGTCAGATAGCGTTACAGTTTATTGAAAGATGTGAAGACACAAAGTCTTCTGATGTTCCGCTAATGAAACAGTGGTGTGACATAGAGGCTGTGAAAAGACAAAGCAAAAGAAAATAGGAGTTTTTCTAACCAAATTAATACTGTATATGAGGAGCATTGTTTCAAACCCCATTATGTCCAAAAAGCAAAATTTTACAGGAAATGCAAAAAACAATACTCCTAAACTCTAAGTCCTCCTGAAATTCTGAAAAAAAGCAATAAATATTAGTAAACGTTTTTATTTATAAGGTGTAAGAATTGAAATCACTTTTCAAATGCATTTCATGAAAATGGGGAGGGGATTGTGGACAAACAACCATATGGAAAATTTAATGTTGTAGATAAGTGAATGATTTATTTTTGTATATTCTTAACATAAGTACATTGAGAAAATGTGATACAATATGGTATGCATTTAAACAAAGAAAGTACCTCATAGGATTATGAGAATTTTGAAATTACATATGGTGTGAATTAAACATATAAAAACACAATGAGATAATAAAAATTCTGAAATTAATTGAAAGCAACAATTATTCAATTATCGATTTTAGAAACTCATATAATACATTCAAACATCAAGAAGGCACAAAAACCTACTGAATTAAATATTTCTTTGGAAATTTCGTCCAAGGTTAATGAATTTCGACATCCCTATGGACAAAAATTTGATTACTAAACTTGTAGAACCACCACTAGAGGGACAAGGAGACATCTGTAACCTTCAGAGGAAAGCCAACCAGTTGCAATCAGCTGACGATGGGGAAGTTATTCCTCGAAACTAGTTCTGAGGTATTGAACCTATTTTAGTGAAATTGTATATTTGCAACCACTCTATATATTATATGTAATTTTTTCACTATGTCTTCCGATTTAAAAGTAATAATATTTATTTATTTATTTGTGCTAGCAATCTTCCTTAGAATATGGCTATACATCAGCCCAAGCTGTTATCTTGCCATATAAAGTAATATATATTTTCCACGAAACTCGAACAATAAAAATAACATATTTCCATGTGCTGTATTACCTCACGTCTTAAGTTCTGATTTGTTTCTACTGGATTCACAGATTTTGTTCTCTAGAAAGGTAAATGTAATGCCCATTAGCAGCTTTAACAAAACATTACAGAATAGGCCTGAATGAGTCACCAAGCCAGGCTATTGCAGAAACGTGATTTAATGTGCCAGCTAAATCAGCTTTATAACTTGGTAACATCCTTCACTGCTCCCCCTGTTTTCATTTAGACACATGAGACTAGGGAATGTTGCATTTATTCATCCACAGAGAACACAATCAAGGTCTATCAAGAACTATAGTCCAACTCTTTGGGGACACTTGCAAGGCAATAATGTGAAGTCTTGAATGCTTTCATTCCTTGTCTAGCATAAAGTTAAACGTAACAACTTTCCATAATGCAAAATTAGTATTGAATGTTTATCTTGAAGTATTAGACATGCTTGTACCATCTCTACTTTAAACATATCTCACATTAATACCCACAAACCTTAGAGATTATGATCCTTTATGGATTAACCGCTGTTTTGCTTTACCTGCAGTAGCATTACCATGGATAATCGAGAGTACCTCAGAATACAATTACATTGATATGACTTTTCATTTATTACCACATAGTAAAAAAGGCATTTTGCGTAATATGTGGACCCTAGTGATAACAATAGTAGACTGCAATCTCACAGTGTTTAACAACTCTGCATTCTAAAACATTGGCGATATGTCATGAAACCAAAGCAACATAACACACAAGTTGGCTTTGTCCACCAGTAATGATGTGTTTATTATTGCAGAGACTTGGTACCTTAATCAGACTGAAAGATGCAGACCCCCAGAGTATATTCCTAGGAGGCCTAGACAGCAACGGAAATGATGGCAAGTTTGCATACATTTGGCAAGACGATGTTATGCAGGTAACAGCACGCACTATGAACTAGCTATGTAATTAGACAGCAGTATCTCTACAGAGAGTTTAATTACCGTGTTACATTACAGGTGACATTTCATGTTGCTACACTGATGCCAACCAAAGAGACTGATCCGTTATGTAATGGCAAGAAACTGCACATAGGAAATGACTACGTGACGATTGTATACAATGAGAGTGGCCAGGAATACAACATACAGACTGTCAAGGTGGGAAAAATACTTCAAATTTTGTGACAACTCTTCATTTATGTTTTTAAAGTATAAATTGAATGCGACATGTTTGGTAATCACTTGATATCTCATCAGCTTCTTTGTTTATTACTTTCTCTGCTGTTTACCTATAGCAAGGAGAGGAAATTTGCGTTCCATCCAAAAATTTGATATTGAGATTTCTTTATTTTTTGGGTGCCAGGGTAGTGCAGTGGTTTTACTTCTGGCTCTCATACTAAGGGTCCAGGGTTTGGTTCTCGGCTCTGGGGTGGCCCCATCTACACCTTCACTTCTGTCTTGTTCATGTGAAGTATCCCCAAGGCCCAATGTGGTTTGGAGTCCGCGGTAGACTGCCATCCTTATTCATCCTACTATCGGAAGTAATAGATTACACCTGCTGGGTGCCTCCACCTCAGAAATGGATCCAGCCATTGCTTGGTGAAATGAAGTAAGCTCTGAAGGTCATTGGCCATATATGAGGAGTATTAAAGACAATGACTTTCTAAAAAATCTGATGTGTTACACTCACATGGGTTTCTCTACTCTTGTAGAAACGCTTATTCTCAATATGCTTCATGTTAATCTTATTGCTAATTTTCTTGTAGATGCAAGGGGAATATGGTAGGCTTTAAGCGATAGTCAAATATTTTAAGAGCTGGTTGCTATGTGGCGCATTCCATTCTCTTTGCATTACCAGAACAAAAAAAAAAAAAATGAATAAGGAATTCCCAGTTGAGAAAAAGTATAAGTATTGGAAAATTTAAGGGAATAACAAGCAATACCTCGAAAATGGTTCACTCAACAACAAAAATGTATGTGACATAAATTGTGTATTTTAACGCGATCTACATTTTTTGTGTAGTAAAATTTTGTCTATCTCTTATAGTTTACCAGTTATGCAAAAGTTGTTCACAATGAAGAATACTTTTCGAATTCAAGATATACATTTTAATTGTCATGAAAGTATCTTAAATATATGATATTTTAATAAAAATCGTTACAGCCGTTTTTGAGAAAATTAAAATTTTCAAAAAATGTTCCATGTAAAGGGTAATCTGGGGTGGGGGGGATTGTCTTGAAAACCTTTGTGTCACATCTCTGGAAGATACTGAACCTGAATACCAAGTTTGGTGTTTATCTGTCTGTTCGTTTCTGAGTTATGCTGTTCACAGACAGACATGTTTCCAAAAATGCTTTATATGCATTCCGTGCAGCTCAAAACATATATTTCCGGTCAAATCTCGGTATCAAATTTTTGGGTGGAATGCAATAGATCTCCTACTTAGTATACGTAGTAGAGAAAGTAATAATGGCTGTAACGATTTTAATTAAAATACTGTATGTTTAGATTTTGAATGAAATGAAATATATATCTTGAATTTTGTGGGAATAGTCTGTGAAGTCCTCTGAATCAGTCGAATGTACACACTTAAACTTGACTTATGTCAGTTGTTAAAGTCATAAAACATCCTCAGCGTGGTGGTGGCGGCTAATGGTTCTTATCCACTGCTGCCATATTTTTATATCTGACCAGTGAGCAGCATTATTAAGTTTACCATCAGCAACTGGATGTTTGCACAACATGCACTCTGTCTGTGCTTCTTAAATATAAGAAAGTTAACTCATAGCACATGAGAAATGTCATCTTTCCACAGCTAAACAAGCATTGTGCTGAGTAAATACATTTAAATTGACACAACATAGCTCAGCCACTGTAATGTTTCATATTTCAGTTTGTGTATTTTCTTCCAATGTGAGGGCTTTGTCCTTCAGGGTACCCCACGGACTGTTAGATCTGGGGAATATGAGGGCTACACACCACCACTGTATCCATAGACGCCTCTGCTGTATGAGCAGTTACGGAATCTTGCTGAAACCATGCATAGGATTTAAAAACGGGGCAAGAATGCCATTTTTGTACCACTGTATTGCTTGATTATGTGTGTTGCACTAATTGCTCACCAAACGCCAGTTTTGCTATCATTAAGAGGGAATTGCCCTACACCATGTGGATTTTCAGAGCACCAATAGCATGCCCTGTCTGTATAGAACACAAGCTGAGGGCCAATTAGCCTTCTGTTGCTGATGACAGAAACCACTCACAATGACGCACACATTTTACAGGGCCTTTAAATCATTAACACACATGCTTATGTGCCCAACTTGTTGTGAACTTTCCAGCATTTGCTATAAGGTAAGAGTTAATTCTATATACAGGTTAACATGAATACAGGCTGCTGGCATGTCGTTGCGAGCAGTCAGGTTTGATACCAAAGACCCTGTAGTACAGAAAGCAAGTGGTTACTGTTGGAAGTGGAAAGAGATACATAGGACCTTGAAGATAAGCACAGTTGTGAGTTGTGTTGGTTATAGATATTGAAAGAAGACATGTTATGCTTATTTAATTCCCCTCATCTTAAACCACAAAACATATGTTTACCTATACCTTTGCGCATGCATGCGTGTATTTATTTACGTTGTACAGCAGCATGGGTGGTTCTGTATACTGTGTAAGATAAGAACTCATAATAAGAGAAAGTTTGATGTTTTGCAGTGCCAGTTTAATTACGCCTGTGTGATCATCCAGCCACTGGACCACAGCACCAATCAGGTTGTGGTAAAGGCTCGAGATGAGTTGGCAGAACACATAGGTCACAGCGAACCAAAAATAGTTTCTGACCAGAACCTCGCTGTTATGGCTCGACAGTTAGCCTTACATGCTAACGTAAGTGCAATTATTGCTTATATCATTTTCTGTAATAATGTTAGCTATATGAGGGTATCAAATAGCAAGGATACTTCTCAAGTACACCAGTACATTAGACATGCAATTACATACATGTGCTTGAATTTGTTAGGCTCCATTCACATTGAAAATTAAGCACAACATAAACTTAAAAAACTAGATAACTTTTTTCCTCATGTTGCTTTAACAACATGGTTATGTCATGAGGATCTCATTCCTGTACCATACCATCTTGGTTCGACACAGAGGCATGTGCCATCCACTCTACCTGCTTTCATTATCTATGGATAGATGGCAGAGCATTTTTCGTTTTACTATTGTTTTAGCTTCAGGTGTTTACCTTGCAACTGAGGGAAACCAGTCAGATTGCTCAGCCCACAGAATTTGAACCTGTGACCTCCTGAATGTGGGCCACAGATGTTTCCACCCTGAGTCATCCCGTTTGGTATATGTATTGTAATGGAACCATTCACAATGAATCACGTAAACTTAGAAGCTTGCAAGGTTTCATGTTTATATCTATGGTCAAACACAAACTACCCAATCAGAAAGTGATTCTCATATTTTCCATTGCCATGTGTTGACTCATTAACAGACCTTCTGTGCAAGATCACAGGCTATCTATAAAAATCAAAGAAAAGAACTGTAATGTTAGACAATGCTTTTTTGTGAGTTTAATGTCCTTTAACTGGATAGCTAGCTCTTGTTCATTTTGATGCATGTACATAACCTCTTTATGTCAGTGGTCACTTCACAGGCCACCATATTAGCTCAGCTGCTGTTATCTTTGTATTTATCAATGTGAATGATGACATATCACATTAAGTTTTGCATTGTTGTATTAATGCTTCATTTTCATTGTGAATGGCCCCTTATAGTGCTGGAAAGCAAATAAATTGAGGTTTAAAAGATGAAATAAACACTGTTAGGGTGGCGTGCACCAACCTACAGTAAGCTCTACTTCCATAGTAAATTGTGATTAAAGTCATTACTTCCATACAAGAGTAAACTAGTTCTGAAGTACTTTACACTTCGCAATTCAGCTGTACCACCTAAACTGCAATTGTTATGCATCCTGGGGTGTTTCGTACTGGAACATTTCAGATAGTTACGTTCACCATACGCCTACTGGTCACATCTTTCATTACACTGTTTGAGGTACATAGACAAATGTACGTAAATGTTCAGACAATTCTACTTCACTTTTGTAGATTTCTTACACATTGTGGAAATTGACTGCACACCTGTTCCTATTTTGTGCCCATCCGGTGAAAATGATGAATTTTTCCAAAATCAAAAGCGATATTTGTCTGTCAACGTGCAAGTGATCTGCGATGCATATATGAAGATTAGGCACATTGATTCCAAAGAATTTTAACCTGCTTTTCAGTACACCTCCCATCACTGAAAGCATTAAACTCGTCAATCACAACTTTCCAGGCATTTCCGTTCCAGCATCTTTACATTGTGAGTTTTTATCCATGATGCTTCAAGTAAATTGCATAAACAAAACAATACTCCTGGAGTAATAAGTGCTTACTTCCGTAGTAGTAAGTAAAAGAGTAAATTGTCGTCCTCCGTGGTGTAGTGGTTACCATGCTAGCCTCTAATTCCCGAGGTTGCGCGTTCAAACTCGGCAGAGGGCAATGGATTTTTTCGGGCATAAAAATCCTTAGCATGACTTCCTTCGGAAGGGAAGTAAAGCTGGTGGTCCCGTGTTGTAGATTTACAGCACGTAAAAGAACCTCAAGACTGATAAAGAGGCCTCTGAGCAAAATTACTGGTCTTTCACGCTCAATATAAAATGGGACACTAAGGACCATAGTAGTTAGAGCGTCCATAAATAAAACTCAATTTAATTTTAAAAGAGTAAATTGTAGTTGAGCTCTCGGACATTACTTCCAGAGTAAATTACTCCCGTATTATGTACTTCTTTAGTAAATCTTATTTCAAAGTAATTTACTCCAACACTGTGCATACTGTCCTCATAGCTTTAGTAATTTAGGTTATTACCTACAATATGTCTCCTGAACTGTGTGAACCATTGCAGTATGGCCAACTTGTACTTGTACTTATATGCTTGTTTGAAAATTGACTAAGCGATCTCACACTTCTTTGTGTAAATTGTTTGCCAACTTTTAATTATTGATTTAAAGAGGATTTAAAAATTGCAAAATAGATAAATCTGCTGCAGCACATCATTTTTGGAAAGACAGCCATGACATAGAAGATGAGATACAGCCTAAGACAAAATAAATGAGCAACATTCAGAGAGGGAGTTCAATTCAGAAAACCTCGGAAACATTTGCTGACGCTCCATTCACAGTACCCGATTTAACACCATCGTGCATTCATTTCAAAGCTTTGCGATAAATAGGAAGATGCTTTTCAGTTTTGTTGTATGCATGATAGCCAAGCGGTGAAATGCATGTTTCTGGTAGTTGGAACAACCTGGTTTAAATGCTTGTTTTTATTATTATTATTATTATTATTATTATTATTATTATTATTATTATTATTATTATTATTATTATTATTTTAAATTGTTAAATATATGGCAATGCCACATGTTTTCCATGCATAAAATATGTATTAATTTTAAGACACTCATGCAAAAAAAACAAACAAATTACTGTTTTTGTTTTCAAAATTAATATAATATTTGTAAGCATTCTAAAGTGAACAACTAAACCAAATATTTAATTGATTTAATATTGGAGGTGCAAACTCTCTGTCTCATTCTTCAATTATGAATGGCACTGACGTGACCATCTGTGCACAGCTCATAGCCTTGGAGTTCTGTATGATATGTCAGCAATCATACTGATTTTTGCTATGGTTGAGCGCACACACAAAGACGGAGCTACAAGGAGATCTCTCCTTACGTTAGTGAACATTGCTGGATACTCTGTATCTCAGACTGCAAGAGCACCAGAAGTCCCTAAATCTGCGGCTAGGAGGTAGATACAGTTATCCAGGGAAGGGATTGTTCGTTGTCTGCCTGGTTTGGGCCAAAAAAATTTGCCCACTCCTTAGCAGGACACTGCACCTCTAAAAGAGGCAGACAGCAATCCCTTCCAGCATGTGTCTACAATTAGAAGTAATTCTAATTTCCCTTGGTTGACTTGCAGGGCAAGTCAGCAGCTAAGAAGCAGCATCTTACAGATCATGTCGCTTCACATTTGCAGAAAAAACTGTCAACCATAACTGGAATAGGGTCATATTCACAAACGAGGTGACATTTTCATCTGAAAATGGGGGAAAGTAATTGTCTGCTGCCCCAGAGGAAAAACTTAAAATGCAAAATATATGGCACAAATGGATCACCAAGGTCGCACATCTGTGTCTTGTTAGGGTTGGATGTCACGAGATGGCCTAGGTGTGTTGTGGTACATTAAATACAGTTCCTTCTGTAAGGGCTATATATCCCAATGAGATGATTGAATTCCAGGGATAACCACCCTGTCCACACAAGTCAGCAGGTTTCAAACTGGTTCTTGAAAATGTATGGGGAGAGTTGAAGAAAGTTTTGGAGTTAAATTGGCCTGCAAGACAAAAGAGTTTTTGTGGGATCAAATACAGGAAGTATCCTGTCATGAAAATTTTATTTAGCATTTGATATCATTCATGCCCTGTAGAATGAGGGTAGTAATAGAAGTAGAGGGTTTACACACCCGATATTAAGTTAATTTCTATTTTTATTTGCTTTTTCATTTAGGAATTTAATATTGCGAGAGGACAAATTGTATATTGTTTACTTCACCACGTTGTGGATAATGTTTCTCACGTAATGTTGCTTACCTCACGCGTGCAGCCATATTGTGTGACGTCATTCGTCGGTCGCCTGCTAACTCCATCTGGCGTAGCAATCTATATGAATTAGTTTTAAGATTATGTATATTGTCTTCCGGCCAGCTATTTAGGTAGGCATTTAATTCTTGCAGGGTGTGAAGCGGAAAAGGAATCTTTTATCCAAAAATTACTAGTGAAGAAATGTGTTTTATAATGTTTTATTGTCGAACACGTGCACTAACACTTTCACAGATTTTGTCTAGATAATCGCTATACTGAAACTGTTTCTAATAACTTCTCACTTTTAACTCACGTACTTCAATTTTTGTATATAAGTGACTTTGTAATATTTTAGATCTTTAATGATTTTCACTGCGTGTAACCTGGTGAACTGAGCGGCCAACGTGTAATGTACGGAGAATTTTGTATAACTGCAGGAGACGATGTGTAGTGCTTCGTGAATCTTGCCGAACTGGAGGACGATGTGTACTGTGTCGAGAATCTTGCCGAACTGGAGGACGCTCGCTTTGAATCTACACTATTTATAGACTTACCCCAAGCTACACCTAAAGATTATAAATGAATTACCATTGGCTAATAAAAAGCGCCAACATTAGCGTCTATTTTACTATCCAATGAAAACCACTAATACATATTACTTTTATAGAATGTTCTGGAAGCTTTTTTTACTGAAAAGGCGCGAAACATGACGTAACTTCCTGGTTCCCGGTAACGATAAACAACTCACCCCCTTGCTAAAGTATTATGTTATTGTTAACAGTTTCAGTAGAGCCATATATTATTATTTACTAATAATAATTACAATTATTAAACCCCTGAAATCAATGTTACATAAAAATACATATTCATATAAAAATAATTATTTACATTAAAGTAATTTGTGATACAAATTACCGTCTCATATGCCCCACTAGAAATATAATTATAAATATTTATAACCTGTTTAGAAATTTTATAATTTTGTTTTTAGTCTCCTAAATCTTGTAACACACGCTATTCACTTTCACTTAACACTTCACACGCTTTTAACACACGACATATGTTTTATCTTGCCACTACTTACTGGCTCTGATTTAATTAATTTAGATATTAATCTGATATCACAAAATTCTTTTTATAGCAAATACTATACCCTAAACTATTTATTTACTACTACCAAATTGTTTACTTTAAGCTATTGACAAAATTTATACATTTAAGATTTTTGTAATTATTATACATATGTACCAAAATATTCACCCTCAACACAAATATTTACATCTCTTAAATCTAGGCATTGTTTCACATGTTCTATTTACTACATAAATATTGGTTTTAATTATGTTTACCATTTTTGTTATTTTGAATTTTATTTTAACAATACTCTTTGAATAGTATTTATGTACTTTACTTTAATATAACATCATGCTTTATTTCACATGTTCTCTTACTAGTAAAATGTTATTTTCCTCTCAAACATTTAATCATGTCCAAAATTTATTTCTCCTTTCCTATGACGTACATATTTATTTAACCCTCTTACGTTCCAATACATTGCTCTGCATTTCGTCTTTAACTATTCAGCATTTATTATTTATCATCTTTGTCTTTTGTTTCATCATGATCCTCATGGTTATATGGTTTAAGCATCTCAATATGGAACTTTCCTATGCTTTTTCGATTTGTTGGATTACATAACTCATATGTATTAGTTCCATATACTTTAACAACTTCATATGGTCCATGGTATTTGAGAAACATTCGCCAATAAAGTTTATTTTCTTTGTCGGACAATTTCTTGGTTTTAACCAAAACTAAATCTCCTATTTTGATCCTCCATTCCTTTCTCTTCTTTTCTTCATGTTTCATTTTTCTTTTTATGGCTTTTTTCTTCATCCTCTCAAATGCTTTTCGGAACATCTCTTCTTCTGTTGGTGGTATCGAATGCGCATCTGGAATGGCTCCTGGGATTGTTTTACACATTGTATTGATCTTCTTTCCCAACTTAAGTTCACATGGTTTATATCCTGTCACATTGTTTATGGTTTCATTTAGTAGGTTCTGAACGAAGTTCACGTATCCGTACCATTGAGTGTGTTTTCGATGACATAACACCCTTAAATAATTTGAAATTTCCTTAATTTCCCTCTCCACTGGGTTGGAGTTCGGTCTGTATCTTGACGAAAAATATTGTTTAATGCCATTTTCTTTCAGTCCATCCATAAATTTTTTTCCTGTGAAGTACGAAGCATTATCGCTCAATACAGATTGAATAGGTCCTTCTTCTATCACATATGACTTAAGTAGTCTATTCAAACATGCTGAACCTGTAGGTTTTCTCAAAGGGTAGATTCTTACATATTTGCTGAATATATCATAACAGACAAATATATATTTATTTCCAAATTGACTTGGAGGCATCGGACCATGAATATCAATACTAATTACACATCTCGGCTTATCTCTAATAACCGAATTAGTTTCAAATGCATATGCTGCATTTATTTGCTTTGCCTTCTGACACAGGTTGCAGCACGATATAAATTTGCGAACTTTTTGACGCAATTTGGATATGTATAAATTCTCTAAAATCATAGAAGTTGTTCGGTCCGTCCCTGAGTGTGCTAACCCTTCATGAAAATTTTTAATTAGTTCATTTTCCATGCTTTTCGGAACCATTATCTTCCAACTGGGCATTTCTTTTCCATGCTTCTTGTATAATGTCCCATCTCGAATTGCTATAATTTCTTTCTTTGCCTCCTCAATCAATGGTGCTTTTTCTTTAAGTTCAAATAATTTTGCATCCTCATTTTGAATTTCCCCGATATTTTTCAATTTTCTAATCATTTCTTTGCTTAAAGGAATTTCAATTGTCAATATTTTGACTTCATTTCTAGGCCTTTCAATATTTTCGGGGATTTGTGGGTTGTAGTTCAATCTTGACAGCAAATCACTGAAGGTATTATTTTTGCCAGGAATGTGGATAATCTCAATATCAAATGCAGATATTGCATGAATGTATCTAGCAAGTTTTCCACTACATAATCTACACCGTTGTATGAAAGTTAAGCTTATGTGGTCTGAATATACTTTCACCTTTTTCTGATAAATATAGGTTTTAAAACGAATTAATGAGAAATATAGTGCTCCAATTTCTAACTGAGTCACTGAAGAATTTCGCTCAATATTTGTAAGTCCTCTAGAAGCTGTACTGATGACGTGAAAGTCATTGTTGAAGTCTCGTTGTCCTAAAATTCCGGCGTATCCTTGCATTGATGCGTCGACATAAATTTCATATTCCAAATCTTCTCTGGGCCTCTCAAGTAATATGGACTTAGCAAAGAGTTCCTTTACTCTCTCAAAACATTTTTGATGATCCTCTGTCCATTTCCACTTATTGTTCTTTCGGAGTAGCTGCCGCAGTGGTTCTATTTCAGCCGAATATCTTGGTACGAACTTACTCTGAAAGTTCAATACCCCTAAGAGACGTCTAATTTGTTTTACGTTCCTGGGTGGCGGAATTTTCATTATTGCTTCTATTCTTTTCTGATCAGGTCTTATACCTCGTTCATCTACTACATAACCCAGAAAATTTATTTCCTTGACACAAAATTTTGATTTTAGTATGTTCACAGTCATACCATGTTGTTGTAGTTTATTTAACACATAATGGACATTATTCATGTGTTCTTCAAATGTTTGACTAATGATTAAGAAGTCGTCAATATACTTTATTAAAAAGTCATCTGCAGAATTTCCAAAGATATTGTGAATGGCTCTCAAAAATCCACTTCCTGAGTTTTTTAAACCAAAAGGATTTACACAAAAGCGATACTGAATCCCTGAGTACTGAAATGAAGTGTAATCACGCACTTGCGGATCTAATTCCACTTGCCAATATGATGCAGTGAGGTCGATGGATGTCAAAAATCTCCCTCTTGAAAGTTTTGTAATTAGTTGTTCAATTCCCTCACTTTGAAAATGATCTGGTTTCATATACTTGTTGACATATCTGCCGTCTAAAGTTAATCTCAAACTACCATCTCGTTTAATACTCCAGCATATTGAATTTATGTATTGAGAATTACTTTGCTCAATAATCCCATTTTCTAGCATGCTATTTATTAATTGTCTAGCTTTGTCTCGAAGACTTATAGGTAAATTGTCATACTTGTGCCTATATGGTGGTACGTCTTCTACTTGAAATGTATGCTGATATACATTACATCTGCCTGGGATAGTACTAAAAACTGAACTATTGTTCATCAAAACATCATGAAGGATTTGTTTTTGCATTATCGTAAGATTATAAGCTTCTTCACACTTGTGTATTATTTCCTCATTTCTCTTCTCTTTCCTGCTGTTGTTTGTCTCGCTCACATGGTCGTCTTTTGTTTGGATTACACATTTCTCTACTTCTTCTGGCATTTCTGCTAGCTGTTGAAAATATGGCGTGGTATTCCCTTCATATTCTGTGACTACCTGCTTTATTTGATTATTTCTATCAGTTTCTGTTATTTGCACAAAAAATTCTTGGTCACAAATATTTTTCTCATCCTTTGTCATTTCGATTACAGAAATTTCTTCTTTTATAAATGGTACCCTTATTTCTCTACCTTCTTTTGTTATCTTTAACTCTTCATGTTTAAAATCTATACATGCTTCATATTCATGTAGGAAGTCACATCCTATAATTATGTCACAAATCAGATGGTTTACAATTAGAAACATAACCTCAAAATTCTCTCCGCCAATAAGTATGCTAAGTAGAGCTTGTGTTTTTATGACCTGTGCAGTTCTTCCAATTGCAACACGACAAACTAAATTACTAGTGGGAAGAGCCATAATTTTGTTACCTTCATTAATCAAATTTATATAAAATTTCTGTGAGCAAATTGAAGCTGATGAACCAGAATCTATAGTTGCAATGATTTCTTTCTTCGCAATTTCCATTCTAACATGAGGTGACTCAAAATTTTCTCCCTTATCTTTTGTTGCTGTAATCTTATTACAGGGTGTATGTGTAGGTGTATGATTTGTACTGGTAATGGATACTGAATTATTAAAGACGTCCTGAGAACCTACTACACAGGAGTCTGTTAACAGTTTTCCTGGTTATTTCCATGTTCACGTACGGGACTGCCATTCCTAACAGGCGCTAAATCTATCTCAGTGTCGCTACCATTGTTTTGAGTTCCCCTTCCTCGAGTTCGAAATCCTCGATTTCTGACATTATGTCCCCTTGGCACGTAATTTTCTTGCCGTTCCTCAGATCTTTCACGGTTATTATTTTCCCTCCAGTGAGTGAAATTTCCCCTCTGTCTAATATACCTCCTTCCATAATTTTGCCCTCTTTCAGGTAATCTTTCTGTCCTGACATAATTTATTTGTTCCTGCCGCCCTGGTCTCCTATCTATCCTTGATCTTTCAAATTGTGGAACATATGATTGATACCGTTGTCTGGTATTAATTTCATGATGTCTGTCTTGTCCTCTTATTTGTTGATAACTACCTTGGTAATTTCTTCTATCTCGTACATCTAAAAATCTATGTTCCCACTCCCGAGACATATCTTCTTCCTGTTGTTCCAAAGCTGTTATTAATTCTGTCATCTCATAGATGTTCCGTGGTTTTGCAATCAATAAGTAATTTTGTATCCTGATAGGATAATGCCTTGCGAGCAAACTCACAAAATCTTCCTCACTGATTGGAGGTGACAAGTTTCTAACCTGACTTGCATGTTTTAGTAAGTAATCAGTCATCGATATTCCCTCTCGTGGATTAAATTGACCATGACTAAGCATTGCTCGTATTCTTTGCTGTACCGTTACATTCCAAAATCTGTTCATGAATAATCTCTTAAAGGATTCATATGAAATTTCGCCCCCTGATACCATTTGTAACCAATCTAAGGTTTTCTGGTCCAAACATCTTTTGACAACTATCATTTTCAATGCTTCAGGTATCTTTTTAATTTGAAAATACTCTGATAATTCTGCAATGAATTGTACTGGACTGGAGTTTTCATTAAATTTTGGAAGTGGAAAATCACTTAAGATATGATTGTAATTTTGCAAATTCCCTACTCCCATATTTAAATTCTCTAGTGTAACTTGTGCACTCTGAGTTTCAGCATTAGCTATAGATGAAGCTGCCGCATCACTCACATTATTTATCATACCTGAGGAACTACCTCTATCATTATTTTGTACATCTAACACATGCACATCACATATATTTGCCCTTGAATTCAATTCTAACCTATTTACAGTACCTTGCAGATTTTCTATTGTCTGTTCCAATTTCTTATTACTCTCATTTTGAACAGTTTGGTGTTTGTTAATTTCAGAAGTTAGCTTTTGATTCAAATCTTTAGACAAATCTTTAACTTCATCAGACAATTTATTTCTCTGTTTTTCTGACTCCTTCTGAATTTCAGATATTTCCCCTCTGAAATTAACTTGCACCTGTATTAAATCTGCATTTGTAGCCTCCATCATCTCTTTTAACTCACTTGAAATGCTACTCATTCGGCTACCTAGCTCTGTACATTTTACATTGACATGCTCTATTTTATTGTTAACCTCACTTTTTTGGTTAGATATTTCCCTCCTCATGTCTAACATTTTCTTTGAAACTTCACCTATTTCATTTGCTATCATCTCTTGATTTTCATTTTTCATTCTAATCATACTACTATCTAGCTCCATGAATTTCTTTTCAATTTCTTCCCTGTTTTGTTCTAAGCTTTTACCAATATCTTCCCTCAATTCTCTCTTATTCTGATCTAGTTTTTGTTCTAAACTCCTATCAATATCTTCCCTGTTTTGTTCTATTTTCTTACTAAGATCTTCCCTTAATTCCCTATGACTCTTTTGCATATCTTCCCTTAATTTCTCATTATTCTGATCTAGTTTTTCTAATTTCTCATTATTCTTTTGCATATCTGCTCTCAATTCCCTACTCATGTCTCTCAGCATTTCCATCATCACAATAGTATCAAGATTAACATTTCCTGCTATTCTATTCTCACTTTCTGCACTAACATTTTCATCTTCAAACCCCAAAAAATCTGGGCTATTCCCTGTACTTTGTATTGGATCACAGCTATTACACTATCTCCCTCCATAATTATTTCCTCCGTATTATTGGTAGCCATTGTTTTTATTATCCTACCACTTCTCAGTCTCATTTAATTACCTTTTTGATGCTGTCTGATGCTGCAGTTTTGATGTCCAGCGTTCTGCCCCATTCTCCTAGGTTTGTATGTCGCTTCTGCGTTGTATCGTGATGAATCTACGTCGTTTCGATGTTTTCTTGTAGCTGAATTACCCTTCTGTCCCGGAATCTACGTCTATAGGTCGTTTCACTGCTGCTTTCGCCTCTCTGGTTATTCTTGTTCCTTTCCTAGTCGTCTAGCCTTCCTTTCCTAGTTGTCGCCCCACGTTGGGCGCCAATTTGCGAGAGGACAAATTGTATATTGTTTACTTCACCACGTTGTGGATAATGTTTCTCACGTAATGTTGCTTACCTCACGCGTGCAGCCATATTGTGTGACGTCATTCGTCGGTCGCCTGCTAACTCCATCTGGCGTAGCAATCTATATGAATTAGTTTTAAGATTATGTATATTGTCTTCCGGCCAGCTATTTAGGTAGGCATTTAATTCTTGCAGGGTGTGAAGCGGAAAAGGAATCTTTTATCCAAAAATTACTAGTGAAGAAATGTGTTTTATAATGTTTTATTGTCGAACACGTGCACTAACACTTTCACAGATTTTGTCTAGATAATCGCTATACTGAAACTGTTTCTAATAACTTCTCACTTTTAACTCACGTACTTCAATTTTTGTATATAAGTGACTTTGTAATATTTTAGATCTTTAATGATTTTCACTGCGTGTAACCTGGTGAACTGAGCGGCCAACGTGTAATGTACGGAGAATTTTGTATAACTGCAGGAGACGATGTGTAGTGCTTCGTGAATCTTGCCGAACTGGAGGACGATGTGTACTGTGTCGAGAATCTTGCCGAACTGGAGGACGCTCGCTTTGAATCTACACTATTTATAGACTTACCCCAAGCTACACCTAAAGATTATAAATGAATTACCATTGGCTAATAAAAAGCGCCAACATTAGCGTCTATTTTACTATCCAATGAAAACCACTAATACATATTACTTTTATAGAATGTTCTGGAAGCTTTTTTTACTGAAAAGGCGCGAAACATGACGTAACTTCCTGGTTCCCGGTAACGATAAACAACTCACCCCCTTGCTAAAGTATTATGTTATTGTTAACAGTTTCAGTAGAGCCATATATTATTATTTACTAATAATAATTACAATTATTAAACCCCTGAAATCAATGTTACATAAAAATACATATTCATATAAAAATAATTATTTACATTAAAGTAATTTGTGATACAAATTACCGTCTCAATATTTACTTTGAAAATGAAAAGGAGAGGGTTTCAATTTTTATGTGTGAGCACAAATGCCTTGAAATCAAATAAGGCATGGTAATTGGAAATTATATTATAATATGTGTAATACACATTGTATTTTTCTGTACACAAAAATAAAAGAAAAAGGGCGAGAGGGAAAGCTCAGGGTACAACCCTCCGTAGGCCTAATCATTATAACCGCTCGGCTGTCAGCACATATTCAGTAGCTGGTACTCGGTTAGAAAGGTGACAATAGAAGAAGCTAAAGGTACACGTCCTGAGACACCATTGTGAACCAGCCGTGGAAACATTTTGTACTTGGACAAATATATGCTTCGAGAGTCTGCTCATTTTTTCTTTTCTTTCTTAGGGTGTACATACACTCGGTTATTAATTTGGGAAAAAGTTTACATGAAGTTGGAGCATTGCTGAATGAATACAGAGGATAACCATAAGTTGCTGCTAGAGGATGACTGCAGCTGAGGAAACATGTTCTAGATAATATGCTAAGCTATAAGTGTTTGTTTCAACTTCTAATCTACTTGCTTCACTATTTAATTTGGTAAAGTACAGGTTTCTCCCGAAAATGAATAAAATCAAATTTTGTGCAGTTATTAAACACTTTCTATTAAAACATTTAACAAAATTAAAGTGGAATTGGATTCCATTTTAGAATATTCTTCACCATTTCAGAGCTTAAGTGTAGTCATTCTTCCATTTTTTATTGCAAATATCCAATTACCGCTATGATTGAAGAAAACATCACAAGAATTCTACAATGCGTGCAGTGTTAAACAGAGTTGCCAGATGTCCCAGATTTGTGTTAAATATGCTACATCCCAGACAGTTCCCATCCAGGATGGTAATTGTACCGTATTTTGAAACTTGAAAAGAAAGAAAGGAACAAAGAAAGTTAATTTTTCAGCTATATTTCTTTATACTGCAAAAAGTAATTCCTGGTAAGTTTTACTGTTGGTAGTGACTCGCTTAAAATACTCTTGGGTTTACTGTCTACAAATATGTCAATGTTTGGGGATTGGTCAGCTGTTGCGTAATAATTAACAAGTGCTGTTATTCTGCACTCTACAGTGCAGCTTGTTGATATCCGTCAACAATGTTTGTTACAAGCTTATGAAATGAACATGAAAACGTAGTTATTGGAAAACAGGAAATACATTAATAATGGATTGGAATTTTAAAAAAAAAGGTTTTGTGTGTTTTCAAGTTACTGATTGGTTAGTATGCAATGGTGACGATAAGCATTACTTGACACATTTAGCACTGTTCTCGTGTTTACATTCAAGTAGGCTGTTCTCACTATATACAACAGGATTAGTTCCTACTTGATCGGAGGTAAACAACAATACAATGCAAGTCCTGAGCAGCACATGGCACATCTGTCCGTTATTTTGATTTCAGATATCGGGCAAACCTGGTGTTATTTGACAGTTGAATCAAGGTACATGACCTTGCCAGGATCTCATTAGATCGTGTGCTCATGAGAAAGCTTGCTGTGCCTCATTTGTTAAAGAAAAAGGTTTGTTGATTAAAATAATTGGAATTCTTAGGAATTAGAATTAAATATAATAAAGTTCAGCTGTACACACTCTCTTATGCTCCTTAAAACATGTTGTGAAATCTCAAAATTCATTAATCTGTTCCTCAACTTCAAATAAATATCTTCTCCCTTGCAGTTAACTCTGCTGCTAACTGAAATTTTTTCTCTATATCACGTTATTCTTCCCAGAAATGCTATGCTGTTGTCAATTTATATATCCCTTTTTTTTTTATGTTTTGAAAGTGCTCTGTAAGCTCAATTCCTATATTCCTCTTGATTTTCTCAACATAGATTACTTTTAAGTGTATTAATGAATTTTGACATGTCATTGGATGAGAACCCCAACTTAAAGTTTGTGAAACTACTGAGAAAATGGCCCCCAGCATGCAAAACAATCCAGCACTCACGAAACTGATGATTCTTGCAATGGATATGCAAAATATGATTTAAGCTAATAACTTATTTTATAGAGCATAAGAGCGTGTGTGAATCAATTTTATTAATTTTAATTCTGAAAAAGTTGTTTTCCACCGAGACAGTGCACTGATGCATACTTCAGTTGTAGTGATAAAGTTGCATGCGTACTTGCAAACTTCCTAAAATTGGAACAATCAAAACTTTCCCTCATGGCGCAAAGCCTTAATAATGTTGAAATGTCATGAAATCTACATTGCAGAAAATGTACAAAAATTCCATGTAAAATAAATGTGAATTCTGTTTCACGAATCCTTGAAGACATGGTACTACTGCTTCCTGGTGTCACAATATACACATATCAAAGCAAAGAACACCACTTCCTAGGCCCTACACACATTTCTACTTCATATTTTACACTTCATAACAAAAACTGTCACAAAATTGGGAAACATATCCCACAGTCATAGAATGCACATAAGATAAACAATTTATGTTTATAATTCACATCGTCCATTACTGAATGTTCGCACCCTGGTTCTAAAGGTTTCGAGTGGTGCAAATCCACATGCTATATATTTTGTTGGAGCCCAGTGAAGCAGACCATGATCGTGATGAAGGATACACATACAGATAAGCTCTGGTCTATCATAGCACTGTGTACCATTTACTACAGGTCACTAGTGGTGCTATACATTTTGTTGCAGCCCAGTGAAGGCAGACCATGATCGTGATGAAGGATACACATACAGATAAGCTCTGGTCTAACATAGCACTGTATATCATTTACTACAGGTCACTAGTGGTACTATACATTTTGATGGAGCCCAGTGAAGGGGGACCATGATCATGATGAAGGATAGATACACAGATAAGCATTGGTCTATCATAACACTGTATACCATTTACTACAGGTCACTAGTGGTACTATACATTTTGATGGAGCCCAGTGAAGGGGGACCATGATCATGATGAAGGATAGACATACAGATAAGCTCCGGTCTATCATAACACTGTATACCATTTACTACAGGTCACTAATGGTGCTATACATTTTGTTGGAGCCCAGTGAAGGGGGACCATGATCATGATGAAAGATAGACACACATATAAACTCTGGCCTATCTTAGCACTGTATACCATTTACTACAGGTCACTAGTGGTACTATACATTTTGATGGAGCCCAGTGAAGGGGGACCATGATCATGATGAAGGATAGACATACAGATAAGCTCCGGTCTATCATAACACTGTATACCATTTACTACAGGTCACTAATGGTGCTATACATTTTGTTGGAGCCCAGTGAAGGCGGACCATGATCATGATGAAGGATAGACACACAGATAAGCTCCGGTCTATCATAACACTGTATACCATTTACTACAGGTCACTAATGGTGCTATACATTTTGTTGGAGCCCAGTGAAGGCGGACCATGATCATGATGAAGGATAGACATACAGATAAGCTCCGGTCTATCATAACACTGTATACCATTTACTACAGGTCACTAATGGTGCTATACATTTTGTTGGAGCCCAGTTAAGGGGGACCATGATCATGATGAAGGATAGACACACAGATAAGCTCCGGTCTATCATAACACTGTATACCATTTACTACAGATCACTAGTGGTACTGTACATTTTGTTACAGCCCAGTGAAGGCAGACCATGATCATGATGAAGGATAGATACACAGATGAGCTCTGGTCTATCATAGCACTGTATACCATTTACTAGAGGTCACTTGTGGTGCTATACATTTTGTTGGAGCCCAGTGAAGGCGGACCATGATCATGATGAAAGATAGACACACATATAAACTCTGGCCTATCTTAGCACTGTATCCATTCAGTCTGCAATCTTAAGTTACAATATAATGCAATAGAATTTAATGAAAATCTGTAACACTTTGAATGTGTCCACAAAGCTGTAAAAGTGCCTTTACGGCAAGTAAAGTCATAAAAAGACCTTTGCTCCCGTATGTTTTATGGGAAAACTGTAAAAATTGGCAAGCATGTGCATGACTTGCGCTCTGAACTGCTGCCACATGCACCACATTTACCTGATTTGGCTTGCTGGACGGAGATCTACCTCACAAGTTAAGATCATAAGAGACACAAACTCTTATTTTGAGAGTTGTACAAATATAAAGAATTTAAAGAGTATTATTATTATTATTAATTTTTGGATGAAACATCAACTTATTTAAAAATTTTGCTTCACTTACGTGTATTATTTAACCCTTCCCGAGCAGACGTGTTTTACGGCTTTGAGTGCAAGGTAATTTTATAAAAATATTAAACTCTGAAAATAGAACCAAAAGTACATAATCCTGTTCAAATGTATTAAAAAGCATATTATACTTTGGTTTTTGTTGAATTGCAGCATTGCGGTCTTCCTGGGGTTAAGTTTTGTTAATGTGCATAAAAATGTTGCACCAAAAACGGTATAAGTGGCACTTTACCATTTTGTATCACATTGTTTGTACATATACTCAAATTCAGAAATAAAGCAGGAACTAAATACTGTCACATAATGGTATATAATGCTTATATTTATAAAAATAATGGTAAATAATAATTTTGATAGAAATGCTAAGTTACATGTAGCTAGGCATACGGTTTTGAAACTGATTCTTTTATCTCAATATCACGTACACCAAATTGTATGAATAACACATTGTAATGTTGTTTTGTGTGATGTTTTATAACACACATCTGGATGAAGGGGAAGTGCAAGTATGTTGTTTTCTTTACTTGCTTTTGGTCCTATGGGAAGAGTATTCTCATCAAAATGAGAAGGAAGAGAATATCCCTGTTGGATATTATTCACTGATATAGTAGATGTGGGGCAGGATCAAGCTTACTGACCTCTACCTAGCTAGGTGCACTGTTTTCTGCAAGTATCGTTCTTATTTACACTTATACACAAATTCTTTCATCACTGACAACTCATTATCACTTTTGTTCAACAAACCTATAAGTTCTTCGTCCATCAACTCTTTCTTTCTTGCGATTATGTGGAAAAATGAAATAAATGTGGCTTATTAGTTGCAAACACTGCACTGTTCTTGGTAAGAACTACAAGAGGAATTCCTGACAAAGCAAACTTGGGGATTTACCAAGCACCAATGTCTGAAAGAACATTTCCTGCCAGCATATCTAAATTATTTGAGCAAGAAGAGCCGACCATAACTGCACACCTATATATGAGTTTTCACTCACGAAGTGTTAGGACTAATTAATGGGAACTTCTTCCCCTCGTCAGTTGAATGGGGTCCTACCTGTGTTGTGCTGGCCTCATTAATGGAGAGAACTTAAAAATTGATGATAAAGATGTTCTCCCAAATGTTAGTTCTAATGGCTTGTTAATGTGTTTCAATAATTTTATGTTGTGATTTAATAACATAAACTGATGTGCTATAGCAGACTTCAATTTGATGGTTTCATCCTGACCTCCAAACTTCTTTTAGTTTTTCTAATGTACATTTTTTCATAATTTTGGCAATCCATTTGGTAGATCCTGGACAATTTGGTGCTATTCTTGAGCGAGTGCTTCCTGATGTTATATCTATTGTGCAGTGCTAATTTTATATTAATTACTTCTTGTTGTTTGTACAATTAAAGGGTATTGTTGAGAGTCGAGTTAAAACTCTTGTGTTCTGTTTTTCAGACCAAGAACTTCCTGGACAACTCTCGTAGTTGCATCTCTGTTACAATTTTAACCTATTTAGGGTCCGTTTCACCAGCCAATGTTAAAAATATTCTAACATCTTGTTAAAAATCTTGCGTTTCATCAAGCTTTCATAGAGAATTATTAGCTAACATAGTGTTAATGTCAAAGACAGCTTTCGAGAAGGCGGTGATCAAGCTTGACAGCTTCTGAATGCTCTCTGATGCACTTATGTCTACACCTCGCAGCGCTCTGTTTCAGTGCAAACAACTAGTTACATTCATAAACTTTCCCTCTGATTTTGCTGATTGAGGTTAGAATCACAATGTCTACTGGTGCAGAGGAACTAATGAATGATTCACCACTCAAAAAGTACTTATTATAGTACTGATTGAGGAATTTTAGAGTGCAAAAATGCCAACAGACTTAAATTAAAGGATAAGGGTGCAGCCTGAGAGAAAATTTGCAAGGAATTTAGTTGCAATGCATATGTTTCTCTCAGTGACTGCAGCAGTTTTATGCTAACATAAAACGCAGGACCCAAAATGCCATATGCAAAGAGTGTTTGGAGCAGATTAAAACTACATTGTAACCAAAGTGGGTGAAAATGTGTTATCATTGATTGAGGATCAAGCAGATAACAAAAATACTAGTTCCTTCACAAACCTTCCAGATAAACTCACAAAGGGTAGCTTTGCATTATCACCTACCATTAGATAAAAGATGGTGGTAGCATGAAATCTAAAGAGCAATGTCTTTTAGCACAGGAAAAAGGCATGTTCCTATTTGTATTATTCTCGTATTTTCCGTAAAACTACTTTGTACAGTCTGCATGGCTTTAAAAATGCCAAAAATAGCTAACTTGCATCAACAGCTTGGTTTGTGGCAGCCATTTTCCAACATCTAACATTTGTTAAAGCTTTAACACAGAGATACAGGAATGTTAACTTAACACCAACTTTAACATAATGTTAAATCACTTTAACTTTGTGTTAAAATTTTACATCAGTTGGTGAGACTGGCCGTTACTATCAATTGATGGAATCTGAAAATTTCAAAAGCTCCCCGAAAGCACAGTATTAGCTGCAGAAAATCCTTCCTGTGTAGTTTTCTTTTTTTTTCTTTTTTTTTTGCAGTTGGCATCTATGATATCGCGCAGCCTGAAGGCGCAGGGTCAAGACCCATATGCATCAAACTGGCTGGAACGTCTGAGGCAGATCAAACGTTTACGAGCCAAGGTGCAGCAGGAGAGTGCCCCAGCAAGTGACAGCAGCTCTAACGACAGTGAGTTATTCACGTCACCACGATCTGCAAGACACGTCCATATGGATGACTTTACTGAGTATACGTAGGTCAGTATGTTACTGCAATGTACCATTGGTTGTGCTTCATTAGACTGACTGGCTCTTTTGTTAAGTGTTTCAATAAAGGATATTTGTTTATTGCATAGCTCATAAACCAGGGCTTTCCTTCACCATGCGTTCTCTTACAGTTTACAACACACTCTTCTATCTATCTACTACTTGTTAATACAGATAAGACTTCATTGTATGCAGAAGAAGAAGAAGAAGAAGAAGAAGAAGAAGAAGAAGAAGAAGAAGAAGAAGAAGAAGAAGAAGAAGAAGAAGAAGAAGAAGAAGAAGAAGAAGAAGAAGAAGAAGAAGAAGAAGAAGAAGAAGAAGAAGAATACAGTAGGCTAAAGTGATAGTCATGTTTAAAAACCAGATCTATATGAAATTCCATGCTTTTTGCATGACTTACACTACCCTCTATGTTTTATTAGTGGGTACACAAATTATTCTTACAAAGGCTTATTTTTCTATCTATTTCATTTTAATCCAAATAAACCTTTGTAGAAAGAGCTACATTACACATTTGGTTATAAATACAAAGAGAACAGTGATAGTCAAATGTTTAACAACTAGACACTACATACATTTCCATGACAAACAACAAAAAACAACTGAATGTTGACAGGACTTTAAAAGAATGACAATTGAACAATGCAAACCATTAATACTGGATATCTCAGAAATACTTATGCCACAAAAAAAGTTATTTAAAATAAATTGTGTGTTTTAAAGAGATCTACATTTTTTGTGTAGTATGTTTCCATCTCTTTTATAAGATTATATAAAATCCCTTCCAAATGAAGAGCACTTCACAGACCATTCCCAGAAAATTCAAGATATGTGTTTTATTTGTCATGTAACTATCTTTGATATATAGTACTTTAATCAAAACATTAGAGCCATGTTTCAGAAAATAAAAAAAATTGAAAAATGTTCCTTGCAAAGGGTAATTTGGGGTGGGAGATTTTGTTTAAATCTTTGTGTTGCATCTTTGGAAGATACTGAACTTAAATAACAAGTTTGGTATTTATCCAACTTTTTGTTTTTGAGCTATGCTGTTCACTTACACACACAGACCTTTTCCTAATTTTCCTGTTTTTATTCAGGGGGGGGCCCCTTCAAAACATGTATTTCTGGTGAAATCTCTATATTAAATTTTTGGGTGGAATACAATACTTTTTCTATCTACATTATATTTGGTAGAGAAAATAAAAAATCTGATGTGTTACACTCACATGACTTTCTCTACTCTTGTACAAAGTATTTTTACAAACGCTTATTCTCCATCTAGCCTTTAAGCACATACATATCTCTTAATAGCTGGTTGCTAGGTGCAGCACCATTCCCTTTGCCACAGATTATAATTCTTTGCATATCGAAGACAAAAAAATGAATAACGAATTCCCATTTGAGAAAATAAGTATTGAAAAATTTAAGGGAATAACAAGCAATATCTCGAAAATGGCTCACTCAACAAAAAAAATGTATATGACATAAATTGTGTATGTTAACGCGATCTACATTTTTTGTGTAGTAAAATTTTGTCTATCTCTTATGGTTTACCAGTTATGCAAAAGTCGTTCACAATAAAGAATACTTTTGGAGACATTCCCAGAAAATTCAAGATATACATTTTATTTGTCATAAAAATATCTTAAACATATGATATTTTAATCAAAATTGTTAGAGCCATTTTTGAGAAAATTAAAAGTTTCGAAAAATCTTCCATGTAAAGGGTACTCTGGGGTGGGGGGATTTTCTTGAAAACCTTCGTGTCGCATCCTTGGAAGATACTGAACCCAAATACCAAGTTTGGTGTTTATCCGACTGTTCGTTTCTGAGTTATGCTGTTCACAGACAGACACACAGACATGTTTCCAAAAATGCTTTTTTTGGATTCAGGGGGTCTCAAAACATGTATTTCCGGTGAAATCTTGGTATCGAAATTTTGGGTGGAATACAATACTTTCCCTACTTACTATACGTAGTAGAGAAAGTAAAAATGAATAGTGATTTGCAACAACTTAAAAAGGATATAAGTATTTGAACATTCAAATCAATAATAAAGAATTGTCTTTGTAATGCTTAATGCTACAAAAAAATTATATATATATTTGACATAAATTGTATGCTTTAACGAGGTGTAATCTTTTGTGAAGTAAGAGTTTGTGTTATCTGTTTTGGTTTACCAAGTATACAAATTTCCTTCTGAATGAAGACCACTTTACAAACATATACAGTAGAATCTCATTAGTATGTTTTCGCAGGGACCTAAGGATTTGGACGTCATAGGTGGGAAAACGTGTTTACAAAAATACAAAATCTGCAATTTAAGAACATAGTTATGTAATAAAAAATAATAATTACTACATCTCCATGGGCAATTGAAATAGATTTTGAGTACAATTTCATACTGAATACGATCCGTGTTTCCATGTTAAATTCAATATGTGTTCAAATGGATTTGGATACACAAAACCTAAGAATAAATAATTCAAGCTTTTATGTTGGTCAACTTCGATTTTTGAGGTTATGAATGTTTTTGAGAAAATAAATTGCGAATTATGGAAGCGACAATAGTGGCTTTGCTGTGTGTTTTATTACACATGTGATAGCAATTTCCGCTAAAAACAGAAAACAAAATTATGAGCGTGCATCGTGTTACGAGTACAATAGACGATAGTATCTTTGGCGTATTCAATACGATTTGAATATGGTAGGTGTTTCCATGCAACAAATTTCGTTCTGATCCTCTTCTGATCCTATTTTCCAAGAGGAAAGTTTTGTTTTAGCATTTTTCCCTTCTTTAAAAGCAGTTTCAATCAATTTAGGTTTGCTAACAATCATGTTTAAGGTTGACGGAGGAATGTTTAACTTCCACGCTATATCCACATGTTTCATATTTGGATTGTGATCTACTTCAAGGATTTTCAGTTTTTCACTATTGGTTATTTACTACACTTTCTTTTTTTCATTGCAAATGAAAAGTTAAAATACAATCTACCATGACAAAAGTAGCAAATGAGGATGTCAAACTTTGAACGTCTTAAGCGCCTATTCCCACTGGACCGACCAAGGATTGGCCAAAACGAATGAGGACGTCAAACTTCAAACGTAGTAAGCGGTATTGGGAAAATGTACTAAGCAAACGTTATTTATTACATTTGGTGATTTGGTACTGGGACTTTTATAATTCAACGTAATACACGGGAAAACGTGTTAATTAGGAACTGCTAACGAGATTCCACTGTATATTGTGTTTTCTGGGAATAATTTTATTTGCCATGCAAATAGCTTAAACATGTGCTATTTTAATCAAAGTTGTTGCAACCATTTTCAAACATATCAAAAAGTTTAATACTCTTCTGTGAAAACAGTATTTTGGGGTCTTGAAAATCTTCATTTTACATGCTTGGTTGATGCTGAGCTTTAAAATGAGGTGTGGTGTTCACACACTTGTACATTAGTAGTAGCTAGAGAGGGTATTGTATTCCATCCAGAAATTCAATATTGAGATTTGAGCAGAAGTACATGTTTTGAGGCCCAGCAAAGCTTCCATGTGTGTCCACACGAGCGCGTGAGTGCACATAAATAAAATGTATATTTTTAATTTTCTGAAAATAGCCTGTGAAGTCCTCTTCATTCAGAAAGAATTTTGTATAACGTAAATATTAAGTGATAAACGAAAACGTACTATACAAGAAATGTAATTTATTTCAAATAACTTTTTTTGTGGCATAAGCCATTTCCAAGATATCCAATATTAATTCTTCAAGTTGTTCAATACTTTGTCATTCTTTTTAAGTCCCATTGATATTCAGCTGTTTCACATGAGATTGCATAAAAGAATATGGAATTTTAAGTCCAGCATATAGCCTCCAGTTAAACATTTGACTATATCTATTACTTTTGTACCTATTAGAAAATGTGTAATATAGGTATTTCTGCAAAGGTTTATCTCAATTAAAATCAAGAAGATAGACAAATAAGCTTTCATAAAAATAATTTGCTTACCCACTAATAAACGATAGACAGTAGAGGAAGTCATGTGAATATAATACATCAGATATTTCTGAAATTAAATTATTTCCTCCTAGTGGTTTATGGTCAGTTTACATGCATATTTAGGGCGACGTGTACCAACCTAAAGTAAGCCCTACTTTCGTAGTAAACTATTATTCAAGTCAACACTCAGCGACTTTGCAAGAGTAAACTACTTTCGAAGCATTTTACACTTTCAGATACTCTGAGAGTAAATTACTGCAGAAGTAAATGTCGAAGAGCACTGTCAGGTAGTATGTTACTGTGGGATTAAAGAGCACAAATATAGGTTGGAGTAACTAACCTGTCAAACTAGAATACTGTATCGTATTTGGAGGAAGATATTTTGACATGTTCATGGATTACATAGATAATGTTGATGAAGCAAACAATGGGAACGTGGTAGTGGTGAGATCCATATGATACTTGTACAGAAAGACAGCTCAAGGAACGTTTCGGTATTAAAAAGAATCTTTTACATACCTTTTTAACCTGCTTGAAGAGCATTTACAACAAAACTCAGACAGGAATTGAGCTCTGTAACATAAACTGTAATTATTGTTATGCATTCTGCGAGTGTTTCATATCAAAATATTTCAGATAGTAAAACCAGAACTACGATGAACTTAATGCTATTTAGGATTAACTTAACGCGACATAACTTAAAGGTTTGGTAATGTGAAAGTTTTCCTTCTCGTTACATCAAGTTTGATGTCACATGGTAATTGGAACCAATTGATATGAAGCACTAGCATGAAGTAATGTATATATAAAAAAGTAGTAACCAATCAAGAGTCATTCCCATTACATTAAGTGCATCCTAATTTACAGCTTTACTTTACCAGCACATTAAGTAAAGTTCATCATGATCCCAGCATTACAGGCGATCTTATAAACGTTTATTGTTCGCCCACTGGTTATACCTTTCATTGCGCTATTAGATCACTTTTAAGGTTAAGAGCAAGGCACCTACATAAATAAATACACATGAGTATTCAGAAAATAAAAGCAATTTTTCTTCACTTTTCTATATTTTCCACACATTATGGGTGCAATTGACTGCATGCATGTTCGTATGTTGTGCCCATTAGTGAATATAATGAACTTAGGAGAGGGTATTTCTCCATTAACACTCAAGAGACGAATATGAAGATTAGAACAGAATTTAAGCTGCTCTTCATATGTTTCCTGTTGTTCGAAGCATTAAGCTCGTCTGTCACGACTTTCCAGGCATTTCTCTTCCAGCATCTTTATACCATGTTTTTCACTCATTGTTTAAATGAATTTTCTTTATCTCTACCAACAAACTTTTATCTTTCGCTTCCCCCCCCCCCTTTTCCTATCGTGCATAACGTTATCCAAGATTGCGTCAAGTAAATCGCACAAACAAAACCATACTCCGGGAGTAATGAGCTCTTACTTCTGTAGTTGTAATTAAAAGAGTAAATTGTAATTGAGCTCTCCAGTGTTACTTCTGGAGTAAATTGCTGCTGTAGTAACCTACCTCCATGGTATGGACTTCTTTAGTAAACGTAACTTCCGATGCAATATACTCCAACATGGTGCACACTGCCCTTAGTGTTGGTTCAGAAATATTTGGCTGCAAACTTGATTTGAAGTCTTTTTGTCTTAACTACCTTTAATTTTGTACCGTTTCAACCATATTTGAAATGTGATGACAAAAAAAGTTAACCTATTATGTATTTAGTTTTTTACAGCACTTAAGCTGGGGTTCAAGCCCTCATAAGACAAACTTTGGGATATAACAGAAATGCAACAACATGCCTAATGCTCAATCAATGGATTTTATAAAGCTTTGGTCTATTTCTTGAACCTTTTTGTAAATTTTGTGTAATATGCTGCTAGTTTTGCATGTAAGGCAGCGTTTTAGAACAATCACTGCATAGCGATGTTGAAATTGTTGCAATGCATTTTTGTGCTGTGTAATGATTTAAAGTACTGAGACTTGCCTAGTAATCAAGTATTAAGTGAAGTTTAAAATGGCTCTTACAGCTGAACATGCAGCAAGGCAGTCTCTGTTATGTCATTCCAATCTACATAGGAGAGTCCTGAGGTTCAGAGAGGCTGTAGGAGAGTACCTCTAAT
The DNA here is from genome assembly GCA_030765065.1 of Deroplatys truncata. Lineage (NCBI taxonomy): Eukaryota > Metazoa > Arthropoda > Insecta > Mantodea > Mantidae > Deroplatys > Deroplatys truncata. The sequence goes on along the minus strand of CM060985.1, from coordinate 8,682,232 downwards.
CACTTTCTTTTACTGCAAGTTCTTCTCGATCAACATGCAACATCGGTGGAGGACAGGAGTAATGCAGCAAGTAGCATGTTAACATAAGTAAAAGGAGGTTGTATGAAGCGAGTTTATAATCCAAATGGACCACTGTTGACCAGGGAACACTATTATCTCTTGGATGCAGTTTACTAGCACCCATCAAAACTGGACTATGGAGCACAGTGCTTTTCATGGAGAGGGCAAATTCTGTTTGAGGGTTCCAGGTGGAAAGGAGAGAGTTTGGAGAAGGCTATGCACCCTGCACTTTCTCTTCAAGAGCACCTTTTAATGGAGGTTGAGTGTCTAATCAGCAAGGGACGGAACTGGTTGGCACATCTAGCAGACTCTTGCTTATCATGTAGTGACTTTTGCACGATAATGCTCATCCTCACATTGCTTGGAGTCGATTCCCCGACTGTGGAAGCTCATACCACAAGAGAGATCGCCGATGCAGCACTTGTTACTCAGACTGTACCTATCTTTCACATACAGCTAGAGTCATTTTCTAACACTTTCTGTTTATTGTGATTTTCACCATGTTTTAAAAGTTTTTTTTTTTTTCATTAAAATCAATATTATCATGTTTTTTATATTTTATTTATTTATTTGTGCTAGCAATTTTCCTTGGAATATGGCTATACATCAGCCCAAGCTGTTATCTTGCCATATTCTACCCATATTACACTCTTTAATTATAACATAAAAATGATGATGATGATAATATAATTACATAACTTAACATCACATGATGAAACTAATTCACATCTCTTTTTATTGTCCATAACCATTTCTTTTACTTTCTCTACTACGTATAGTAAGTAGGGGAAGTATTGTATTCTACCCAAAAATTCGATACCGAGATTTCACCGGAAATACATGTTTTGAGACCCCCTGAATCCAAAAAAAGCATTTTTGGAAACATGTCCGTGTGTGTGTCTGTGAACAGCATAACTCAGAAACGAACAATCGGATAAACACCAAACTTGGTGTTTGTGTTCAGTATCTTCCAGAGATGTGACACGAAGGTTTTCAAGAAAATCCCCCCACCCCAGAGTACCCTTTACATGGAACATTTTTCGAAAATTTTAATTTTCTCAAAAATGGCTTTAACAATTTTGATTAAAATATCATATGTTTAAGATATTTTTATGACAAATAAAATGTATATCTTGAATTTCCTGGGAATGTCTCCAAAAGTATTCTTTATTGTGAACGACTTTTGCATAACTGGTAAACCATAAGAGATAAGACAAAATTTTACTACACAAAAAATGTAGAGCGCGTTAAAATACACAATTTATGTCATATACATTTTTTTTTTGTTGAGTGAACCATTTTCGAGATATTGCTTGTTATTCCCTTAAATTTTTCAATATTTATTTTCTAAAATGGGAATTCATTATTCATTTTTTTGTCTTGGATATGCAAAGAGTTATAATCTGTGGCAAAGGGAATGGTGCTGCGCCTAGCAACCAGCTATTAAGAAATATGTATGTGCTTAAAGGCTACTGTTTTTCTACATTGCCCTGGTAAATATATTTTCCCCTTACATCTACAAGAAAATTAACAATAAGATACAGTCTGCAAATGTTTATCTCGATTAACATGAAGTAGATGGAGAATAAGCGTATGTATAAATAGTTTGTACAAGAGTAGAGAAAGTCATGTGAGTGTAACACATCAGATTTTTGTACTTTGGAGAGGTACTCTCCTAGCTTTTTACTATCCTTGTTAAAAATCTTGCTTGAGGCTACTTTCCTGTCCAGTTTTAACCATTTCCCATTTATAGCTTCCTTTCTCCAATGTTGTGTACCATTACAATCAAACACGATATGTTCTAAATCTTCTCTTTCCCCACATATTGGGTCGTCCTCCGTGGAATAGTGGTACCGTGCTAGCCTCTAGTTCCCAAGGTCGCGGGCTCAAACCCAGCAGAGGGTAATGGATTTTTTCAGGCGTAAAAATTCTTGGAATGGCTTCCTTCGGAAGGGAAGTAAAGCCGGTGGTCCCGTGTCATAGATTTACGGCACGTAAAAGAACCTCAAGCCTGATAAAGAGGCCTCTGAGCAAAATTCCCGGTCTTTCACGCCCAGTATAGAATGGGACGCTAAGGACCATAGTAGTTAAAGAGCGTCCATAAATAAAACTCCATTTAATCCCACATATTGGACACTGGTTCTGTGGGAAGCCATTTCTCATTCCTATTAGTCTCCATACACCTGCTCGTACCCAGGCTATACTTTCTCTTTGTTCCTTATTTGAGTTATCCACATAATTGTTCTCTAGCCCATACATTTTTTATTAATATATATGATTCCAAGGAACTTTTCTTCCCAATGTTACTAAATAAATTTTGTATCTCTATATCTTCAAACCTCTGCCTAGCTTCTTTCCAAAAACCCTTAACATTATTTTCCCTCCTTCTCCAAATTTCTCCCAGACCACTATTTTCCAAATTAGTTTGCATACTATAACTCCACCCATTTTTCTTTAAGCTCCTTTCTTGAAATTCCAAACACTGCCTCAACAAGTTCTTCTCTTCTAAATTTAATAGTCTATACCAATATTTAAGAGCTCTCTCCATTATTACCCCTTTTCTCCCCACTCTCTGCAATTCAATTAAAGCAAATTCCTTAACTGTAGCATTTGGCAGGCCTAAAACTTCTCTACAAAAACTCCTATGTACCATATCTATCTCTTCCCAGCCTCCTTCTATTCCCCATATTTCACTTCCATATAGCATTTTTGCTTCAACTACTGTGTTATATATTTTCTCTAGCCATTTAACATTTATATCTGGTATTCTATATTTGCACCTTCTAATCTCTGACATTGCCCCCTTCGCCAATACCAGTTTATTCTGTTTCTCCCATTTTCCACCCCCATCCATTTTAACCCCTAAATATATACAGTCTCTGACCACTTTATATTCCTTCTCTCCATTCTTCCACTTCTCATACTTGCCCAGTTTGGCACCTTTCTTAAACACTATAATTTGAGTCTTCTCTTGATTTACTTTCAGATTCCATTCATCACAGTATTTATTCATTTGCTGTAGGGACTGCTTCAAACCAATCGTTGACACAGATCCTATTACTAAATCATCAGCAAATAATAACCCAGGGATTGATACCTTATTTATCACAGGCAACCAATTGTTGTTTCTTCCTATCTCAGTGAGGACATCATCAATATACAGATTAAATAACACTGGACTTAGCTTACATCCTTGTCGTAACCCCTTCCTTTGTTACCAATCCTACTCCTACCTTCACACAAAATGTGTTCTCCTTGTATAGAGCTTTAAATAAATTCACCATCTGTTGACTTACTCCCTTCCTCAAGAGTTTGTGCCACAACAAATTTAAATCAATGCAGTCATACGCTTTCTCCAAATCAACAAATGCCATGTACAAATTTCCCCTTTTTTCTTTTAAATACTTATCCACCAGAGTTTTAATTATGAATAAGTTATCTACCATTCTTCTCCTCTTACGAAAACCCATTTGAAACTCCGAGAGGATATATTCCTCTACCCAGTTTTGTATCCTATTTGCTAAAATCCCTGTGAAAATCTTTCCAACATTTGATAGTAATGCTATTCCCCTGTAATTATTAGGCTTTTCAACGCTCCCCTTGCCTTTGTATATAGGATGAATTATTGCTTTCCTCCAATGCTCTGGTACATACCCCTTAGTTTTTATTACATTAAACAAATCTGTAAACATCTTTACTCTAGTCTCATCACTACACCATTCTTTGATAAACTCGGGAGGAATTCCATCAATACCTGTTGCCTTATTATTTTTCATTGCCTTCACTTGTTTCACTACCTCCTCATCTCTTACTTCACTATCTACGTATCCCACTCCAAAATCTGCCACTGGTTTCATCTTAATAAAACCCTCCTCCTCAAATAACATTTTAACATACTCCATCCAATCTGCTGAAGTGATATTTGGTTTAATTAATCATTTATTATTATATAATTTATTCTCCTTTAGTATTACTTTGGTGATAAAATGTTGTTAAACAATTGTTAAAGAGATTCTGGTTTAATGTTTACGTGTTTGTTTCATTAAAAATATACATGTTTAAAAATTAAGTCTTTCATTTTTTACTTTCTCTACTATGTATAGTAAGTAGGAGAAGTATTGTATTCCACCCAAAAATTTGATACCGAGATTTCACCGGAAATATATGTTTTGAGGCTCCCTGAATCCAAAAAATGCATTTTTGAAACATGTCCGTGTATATGTCTGTGAACAGCATAACTCAGAAACGAACTGTCGGATAAACACCAAACTTGGTATTTAGGTTCAGTATCTTCCAGAGATGCGACACGAAGGTTTTCAAGAAAATCCCCCCCGCCCCAGATTACCCTTTACATGGAACATTTTTCGAAAATTTTAATTTTCTCAAAAATGGCTCTAACGATTTCGATTAAAATATCATATGTTTAAGATATTTTCATGACGAATGAAATGTATATCTACAATTTTCTGGGAATGTCTCCAAAAGTATTCTTCATTGTGAACGACTTTTGCATAATAGGTAAACTATAAGACATAGACAAAATTTTACTACACAAAAAATGTAGATGTTATATACATTTTTTTTGTTGAGTGAACCATTTTCGAGATATTGCTTGTTATTCCCTTAAATTTTCCAATACTTATTCATTTATTTTTTTTTGTCCTGGTAATGCAAAGAGAATGGAATACGCCACATAGCAACTAGCTCTTAAAATATTTGACTATTGCTTAAAGTCTACCAATTCCCCTTGCATCTACAAGAAAATTACCAATAAGATTAACATCTCGATATCTCGATTAACATGAAGCATATGGAGAATAAACGTTTGTAAAAATAGTTTGTACAAGAGTAGAGAAAGACATGTGAGTGTAACATATCAGATTTTTTGTATAATATGTGAATAAGCTAGTAACAGTGACCTAAAAGTTGAAACACATTTTTTGTGCCTTGACTGGTTTCAAGAGCTACTTGCTCTTACCGTCAGAAGTGACCGACTTGCCCCTGGTGGTGAGGTGATGAACTCCCATAGTTGATTTGGTGGTGGCAATAAAAAATTTATTAAACAATGTTCAGTGTGATGTAATAGAATGTCCAAAAGTGTGGATTTATTAGTCTGTTTATGTATCTCATCACTTTTTTGTGCTCAGTGTATACAAATCTCAACTCTGCACTTGTAGCAGTTGGTAATATAGCTTATAGCTGCTCAGTGGCATATTCACCCATTAATGGATACAGTTGTGTGTTTGCATCAAATTTTGTTCTTATGCACCTAAAAATATATTTCACTTTCTAAAATCACAAGAAGTTTAAAAATGCATTTACTAAATTATTATGGCTAGAAACAGTTTATTGTTTTAAATTATGGATTTGTTTCTAATAAATAATAGCCTATAAAGACGGAAAAATAATATGGTCTCAAAATTTATTGAATAGGTCTCTGTGCACCACAGATATATCATTGTGACGTAAACGCTCTAGAGCTGACGTGGAGCCACTCCCGCTGTTTGCAAAACACAATATATTAAGAACAGCAAATAGAAGAACTGGGCAAATACAGTTGAGGAGGTATCTGACTCATAAAACAATGCGTCACACTGCAGTCAGCAAAGCATGACAAAGAGCCTATATTTACTTAGGAAAGTGTGTCCATCTCAATTGTAAGAAGTGTATGTAACTGTTTATAAGGGCCCAGCAGGGTCATCTGCATTGCATTCGGGCCCTAATTTGACTCCCTCTCATCTTTCTTTACTTTTCTAATCCATTTACCCATTATTCATCCATGCTTGTAATTCTTTCCCATTCTCTGTCAACATTTTTATTGCCACTGTGATATTTTCCAATTTATCCTATTTTTCTATCTCAAATGCCCTCCCTCCACTTACTGGGAGCACACAACACATACTTCCTTGTTATTGTTCCTCAAACCTTTGCTATACAAATCCCTCTCTTCCTTGCTTGTCACAACTTTCAACATACTTCTGCCTTCCCCATTTTTTTATTATCTTGTACAACCTCAAAGATCTTTTATTCTGTAAACTTCACCACGTCTCTTGCCTCTCAGTATCTTCTAATCTCTTCCTACTTCCTTCCAAAAACCTATTGAATTATTTTCACCCCTCTGTCATACATCCCCCATACCAATCTCTTCCAAAGTTTCTTTCAATTTCTTCCCCCAATTATTGTGCCCTAATGCATTTTTGTACTTCATGTATAGTTTAAGTATATGACCATCATCTAATTTCAGATTCCTGTGCCAGTATTTCAAAACTCTTTCCACCACTATTCCTTTTCTTCATGTTCTACATGTATTACCTCAATTTTATTTACAGTTTCTGATAATAAACCCCAGATTTGCACTCCATATAACATCTTTGATTCTACCACTGCTTTCCAACCAATTTGCAGACATTTTTTATATCTTCCGTAGACACACTCTCGCTCCTTTCATAACTAGTTTTCCTTTGGCCATTGCCTTCCTCCCATCCCCTGTTACTACTTATTCTCACTCCTAGATAATCAAATTCTTTCAGTATTTCTAGTCCTCCATTCAGATACCATTTTTCATCTTTCTTTAATTTACTGCCTTTTTTAAAATATTATTGTTTTAGATTTCTTGCTGTTTATTCTTTTGCCCCACTAATTTCATTAATCCCACAACTGTTATCGCACCTACCATTAGGTCATCAGCATAAAGTAACCCTGGTATTTCTTTGGTTCCTATCACTGGACTATGTGGATTGCTTTTCCCAGCTCTTTCAAAAATGTCATCAGTAAATGAATTAAATAGTATATAGGAATCAACTTACACTCCTGTCCAAAGAGATTATTGGGGAAAAGTATTCTGTTTCTCTTTCTACAAAATGAATTAAACCATTCTTTTTCCAGAATGCCTCATTTCTACAAACTCTTTGAATCAAACCAACGTCATAATGTCAAGACTCTTATCTTTCATTGCTGCATGTAAACAATTGATAAACAACAAATGGTTAAATAGTCACTTTTAAGCCATAACATCCTAAATAGGTCTCAACCGTCAAAATAGTCATTTTAGGTAAAACAAAACCCTTCCATATATATAAAATTTGAAGCTGTACGTCATGAATTTACGCATTAATCCTGTAAATACGGACTAAGAGTAGCATGCCAATCAAAACTCCTCTGTCTACAATATTGCAAAATATGCATCAAATTTACAATAATAGGCTGTTTCAAGTTCATAGCCACCTTCATTTGTTGCAATCAAACAGAAGAAAGTGTTTGTTTATATGATGTCAATCACAGCTTTGGTAACTATGTCACCAAATGTTTATCCACTAAAAAGAAGATGGTTCCACAAGCTTAGAACTAATCATTTTGTTATATTGGCTTACATGCTGTATTTTTAATGTTGAATACTTTCAAGAGTAAAGTGATTCTTTATGCAGAAAAAATTGAAACAAAAGGCAGGAAGAGAGTTCAATGTGGCTGAAAGCAATGTTTGCTAATGGCAGCAAGAGAAATTGACTTATTTGCAACCATAGCTAACAGAAAGGTACTTGTTTTATATAAATTGAAGATATTTAAGCAGTTTTAGTTTATTGGTACACACAAAGAAAAGGTATTTAAAGTAAAATCTGGGGTCTATTCATTACTATACCCCGCCACTGAATCTTTGCACTTGACAGTTTGTGTGGCTTCGTGAAATGTTGGCTATATTGTGTTGAGTTTTTTTTTTTTATGGGCGCTCTTTAACTACTATGGTCCTTAGCATCCCATTCTATATTGGGCGTGAAACACTGGTAATTTTGCTCAGAGGCCTCTTTATCAGGCTTGAGGTTCTTTTACATGCCGTAAATCTACAACACGGTACCACCAGCTTTACTTCCCTTCCGAAGGAAGCCGTGCTAAGGATTTTTACACCCGAAAATATCCATCGCCCTCCGCCGGGTTTGAACCTGCGACCTTGGGAACTAGAAGCTAGCACGGTACCACTAGTCCACAGAGGACTGGCTATATTGTGGTTGTGACATTGTCAGAGTGGTTAGTAAACAACAACAGCTGATAGTTCTATCGTGTCTAAGCCACATACAAAAAGTGCACGTAAGTAGCGAATGTCAATGAATAATAACTATTTTGTATTGTTGTTTGAAAATAACTCTGCACAAACATTGCAGCATAAGTAGAATAAATTATGCACTTTTTGACAATATAGAAACAAAATAATGCAAACTTGCCTACTACAATGAGGAGAAATAAAACAAATTATAAGTATGCAATAACAAAGTTATTTTCACTCACAGATTAAAACTGCAATGGCTCAGTTCCATCCAAATCCCTGTCATCATCATCTTCGGAAGCATCATGGTCATTATCATCATCATCATTATTATTGTCTTCTTCACCAAGGCATGTCACTAATGGTACACACTCACTAATAATTCCATCTATTTCTTGTGCTTTTCGTATTAGCTTATTCACATGATCTACTTTCTTCTTCCACGAAGCCGCTTCCACAGCCCCACACCTTCCCGCAAAAGCCTTTCCACCTCGTAAATGGTTAATGACTTATTGTTCTCCCTCACATAAACCTCCATGTCACTCCACACTAATTCGATAGGGTTGAAGTGACAGTGTACGGCTTTATCAGCAGGAATAGAGGGATGGCCGTGAAGCTTCACGTACTCCTCAAAGAATTCCCGGTCCTCATCAGTAGTTCCAATGCCTGACTATTAAGTGGCACAAAGGATTTTCACTTCGTGAATCATCACTCAGCGATCGACATTGTTTTTCAGACATTGTCGCACTTAAATCTTGTATAAATAAATCATATGAATCAAATATATATAAAATAGATAAATATATACATGTATAAATGAACAATAACAAAATTATAAAACAATAACCAGAAATACAAATAACAATGAACAATATGTAGCTTGCAAAGAATAACTCGACACTTGTGCTAGACATTCACAAACTGAAGCACGTTGTTGGGAATAGCTACATCCAGCAACAGAACCGCTTCCAATTGCTGTTCCGCTTTGTCATCGACCATCCGGAATGCTGCCTTGTGATTGGCTTAGGAAGTCAAACAGTTAAAGCTTTTCATCTGTTTTATGCGAGTGTACCAACTTAAACGCTAGCTGTCAAGTACAATGTTACAGCTGGCGGTGGTATATAACCCTTCCAGCCTGAGAATGGGTCCTAACATAAATAATGCACATAGTATAACGCCACGCTTTGATGTTTAGTGAATGCATGGTGGATGTTCCTCTCTTTCACCTTAACAGCTGCCCAGCTGTTTTGCTTTCGGGAGCTCAAGAACTTGTCATTGTTACCACATGCTGTTTTTCACTTTACCAGCTTTGAGTATTAAAGAAATACATATCCCTATACTTGTTTAAACTGTACTAGTTCAAGAATGGATTAAATTTAAAATAGAGAGTTGAGGGTTGTTACACTACATCACTATAATATTCTTACTTGAACGCGTTTCGGGAGACGGCTTGTTCCCATCGTCAGCATTAGATTAGATTAGATTAGATTAGATTAGATTAGATTAGATTGTATTCTGTGAGTTCACTAGCAGCCATAAAGACTTGTGAACATAGAACATGTCAAGGAAATGTACAAAAATTATATATAAACATAAATATTACATAGAATATGGAACATTTGAAATAAAATACAAATACTATATGCGTGTTAAGGAAATGTACAATAAAGTTACATATATACATAAATATTACATAGTATACAGAACATTTAAAATAAAATAAGGACATATTATATACAAAATGAAACAAATCAAGTATAATTTATTACAGAGTTGTATACCTCCTTACTGTTATAAGGTTAACATACGTATAGGCAAGAACAGTTATTTTAACATTCACTAGGATTTTACCTTTGTTAGTCTGATCATTTTGTTCTATTTGATGTGTAATGCATAGCATTTACTGTCAGTTCTTAATATACATACATTTAAATAGCTTCATTAATTCTAGAGCAGATATCAAATATGACTGGCAATTGTCATTAATATTTACTAATACTACTTACAGAGCTATATAAGTAGTATCAGTAGGATAATTTGTCATTAAGATAATCTTGTACAGAATAATATGCTTTTGAGCATAGGTACTCTTTAACAGCAGTTTTAAAGACATTGAAGTTGTCAACTTTTCTCTTAAGATCATTAGGGAGAGTATTAAATATTTTTATGGTCTCATAATATACACCTTTCTGGAAGCAAGAAAGCTTTGTACTGGGACGATGGATGTTACCCTTTTGTCTAGTCAACTGAGAGAAATGTTGAGAGAAAATGCTGACGATGGGAACAAGCCGTCTCCCGAAACGCGTTCAAGTAAGAATATTATAGTGATGTAGTGTAACAACCCTCAACTCTCTATTTTAAATTATGACACATCACTGTTACTAGCTTCTAAATCTTCAAAATTAGTCAATGGATTAAATATCTTTTATTAGTAAAAACTTGCATGTTAAACAAAATCCTCAGGCATTAGCGCAATGATATTGTTTATAATCGACCTGTCTACAACTGTTTACATAGACATGCCAGTTGCTTCCTTAATATCATAACACTCAAACAAAAGGTTAAACACATTTTTTAACAATTTTGCCACTGTTGCTTTACTCCAGTCTGCATGACCATGATAATAAATGAAACAATTATTAAAATACCATCTTTATTATTTGAAGTGTGTTAATACGTGCAGTAACAAATATTTTTATTCACTGCGGCAGTGGCATGTGTGTTCGTTTACACCAGGACCCTTTCTTGGGCTGGATGGAATATAAGCTTTAAGAATTAAAACAAGAATCTTGAAAGACACTTTTATTCATTCCTAAACAAAATATAAATTCATAAAGCAATGCAATATTGAATAACTTCTTTGAAAATACTTTGTATGGTAACCTGAAAATGTTAAAGCAATTTCTCACTCTGAGACGATGTTGTACTAAAATATCACAAAATGCTTTTAAACAATACATAAGCACTTAGATGGTAAATTTAAGCAAATATATTACTCTATTGAGCATTCAATCAGAATACAAACTTCAAATAAATCATTAAATACTTAAAAGATACTAAGACTAGTAATAATCTAATTAAATTTTGAGGGGAAAATGCTCTGTTCATTTAGTTATCAAAATATTTGTATTGTGTACATTTTTATTACATTTCCCCTCATTTTGCATAAAAGAGTAATTCAGCTATTTTTAAGATATTGTCTTGAAGAAAATTGTCTCTGATGACAGTATAGCATCACTAATTTAATTGTTCACAATATTTATATTAAGGTTGCAGACTTCCTTCAGTTCACGTTCAGTCTTTCTTCTGTAACAGAAACACATTAACTCAAGATAGAAATAAAAATAAACCTTTTTAATCAGGAGATTCTGATAAAAAATGTAGCAAACCTCGTTTTTCTCTGAGGCAACACTTCAATAACATTATTTACCAGGTCATTAGCTCATCTCAGAAATGCTCGATGCTGTTATTTGTAAATACAAAGGCAATTTTCTGGTTCTGTCGTTTTGCTAGAAGCCACATTTAGAGAAGTTTGTGAACGTGTTAAAGTTTTCTGAAAATGGAGATAATGGTGTGTTAAGTCTTGGTAAACAAGCATATACTGGGTCATCCATATATCACAGCATTGTTACTGAAGTGGTGTGCTCAGCCAATAAGCTATCACTGACCAATATGAGAGCCTGAACTGGCTGCTGTCGCGTTCATTTCTGGCATCTTATGATAGTACCCTTACTTCTGTTTGAGAAATGGAATTGATCTTTTGGCAAATGTTATCATCAAGTTCATCTAAATGGTGCATATTCATTTTATACACTTTTGCTGGGTTTCATTCACCAACCGTCTGTAAATTTAGCTTGAGGGATATAACTAACACATCCATGACAATCGCATCAAAATGATGGTTCGTTAACTATGACGACTTGTTACATAGGTTTGTGAAGGCTGGCAATAGTAATGTTTCCTTCATTGGCTGAGACTGTGCTTTGAAAACAAAACAACACGCCCCTTGGTAATCAGTGTTAACAAGTACAAAATACCATCTCCCCTTGTCAAATATACAGATGTCATGAACAGAATATGCTACAATATTGATAATTTATTTATGTGTTAAGTTCATACATGGTTATGGACTGAACCCTACTTATTTGGCCAGCCATAATTGGTTCAGTATACAAATACAAAAAACATATTTCATAGATGTTCTTTGTCAATTAAAAATTAATCTAAATTTGCATGTTTTTAAAGTGACCATTTGCATTTCACCTTCACTTTCCATAAAAACTCCCCTAGTTGGGAAATCGGTTTCTGGTTTTCAAAAATCCTTCTAGGTACAATTTCTTTGGTTCTCAGTAACCATCTAATATTTCTAACATGAAAGAATTTTCGCGTATTCAAGGTTACATACTTGGTGGGAAATGCTCTAGGAAAGTGGCTGGTCTTCGTGTTTCTCAACCATGCAAACAGAAGAACATTACATATTGCCAACCCATCGAGGTATTCTAGTTTAAATATATAGAGGGCATGTGTATTGTTGTTAATAGGTTTGTTTCAACACAGTTCCAAACTAATACCAACACACTCAGAATTAATTCAGAATTTTGTGTGGTTGGAACTCTACTTGAACTGTTCTGTCACGGCCTTCATTCCACAGTATTAATTTCTTTTGCAAAAAAAAGGTACTAAGAATAATGGCAGGTGTAAAGCAATCAACTCATTGTAAACCTCTATTCAAAACATTTGGAATTCTACCATTAGCCTGTGAGTATATTTTAGCTGTAGTTTTAACTGTGGTTGACCACCCAGAAGTGTTCATAAAAAATTCAGACATACACAGCAAACAAACCAGAAATGGGCAGGACTTACACAGGCAAGCAATAACCTACAAGTATTCCAAAAAGGGGCTTACTACAATGGTATAGTATTATTTAATTCGCTTCCTTCATATATTAAGGAACTGAAAACTAATAAAAATAAATTCAAGTTAGCATTAAAAAGATATCTCATCACTCACACCTTCTATACAGAGGAGAGTTTTTTTCATTCAAAAAAATAACTGACTATAAAATGTTACTGAATTTTATAACTACATTAAGTATAAATAATATTGTTTTAAAACTTTTTACCTCTAACGTACTCTACATAAGAACTACAATTCATTTACATACAAGTACACAATGTAATTATGATGTAATCTACATCCTAGAGTAGACTAGTTTTCTTTAAGCTGGTCTAGCTCACTGTAGGGTCTACAGATTGAGATGTTATGTTGTGTCATTTCCTACTTTTTTAGACTTACCCTCCAGTCATTAGTGGCTTTACATTGAAAGAATCAAATGCATTACTCTCATAGAACTGAATTAATTTTAATACCTCTTCATTTACCACCTTGTCGTTGCTGTGCCTAGTCCATATTTTGCTAAATTCCTCCAACTCTCCCACACTCACATTTAAATCCCCCATTAGTATAAATCCTATAAAGCGAAATTCTGCTTTTATATTCAATATTTATGTTGGTAATTCGTAAACTTTCACTGCAAACCAGCTGAATATACTATATGCTTTTGCATTATGTCCACCAGGTGACAAAACACTAGTTAATGGTGTCTACAATGCCAGAAAAATTTGCAATTCCATAAAATTCTTGGCCGTAAGGAAACTATTGCTGCCGTTACTCTCTCCACATACCTGCATACCGTAGATTTTGAAACTCTGTTGTAGTCACCATTAACAGCACTGAATATCCTATGGAGAAATATCTGAATGTTACCACTAACTGGTAAAAGTGACTGATTTCTGTTCATAGGGTATTTCACTGTGGGTTCAGTTTGTTCCAATATTTTCAACTTAGTTTGATAATCTGTAATGAGTCACAAATTTTACATCATTCGTTTCATAAAAATGGTTATTTCTATCCTGCACATTGGTGAAACAAAGTTCTGATTTTGACAAACCGTCAACAGTTTGAGAATCTTCAAATGCCTTGAATGACGGTTGATGAAACCCAGCATTTATCTTTTAGATAATGTTAAATCATGCGATCTTGAGGGTTATAGCTAATAACTTTATCATCCACACGTGAATTGCCTGTATGAGCCATCTACTGCTAAAAAGACACAAAGCTAGTTCCCTCTTGATTAATTCAACAAAAAAGTTGGGACTATTATTCTCTCAACAGACCATACCCCTGCTTTCTTGTCATAGAGAGGTTCCTGATTATACAGGTTAGGTTTTCAGCACTCTAATGTTAGCAGTTTTGAGCATTTATGTACCCACATAAAATTACATCACACTTGGTCTGAAAACAGAACCACATCAATTTCTCTGTTGTGCACATTATTTAAAACTAATCTTACAAACCCAGTTTAAGTTCTTGTACCATAGTACATTTGTAGAGTTTTAACCCAAATAACCAATGTCATGAAGAGTTTCTGTAGGTCATCTTCCTCACTTCTCATCAAGAACACTTCCTATTTCACAAAATTTATTAAGTAATCTAGGAATCGTCCCAGACTTGAAAATTCTCTTTTAATAATGTGATAGCTTGAGAAGATTCTGTTTGGACATACAATTAATAAACGCACAATGTGGAATAGAATAATTAGGCCATTAGTGTCGCTGAATTGAGACACCTTGACTAAACCAGTTATTTGTGCACACAAGTTCGCTACTGTTATCAGCTTAGGCCTGTCGTGAAGCTCTGGTTCCAAGATATTTGGATGACCTAGTAATAAAAGAGAAAATTTGCATTTAACTAAATAGAGTTATTTTTGGAAACTACTCAAAATATTTTGATAATTCTTTAACCATTGTAAAGCACTATTATTCCTAAAAGACACAGGCTATAAAACACCACCTAAAGGATTTACATGGACTAGATATTATAGGGTGATTTATGAAGAACTGACACATTTCTTTAATTATTCTGTTTGAAATTCACTCAATGCCCCACTTTTAGCAGAATGTTCCGCAGTTTCGATTGCGTGTCACTAGATGCGCAGATGTTCATGTTTTACCATAATTGTTAGTTTTATTGTCGGCAACTGTTTTTGAGATTTTGTTCTAGTCAATGTGAAAATGGAGTACACATTAAATGAACGACTCTTCCTTGTAAAGCAATATTGAATTACGAATTCAATTACAGCTACTCAAAGGGCATAGCACAGAGAATTTGGTGTTCGGAATCCTCCCCAAAGAAACACAATACTGGGACTGGTAAACAAATTGGAAACAACTGCATCAGTCATCCAAAAAATCATTAAGACGTTTGTCGCAGGAGACAGGGTACAGCTACTCAATGTGTCAGAGAGCTGTGAAAAGTGCAGGCGTAAGGCCGTATAGGATTATGGTTGTCCATCAGTTACAGAACCGGATAAGAATACACGACTGAATTATTGTCGTTGGTTTCAGGCGTTCATCGTGCAAAATCCTGCCATATTGTCCATCAGATGGTTCACAGATGAAGCAAGGTTCCATTTATCCGGCTATGTGAACTCAAATAACTCATGCAATTGGACCAGCAAAAATCCACATGTTATTCATGAAGCACCTATGCACCCAGTTAAAATCGGAGTTTGGTGCACAATATCCCTACAGAGAATAGCGGGACCATTTTTTTTTTTAAAACAATGTGAACACTGCAGAGTACCAACGGATTTTCATGGAGTTTGCTGAGCAACTAGACGATGTAGAGCTGAGTCAAGGAATTTTCAGCAGGACGGCACTACATGCCATACATCAAATGAATCCATGGCACTAATTGCAAGTTTCTTTGACAATCGGATAATTTCCAAGAACCTGTGGCCACCGAGATCTCCGTGCTTGACATTGTCGGACTTCTTTCTATGGGGTTACTTAAAAGACAGGGTTTATGCCACACTTCCCCAGACATTGAATGATCTGAAGCACAACATTACACAGGAGATTCAAGCTATTGACACAAAGTCCTCCAACGAGTGGCCAGTAACATGGAATGACGTGTTGAGTTGTGCCTTATGCAGGATGGAGGACATTTTCAACATTTGCTATAGAGGTAAATAATCTCCCAAAATTCCTCTGCATTTCAGGTATAATAAGTTGTCAGTAGCATAACTCATTTTGAAACAATTAAAGAAATAAATGTGTCAGTTCTTCATAAATCACCCTGTAGAATATAAACATGTTGATGAACATGCTTGCACAGAAGGCTTTCACTTTTAATTGAGAATGTCATGATATGCAAACATAAGAGAAAAATTGCAGATATTTAATTTCAAGCAATACACACAAATGTTCATAATTTAGCAACCAAACACAAGACAATGAATCTGCTTATAACAGTATGCGATACTTATGTTGTAATCAAGTTCCCAATCGTGTACTATCTGGGACATGTCAGTGCCCCCACTACTATTTCCTTTCCCAGTGTACCATGCGGTAGGACATGATATCAGTACTGGTTCTTCCATTGCCTACTAAAGAAACATCACTGTGCTCAGTATAACAACATATCAGTGCATCTTTTTTAAAAATATTTTGCAGATTTTTATTATTATAACTTCTTATTTTTTTCACCAGAACTTACTGGGACATGTTTTGGCTGATGATGGAGACAAGAGTCTCCAAAACTGTCCCAGTAAGTTCCGGTGAAATAGCAAAGATAGAATAATAAAAATCTTAAACTGTGCATATCATTGGCGATACGTTAAATATATCTGTCAAATCACAAATTTTTCAGGAGAGACAAAAAGCTATTTTTATTCTTGTACATTTATAATACCAATTTGAAATTGGGAATTAATGGTGTTTAATAGAATAGAAAATAGATACTCCACACATGAAATATGCAGTTTCATTAATATGGTTTCTTAAGATGGACAAGATATGTCTTGCTAATTTTATCTTATTAGGTAAGAGACGCTCACTGATCGCAACAAAACAAGTTAATGTTTGTAACATTTCAATTCATTGTATTGTTATAATTATTATTCACCGTAATAATATTAATTAAAACATTCTCTGTTGCAATAAACTAAAAAAAGGTTAATTATCTTATCTCCCATTATTAAGAATAGAACCAAATGTTAGCAATCATCAGTTTTGTCTTAAAGAGCCAGAATTACTATCTTACAAGCCACTTGGAAATAAAATATACGATAGCAAGTTGGAAACTGGGAAGTATTAAGATTACTTCTTGGTCTCTAAAGTAATATTTTAAACAATAAAACATAAAATGCAAACTTGGTTTTTTCACTGAATGTTAAAGGGTCACTTATGGTGTTTTGCCAGGATGTGTGTCTAGGGCTTGCATTTTCATTATGATAAAAACAGCATTTCTCAAAAAATGCCAGGTAAGGTGTTTTGCCAGTAAGCCATCGATATAAAAACAGTCATACACAAATGCATGCAGAAACATATTTTTTCCAAGAGATTGGTTGTTTTTGCATGGCAAATAGATCTAGCATGTGTTGTGTGTTACAATTATGAAATTTGGTATTTTTTTCAAACAACTTTGATATAACAAATACGTCTTTTTCTAAGAAATTCATTATTTTATTCATAGAAACTGAAAATATGTATGTTTGACATTTATCTACTTTTTGTTTTTGAGTTCTCCACTTCTAATAAACATATTTTTCTTCCTTGTGTGCGACTCACTCTCTCTCTTGCACACACACACAAACCCCCTCGTGATAATCCAAAACTAGGACATTTCTTACTGTTAGTTTAATCAATTTAAGGGAATGGAATTTTGAGGAACAAAGAGTCCTAATGCAGGAGAAATGTGCATTTAATTAATAATCTAGATTTTTGTGAGGGCTACTTTATTATACTTCAGCTTAAGTACATATTTAATTTTCTTTATACCAATTGTATTTCTCAGAAGAAAGGAACCTGGTATAGTTCACAATGAAACGCACTACAACCTATATTATATTGTGTTTGCAGCATTGCATTAAACTAGTCCTTTCTTCTGTCCACTGAGCACTCATGAGGGAAAAGCTCTCTCTACATTGATGTTAAGACTACAAATGGAGAAATAATATCCTGCAATTTTGAATGAAGGCAACCCATTTCTTATGTGACAATAAATTGGCCTCGCTCAAAAAGAATTATACTTGAAGTTGAGATTAAATATAGTAAAAATTGCGGACTTTTGTCTTTTTAGTTTCATTTACTATAAAGTTGTGGACATTCTGCAAAATCCATGTTATATGGCAATGCTAACACACAGAACTCAAATATATAGCCTAAGAGCAACAGCCACAGAGGGAGTTTGATTCAGAAGCATTCATTTCAAAGCTATGTTATAAGTATGAAGATGCCTTTCAATTTGATTGTAATTGGAACAACCAGGGTGTATCTTGTTTATTATTATTTAAATTGTTAAATGCCATATTTCTCTATATCTATTAATTCTAAGACATAAATGCATAAAAACACAAATTACGCTTTTCATTTTCAAAATAAATGTCATAATAGTAAGAATTCTAAAGTGAAAAACTAAACCAAAATATTCTCCTTTATGATCAATACACTTTTGCATCCGTTTGAACCATTTGTCAAAGCATTTATTCCAGTCTTCCTGAGACACCTCCAAAACATGGTTTTTCAAGGCATCAACGGCTTCTTCTGCCAACAAAAATCGTTGTCCACGCAATTTATTCTTGATGTTCGGGAACAAAAAGAAGTCATTGGGTGCCAAATCTGGACTGTATGGTGGATGACCCTTCAATTCTAATTTTTGATCCTTCAAATACTCTGTTGTTAGACGAGATGTGTGTGCGCTCGCATTGTCTTGATGAAGAACGATCCCTATGGTTCTTGTTGGTTTTCCTTACTTCACCGAAGACTTCCGGTAAACAAATGGTTGTGTACCATTCGGCATTGACTGTTTTACGTTCCCTCTAAAGGCATTGTTACCACATGGCCAGTTTTGCTGAAAAAGCAGGCGACCATTTGCTTCAAAGTGCTTCGAGTGCAAACAACTTTTGTTGGATTTGCTTCATCTTGAAACACCCATACAGTCGACTGCTGTTTACGTTCCGGCTCATACACATAGATCCATGATTCATTACCTGTTACAATCTTATATACGTCTATTAAGGCACTGCCATTGTATTTCTTGAGCATTTTTGTACACCAATCAACACATGCATCTTTTTGAGATTGCATCAAATTATGTGGGATCCAACAAGAGCAAACCTTTTTCACGGCTAAATAATCATGCAATATTTTATATATGCTGGTGGAACTAATGCATATGGTTGCGTCAATCTCACAATATGTCACATGACGATCTTTCATTATTAGTTTTTGTACAGCATCAATGTTTTCTGGCAAAACAACTGATTTCGGACAACCTTCACGAACTTCATCATTGAGCGAACGGCAGTCACGATTAAATTTGTTATACCAGCGTTTCACAGTGGCAAAGGATGGAGCTTCGTCGCCAAATGTGGAAGTAGTTGATCAATGCACTCTTGTCTTGATAATCCACGTCGAAAGTCTTAATAAATCATTGCACAAACATTTTCACGAGTTAATTCCATGTTTTTGTTGACACACAATTTTCAAGTTAGTGTAAACAAAACAAATGACGGTCTATTGACAAAATGTTTGAAGTAGATTATGGTCAAAAATGTCAAACTTTCCATTGGAAACGTCAGATGGCACCTACAACATAGTGCCCCTCGTACTACTTTTGCTATGGCTGAGCACACACAAATACAAAGCTGCAAGGAGATCTCTCCTTATGTTGCTGGATACTCTGCATCTCAGGCTACCAGAACATTGGAAGTCCCAGTATTTGTCAGCTACGAGGTGGGTGCAGTTATCCAGGGAAGGGATTGTTCATCGTTGACCTGCTTTGGGAAAACATTTGTCCACTCCTCAGCAGGACACTGCACTTCTAGAAGAGGCAGATAGCAATCCTTTCCAGCATGTGTCTGTAATAGAGGTAATTCTAAATTCCCTGAGTTGAACCTCACAGCCTTTAGAAGCAGCACCTTACAGATGAGCACAGATTGTCGCCTTGCATTTCTCAACCATAACTGCAATATGGTTATATTCACAGACGACGTGATATTTCCATCTACAAATAGGGGGGGGGGGAATTATTGTCTACCACCCAGAGGAAAACATTACGGCACAAATGGATTGCCAAGGTTGCGTATCCGTGTTGTGTTGAATGTCATGAGATGGTCTAAGTGTGTTGTGGCACCTTGGCACATTAAATAGCCAGCAGTATAAAAGCATCATGGTTTCTTCTTAAGGACCAGATATCCCAATGGAATGATTAAGCAGGTTTCAAACTGGTTCTCACAAAGGCAAGATATCATAGTGATTGATTGCCTCCTTGCTCACCAGATTTGAATTCTATTGAAAGTGTGTGGGCAGAGGTAAAGAAATTTTTGGAGTTGAATTGGCCTGCAAGACAAATCCTGTGGGATTGAATGCTCAGGAGCAAGCATGCTCTCATGAAAATTTTACTTGTTATTTGATATCATCCATGCCCTATAGAATGAGGGCAGTAATAGAAGTAGGGGGTTTACACACCCAGTATTAAGTGTATTTCTATTTTTATTTGCTTTTTCATTCAGGAATGTAATATTTACTTATTTCATATTTAGTTTGAAAACGAACAGGAGTGTATTTCAGTTTTTGTATGTGAGCACAAATGCCTTGAAATCAAATAAGCCTTAGCAATTGGAAAGAAATATGCATAACAAACATTGCATTTTTCTGCCAAAAAAAAAATCTAAAGATACGAACGGCCTCTTGCTATGTACCTGCTTATAACCGCTCGGTTGTCAGCGAATACTCAGCAACTTGGACTCAATATTAAAGGTGACAATAGAACGAAGCTAAAGGCATGCATCCTGAGATACCTTGTGAACTGGCTACAAAAATGATTTGGATTTAATATATGCTTTAAGAGTATGTTCAATTTTTTGTCTTAGGGTGTACATATTTTCAGTTTCCATGAATATAAATATGAATTTCTTAAAAAAAAAGCTTTTTGTTACATCAAAGTTGTTCAGAAGAATACCAAGTTTTGTAATTGTAACTCATAATACGTGCTAGATCTACTTCAGGCACAAAAATGTGTTTCTGCATACATTGCTGTGTGGCTGCTTTTATGATCTGTTGTACACTCACCGCATTGATGTTTCTTTGGTTGGTAATGCAAGAGCCACTACGTTGTGTCTTGTATATGATAAGCTGGTAGTCTCACGTGGTGGGGGGACTAACCTGGTTGGAGCAATGCTGAAAATAGCGTAGAAATGACAAGTCCCCCATGTTCATTACCAGTGTATGTTGAATAATTATAGACGGCCTCTGTGGTCAGCAATCTGGCTCCTCGCAGGTTTGATTCCTGGCTG
Source organism: Deroplatys truncata (assembly GCA_030765065.1). Classification (NCBI taxonomy): domain Eukaryota; kingdom Metazoa; phylum Arthropoda; class Insecta; order Mantodea; family Mantidae; genus Deroplatys; species Deroplatys truncata. Next base: position 8,660,776 of record CM060985.1, on the reverse strand, counting down.
GGGTGGGGGAATGTTTATTATGAAACCCTCTGCAGTGTCTGGAAGTGTGAATGCGTTTCCAAATGAAAATTAGTAAATACAAACAGTTTAAAACTTACAGTCAACAAGTTAGTTGTTTCTAAAGTTAAATCGCATGATATGACCCCAGAGTTAAAGGAGCTGTACAAATGAAAGGAAAAAACCATTATGTAGAGAGGAAATTGTGTCGAGCTAACAGTAATGAAATTACTATTTAAAATTATCAACTGAGAAGAATATTTTTCTCGATGGTTACAGATGATTAACATGGTGGAATGGTGAATGTTCATATTTACCAATTTCTTTGTATATTGATGTCAGGGGCTTTTCTGTATTATGTGACAGCTATGTAGTCTTTATCTTATTAAATAATTAATGGGGACCAAAGAGAAAGTATGACACTTCAAAATTTCATCTGCTGAGATTGTATAAAAATTATTAACCAAGGGGTCATGGACTTTGATGGCTGGAGTTGTGAATAAATAAAACGTGCCTTCTAGAACAGAATACGATTCACAGATGAACTTAATTATTTCATTGTTTGGATAATCCTTTCTGCCTTTCAGAATTTGGAGTTGCACAAATACTTCTGCCATTTCCATGAATATCAGAGTATTTTTGGTTTATTATTGCCCTGCACAGTGGCGTAGTGTTACAGTTCCCATTCAGAATGTTCATGGGTTCAAGCTTACCCTTGGAGAGGCATATTTTTTTGGCCCATGTATAGGACCAATGTCCATGCAGGTAAGTGAACTTAAGGAGCTGATAAGTAGAAACCAACATTCTGACGGGGGTGGGGGGGGGGATATGGTTTTGACCACATCTCCCCATATTTGAGGAGCATCGCAACAAAACACACTAACTCTATCCACTGATGAAATGCTTTTTGATACCGATTCCTCCTATTTTGATAGTACTGAGTCAGTCTGTGCTCCTTCCTGTTGTAAAATAAGTGCAGTACTTAGTTCACCAAGATGATGAGAACAAAGAATTACTCACTGTACATACATGCCTTAGACTGCCAAATGCACAACAATATCAGCCTTGGGTCTTTTAGCAATATTACATCATGCTAAACGAATCTTTGTGATTTGCTAAAGTATTACAGCAGGGAAAATGAAATAATTGCTGCAGGCAACCAGAAAGAGAATGAAAATGCAGTAAAAGAAGTAAAACTGAGCTAAATAGCTGTGTCATGTCATTAAAGTATTACTCTCATGTAAATAAGCTGCAAAGGATACTGGGATGATGTTCTGTGTTATTTTCACATAGCTTTTAAAAAATAGGAAAATGTATTAAGTTCTCTTTTTCTTGCATTATCCTTCAGATAAAGCGATAAGATCCAAGCCAAATGAACTTTGTTGCCATCCACCAGTTAGGTTTGAGTGGATACCACAGGATTAACACTCCAAAGCTTTGGACTGAGGCTGAGCTGCAGAATGAAGAAGAAGAACAAGAAGAATAATTTGATTACTTGGAGGAAGAAATGGGCATTGTTGAAATGCAGAAATAAAGTTGTATTTGTTGAAAAAAAAAAAAACACTGACATAAAAGTGTTTAGAGAAAAACTAACAAATAAAATTTGAAGCCTCGCTTTTTTTCCAAAATATACACAAAGCAAAGTATAAAACTGATTTTGTAAGTTTGTCATATTTTTTTTGTCTCCATGATAGTATTTTTAGTATAATTGGTTCAAAATGCACTAAATGCAAAACATTTTTCATTATAAGCGTGGTATTAAAAATGATTTTGGTGATAACAGTATTTAGTAAAAATGGCATTTGCACTACATTAGGTGTGAAGAGCTTGAAAAAGTACTAGAGATATCAGTTTCTCCTGAAAACGTTTCTATTGTGCACTTAAGTGGTTTCTGATTTGATGGATGATTGGCTCACAATGTTGCGGCACACATTTAAATATCTTAACATGATATGTGGGAAAAAAGTGTCCACTCACTAATTGTATATGTATGTATGTATGTATGTGGGTGGAGGTTTCCAAAGCTGTCTTTGCAACACAGCTAATGTATTATGTTTAAAATGCACAGTGCAGCCTTGTGTATGAGTGTTTAGGTGTCATAAGCCAGTGCAAGTGTCTATTACAATACCCAGTTTCCCCTTATTGTACTCCGCATGTAAACAAAAGCACGTGCATCTAGTCTTCTCCTTGATTTACCGCATAACCAGTTATTGCAATAGAAATTATTTCCATATTTAAAACAGTAGTTTATCTTCATATATTTGAAGAATCACAAGAAAATGCAAGTACGTGGAGACACCACAGTATTATGTGCGAGGTTAGTTCTTGTCTTTGAACTCGACTCATGTAACAGAAGGCACGTGCAGGTTCTTTACTACTTGCTGATTGACAGCAGATTAACACCACCTTTTGCTGTACCAATACAACAAATTGAGGAGCTCGTATCTGAATTTATGGATGTAAGTGTAAGGAAATTAAAACTGTAAAGTTCTTTTACCACTGTAACTGTAAGTTAAATATAATGTAACAATACTTTAAATTGCATGTTTTTGACACTATTTGTATGAGAGCAAGTTGTTACAATTTAATCACAGCTATGACATCTTCACACTACGAAACGTGCACTTTATAGAATGAACAATCAGGGTAAAGTGGATGCAGAGTAACAGTTTCCTATGTTTACATGCGGAGTAAGCAAGATGACACCATCTTAATGTGAGAAGCGCACATTTGAGAGATCCTGGGTTTGATTCCTGGATCTGACCAAGCATTTTTCATGGTTTTCCCTGGTTGGCAAGGTGAATGCTTGGGTGCACTTCCTTTCATGTTTCAGGTAGGCTTAGGGTTGTGCAGTGTCAGACAGATGGTGTGAATGCATGCTTGTTGGAAAGTTCTTCTTGGCCCTGCCAGATGACAGCCTTCTCTAAGCCACCTTAGGTAGAGCGAGTTCTGCCAGAGGGAAGGCTTGGTATTGTTAAGGACCTCTGCACATCTCTATAGGCTGGCCTCCTGCAGTTTCTTCTCCTCATCCATTCCTCCTAGGGTCGATGCAATGGCATAGCCAGAAAAATGTTAACGGGGGGAGGAGGATACTTTTTTAAAACAATTTGTCAAATGATAAATATGGATTAATCCTGAGTTGTGTTTAAATAAATCAATTTTACATTCACAGATTAGGATGCAGCAATTGGAATTAAAATTAGCGTAGGCTGTTTTTTTGTATTCTAAGTATCAAATGTGTTATCACACAGACCATTTTGTTTCACTACAAAATATGGTTTCGTTCTAAACTGGGAAATATTGCACTCATTTGGAAACTACTGGAACGAAAACATGACCTCGATATCTTAACATCTAAAATACAGTTTCTGTTGCTGTCACCTATGTCTAAGACTTGTGACGTAAATACACAGCTACTAGTGATACAATTAGGAAGTATCTTGTTCCCGTCAACCTAGAAAGATGCTATCATTTTTGCTTTTTAGCAAGGGGGCTTCCAACCCCCAAAACCACTCCCTAGTTTACCTCTGTTGAGGTGCAAGGTGTTCCCTGGTTCATATTAGCTTAGAGGAAACAGAGTTTAGAATGCACCTGAAGCAAAAACATTTCTGCACTATCATTTTAAAGCTGGTTTAAGCAAGAGAATGCCTCATGAATTAAAGGATCTTTGCCCTTCACAATCCGCAGTTATCGACAGTTTGCCCAGTGTAAGAGAAGAAGGGACTTCCTTTGCAGGATGGCCACAACAGTAAGTTTTAAAATATGATCTAACTCTTATTCAAAGATTTGCAGGCGGTTTATTTAAGTACCATAAATATCCCATAACTTACCTCGCTCTTCTTACCAATCCCAGCAACTTTCTCCATAGCCTTCCTTACAGTTTCCTCATCACTCAGGAATTTGAGTGATACGACCGGCTGCAAATCTTCATCCAGTTCGTACACAAATGGAATTCCAGTTGGTATGTTCAGTTTCAGAATATCTTCATCTGATATATCTGCAAATATTTCACTTTCTGATATTAAGTGTTGTCACGGTCAGTGATGGCTTCACATATCAGTTCAAACCCAAAATATCTGATTTGTTACGTTAATATCATTTCCTCTGGTGACAATCATCTACAAACTATTATTGCAAAACATTAATTTTCTATCAATTTCACGTTAATCGAGATAAACATTAGCAAAACATTTCATTGTGGGCACGATAGGGATACAGGAGGCTGGAATATTTTAAAAAAAATCTGATGTGTTACACTCACATGACTTTCTCTACTCTTGTACAAAGTATTTTTACAAACGTTTATTCTCCATATGCTTCATGTTAATCGAGATATCGAGATGTCAATCTTATTGGTAATTTTCTTGTAGATGCAAGGGGAACATGGTAGCTTTTAAGCGATAGTCAAATATTTTAACGCTGGTTGCTATGTGGCGCATTCCATTCTCTTTGCATGTCCAGGACATAAAAAAAATGAATAACGAATTTGAGAAAAAGTATAAGTATTGGAAAATTTAAGGAAATAACAAGCAATATCTCGAAAACGGTTCACTCAACAAAAGAAATGTGTATGACATAAGTTGTGTATTTTAATGCGATCTACATTTTTTGTGTAGTAAAATTTTGTCTATCTCTTATGGTTTACCAGTTATGCAAAAGTCGTTCATAATGAAGAATACTTTTGGAGACATTCCCAGAAATTTCGAGATATACATTTCATTTCTCATGACATTATCTTAAACATATGATATTTTCATCAAAATCGTTAGAGCCATTTTTGAGAAAATTAAAATTTTCGAAAAATGTTCCATGTAAAGGGTAGTCTGGGGTGGGGGCATTTTCTTGAAAATCTTCGTGTCGCATCTCTGGAAGATACTGAACGTAAATACCAAGTTTGGTATTTATCCGACTGTTAGTTTTTGAGTTATGCTGTTCACAGACACACACACACACGGACATGTTTCCAAAAATGCTTTTTTTGGATTCAGGAGGTCTCAAAACATGTATTTCCGGTGAAATCTCGGTATCGAATTTTTGGGTGGAATGCAATACTTCCCCTACTTTCTATACGTAGTAGAGAAAGTAAAAATCTGATGTGTTACACTCACATGACTTTCTCTACTCTTGTACAAAGTATTTTTAAAACGCTTATTCTCCATCTTGTTCATGTTAATCGAGAAAAACATTTGCAAACTCTATCTTATTGCTAATTTTCTTGTAGATGTAGGGGAAAATATATTTACAAGGGCAATATAGAAAAACAGTAGCCTTTAAGCACATACATATCTCTTAATAGCTGGTTGCTAGGTGCAGCACCATTCCCTTTGCCACAGATTATAACTCTTTGCATATCCAAGACAAAAAAAATGAATAACAAATTCCCATTTGAGAAAATAAGTATTGAAAAATTTAAGGGAATAACAAGCAATATCTCGAAAATGGTTCACTCAACAAAAAAAATGTATATGACATAAATTGTGTATTTTAACGAGATCTACATTTTTTGTGTAGTAACATTTTGTCTATCTCTTATGGTTTACCAGTTATGCCAAAGTTGTTTACAATAAAGAATACTTTTGGAGACATTCCCAGAAAATTCAAGATATACATTTTATTTACCATAAAAATATCTTAAACGTATGATATTTTAAACAAAATCGTTAGAACCATTTTTGAGAAAATTAAAATTTTCGAAAAATCTTCCATGTAAAGGGTACTCTGGGGTGGGGGGATTTTCTTGAAAACCTTTGTGTCGCATCTCTGGAAGATACTGAACCCAAATACCAAGTTTGGTGTTTATCCGACTGTTCGTTTCTGAGTTATGCTGTTCACAGACACACACACGGACATGTTTCCAAAAATGCTTTTTTTTTATTCAGGGGGTCTCAAAACATGTATTTCCGGTGAAATCTCGGTATCAAAATTTTGGGTGGAATACAATACTTCCCCTACTTACTATACGTAGTAGAGAAAGTAATATGATGTTACATCCACTTCAATTTGTCTACCCTGTATTGTTTACAATAACTTATTACTTTCTCTACTACGTATAGTAAGTAGGGGAAGTATTGCATTCCACCCAAAAATTCGATACCGAGATTTCGTCGGAAATACATGTTTTGAGACCCCCTGAATCAAAAAAAGCATTTTTGGAAACATGTCCCTGTCTGTGAACAGCATAACTCATAAACGAACAGTCAGATGAACACCAAACTTAGTATTTAGGTTCAGTATCTTCCAGAGATGCGACACGAAGGTTTTCAAGAACATCCCCCCACCCCAGATTACCCTTTACATGGAACATTTTTCAAACATTTTAATTTTCTCAAAAATGGCTCTAACGATTTTGATTAAAATATCATATATTTAAGATATTTTCATGACAAATGAAATGTATATCTTGAATTTTCTGCGAATTTCTCCAAAAGTATTCTTCATTGTGAACGACTTTTGCATAACTGGTAAACCATAAGAGATAGACAAAATTTTACTACACAAAAAATGTATATCGCATTAAAATACACAAATTGTCATATACATTTTTTTGTTGAGTGAACCATTTTCGAGATATTGCTTGTTATCCCCTTAAATTTTCCAATACTTATACTTTTTCTCAAATTCGTTATTCATTTTTTTTTTTTTCTGGTCCTGGTAATGCAAAGAGAATGGAATACTCCACATAGCAATCAGCTCTTAAAATATTTGACTATCGCTTAAAGCCTACCATATTCCCCTTGCATCTACAATAAAATTAGCAATAAGATTAACATCTCGATTAACATGAAGCATATGGAGAATAAGCATTTGTAAAAATAGTTTGTACAAGAGTAGAGAAAGTCATGTGAGTGTAACACATCAGATTTTTTTTCTATCTACTTCATTTTGAGATAAACCTTTGCAGAAATAATAGCAATATTACCATTTCATTATAGATACAAAGAGAAGAGTGATAGTCAAGTGTTTTAAAACTGCGATACTATATGCTGGCTTTAAAATTCCATACTCTTTCCACGACATTGCCAGAAACAACTGAAAATCGACAGAACTTTAAAATATTGGTTAATTATTAAATAATTTGACCCATTAATAATGGATATCTCCATAATGGCTAATGTCACAAAACAATTATTTGAAATAAATTATGCATTTTAAAGAGATCTAAATTTTTTGTGTAGTAGGCCTTTTGTCTATCACTTAACATTTACCAGTTATACAAGATTATACAAAATTTCTTCCGAATGAAGAAGACTTCGCAGGCTATTCCCAGAAAATGCAAGATATATGTTTCATTTGTCATTTAAATATCTTTAATATGTGATCTTTTAATCAAAATTGATGGCCATTTTTTGGAAAATCAAACATTTTGAAAAATGTTCCATGTTAAGGGTAGTTTGGGGAGAGGGTATTTTCTTGAAAATCTTAGTGTTGCATCTTTGGAAAATACCAAGTTTCATATTTTTTTCTAAACATGCCTTTTTACTTTCTCTACCACGCACATACTTGGTGGAGAAGGTATTTCATTCCACCCAAAAATTTGATATACCGAGATTTCACCAGAAACATATGTTTTGAGAACCCTGAATCCAAAACAAAAGCATATTTAGGAAAACATTGTGTGCGTTCATGTGATTTTCGAAAATCCTCCCTCTTCAAACTACTTTTTGCATAGAACATTTTTGAAATTTTTTTTTTTCAAAAACTTGCTCTAGCAATTTTGATTAAAATACCATATATTAATGATGTTTACATGACAAATAAAATGTATATCTTGAATTTTCTGGGAATAACCTTTGAAGTCCTCTTCATTCGGAAGGAATTTTGTATAACCTTGTACAGGTGTTAAACGTTAGGTGCTAGACAAACAATATAAATCTCTTTAAAATACACAATATATTCAAAATAACTTGTTTACTGGTATAAACCATTTCTGAGGCATCCATTGTTAATGGTTCGAATAGTTCATTACTTGGTCATTCAATATTGCATGGAAACAACAGTAAGACCAGCATATAGCGTCCAGTTCTTAAGCATTTGACTATTGCTCTTCCTTTTGTATCTAAAATGAAATGTAGATATTTCTGCAAAGCTTTATTTGGATTATAATGAAGTAGATAGAAAAATAAGCTTTAGTAAGAATAGTTGTACACCCACTAATAAGTGATAGAGGGTAGAGAAAGTCATGTGAATGTAGCACATCAGGGAAAATATTTTTTTACTCAAGGGGTCTCAAAATATGTGTTTCTCAGTATCAAATTTTTGGGTGGAATGCAATACCTTCTTTACCTACTATGTACGTGGCCCCCCCCCACCCTGCTCAATGGACCTCAAAGGATATTTCCAGTGAAACACCTAATATGAATTTATGTGTGGGATATACTACTTGCTCTACACACAGTGGTAAGTGGTACAGAAATTAAAACAAGTTTTTCTTTGAATAATATGTAAAATACAAATGAAAAAAGTGTTGCAGACCAAGTATTTTCTTCTATGTAAGGATTAGTAAAACATTAGATGCAGTTTTTCAAATTGCTTGAATAGTATATAAACAAAGAGAATGCTCACTGTCCAAGTGTTTGACAACTGCCCGTAAGCTGGTGCCATGAGCCACAACCAGGATCCTTTTGCCATCCTTCACATCCTTAGCTATCACGTCCGTCCAGTACGGCTCTGCTCGGAACAGTGTTGTTTTCAAGGATTCTGTTTCTGGAATCTTATCCTTTATTTTTGCAAACTTGGGGTTCTCAGTAATCTGCAAGTAATACTTGTGGCTTTCCTTCATCGGTGGCGGGAGTACGTCAAAACTGCGCCTCCAAATTTGTACCTGGAAAATATCACTTCATTGAAGAAATTAATTTTAAAAAAACTTGAAAATGTTTCTTCAACTAAATTCAGCGCTAGGAATAGGAGCATAATGTAGTATGAATACTTACAAAAATGAGATATTTTGATATGCAGAGGTGTCGGTAGAGAATGGGGATTTGCTTTATGCAGTTGTTGCCAGGATGAAGACACCTTGGACACCCACCCTCCCTTTTAGTGGCTACTGGCGACACTTTGGATGGAGAGTTCCCAACCAAAGGTGACTAAAGGATTGTTGCTATATATACGCTATTATGGATCATTGGGGTTTAGCCTCACAGATCCTATGGCTATGCTCTGTCGTCGCTCCACTCCTCTACTTATAAAAAGTATCCCTCGGCTACGCTTTGCAGCTTAGGGCCCACAAGGTTGGCACCAGAAGGAAAACACAAGCAATGCATCGGATTGTATTGCATGTGATGAGAGTTGTGTAACATGTTAATATGGAACAAAAGCAACAGAATATAATTAAAGGTCCAGAATGTTCTTATGTTTAAAAATGTTATGAAAGTAATAAAAATAATACTGTGTGTCATGTATATAGTGAATGTGGCCCCTATTCTTGCATTATCCTACAGAGAGAGAGAGAGAGTGAGAAGTCCCAAAAACCACTAAACCAGTTTTGATAAATTAATTTTGAAGATTGAGAAGCTAGTAACAGTGATGTGTGTCAATTTAAAATAAAGAGAGTTGAAGGTTGCTACACTTTATCACACCATTTTGATAATTCTTTCACTAATAAAAAGCATGTTTCTTCTCGATAGATGCAGGCTTCAAGATATTTTCAAAAATATTTAAATTAGGTTATGTTTTCAGTTTCACATCACCCAATTTCAGTCCTATTTCATAAATGGCAGATTTTTACAAGTGCTCCTGTAACACTAATTTTCAATTCCACATTTAAAAATCTCCATCATTTAAACCATCTGGACAAAATAGTAAAAATTTTAACGAAAGCAAATCATTAAATTTGAAACACAAGACAGAAACATTATTGTCTCAGTCCTATAATTTTTGCTAACAACAAAAAGAGCATAATAAATGTAAGAAAATGTCAACCCTGAAAAAACATTTGAATTTTGGTATTACATTCTTATCTTTTCATTTTAATATCTACAAAACTCCATTTCCTAGAATTTCATCCAGTCAGTGTTTAAGTAGGTTTGTATAACTTTTTACAGCACTTGCAGTTTGATCCCTTACCTGCTTTTCACCATATTTCTCTGCCATTTCTGCCTTGTTGTAACCAGTAAGTGCCCCATAATGTCTCTCATTTAACTGCCAAGCCTCAACAACCTCCAAGTTGGGCTGGTCGATTACCTTTTGGATAATTTCAAGAGATTGGTGAGCTCGCTTCAGAAGTGATGTGTATGCTTTGTCAAACTTCAGACCTTCCTTCAGTAGGGCCTTTCCTGTTAATTCAGCTTCTTCACGTCCTATACACAATGTTGTAGTATACAGGTGAAATAAACTCAATGGAAGACAAAATAATTTGTATTTACAACATTTCCAAATTTTTACATATTTAGCAGGAATTGTGTAATATGGACAGCAACTGAAACCTGTTAATGCTACATTTTTATGCCTGAGCATAGGTTTGTTTGTTATTTGTTTTGTTTTTTTATTTATGTGTTAAGGTTAAGTTACTTTGTACATTTCAACAAAGTTATCATGTATCTTGTGATTAAAATAACACAAACTGCATTTTAATAAAATAATATAAAATGTACAATTTTCTATGTTTCTGTACGCACTCGCTGCATTTCGTTCAATTCTTATAACCTAACCTTACATATTAACAATGGTGTTATACTTCATCTCTGCATATTATAAATTTTCTATAATGTATTCAATTGCTTGCTATCAATAAATTTAGTAGAACACACCTTTAGGGGTAAGATTGACGTCCACCCATCCACAAAATAAATTGTCTTTGGTCCATTCACTTTCTCCATGTCTGCAAAATACAACCTTGAATTTTGACATTGTTCCTAAATTTAGCGTACGATTAATTTCCAAATTTAGAACATCACGTACTTCCTAGAACGTTGTTCCACTTACAGGTCACAATCACTGTGCTTCTTGGATCAAATGAGAAGTCATTGTGCCAACACGGGGACAAAGTCGCAGATAACAAGGAAAATAATTTACAGTACCCTTATAATTAGGCTTTGAATGCTGGCGGGTGATGGTATCCTATAGCTGCAGTTCGGCAAGGTCACCTTGTCAAGTGCACCACGATAACATTCCGTCGGTGTATTATTACATGTTTGTTGAGCTCTACAAGACTCGATAATACCAGATTTATCTCTGCCAGTAGAAATCTGAAGTGCTAATTGTGCACTAATGTTCTTGATAGATATGCCTACGCATTATACACAAAGTATCAAAGGACAATCTCAAATTCATTGTTCACATATGCATTTATGTCACGCAATACACTGTAGTTGTAAAGAAAACGCTTCCCAGTTTGGAATCCTTGTGCAAGAAAGTTAAAGCTTAATTATGCTAAGTGCTATAAAAGTAGACTATAGATCTATATAGTTGCAGAATTAATGGATAGTCGTCTGAATTCGAACCCTTTGACCACTTGCACAAATGCGTGTTTTTCAAGCCCGGGAACCCCCTCTTTCCCATGGTAGTTATCATAACCCCTCAGTTACTCTGATACACTCTGATAGTATTTTATCCAGACCGAGAGGATGTTTCGACAATCCAAACTTCCCTCATGAGTAAGAGACTGTCTCCCATATCACCAAGAGTAGAGCCCATTAAACAAAACCGATGCCTGAATATCCTATAGCAATTAATTAAACCTGTGAATCGTTTTGTGCGAGTTATAAATAGTGCATAGGGGAATGATTGTTTTTGTGCTTATCACATTTTTTTTCCAAGAATGAAAGAACCTTGATGGCGTAAATGATGGTTTTCCACATGAAAACTTTTACTTTCCATCTTTTATAGTAAAATGCCTGCAATGCACATTTTCGAACATTAATTTTAAATGACAAATCTTTACCCTTTAAGGAATAAATACTAACTTTATCTGCAAACTATAAAATATTTTTATCTTAAGGTCAAACAAGCTGCGTTGTTAATAACTGAAGAGCATAATCAATTCTGCAAGGATTGTAAATAGCACAATTTTCCTTTTTCGCCAAAAGATTCGATATAAAGCCTCGCTTCAACCGTTTAAACAAAAGACGGGAATATTTTTTTATTGTTTCGCATTCCTTTTGTTATTGGGCCCCCAAAAGAATAGTTGTGGCAAACAATATAAACATAACCTTTATTTGGATTATTATTTCGACACACAAAACAGCATTGCATGGTTTATTGTATATGACTGTATTAAGAGATATAATATTCTCCATATGATCATTGTAGTTTCTTATTGCCTCCTCTGTAATTGTTTAGTTACAGTGGTTACAGCCTAAGCATTCTGAAAGCGTTCCATAATAACAGGATTGAAAGCGAGATGTTATTGTTGTGTTGAAATGTTTTCGCCCAAAGCGCTGAGGCCGGAATTTCAAAACGAATCCACGGAACACTTACAAATTTATAGAAGTTTATATTTCATACTATATCGAAATTTATTATTTTTAATAAATATTAATGCATTTTTTACGTTGGTAAACGCACTATGCTCATTGAAGGAATAGAAACTTAGTATAGTTGATAGACGGAGTGAACTAACATTTTAAATGTGAAAATGATTTGCAAGTAAACGAGAACTTTTGCCAATTTTAATGAGTGTCTCTCTTGCTTACTATAAAATAATCTGACACCAAATAAGGGGAACGTGTTCATATAATTTCTATTGCTACTTTGTTCATTTACAAAATTATTGATTGTTTGCCCTGTTTTATTCATATGTTGGTGACAGTGGCGTCTCTTTTGTAAATATTACATCACTGTTTATAAAGAACAAATGAGCCATAATATGAAATACAATACAACGCTTTAATATTCACACTCAAAACTGCTACAGTCAAATATTCATCGGTTCTGCAAAAATACAACCATAAATATTTGGTTAGAAATAACATTGATGTTGGCAATATGCTAACAATAGCCTCCTCAGTTGGCGTTGACTGACAGAAGAATCACGAAATTACAAACATTCAATGATGGCTGCCGTAGGAGAGGAAAGTGTCGAAAGAAATGACAAAACATTATCTCAGTTATTCGAACAAGCCATGAAGGCTTTTGACGAAGTATCGAAGACTTCTGAAGCCACAAATAGCATAAACGTGCAGGTTAGTATAAAAAGAATTGACGTGGAAACGCGAAAATATTTCAACCGGTTGGGCAATAGAAATGCTGAAGCTTTAAAGGCGTTATTTGCTGAATAGGTGAATATTTTTACGATATGAGGTTTTCTGTACATAGACTATTGTGATGTACAAGTGAAAGGGTAATAGTGACACAGGCGGGACCGTACGCTTACCCGGCATTCTCCTAGCACGAACGGGAAGAGTGCCCCCACCATAATGGGCGTCAGCACTGGCGATCACGTGATTACCTTTTCCCCTATTTTAGTTCTCCACCTCTGCGTTTGAAAACTTTAGCCGTTTGCTGTTCTGTGGCGCGAATGCCTCATTCTGCTAGCACATTTTAGTCTGGTTTGTTCGACATGAATCTTTTCGAAGTTACAAGACAATTTGCTACCACGGAAGGAGCAGTGGCATTTCTTCGGGCTAATGGAATATTGGCCCGAGATCCGCCGCGATGCACTATAGTTGGCTGCGGTAGAGAAATGACGGAGGTTCGACGTGCGGATGCCCAGGATGGATTCATGTGGCGGTGTCCCAGCCACAAAGGTCAGAAAAAGTCAATTAGAAGTGGCTCTTTTTTAGAGCACCAGAAGATCAATCTCAACATATTTTGCCTTCTAATGTACTGCTGGGCCTACTCCATTCCAGTTGGAGTTGCAGAGGAGTGGGCAAAAGTATCGAACAAAACAGCGATTCAGTATTATCACTATTTCCGGGGTATTTGCTCTAGGTGGCTGCTCGCAAATCCCATTATGCTTGGCGGACCTGGCACTGTCGTGGGGAATCATGTTGCGTGGAGGGGAAGAGAAGTGGTGGGGGAATCATGTTGCGTGGAGGGGAAGGTGGAAGTTGGTGGATATGTAAGGTAAGCGCAGGGTCCCGGCTATTTCACGTATGCCAGTGAAAGTAGGGACATTATTCCGTATGCGGGTATGAGGTATGAAATTCATGGAATTGGGGTTTCAACATTGTAACATCGAGGGTCCTATGCCGCAAGGCGTAGCCGAGGGATTGAGGGCCCTCAACCTCAAAGCGTAGCCGAGAGATATTTTAGGGCGTAGCCGTAGGATCTGCGCTTCTAAACTCGAATGAGAACCCAAGATACTACACAATCAACTCCGCGTATTAGAAAACCCCGATTCCGTAAGTTTCTTAACATTTCATACCTCCTACTTGCATACAGAATAATGTCCAAAACATTAAAGTTATCAACCCCACATCAATCTAGGATTAAAAATTGTAAATTATAAGCAAGTTTCTATTGTGTTAGTTTCCAGCAGTCATTAGTTTTCATTTCATCTGATTCACTTGTCATATGTATTTTTGTCTCTACAGATATCCAATATATTTTTTAATTAGTTTGTATAGTATTTGTTTAGAAGAGTAGCATATATAAAAGAATTAGGAGAATATTTATTTTGAAATCACTGATAAAAACTTATCGCACGAAAAATTTTATTCTGGCTTAAACACAAATTTTATGACAACTTTTTTGTGGTCCTAACCTTTCCAAGATATAATGAAAGATTTAAAACTGAAATGGTATTTAACTGATAATAGCTTCGTGGCGGCTCTCCCTAGAAGGTGCTATAATTTCCAACATATTTTTTGATATTGGTTTGAATGTTAAAAAAATATTAAACTTCAGTGTTTTTCTTCATTGATTAGTTTACAGTTTGGCCAGTAGTGGGTGCTTTGTGGCTATCACAATTGGAGTTCATTTTGAAGGGTTGTCAACGTGAGCAAGCAATACTGTGAGATAGAAATGACAAATAGAAAAAAAGGCGAGGGTAGGCTATCAGGCCGTAGCGAAAAGCAGTGAAACTACAGGGTCCTGTGATTTCAGATTTTCCCAAAATTAGGTAAGATTAGTGTGTTGTGTATATGAATGGGTGTGATATCAGTAACTGGGCATTTGCCACCTTTAACCACTATTCTCATGGATTACACTAATATGATTGGGTTGGCATTTTGCAATGGTTTTACTATTTAGGAACGCATCTTAAAATGGGCAAATGGAACCTTTTCTGAAGTATTCACATCTCTTCTTAAAGTCACTATTATGTGCATTCTCCTTCCCTAGTTACTAGTTTTTACCAAGTTAACCAGAAATTAAGTATGGAAGTATTACCAAAATACTTTATACACAATCCATCTGTGAAAATCCAAAATTCAAGCTTTGAATTTTTTACCATATACTCAGAACATAAAACATAGTGAACACAAAATCTTAACAGGCTATGTCAAACCATTGTTAAGATATTCATTTTTATTCATAGTTAATCACTTTTTGAATGATAATATGAAAGGTTCCTTGGACCCATATTGCTCCCAAATTTTTAATTTGAGCTTAGTATACAAATCTAAGAAATTGTTTTGCAAGCATTTCTTAATTTTAATTAGCCTAAGAGAGAAAAAGAATTTTGTCTTCACAGGTTAATTGAATTTGAGTTATGGAAAATAATTAATTTTAGCTGAACTATTTCAGATTTTCTAACTAGTTCACAACAATTTTAAAAACAAAATATAAAAATGGAGTTTTATTTATTGATGCTCTTTAATTGCTATGGTCCTTACTGTCCCATTCTGTATTGGGCATGAAAGACCAGAAATTTTGCTCAGAAGCCTCTTTATCAGGCTTGAGATTCTTTTTTACGTGCCGTAAATCTATGACACGGGACCACTGGCTTTACTTCCCTTCCAAAGGAAGCCATGCTGAGGATTTTTACACCCGAAAAAAATACATTGCCTCCACCAGGCATGAACCTGCGACCTTGGGAACTGAGGCTGATATGCTACGCTTAGACTATGGAGGACGACATAATTTTTTTAAAAAAAATTTAAAACCATTATTCCTGAAGCTCTCCCCTAAAATTTCAAGCTAATAAGTAATAAACTGTGATCTAATGAGCATTTTTAAAAGAGAAAAATGAAATTGAAAAATGGAGTTTAAAGTTAAATGCATTGCTTTATTTAATTGGTTCCATACCATTTAGTTAGACATTTGTAGCTTCAAAATATTTTTTTTTATAAAAAAGCCACTTGTTTATCATGAAAGTATAAGTTATAAGTATAATAAAAATGCAAAAAAAAAAAGAAAAAAATGTTCACATTGTTTTTTACTAAATTTCACCAATGCATTCCCTTAAAGTGTTTTCAGTCACCATTCATTTGTTTCTTGTGATATCATACAAAGAATAAAAATGTAATGGAATTGCAAGGGAAGCAGCATATAGTACCCACGTTTTAAATATTTGACTATCATTTCAGTCTCCTGTATCCCCCTTGTATCTGCAATGAAATGTATAATGAAACTATTTCTGCAAATATTTATCTCAGCAATAAACAATAATAGGTAGATAGAAAACTAAAACATAAATGATAGTGGGTGGAGAAAATAATGTGAATGTAACATACCAGATTATGTGTTAATATAATGCTGTAACAGTAAAATTAGAGGGTGCAGCTCCTGCTTTTATCCCATATTTGTTGTATTTTCAGAGCCAGATAAAGTTGGCAGTATCGTTGTTTGAAGATGCTACAAGACTGGTCTCTGCATGTGGAATGTTTAGCACAAATGAAAGTGTAGAAGAAGTTCCCACAAGCAACTTGAAATACTTCCTTCTTCCAGCACTTCTTGGAACTTTGAGTTTGAAACTTTGTGTCAACAACAGAATGGAAGTGGTTAAAATAGCAGAAGTTTATTTTAAAGATTTTCTGACGCGCTGCAAGAACTATGGCATTACCGATGTGGAGATTCCAGACTCAAAGGAGGATGATGACAAAGTGGAAGGCAGCAGGCAGCCTGCAAGGTCGGTGGACTTGCTGGCGATGGCGAGGGACAGGAATACTAAAATAGAAAACTATAAGCAGAAGAAGCAGTTGGAAAGTGAACTGGAATCATTGAGAATGCTAATGTCATCCGCAAACATCACAGATGAAGAGACTGAGAGGAAATACTACCTTACTTTACTTAAGTCATATATTAGGGAATCTCTCGATGAACTGAATAGCCTCGAGATGGAGAAGCCACTCCTGGAGCACATGGCCAAAATGCGTCAAGGCGACACTGCTGCCAATAAAGAAAACAAAACTAAAGGTCCTCAGAAGAAACCTCTGCAAGCCATCATCATAACCAGAGATGAGATTCAGAAAAAGGTGTTTGGTGCTGGGTACCCAAGTCTGCCAGCCTTCACTGTACAGGAGTTCTACGAGCAGAGGATCAAGGAGGGAGTGTATGTATGAACTTTTAATTTTCTGTAATCATTGGCGAGATGTAATGATATATACAGAGCCTTCGTTTGGACATGTAGTCAGCCTAACAGGAATTTGCTTGACACCGGAAAGCACACACTTTATCAGCAGATTCGGATATTCAAGCACTTGGATTTCTTGTGCAAATTATAATTCTGGTAATTAGAAGGTATTGGAAATGTTGTCCACACCTTTTAACATAATTTGTATTAATTCTTTACGGCCAAGTAAATAAACCCTGCAGGTCAATAGAGCAATCATTAACGTTATCCACCACCCAATTGCAGAAATTAGCTCCACTCACATTCTTGCAATTCTTAAACTACAGTTGCCTTGTAGGGTTTTAATTTTAAAACTTAAGTGGCACTCCAAGCCGATGTTTGCAAAATTCCTGGTTCTTGTGCAAGGTTTCTCAGAGATTTCTTTGAATTTTGTTCTACTTTTTCTCTGATGATGTCATCAAGTTTTTTCCTCTGTAAGAAATCGTTTCTTATCAAGAATAATTCCTGTTTCTCTAAATCTGTTCACAAGATTTCAATGTAAGGCACACAAACAGCAGGGAATCTGCCTCACTTTTGTGCAAGAGTTTGCTGTCATGTAGGAATCATACAGAAAGATTCTGTGTACTAAAATATGCAGGCTTTATAACAACACTATAATACTGAAACATGTGATGTCACAACATATCGATAGAGTTTGCGTCAACTGATTAGCTGGCACATCATGGAGAGGGAACAGAAATGGCATAGTGCAGACACATGTCTAAACAAAGGTTCAATAGAATGACCAGAAATGTTTGCTGTAATCTTTGAGTGCTGTATTGTAATAATTAATATTCATTAAACATTTTGTTGTATACTGCAAGAGATTGCAATGATAATCAAATGTTTAAAACTTTGGTCAATGTATACTGGCTTTGAAATTCCATATTGTTTGTTCAACATCACGAGAAACAAAAGAATGGTGACTTAGCAATTTAAAAAATGCATTATAAAATACATACAAAAGCTCAAACCATGGCAGTGAATAACTTGTTAAAATGCACAACTTTGTGACAATAACCATTTCCAAGATTTAGACTGCGCAGTGTTTTTCTTGTCCACGTCCTTGGATGCTGAAACTGGCCACTATCATCCATATATTTTTGGACCTCATTAGGAAATTATCCATCACTCGCCATAGTTCACATTGAGAAATGCTGGCAATTTCCTGGCAGATATTTTGTTTTAATTCTTCCAGGGTGTGGGTTTATGTTTTAAGTTACCCCAGAGATAGAAATCATAGGTCAGGGGACTGAGGGAGCCACAAATTTCTACTAATATTTCTGTCCTCAAACACACTTTCAATTGTTCTCACCGAAATATTGGCTGTATGAGTGTTGCAGTCTTGTTGAAAGTTGAAAAAAGCAAAATCACGTTCCCTATCTGTTAATTCTCTAAAAACAGGGGGCAAAACTGTATTCATGTATTGTGGAATGTGGCTTCATCACTGAAGAGAACACTTCCTAAAAACTCTGCATCCATTTGTGCTCGTTGCTGTAGCCATTGTGCATATATCACTCTCGCTTGAAAGTCGCGTCTGTGGAGAGCCTGGTGTAGTTGTAGATGGTACGGATGATATTTATTACGATGCAATATGCGCATCACTGAGGACTGACATATGTGCAGATCTTCTGCTATGGCTCTTGACTGGTGTGTGGATTGTTTTCTATTGCATTTCGCACAGCTTCTTCATTGCCTCCAGAGGTTACTGGAGCATCGCGGGCAGGTGGTGCTCTTCCAAATGATCCTGTTTCACGAAGGCATCTTTCAACCTTTCGAAAATTGTCTGCAGTAGGTGCCCTCCTTCCTGGAAACCGTTCTTCATGCAGGCACTTTGCTGACAGTTCATTACACCTTGTTTCTCCATATACATTAACAGCATGTCAATATACTTGTCGTTTCTCGTAGAAAGGTTTCAGATACTGAGTAGACAATGGAGAGAGACTTATTTATCACGCCAAGCATTGACGCAGACGCAAATAGCTAAAGCCACTTAGTATGTGGGAAGTGTTTTAAACTTGGTTGAATGGGTCAAGCTAATACTGACCACAATAAAACACCTACTACGAAGTACAAATTATCCACCTGCCAGTGGAAAATGTAGCAATTATTCTATTTTGTACACACTTATAATCTTATTAAAAATGTTATTTATATCATAATATCAAATTATAGGAACAGAGAGATAAAACAAAAGGTAATACAAAGTTTGAGCTAAACCTGCAGGATTTGAACCCGAATTTAACTGGCACAGTGTTAAAGCAACCATGATAATACCTTGCGAGCTGAGGTTCCAATACGAATTAGTAATCACAGAACTAGACCCCCACCTCGAATCTTACACGCTTTTTGCAGTATCATACAGTGTTTTGAGCTCAGTTTGGTAGTTTTAATTCAAACAAATAAACTGCATCAGTCTTTACAATTACTGTATGATCTGAAATACACCATAGTTCATGACATAAGTGAAATTATCTACCTAATACTTAGCATTTTTTGACAAGGTTGTGCATTGACCAACGACTTAAATCCAATTGGTCGCACTGCATAGATCTGCCACTTTGTTTTCAAATGGTTTTGTCAACCAATGCATGTGATAGATTGTTCCTTCAGGGATGTATGCTAAAGAATAAAAGTTTGTAAAATTGGCTAAATGTACTACTCAGCTCTCAGTGTCAGGGTGGGATGTTTTTTGCATCAACATACATAACGATTGCATTGTCCCGTAAAACACTTATGCACTGAGTTATGTAGCCCTCCTCTATAAAGTGTTATGCAAAACAGCCATTAGAAGGCATTCAAGAAAGGCATAAGTCAGATATGTTGCTTAGCACGTTGCATAAATTATAAAATAAATAGGCGCAGCTGACTCTCCTGGTATAATGCAAATCATTATCTGCCTCTCCACAAAGAGGACACCTATTCAAATTCGCTCCCTTCCTGTCTCCCCTTAGACTATGTGCACTTAATCTAGACCAGGCCCACCCTTCTCTCACTAACCTATTACCTACATCCACATACTTCTCCCTCCCCTGTCCACCTTTAATGGTCTATATAGTTCCAGACTTTGAAATAAATCTTGTTTCTCTACATCTTCCACTCTGTTCCTCACTTCTTTCCAGAAACCTTTAACTAACCCCTCTCTCTCCTCCTATAAGTTACCAATTCCTATTTCCTGTAAAATTCTCCTTATTCCTTGAGTCCAGTTCATCCCAGCGCTGGATTATTAAACATTGCCTCAAGATATTATGCTCGTCCAATGATTATGGCCCTATGCCACATAGACTTAAGGTACAGATGGCATCATCACCCAGATGAAATCTGCAGGTCATAATTAATGAACCTATTTAACCTAGTTTTGCCATAGGCTGGCAAACCATGGCTCTTAAGACGACAGCTTACTCTGAGCATGTATCAATGTTGTCACTTAACAAATCTTAGAATTCTCAAAAACACATATAATGGAAATCATTGAAATTTTTGATTCACAACCAGAAGAAAATGAGAATTATTGTGGTATGTGTTTCATGGTTGTAACTATTGTAGTTCATGGAATTAATTGTTGTTTCACACAAGCTGTGTGTTGGACAGGGTTGGAAACGTAGAATCAGATGACTGAAAAATTCAATGCCATATTGTAGTTCATTTTTAAAACAATATAAAATAAAAATATTTGACAAAAACAATACACAACTAAAATACCCTTTCCTTGGAAACTATTTGTAATACAGAACTCCAAAAATTCATGTATATTATGAACATGCTTAATTGCTCCAGCAATTACAATCATTAAAATATATCAATTAGTTTTGTCTAAAAAAAGTTACTGACTTGAAGAAATATATATACTATTTATAACCAGTTTTGCAACAGGTTTTTAAAAATGCTTGAACTTCAAAATGTGTGCTTCACAGAGCACATAAGTTCATGTTTCTGTGGTGAATGGTTCCTGACAAAAAGATGCCTTTTGCATCTAAAATTTATGTTTCAGACACATGGCATGTCCAAATTTAAAGAACAACACAATCTTCTTAAAATCTCTTTAACAATGGTAATAATTGTCCAAACATCTTAAATGTATTTATCATTTTATTCAGGAAATTTCAGATAACTTTTTAAGACAAAAAACGAAAAATGTGATTGACCATTTCAGAGTATACCTTTCCCTTAACCAGAGATCACAATAGCAAATAACAGCTAAGAAGTTGGATAATAGTATAAAAATTGTATCATTCACATCATTTGTGTGTTTCAGCTGGACTGATCCAAGCCAGCAGGCCACCAAGTGTCTGCAGGAGATGGTTAATGCCCCAGCAGATGATTCTGAAGAGATAAAAAAGGAAGAATCAATAGAGAAAGACGACCCACAAATGCTGAAACAGGCCAGAGACTGGGATGAGTATAAGGATACACACCGTCGTGGATGGGGTAACAGGATGAATCGCAGCTGAAGATATTCGGACTATTATTGTACATACTGATATTGTTTGTAAGAACAACTGTGAATGTGAAGTAATAAATAAGGCTTAACAAGTATCTCATGTTCTCTGTTGTTCCCATCAGAACTTTACCTTCCTGTTAACAAACTAATTCCACAATTTTTTCTCTAAAGCAAGCAGTCTACCTTCTGTAATTCTCCAAGAGAAAACAGCCAGCCTCCCCCCCCCCCTCTAAAGAGGTAAAGCCAGCCTATCTCAGCCTTTTTTTTTTCTTTTTCTTTCTTCTCCTAGCCTACCAGCCAGCCTTACTTAGCCCACCTTCCAGAATAATTTTTTTTTTTCTCTCTAAGGAAAAGCCAGCCTACCTCAGCCTTACTTAGCCTACCTTCCAGAATAATTTTTTTTCTAAGAGGAAAAGCCAGCCTATCTCAGCCTTCTTCTTCCTTTTTTTTTTTCCCCCCCTAGCCTACCAGCCAGCCTACCTCAGCCTTACTTAGCCTACCTTCCAGAATAAATTTTTTTTCTAAGAGGAAAAGCCAGCCTATCTCAGCCTTCTTCTTCCTTTTTTTTCCCCCCTAGCCTACCAGCCTTACTTAGCCTACCTTCCAGAATTTCCCCCCCCCCTTACCACACATTACTGCAGAACCATCTTGCTCAGCATATTTTGATAACTACACATAAGATTAATGATTTATTGTGGGGAAATCAGCCAGGTCAGAGCTAGGCTACTCTGCTCGGGCAGCAATATTTACATCCCATGCTGCGACAGCCAATGAATGTTGAGGGTGGGACAAGTACCTATTGAGTTCTTGCTTATTTCAAGTCCTCCATCTTTATTGAAGTTGTTTTTGATGTATATAGTGGATATAAATATCACCACCTGAGCAGCTTGCCTCCAGTTTCCCTATGATGGCAACAGAGTGGGTCATCAAAGCTTGGACCCGGCTGGTTTCTCAACAACAAATCATTAATAACCAACATCAGGAAAGCTTCAAGTCTGTGAGCTAGGCCACTTGTTGTATCTTTCAAGATAAACCTGGTATTTTGCTCAAAGACCAATTTAAAGCTCCAGTGGGTTAGTAAATGAATAGGAACTTGGGAATGTTAAATAAGTGATAAAGTACAGTTTTGTTTTTTAGCTTTACCCATTTACAATATAATATAGGTATGTAATTTAATTTTTTTTGTTTCCAGCATACATAAGCTCTCTATAAACACAATTATTGTGTCGTGTCTTTCGTGCTTGTACAGCCTGCAGTATACATAACAGACTTTACTTTCCAGGCTTTTTTTAAAAACTTCAACACCTTGTGAAAATTGTTCAAAGCTGTGTTACAATACTTTTTAACAGTTACACTCATTCTATAATCCAAATTTTAGCGCATCACAAAAAAATTTTCTTTCACATTTACAAAATATTTGAAGTCTTACTTTCTGATTTTATAAAATTAAAGAAATAATTTTTGCATATAAAATGTACCAAATTATCATAATGATTTTCTCAGAAATGTTTTCTACAAGTTTAAAAAGCAAAATGACATCAATGCTACATAACTAACACTTGTGGATGTAAGTACAGACAGTCTTAACAAGAAAAGCCTCAAAATGGAGGGGGGAGGGGAGAATAGAGCACACAGAAATCTTTACACAATGAGCAACATATGCTAAACATTTCTCTTGGAATGCGTATTGTGTTTGCTCGTCAAGTGATGTATCACTAATCTTCTATTAAAAAAAAACCTTTGATCACAGCATAACAAACAGTATTTCAAATTGATAATAATTATCAAGTCTAAGTTATTTAATTTTTTAAAAAATCTTTGGTATATCGAAATTTCCATTATTCAGTTCACACAATGGTACAATGGAAGCCAAAATGAGGTATCACATTGCATGGCCTTGGAATAAATCGCTCACAAAGTTTAAAACCACTCTTGAAGTTCAAACAAACATTCCTACTCTTAAGGGATGAACAAAACAACTGACAAACTTCAGAACATGCTTCAGATTTGAATGGTCTCTTCCTAGGTGATGAATTCTTTGAGAGCCAGTTTAAAATATGTGCCACTAGTAAAGTCTAATGTTACATTGAAGTCACAAAAGAAAATGCTATTCCCCCCCTCCCCTAATAGGTCCAAGCCCACATGGGGAGGCAGCAACATGCAGAAGTCTGCTAAAATCCAATAATTTACATTTCTCCCTTTTGCACAGGTGTTCACTTTTTTGGCTTTAAAGTAGACAAAAGTGGATTTTAAAATTGTATATAAATTATCCTGCTGTTAGAGACCTCATTATTTGTCATGGGTTATAAGTACCACATTGGCCAGAATATAAGACAATCTTTTTGCCTTAAAATGTGATTTTAAAAACTAGTCATCTTATATGCACAGCCTAATGTTTGAAGGACTGTACTGTGCTGAATTTCTCTCAAGCTTTGACAATGTGATCTATTGTTACTTAGTTTGGCACTGTTGTGTTAGTACATCCCTTTTTTGTTCAGTGTAGAAAGGAGAGAGAAGAACTTATATGAACTTCAACAGGGTTACCAGCAAAAGTTTGAACCTAACTTCTTCCCCAACCACAATTTTTAACTGCCTCCTCCCCCCCCCCCTTTGTAATGCCTGGCGACCCATATTAGTGAGTAAAAAACTTCTTTCTGCACACTTTACAGTAGATTTCAAATTGATTACCCAGAACAACAAACTCAAACTATGGTTTAAGCCATCAATCTAGTAGCCACTGATAGTTGAAAAGTGTTTTTTTTAGGGGGGGGACACCTGAGTTTTATGACAAACTGCCGTCACAAAAAGCTGAGCAACCTTATCTCTGCATTTATATACATATCAGTTCCTCTGCATTTAATTTGAAACTCATCATTTCAAAGGTTGGGAGAGGATTTTAAGGAGCAAAAAAAATATTATAATTCTCCCTAATAAGTAGCTTCTCTTCATACAAATGATGTGATAACTTTGAACAAGTTTCCCTGTTCAAATTATAGGTTTTGTGCTGTACTAATAATATAAAGTAGCAATGAAGTTTGGTGTTTCCAAGTGTAATGTACAACATTGGTGTAAACATGGAACACTGGCACAACAAGGAAAGCACCAAAGACAGGGAAATTTCATGAAAATGATACACTAGTCATTCAATCTGAGTAGGAGAAACAACACCAGGGATTTACAATATGTCGTGAACATTTTGTAATTGTACAGCATTTAGCTAACGTGCAAGGCTTGCATTTGGGAGTTCCTAGGGCTAAACTTTCGAACATCGGTTCTTCATGGTTTTCCCACGTTGGCGAGGTAAACGTATGGTTTCTCTTCAACCACGAATTTCCTTTTCCTCATTTCCTATCACTTTGCTTAGGCTTAGAGACTGTGCTGTGTCAGTTGGTGTTGGAGAGTTCTCGAGGGAAGAGCAAACCGCTGGTGTGAACAGCTCATCAAGCTTGAAATCATTAAGGACCTATGTCAACTGGCCTGTCTATAGGCTTCTGCAGTTTGTTCACCTCATCCGCTCTTCCTCAGGGTGGTAAGCACAACAGATTCACATTGAGTCTAGGTTCTTGGTCGTAGTTAAAGTTTCTTGTGAAAATGTTTAAAAAAAATTTAGGATCATCTTATATTCGGGCCAATACAGTAAAATCCCTGCTTTCTGTGTATACTGTCACAGGCAGGCTTCTCATCATAGCATCACCCAGCTATTTGCAACCAAACATGTTCTAAATTTTGTAAGCTTTCTTTATGCTAGTGATGTCTCGAGTGGTTTTCTTAAAATAACAAAAAAATATTATCTTCAATATTCATGGCTGACCACACAGAGTCAATATCAGAATGAATTACTAAACTAAAAGCCAATATGTGCTCACATAACAAAACTTGTAAATTAATAATACAACTGCAGTTAGTATAAAGTATCTACAATTAAACTTAAACATACAAAAAATACTTTAACAAAAATGGCAACATAAGCCTAATACATCTGGCAAATAATTTTATATTGATGGCAATTTTAAATTAAATTTCCTCTAACTAGTGTGATGTAATACTTGGAAATACATGGGGTTCGTAATTCTTAAACAGTACTGGTCGGCAAAGCTTACATTAGGTGGAGTTCAACTCCTGTCACTGTGTTATAAAAGAAAATTACTAAGCATCCACATAACTGAAGTACTTATTCTTGGTTCTTACCGATGTTTGTTAAGACCTTAGCAGATTTTGGGCCGGTTTCAACAGCCAATGTTAAATGCTTTAGTTAACATTGCCATACCCTTGTGTTAAGGCATTTAACAAATTACAAGTTCAAAAATAGCTGCCACAAACCTGCAAAAGGAGGACTTTTTAAAGTGATATAGACTGTCCAAAGTGGTCGTGAGTAGAGTAGAAAATACCAGACAGGTTAGAATACTACCAACAGAAACATGCCTCTTTCTTCTATGCTAGAAGTGTTAATTACTCCGAGATTTATGCTACTGGCATTTTTATTTTAATGGTAGGTGATGATGTTGCAATTTACACAGCTATCATTTGTGGGTTTACCAAAAGCAATTGCTTCAAAAAGTGAACAGTATTTTAGTTGGGGTCTGCTTGAACCTTAAACAGTGATAACACACTTTCAGTCCACCACGCGTTTCAAACCATTCTAAATGACCTGACATTTTAGGTGCTCATTTTATGTTAACATAAAATTGCTGAACCTGATGGAAATGTATGCATTACATTTAAATTCCTTGCAGATTTTCTCTCAGGCTGCATCCTTCTCCTTCAATTTATGTCAACTTTTTGCACTCCATAATTCCTCTAAACTCAGTAACCAGGTCTCTTTTTTGAATGGTGAAACTTTAGTTACTTTGTATCCAAATTTTTCAGTTGATATTGTGATTCTAACCTCAATCAGGAAAATCACATGGCAATAGAGGCTGGTTCACAACAGCCCATGAGTGGTAACCAAACAGAAACGAGAAAGGAAGCAATGCAGTGTACAAGATTTTGGTTCATAATAGCCCAGTACCGAGAATGGAAATGCATATTGATCACAAGGTGGAAAGTTGATTTTGCATTTTGGGATTTCATTTGTTTTTAACTGATCAAAGATATTTTTTTACCTGCCTCCAATTCAGCCAACGTAATGTGGGTTAGCCACTGTCAAAATTCAATAGAGTAAACAACATCTAAATGTAGATTCATACTCTTGATGAGAATTAGGGCTCTTGGATTACAATGACATCAACATAGCATTGAAAAACTAGGCCCAAAGAAAATTATGCTCAGACTCGTCAATAGATAGATTATGACAGGATCCAAAAAAGGTACATAACAAAAAAAGACATTGGTTTTGAGTGCCAAAAGTGAACATATACCTGAACGATTATCTGTCACCAGGAAATGACCTCCAAGCAAAAAGATTTAAAAAAGGCATGATATAGGCAATGGACAAGGGACTGCAAAATCTTTAAGCAAAAATCAAAAGAGGGTCCGAGTACTGCAATAACAAATGAAGCAGATCTTCAAGAACTATAAAAAAAGTTTTCAAAATAGCTGCAAATGAATAACAAATTCATTTATAAACTACAACATGGCTCAGTCTTTGGAATATAGCTGTGACTGTTTACTAGTGTCTAAATTTAAAACCTTAAACTGTGATACATTTCTAACCTCAAAACTCTTATACATGAATGCACGTAGCATTAGAAATAAATTTGATAATGTGAAATTAATAATATAAAAAGTAAATTGTGTGGATGTAATTGTAATAGCTGAAACATGGCTAAATGATAGTGATGTGCAATATTTCAAAATACCAGATTACTTAGCCCTCCATGCAATCCGAAATGGTCATGCAGGTGAATTATTATCAATCTACATAATACACGTTCTGAGCTTATTAAGAGTGTCTTTGATTACCACAGTATTATTAAATTACCAATATCAAAACAAAACTTATCATATCATTGATTTCTATAACCACAAAGGGAGCAATATTAACTGATTTTTGAAAACCCTAGAACCCCTGTTAGACACAAAGTAACATAAAAATAGCATTCTCATTAATATTTTGGAAAATCTACAGAGCTATAATTATGAACTATGTTACAAAAAACTACCAACCATAATAACACAAAATACTGCAACACTTGCCTACTTAAAACATTTCCAATTACAATTATAGAATCTTTAATATAATTAATGAACTTAGTGACCATAATTTGTTAGTCTTAGAGATTATATCCCAAAACATGGATAAATTGATGAAACAAAGGGAAGTAGAATTTAAATCCCATACGAACGTAGACTTTGCAGAATTAATAACTTTTTCCAGACAACTGATAAAACGCACTTTAACAGCAAATACAAATCTATCAATCAACAACTTTGTTAACTTAGGATTAAAAACTGCTAGTAAAACAGGCAGCTTTCAAAAACAAATGCAAGTTTAAATCTCTGGGGATCTCTAAAACAATTTCCTGAATTAATAAAAAAAAAATTATACAAAAAAAAAACCAAAATTGCTAATCCATCCCTTAAATTAATCCACGAGTATAAAGCAGGCAGCAAAGAAGTAATTAATTCAAAACGAACATTAAAAATATGACAGAATCTATAGCAGAAATTGAGTATGCAGGGAAAAATTTCACCTGAAATGACATCTGTGATGTACTTAATAAATACTTTGTGTATGTAGTCGACATGGTGAATTATCTCCCTACATGCCCAGTGCAGTCATTCTTCTTTAAACTAACAGATTCAAAAGAAATCAGTAAAATAATTCAGAAGCTTAAAAATAAAAAAAACAATAATATAATCTTGAAAAATTGTCACTCTCATCTAGAAGCCATCTAATTAACCTTTCTCTAAACACTGGTACAGACTTGCCAGAAGAGTGCTGATACAGCCCAACTAAAGACCCACAAGCATTGTGTCAAAAGTTGTTGAATCATAGTAAAAGACAGCTTCTAGACTTTCTCAACAAGATAAATTTATTCTTTAAATTCCAATACGAATTCTTACCCAATCACAGTACGGAAACTTGATGTAGTTAACCTATTACCAAAGTTTTGGACAGTAAAACAATTGCAGGTAGTGTTTTCACTGATCTAAATAAAGCATTTGATATTGCTAATCATGAATGCCGTCTAAAAAAATTAGCGCAGTCAAGAATAAGAGGAATTCCCTTGCACTGGTTCAGAAACCATCTCCTAAGAGCAGACACAGCATGTCAACTACTCCAGTCCAATATTAATCTTAAAGCTGGAGCCCCGCAAGGAACAGTGTTAGGGCCAACATTATTTCTCACGATATAGGAAATGTGAAATTAATGCATAAAATATTTCTATTTGGAGATGACATTTTCTTATTCTATAAAAATAAATCATAATTACAGGTAATGAAAGATATGCAAACTGACCTCACAACACTATTGATGTGGTTCTCAAATAACAACTTAATGTAAAAAAACTAAATAAATGCTTTTTCACAAACCAAGTACAAATAGTATGTGAATTAAAATCAAAGATAATATGATACAAAGGGTGAATAGATTCACATACCTCGGCGTTACATTGGACTAATCCCTGACTTAAGACTTGCCATATTGTAGAAAATAAAAGATTTTGAGTTGCATAAGAGCCATAAAAAAAGTCTCTATTTTGCTCCTTGCCCCCCCCCCCCAATTTTCTGTACTTAAATGCAGTGTGGTCCAGTAATAATAATAATAATAATAATAATAATAATAATAATAACAACAACAAATAAACTTTAGGAAGCGTACAAAAGAGAGCTATTAAAATACTTTTTAGCATTAATATTTTTAAGGCCTCCACAGAAGTATTTAAGGAAACAAATATCCTGCCATTTTCCTTTCTCTGCAAATATAGTGAATCTTTACTTATGTATAAAACTGAAAATAATCTCCTAAGTTATCAAACACAAAAAAAGATATTCACTCCTACAAAACAAGATCAGCCAGTCACATCCCCAGTTAACTCCAGCAAATATGGAATAAAAGGTATATACATAGTGCCACCGAAACATACAACAGTCTCCCATTTGATATAAAAGCATCACTTAATTTATATCTCAGTTCACAAACAAATACCTACTCGACCAACACGTAATTCCTAATAACTCGACACCAGAAAATCTTTGTGGTGCTTGTAGAAATATTTAACAAATGCTACCCACACATACTTTAAATAGGATAATATATATAGTGTACTCTTTTTGTGTGTGTTTGTTCCTTTGTATTTTGCTTACCGCCTCAATTGTAAGTCCCTACATGGAGCATGCTCATTGGGACCTTCTTTGTAAGTAAATAAATAAATTACATTTCCAATTCCTGTGGTCATAACAAGCTTTCATTCCTTTATTTAGTGGCAACCATTAAACTTCTTTATTGTTCTTTGTTAATTTCTACCGTTGTTTGCTTGTTTTTGAGGCAAATAAACCAACTACAGATGACCCTTCACTAGAAGAATCAATGCTTAGGATAGGCAGATGTCAAGATCTGAGATTAGGATGTACATATACAAGATTTCTTCCTGTTTCCACTTGCAACTAGAGAGAGCAGTAGCAGCGTTTCATGTCATGGCCACCTAGAACAAACTCTACAGTGAAGAGTCTAATATGCCATGTCTGGGAACGAGAACATTAAAACTTGACTAAGTCTTCCTTCCCATTCCCAGGAAAGCTTCCGGTTGATTGTGAATGCTCCCATTAGAATACATGTATTTCAACTTTGTCATTCTCGTTCTGCTTGTTGTGAACCAGCCTTAATTGTCTATTAATATAAGTAGCCTGCTACAGAAACAGAGAGCACTGTAATGTATGGACAAAAGCCAATTGGAGCGTGTTCAGAGCCCATATAGTTCGGTCACCAACTTAAACAGGATTTGATCTATCAACACCCAAAAACAATGCAAGATAAAAAGGGATAATTACGATTCTTTATTATGTGTAATGTAAAAATAAATTAAACAAAAGTAAAGGCAAAGAAGAAGAAAAATATTAAATAATAATCTTTATATGGAGTATGTCAAGAAAATAGTTTTAAATAAATTAAGTTTCAATAATTATCAATATGTATTGTGTATATATACAAAAAAGGGCATATGTGAGATAGGAAAGAAAATGTGCTGCTTATATAATGAGTCAACAGTATTATTGAGAAAGTGTTCAGACAGAAATAGTCGATAGAAAGTACAATGATGCTAAGAAAACAATGCATATTAGTGGTTACTAGAAAAAGTCAACAATGCAGAAGAGAAGAGACACTAGGAAGATCGTGTTAGGCCTTTTAGAAGAAAAGAAGAACAATTTAAATTTAGAGCATGGAATATAGTAATTATATCACTTGTACAGTCTAGTTAAAGTGGCATTAGTACCAAGGTCACTAATATTTACTGCAACCATCATAGGAACTCCACGAATCTGCATACAGAACCTTGAGGAACAGCTATCAAGTAAATAATAATATATATAAATCAGCCAGAATATAAATGTTGTACATAAACATAACAGAAAATATATAGGCATCAGGATTTATTAACCAAAGAAATATACATGTCGAAAATGGGGAGAGAAACTTGTGATAGATAAAACTACAGCAGTACAAGTACGGTATGTGGGTAGGAGCAATAACCCAACCTGCCTGTTTAGCATACATTTTGTGACGAGTTTCCAACCGAAGAAAACATGCCTCATAGACTCTATGCCTCTACTCCATCCCTCGGCTACATCTTGCACATTAGGATCCTCAATGTTGGCAGCAGGACACTCTCATAATGCCTCAGATGGGAATTGTGTAACGCATTAATATGCAAAAAAAAACAAAAAAAAAAACAAAAAAATGACAAAATATGTCCAGTAGTGCTCCTTATGTTTAAGAATGTTATGAAGATAATCCTGTGTGTAGTGAATGTGCTGTCCCCACTCATATACTGCACATTGTTCAAAGCTACAAATCATGATACATTCTTAACGTTATATACTGTGTAGAACATAAAGAAATGTCTCATTTACATGTTAAGTAATTCGCATTGTGAAAATCTTCCTTCATACATTCTTTTTGGAATAAAACCTAATATTTTATTCCACTTATTTATTTTATTTAATTACGGCCGCAAGCTGTTGTTTGTACCTGTCTTTGACATTAACAAAACGTTAGCTAACACTTATAAAATGCAAGAGTTTTAAAATAATGTTAGCAAACATGATGTTAAGAGTATTTTTAACATCAGTTCGTAAAACCGAGCCTTAGTGACTGTAAACACAGTGATTCTTTGCCTGGTGATGTCATATAATGCATTTCCAAGGGGCATGTAAACTTTGCAGACTGGTATGGCCATGATTTTCAAAATGTTTACAGAACTACTTAGCCATAGGGAATAATTCATAGACTTTCTAGACAAAAGAATGGCACAATCATATTATACAAGACTAGCTTTCCGTTAGTAAAATGACTCGATACATTCATGGAGGAGGCAGAACTATAAAATTGAAACATTTTAGATTTATAAAGTTTACAGTTTTCCTTTCCTCCGTACTTCAGAAGAGGAACTAATATTAGCTCTGGGTTATCCCTCGTAAAATTCCATGCAGAATTTACATTCAATTACAAAAAAAAATATTATATACATATTTATAATATATAGAGATATTCACTTTCATACTAACATTTATACATATTTCCATGTAAATACACAAAGCATTATATACAATATGCACACACATAAAGCAACTGTGTTGAAGCTTATATAGAAAGAACATTTTCCATGATACATGGTACAAAATATGGAAACACACAAAGGGAATATCGCTTGGAATGAATGACTTACACAACATTACAAAAACTTTGGATAAAATCTCTTATATCTGGCAAAGGTAGGGCTACTATAAGGAAATAAGAGCATGAATAAATGGCAGCAAGCTTCTTCAACAGGCAGCGCTATGCTCTTTCACTGTGAAAAACAATATCCTGCCACCCTTCATCTGTTATGTGTTAGTGAACCTGAAACTTGCAATCCCTTGGACCAAGGCCGGGATATGATCCATGAACCTCTGGCAATCTGAACCTAGTATTACATCCCAGGCTCATTATTGCACATACTCTTTTTATCAGACAGCTAGAGGCAAGATTTTAATGAAATCTATAGCTACAAACTAAAATGAAGGCAAAACTTCCTACCTGATACACCATTATTCAAAAAGGCAATTTTGGTAGATCTGAGCAATATGAAGCTGTAACTCAACCCTTTACAGTGACTGCAGAAAATATTTGTCTCAAGAAAATTCCCATTTTTAATATGCAGAAAGAATGAATATTATAGTGTACCTGTTCTGCAATTTTCAACATTTATTATGTAAATGAATTGATTTTCCAACCTTTTTATGTATGGTGTTACAAAATGATTTAACATTTTGGTGTAAAACTCAAAACTGTGGCAGAAATGGGCTTTTTGTCCGATGTCAAAGTCAGAAAATGATTAACGAACAAAAAATAAAAATTTTGAAAATAATAAAGTTTGTCAGAAATATTATATCTAAATAACTTTGGTTATTTAAAATTTTTTGTAAACTTGAATAATAGGCAACATTTCAATTTTTGATTTTGTGCCCCTATGGACGAAGCAATTAACATGCCATCATATAACAATGGCATTGACTTGGGGGTGGGGGAGGGGCAATGGACTTACTGCTGCCCTAACTTTACAAAACCAGGGGCACTGCCATCCCAAGCAATTTTAGTGAAGGGGCCTGGCTGCCCCCAAAATTGCAAGATAGATCTGTCATTAAAAACAAAAAGAAAGTGTTTAAATAGACCAAATGGACTTTATTTCAAATGCACAGTTCAACTGTTAAAATAAAGCAATGATGAAGGAACCTAGGTTTCACTTAACAGCGGAGAACACAAATATTAAATTCTTCTTTTGCTGACACATTCATCGTTTCATCTGCTATTATAGAAAAACATTTTGCAGTTATAATATTCGTGATTAGTTTGGTGTGATAGCAATTCATTTTGTGTGAGGTGAGATATATAGGAGTTATAGATTATAGGAATCATGTTACATCCAGTTTTTTGAGTGTTTGGGTATCCTCACACTAAGTAGAGCAAAGCTTTTAAAATTACTTCTATCATGAGTGTGGCCACAGATTGAAATTTCTTGTAATTGCCTAAACGCTGCTGCTGTCATCATGAACTAGATTGTCACACGTGCAGAGGAGTTTATACACACAGTGGTTTTACTGAACCGGTGTACATTAAGTTTAGGTTCTTCCACAGCATTTGCCAGGTGAAAACCTCAGCTCTGGCAGCATTTGTATCACACACCTCCCATTTACAAGTGCATGTCTTTAATGACCTGTTGTCATTTCAATGGGAAACAGTAAGGCAGGGCACACACCTAGCATTATTTTTCCTCAAACTTTAAATGAATTAATCTTTATTCAATTTTCAGACAATTGCACTAAATATTTTATTAATTCCCAAATTTATTGGACAATCCTGCCCCCTCCCAAGTAGGTGCCTAGGCATATAGCCTATTTTCTAAGCAGAATTTAAGGTATGTAATATGTTACACACACTTGCCAACTTCCTGAACTTGAAACCTGTGAAACTTTGCAGAGTCCAGCAAAGCATAATAATCTTGCAATAAAATGAAATTTAAAATCTGTAAAATGTTAAAAAATTCCATGCAAAATAACTACGAATTCCATTTTATAACAATACCTTCAGACCTGGTAGTACTGCTTCTGAAATTCTTCCTGGTACCACCACAAATAATGTATTAAAACAAGATCATGATTAAGGATAGACACACCAATAGGCTTGGTCTATCATAGCACTTTATACCATTTACTAGAGGTCACTAGTGGTGCTATACATTTTGTTGTAGCCCAGTGAAGAGGGACCATGATCATGATGAAGGATAGATACACAGATAAGCTCTGGTCTATCATAACACTGTATACCATTTACTAGAGGTCACTAGTGGTGCTATACATTTTGTTGCAGCCCAGTGAAGAGGGACCATGATCATGATGAAGGATAGATACACAGATAAGCTCTGGTCTATCATAGCACTGTATACCATTTACTAGAGGTCACTAGTGGTGCTATACATTTTGTTGCAGCCCAGTGAAGAGGGACCATGATCATGATGAAGGATAGATACACAGATAAGCTCTGGTCTATCATAGCACTGTATACCATTTACTAGAGGTCACTAGTGGTGCTATACATTTTGTTGTAGCCCAGTGAAGAGGGACCATGATCATGATGAAGGATAGACACACAGATAAGCTCTGATCTATCATAGCACTGTATACCATTTACTAGAGGTCACTAGTGGTGCTATACATTTTGTTGTACTCTAGCGAAGAGGGACCATGATGATGATGTATAGATACACAGATAAGCTCTGGTCTATCATAACACTGTATATCATTTACTAGAGGACACTACTGGTGCTATACATTTTGTTGCAGCTCAGTGAAGGTGGACCATGATCATGATGAAGGATAGACACACAGATAAGCTCTGGTCTATCATAGCACTGTATACCATTTACTATATGTCACTAGTGGTGCTATACATTTTGTTGCACTCTAGTGAAGGTGGACCATGATCATGATGAAGGATACACACACAGATAAGCTCTGGTCTATCATAGCACTGTATACCATTTACTATATGTCACTAGTGGTGCTATACATTTTGTTACGGCCCAATGAAGGGGACCATGATCATGATGAAGGATAGACACACAGATAAGCTCTGGTCTATCATAGCACTGTATACCATTTACTATATGTCACTAGTGGTGTTATACATTTTGTTACGGCCCAATGAAGGGGACCATGATCATGATGAAGGATAGACACACAGATAAGCTCTGGTCTATCATAACACTGTATACCATTTACTAGAGGTTGCTAGTGGTGCTATACATTTTGTTACAGCCCAGTGAAGAGGGACCATGATCATGATAAAGGATAGACACTCAGATAAGTTCTAGTCTATCATAGCACTGTATACCATTTACTAGAGGTCACTAGTGGTACTATACATTTTGTTACGGCCCAATGAAGGGGACCATGATCATGATGAAGGATAGACACACAGATAAGCTCTAGTCTATCATAGCACTGTATACCATTTACTAGAGGTCACTAGTGGTGCTATACATTTTGTTACAGCCCAGTGAAGAGGGACTATGATCATGATAAAGGATAGACACTCAGACAAGCTCTAGTCTATCATAGCACTGTATACCATTTACTAGAGGTCACTAGTGGTGCTATACATTTTGTTACAGCCCAGTGAAGAGGGACTATGATCATGATAAAGGATAGACACTCAGATAAGCTCTAGTCTATCATAGCACTGTATACCATTTACTAGAGGTCACTAGTGGTGCTATACATTTTGTTACAGCCCAGTGAAGAGGGACTATGATCATGATAAGGGATAGACACTCAGATAAGCTCTAGTCTATCATAACACTGTATACCATTTACTAGAGGTCACTAGTGGTGTTATACATTTTGTTACAGCCCAGTGAAGAGGGACTATGATCATGATAAGGGATAGACACTCAGATAAGCTCTAGTCTATCATAACACTGTATACCATTTACTAGAGGTCACTAATGGTGCTATACATTTTGTTACAGCCCAGTGAAGGGGGACCACGATCATGATGAAGGATAGACACTCAGATAAGCTCTGGTCTATCATAGCACTGTATACCATTTACTAGAGGTCACTAGTGGTGCTATACATTTTGTTCCTGCCCAGTGAAGAGGGACTATGATCATGATAAAGGATAGACACTCAGATAAGCTCTAGTCTATCATAGCACTGTATACCATTTACTAGAGGTCACTAGTGGTGCTATACATTTTGTTACAGCCCAGTGAAGAGGGACTATGATCATGATAAAGGATAGACACTCAGACAAGCTCTAGTCTATCATAGCACTGTATACCATTTACTAGAGGTCACTAGTGGTGCTATACATTTTGTTACAGCCCAGTGAAGAGGGACTATGATCATGATAAAGGATAGACACTCAGATAAGCTCTAGTCTATCATAGCACTGTATACCATTTACTAGAGGTCACTAGTGGTGCTATACATTTTGTTACAGCCCAGTGAAGAGGGACTATGATCATGATAAGGGATAGACACTCAGATAAGCTCTAGTCTATCATAACACTGTATACCATTTACTAGAGGTCACTAGTGGTGTTATACATTTTGTTACAGCCCAGTGAAGAGGGACTATGATCATGATAAGGGATAGACACTCAGATAAGCTCTAGTCTATCATAACACTGTATACCATTTACTAGAGGTCACTAATGGTGCTATACATTTTGTTACAGCCCAGTGAAGGGGGACCACGATCATGATGAAGGATAGACACTCAGATAAGCTCTGGTCTATCATAGCACTGTATACCATTTACTAGAGGTCACTAGTGGTGCTATACATTTTGTTCCTGCCCAGTGAAGAGGGACTATGATCATGATAAAGGATAGACACTCAGATAAGCTCTAGTCTATCATAGCACTGTATACCATTTACTAGAGGTCACTAGTGGTGCTATACATTTTGTTGCAGCCCAGTGAAGGGGGATCATGATCATGATGAAGGCTAGACACACAGATAAGCTCTGGTCTATCATAGTACTGTATACCATTTACTAGAGGTCACTAGCGGTGCTATACATTTTGTTGCAGCCCAGTGAAGAGGGACTATGATCATGATAAAGGATAGACACTCAGATAAGCTCTAGTCTATCATACCACTGTATACCATTTACTAGAGGTCACTAGCGGTGCTATACATTTTGTTGCAGCCCAGTGAAGAGGGACTATGATCATGATAAAGGATAGACACTCAGATAAGCTCTAGTCTATCATACCACTGTATACCATTTACTAGAGGTCACTAGCGGTGCTATACATTTTGTTGCAGCCCAGTGAAGGGGGATCATGATCATGATGAAGGATAGACACACAGATAAGCTCTGGTCTATCATAACACTGTATACCATTTACTAGAGGTCACTCGTGGTGCTATACATTTTGTTACAGTCCAGTGAAGGGGACCATGATCATGATGAAGGATAGACACACAGATAAGCTCTGGTCTATCATAACACTGTATACCATTTACTAGAGGTCACTAGTGGTACTATACATTTTGTTGCAGCCCAGTGAAGAGGGACCATGATCATGATGAAGGATAGACACACAGATAAGCTCTGGTCTAACATAGCACTGTATACCATTTACTAGAGGTCACTAGTGGTGCTGTACATTTTGTTGCAGCCCAGTGAAGGGGGACCATGATCATGATGAAGGATAGACACACAGATAAGCTCTGGTCTATCATAATACTGTACACCATTTACTAGAGGTCACTAGCAGTGCTATACATTTTGTTGCAGCCCAGTGAAGGGGGACCATGATCCTGATGAAGGATAGACACACAGATAAACTCTGGTCTATCATACCACTGTATACTATTTACTAGAGGTCACTGGCGGTGCTATACATTTTGTTGCAGCCCAGTGAAGGGGGACCATGATCATGATTAAGGATAGACACACAGATAAGCTCTGGTCTATCATAACACTGTATACCATTTACTAGAGGTCACTAGTGGTGCTATACATTTTGTTGTAGCCCAGTGAAAGGGGACCATGATCATGATGAAGGATAGACACACAGATAAGCTCTGGTCTATCATACCACTGTATACCATTTATTAGAGGTCACTAGCGGTGCTATCCATTTTGTTGCAGCCCAGTGAAGGGGGACCATGATCATGATGAAGGATAGACACACAGATAAACTCTGGTTTATCATAACACTGTATACTATTCAGTCTGTAATTTTAAGTTACAATATAATGCAATAGAATTTAATGTTTTGTCATGTCTGTGGTGAAAATGTGTACACTTTCAATCTGCCCACAAAGCTGTAAAAAGGCCCCCACTCACATACATTTGATGGGCAAACTGTAAAAGTTGGCAAGTATGGTTACATACCAAGTTTTATAACTGGTTCTGCCATTCTTACATGAAAACGTAACACACCTATGTGGTCTCTTGCCCACCCATCCACATATCAAAAATGGACTTCTGTCTGCAAGATAGCCCATTGATCAGTTAGCATCAATTATTCATCCAAAATCAAAATCACCAGAAAAATGTTGGTTACAGTTTTGTTATACGTATATAGTATTAGTTTAAAAGTTGCTAGAATTCCTTGTGGGCAAGATATAATATTTTGTGTCACAAGATTAGAAGCCAAAAACTATTGATCTGGTGAGAAGAACTGCTAATTTGACTGCTGTTTGTTTAGATTCTTTAAATAGATACAGTTTCAAAGAGAGAGAATAATAAATTTGGCATCATTGTGGCAAGTGAAATGCCCTTAACATAGAGAACAGGTCCAAGTTTCAGGTTCACTTCCACCCGACAACAAGGCTAATGTTCTGAGGGGTACGTCCCCACGAACTTTAGAAAATACTGGCAAAATGACGATGATGATGGCACTTGGAACAGTGGCAAGATCCTTGGCTGCGCTATTAGTCGACCGTGGCTCGTCCTGCGTTGCTGCCACCATCTTCTGAGCTACAGGTTCGGTTCCAAGAAGCTGAACAACGTAATGGGGAAGTGCTTGATGTGCGTTTGCCATTGTGCGGACAGCTGGAAGAACTTTACTCCTGACCACTCTGCTCCATCAATGCTCACTGTAAATAAGAGTAACACAGTAAAATTTGTAGGGTCTTTCTTTAACCACTATCGTTTACTTCTATCTCTCTTCTACACACTATTTTTACGAAAGCTTATTTTTCTATCTGCTTCTTGTTAATCGAGATAAACTTCACTACACATTTTATTGTAGGTACCGAAGTAAGTCGCATGTACTGGCTTTAAAATTCCAATACTCCCTGTATAACATTTGAATGATGGCTTAGCACTTCAAAAAATGTAAATGCTTCAATGAGATCTGTAGTAACATTTTATATCTATATCATGGCTTTGCAGTTATACAAAATTCATTCAAATAAGGGAACTTTACACAACAGAAAATATATATGCATTTTACTACTCATCTCAGTGAAACATATAGCATTTTAATTGATACCGTCAAGAGCAATTTTTGAGAAAATAACAAAAAAAAAAGTAACAAAAGCCTTCAGAAGTAAAGGGTAGTTTGGGATATGGGGATTTTCTTGAAAACTTTTGTGCTGCATCTTTGGAAGATGAACTTGAGTACAAAATATTACAGGCATCTTGTTTGTTTAGACCACCTTATTATCAGAAAATCGTGGGTTTATGTAAAATTATTTGAGTGGCAGCCCAGCAGATATTGGGTTAAATGATCTCGCTGTGTGTAGTTATCATGGTGTACTGATTGTTTGGAATGACATGACACACAGGCTGAGCTGATCCAACGCTTCTATTCTATCATAGAAAGGCACAGATGAAACCATACAACATTTTTAAAACTACTTTTAAAGGCTTTACTTAACAACTTTATGAAAGTGTGTTTGAGGACAGAATTATTAGTAGAGATTTGTGGCCCCCTCGGTCCCCCAACCTAACTCCCTGTGATTTCTATCTCTGGAGTGACATAAAGTGTATAAGACAAACCCACACACCCAGAAGAATTAAAACAAAATATCCGCCAGGAAATTGCCAGCATTTCTCAACGTGAACTATGGCGAGTGATGGATAGTTTCCTAACAAGGTGCCAAAAATGTATGGACAACAACGGTGGCCAGTTTCAGCATCTCCTTTTATAAAGTTGGTATGTAAAGCCTTTAAAAGTAGTTTTAAAAATGTTGTATGGTTTCATCCGCACCTTTCTACGACAGTGGCACACGGCAATGAGCGCCAAGGATGCAGACAGGAAAAACACTGCGCAGCCTGTTTGTAGTTTTTTTGGTTCTCTCTGTATTATAAGCATAACTATAACTACAAGTCTCCATTTAAATATCATGAAAGATAATTATAAAATAATAAGACCTAAAATTCAAACCACTGGGTTTGGTACTTGTCCAGAAAAACCGTCACCTTTTACCCCAGCCTCTTGTTGATTTTCTATAATATGAAATACATATGTATACACATGCTATTGTGTTTTGAGTGGCTTGTTGGTGGACCTGCCTCAAATGTTTAACCCATAATAATGAAACTGTTATATATAATACCTAAAGGAATGGCAATGGAGAGAGCATTGAAATATTGGTAGAGAATCTTAAATCTAGATAAAAGTAATGTCTTAAGGCAATGTTTAAAGTATAAAGAGAAGAACTTAAGAACCAGTAGATGGGCAAACAGTCTTCCAAGTAATGGGCTAGGAGAGGTATGGAGGAGGAGGGAAAACAATACAAAGGGGTTTTGGAAGGTGCAAGAGAAAGATTTGAGGACAGAGTAATACAAAAAGTGGAATAGCGAATAAGAGGTCCTTGACTTTCTAAGCTCAGATAAAATGTTCATGGGAAAGGGAAACATATACAGATAAGATAAATAAAGAGGAAGATGGCATTGCATGGCTAAGAACTGCTGTTTGGGGATTAAAAGGATTTAGAAATGGTATACCCAGGATCAATGCCCCTTATGTGGCGATAAGGAAGATAATGAACATATATTTTAATGTAAAGGGGCTGATATATGGAGAAAAGCATTTCTATGGTTTAAAGTTAGCAGAAAATGTATCATAAGTGTTTGTTTCATAAAGATAGTAAGAAATTAGGCCAGTTTCTAAACAAAGTGAAAAGCAAGTGGAATTGGACAGTGAGAAAAAGAGAACACAAATAGTTACCCACAGTAGAGAGTAGATCTTAAAAATGTAAATAGGATATGTATATATCAGAACGTAATTAGTATATGACAGGCAATGAGCCTGGGCTAAATGCCATGTCATATATGAATGTAATTTGCTTAGTATAAATAAACAAAAACATAATACCTTTAAGTGGAACACTGTGGGTTTTTGCAGAGCAGATCAGTCGAGACACACCTTCAACCACTTGACTCTTAGGCTCGCTTTCCTTCTCCTTTTCCTTCTTCTTTCCAAGCCTCATAACTGAAAAGAAAACATATTCTCATTTCCAAAACTGTGGGAATAATACAATTTTTGTAAACACATAAAACACCCAACATCTACCAAGACTTTCCCATAACTGAAATGAATACAGGGTTCCATTAAATCACTAGCCCTACAAAAATGGGCAATACAACATATAATAGATGTGGAGAAAGATGGCATCTGGGTGAATGACAAAACATAGCCTTTAGCATATAGAGGAAACCTACACACTCAAGCTACTATATAAAGAACAACAAACAACAAAAACACTATTAACTGTGAATTTATTTTCATTAAAAAAAAACCATATGCACAGGCACACACCTTTTTCTAATACTGATATTTGTTTTATTCAGGGGACTAAAAACATGCATTTCCAGAGAATTCTCAATGTCAAATTTTTAGCTGAAATGCAATACCTTCTCTACCTACTATGTGCATGGTTGTGAAAACAAATGAGAAATACCAATTTTAAAATGAAATAAATAAACCTATACTATTTCATTCAAATTTATTGTTTATACTAGAAAACCTCCAGTTGAACTCATTTTCCCTCTTTTTTTTTGGGCGGGGGGTGTTAACCTTTAACCAAGTAGGTCAATCAGACAGTGAATGAGTGAAATGATGTCAAATTACCCTGGAGTCCATTGAGCTTACAGTTACACAACATTTATTTTATGAGGATAAGGGAAAAATTCCATGGAAAAAGTATATATATCTGATGTGTTACATTCACATGAATTTCTCTAGAAAGCAGTCTGTAGAAATTGAATATTTGATAGTAAAACCAATGAAATTAAAAAAGAGCTGTCTGACTTTAAAAATATAAAATATGGTGTACCTCAAGGATCTGTTCTTGGGCCACTGCTATTTATACTATACATAAATGACTTAGCTGATAATGTAAATAGCCTGATGAATGTGCACGTAACACTCTTTGCAGATGACACAAGCATGATAATAATACTATCATATATACAACATTTTAGAGTATATTCAAAAACAATTTAATGCAAATTTGTTACTTTTAAATAAAGAGAAAACAGCAGCTCTAAGCTTCCATAATAAGCCTAATAAGAATGCTATATATCCAAAAATTAAGATGGGGCAAGACGAGATAAAGTATGTAAGAACCAACAAATTTTTGGTTTTAGTATTGGATGAAAATTTAAGTTGGGAAATGCATATAGACAGCCTGATTAAAAGACTCAGTAAGATGAGCTTCTATGTGCAGTGTACATATTGTAGCGGACCAGGTTGCACATATTTCGTATACCAGGAAGTGTGAAGTTCAGGTTAGCAGAATTCGTCCACGCTGCCTACGCCGAGTCAGCGCTTATGTATGTATTTATACTACAGGGCTTTGACTCGGTCGGGAGTTGCTGTGGAAGTTGCTATCAGGAAGTTGCTACGCGAGAGTTGCTACGAGAAAGTAATCAGAGATCAGTTATCACATTCGCCAACAGTTAACCAGGTAAGCATGCGACTCATCTAAGTTCTCTTGACTTGTCGGGGCTTCACCCCTAACTTCTATTGACTTGTCGGGGCTTCACTCCGATCTAATTGTTCGCACATTTAAAGCAACAATATAATTTATTGGGACAATGCATCCCCTGTGCTTTATTTAAATAC
Source organism: Deroplatys truncata (assembly GCA_030765065.1). Taxonomy (NCBI): domain Eukaryota; kingdom Metazoa; phylum Arthropoda; class Insecta; order Mantodea; family Mantidae; genus Deroplatys; species Deroplatys truncata. The sequence continues at coordinate 8,617,164 of CM060985.1, read as the reverse complement.
CCCTATCCTAGAACGCTACCCTGGCCTGCCTACCATTCCAGTACCAACGCATCCCCTACCTCTGAGCTACCAACCCCCCTGTGTAATCACCTACTGCGGGGGTAACCACCCCCGTGGGGTGTTACAACTTGGTGGAGCGCCGGGCACATGTAGGAGGCACCGACTACAATGTGACGGAGTCTCCGGTTATAATTGGGGAAAACATCCTTACCTCTTCCAGCCAGGGGATGTAATCAAATTTTTTTTTTCTCTTCTCTCTTTTCTTTTTGCAAGGTGTAAAACACGCCTCATTTTGGGATAACCTTTTACCTGAGGTTATCTGGTGAAGACCCACCCTCCCACCCTTTGCATCATGAGTTACCTACACAGAATATAGCTTATTTTTTTTTTAACTTTTCTCAAGTTATGTATATTGTTTTAGTGTAGTACATTTAAGTTATTATGCATGGCTGAACCTGCTCAAAACTCTACTAGTCCTACTACTAAAGAGATTAGAAATCTGTGCGCAGAATTAGCAGCTATACAGGGGGAACAATTTAAATTCCAAGAATTTCTAGTCACAGATTTGAAAGGAATTTAAACGAGATCGCGGCACACGCTGAGACGGCAAATCAAATACGTCTCCGCTCCGGCAAGATCGTTAACACTTCTAGCCCAAGCACAAGTAGGGTAGAAAAACAGTTAGCCATGAATAAGGGAGACGAACACACAAATACAATGAGTAAAATGGACTCACCTGTTTTAAGTAGAAGGGTAACTGAAGCACCTCAACCCATGCACATTAGTCGTCCACCATTGGATCCGGGTAGCTTCGCGGGGAAACCAGGGGAAAGTGTAAGGGACTATCTCCATAAGTTTGAGTTGATAGCGCGTGCCAATAATTGGGACGACCAGCATAAGGCGCAGTATTTACCATGCTACCTTAATAGTACCGCACTAAACTGGTACAAAACCTTTGCCCATAGAAATAGGGACGCCCAATGGGAAACATTGAAGCAGGGGTTATTAAAAGCCTTCATTCACGCGGCAGAGGAGGAAATGATGGAGGTCAGACTAAGGCAAAGGGTGCAGGACCTTAGTGAGCCCACAGAGCAGTACGCTTATGACATTATAGCTCTGTGTGATCTAGTCAACCCCGAAATGACAGAGAAGGAACGGGTAAAACACATCATCAGGGGCCTTAAACCATCACTAATAGAACAGGTACTGCCCTACAACCCACAAACAGTGGACGCTCTCATACAGTTCGTCCGCAGGGTAGAATCAGCCCGCTACCTAGCAGGAAAAAGGGTAGACCTAATCGATGCACAGGGAATTCCCCCTAGTATGCCAGACGATACCCTCCAGAAGCAGGTATCAGATATGTCAAAGATGGTGGGTGAGTTAGCAAAACAGGTGCAAAACCTGACAATGAACCCCCGCCCTCCACCCCAGAATTACAATCCTCAGCATCAATCCGTTAGGAATTACGGACAGGCCCCCAGCGGCTATAGGACCACATATAGTCAAAGAAGAACGGTGTCCGCGAACCCTGTGTGCGCCTACTGTAAACGGGTAGGCCACGTAATCGCTAATTGCCAGACACGGAGGAATGCAAATTTTCACGCGCAGCCTCGAGCCAATCACCCCCCATAAGGGCCGCGGTAGCAAGCATAACAGAAAACATCAACCCTGGGAGCACATTAAAAACTATAGGAACATTAGCAGGGACAAGGATAGACATTCTCATAGACACGGGCAGCTCAGTAAGCATAATCAATGACGACCTGGTAGGTACAAGCAAGCAACCAGCACCTCTAAATATGATTTTGCGAACTGCAAATAACAATTTACTTGCTGCACAATACCAAACTAACACTAACTTCCAAATGGGTGATGTGGAATTCAAAGAACAACTTATAGTAGTAAAACACTTCCCGCATAGTTTATTGCTGGGCATGGACTTCCTTCAGAAACACCAAGCCGTTATAGATCTAGGGAACAACACAATTACACTAACACTGCAAAATTCGAAGGAGGTTACGGTAAGCTGCCAGCGAAAGCAAGAATGTCCTCTCATGCAAATTACACTTGAAGCAGATGCTGAAGAGACAAAAATGAAAGCAACATGTCAGCATGACGTAGAAATCCTTCCATTTGCAACCACACAGATAGACGTCAGAATACCCTCACTCCCTACAAACACATTATTGCTGGAACCATGCATTAACACTATGCAGAAAAAACACGTTAACATTATACCGGGCCTGTGCAATAATAATCAAAATCAAAAGATACAAGTCCACAATAATACCGCCGCCCCTCAGAGAATATTTAAAGGGACAACACTAGCACTCGTACACGAAGTTGCATTAGTCCAGGCAGACACTTTCACACGTGAGACAACAAAACAAATAGACATCAAAGACGCCAAATTTAATATTAATTCACGACTAGAACCAGGACAACACGAACAGCTACGAAATTTACTCGACAGGTACAGACATACCTTCGCCACTAGCCTACAAGAGTTAGGGACAACAGACATTGCGGAGTTCAAAATAGAGTTGACAAACACGACACCAATTAGACAGAAGCCATACAGGGTGTCCCATAAACAGCGGGAAATAATAAACCAACAAGTGGAAGAAATGAAAGAGGCTGGGATAATAAAAGACTCGCAGAGTAGCTGGTGCTCACCAGTAATTTTGGTCAAAAAGAAATCAGGAGAATATCGGTTTTGTGTAGATTACAGAAAACTCAATGCACAAACAGCTGCATCCGCCTATCCCTTACCACTGATTGACGACCTACTTAGCTATTTAGGAGGTTCAAAATTTTACTGTACGCTTGACCTGCTAAGTGCATACTTCCAAGTACCGCTAGCTCAAGAAAGTAAGAAATATTCGGCCTTTTGTACGTCGGACGGAGAGTACGAATTCCAGACCTTGAGCTTCGGGCTCTCGAATGCCCCTAGAGCATTCACAGAGATCGGAAATAAACTGTTAGGCAACCTGCGATACGAAAAAGCACTCATATATCTAGACGATATAATAGTGTTCGCAAATACATTTCAGGACTTATTGGCAAACCTGGAAGCAGTATTTAAGAAATTAGAACAACATACGTTTAAGCTAAAACCCCAAAAATGTTCTTTCGGTATGGACAAAATAAAACTCCTAGGATACGAAGTATCGGCAGCAGGCATAGAACCTGATAAGGACAAAATCCAAGCTATTACACAGCTCAGAACGCCTAGGAACGTCAAAGAAGTAAGGCAGGTCTTAGGTTTATTTTCTTTCTACAGGAGGTTCATTAATAACTTTGCAGCAATCGCGAGGCCTCTAAACGAACTAACAAAGGCAGACCAAAAGTTTGTATGGGGCCAAGAACAGCAAGAAACCTTCCAGAAGTTGAAGGATTTAATGGTTAGGGCTCCGGTGTTGGCACATTTTATGCCGGGAGCCAAAACCCAAATGAACTGCGACGCCAGCATGCACGGCATAGCCAGTTGCCTCCTCCAAGAACGAGATGGAAAAATGCACCCAGTAGGCTTTGTGTCTAGAAGTCTAAGCAAAGCTGAAAAGAACTATAGCGTTTCGGAACAAGAGCTGTTAGCAGTTATGTACGGTTTTTCGAAGTTCCGCCAGTACATATATGGTTACCCTGTAACTGTAGTTACAGACCATGCTTGCCTGTGCCACCTAAATAGGTTGAGAGATCTAACAGGGAGACTGGCACGTTACAGCTTAATGCTGCAAGAATTTGACTACACAATTCAGCATAAATCAGGGATTAAACATAAGGACGCAGATTGTTTGTCTAGAATGCCAATAGACCCCCCTGAACCCGAAACAGCACAAGAGCAGGAAGACAGAATTACCTGTCTCATAGAACCCATAGAATTAGCTAAAAAACAAGAGGAGGATCCCCAGCTAAAACCCCTAATACAAGCCGTAAGACAGCCGGGTACAGTGAATGCTAAACTAGCACGACAAGCTGCAACATACGTGATGAAATCGAATGTCCTGTACCGAAAAAATGCTGGTACTACAGGGAACATGCACTTGTTAGTAGTACCTGATAGTTTAAAGCAGGAAATACTATATAATAGTCATGACGATCCGCTAGGAGGACACTTCGGATTTTCAAAAACTTTTCACAAAATTAATTCACATTACTATTGGATTGGAATGAAGAGGGACATACAAAATTATGTAAGAAGATGCACTTCCTGTCAGCAACGAAAAGGTCCAGTTAATCAGCGACCCGCAGGTTTAATGCAACCCATAAAGGTCAACTATATAGGAGAAAGGTTCTCCATAGATATCTTGGGGCCTTTCCCAAAGTCCTCTAGAGGTAACAGATACATAATTGCGGCAAGTGATTACTTTTCAAAATATTTGGAATTAAGGGCAATCCCAAAAGCTTCTGTTGAGCATGTCACTGAATTTATCTTGGACGACGTCATCTGTCGTCACGGCGCACCAAAATATATTCTGTCGGACAGAGGGTCCGTATTTATGAGCGAAGTGACACAAGAACTGCTTAAGATGATGGGAACAATACCGACTTTCACAACAGCCTACAGACCCCAAACTAATGGCCTAATAGAAAGGGCGAATAGAACTATCGCGCAAGTAATCAGTAACTACGTAAACACACAGCACACAGACTGGGATAATAATTTACATCAAATTCGATTTGCCATAAACACAAGCAAACAGGGAAGTACTAAGTTCACACCATTCGAATTACTGTATGCACGGAAACCGGTATCACCCCCAGACGTTCAATTACAGGGCACCTCACAAAACCTATTTGTGCAGCAAACACGGGAGGCAATAATAAAAGCAAGGACGTTAGCATCCCAAAACATAGTAAAGAGCCAGAGAAAAAATAAAAAGTTATATGATTCAAAGAGGAGGCACGTCGAGTATAAAGTCGGCGATTTGGTGAAGCTATATACCCCTAAAAGGAGGGTAGGTAGAGCCACAAAACTTTTGATGAACTACACAGGACCCTATAGGATAATGAAAAAACTTAGCCCCCTGAATTACGTAATTAAGGCCAGAAATTCCGTGAAACGCCAGAATGTCCACGTTAGTAGAATTTCGCCTTATTATGCATAATGAGCATACAACACACTTGCGACACTTGCACAGCGGGTAAACACAATTGCCACATATAATTGAAACAAAAAAAATCGCCTACGTATCACTCAATGTCCATCAATACAAAAGTGCTGACATTATTACACGACGGAATGCGGAACCACAAATTCGTCCAGTAAGGCTGAGGCATAAGAACAAACAAACAGGAAACAGAAAGAGGTTAAAACATTAAACATCAGCAATAGTTCTCAAATAGGTTAAGTAGTAAGTGATAATGCAAGACGTAGTATATCTTCGACCTCCAGCTTAAGTTAGGCTAAAAGTGATAATCCACGCGATTCACTTTTACTTTTTAATTTTTTTTTTGCTCTCTCTTTCTCGTGATGAAGAGAAAATATATCTGGAAGTGAAAATATAATGGGAAATCCGAGACGCGACCCTGTTATTCGCTTAATACAGATATCTTTGTTCAGATACAGAAACTTGAACGATATACATTATTTCCCCCCCCCCCCCCAGGAGTTCAGAGTAGGGCCGAGGGACACAACAGAGAGCAAATATGAAGAAGTATTCTTGAGGTCGGGAGCAGAGTTGAATAAATAGGAAATAAGATTTAGTGGAGGTCGAAAAGTTATTTCATAAGTACTGTTATTCATATAATTGTTAGTATAAGATTAATTTAAGATAGGTATATGATAATGTGTTTTGAGAACTATAGGTTGATGTCAGGAATTCTTTTCTCTCCGCACCTTACACATGCGTTAGCGCATATAGAATAAATAATAGTAGAAAAAAAAATCGAATAACGTACACTCTGGTACGACAACCAAGCGCTATTAAATAAATAAATAAATGTCCATTAGCAGGCAAGGCGAATCAAATCAACTTGCAGAATAGGTAACGTGGCAAATAAGCAAGTGTAAATGATTAAAAAAAAAATTCTCTCACGACCAGGGCAGATAATACACGAGATGGAGCAGGGACATAGCAATTTTGAAACTCGCATCCTATTTCAGTCGTCGAAATTATAGAACTAGTATTTATGACTGTTTGCATAGTAGTCATGGCCTTGTTAGCATACAGAATATTGAAGAAATTTTGTAAGGAAAGGTCGAACTCTTCAAACTCGACCACGGCGGAACCACAGCACACGTCACCTCAGGGAATTATAATTCTGGCAACACCAACCGATGCCGCCTCAGAATCAACACTAACATAACGGAGAAATAAATAAGGGAGATAAATAAAATAAAATTAATCAAAGGCTCAAAATACACATGGGGATGAAGGCAGGAAAGGCACAGGTATCCTCCACGAATTACGCAACACAAGATACGTAACACATTCCACACACGCGGAAGGGTACCGCAATTTTGGTTCACAAACTTAGAAACACAGATATCGCTTTCATAAACATACGATTCTGCATGGACGGTAAGTGTCGAAAGCAAAAGTCTGTCATGAAATCCGCTGACGCAAGTATTCGTCGCCTCACGCACAGAGCTTGACTTTGCACTTCTCAGTGGCGTGTAGCACTGCGACAAGTAGATGAATGGAAAATGGAGTGTAAATATGGTTGTTGTTTTTTTTGTGTTTGTTGTGTTTCATTGGTCACAACATCTGCAATATTCATATTTCGGTGTACTAATTTCAAAAACTAAGTATGTTTTAGAGGATGCCCTCCAGCAGGCAAGAGAAACCACAGTCTACAGCAGCCTCAGCGACCCTCTTCCCCGGGTTACAGATGCGAGGTATCAGCAAAATGCCAAAAACGGACATCTAACCACCGCTGACATACAATGCAACACCCACACAAAAAAAAGTGTTATACAGTTACAGACAAAAATCATTGTATAATGTACAAATATAATTTTGTTCGAACGAACATACCTAGTCACGCAGAACTTATGAGTAGTCGCATCACACCTGGGTAACTGTTGGCGAATGTGATAACTGATCTCTGATTACTTTCTCGTAGCAACTCTCGCGTAGCAACTTCCTGATAGCAACTTCCACAGCAACTCCCGACCGAGTCAAAGCCCTGTAGTATAAATACATACATAAGCGCTGACTCGGCGTAGGCAGCGTGGACGAATTCTGCTAACCTGAACTTCACACTTCCTGGTATACGAAATATGTGCAACCTGGTCCGCTACAATATTCTTAGGGCATACTTTCATAGCTTACTAGTATATGACAAAATCTTCTGGGGGAATTCTAAAAACAGCATTAAGGTCTTCAGGATGCAAAAGAAAGTAATATGATATCTCTAATACAGCTAGCTGCAAGCCGTTACCATGCATGTTTATATATGAAACACTAAACTATACAAAACAAAACTTAAATTCCTTTAAAACAAATGACACTAGAGCAAAAAACAATTTATTTGCAAATTCACACAGAACCAAAGTGCTGGTCTACACTTATATAACAAACTACCTCAATATATAAGGGATACGGAACCCCAAGAAAAATTTTATAATGTTTTATTTAATTACTTAATGGAATATAGCTTATATAATGTAGATGAATTCCTACGTCATGAAGTAGGTAGTGTAAAATGTTAATTTGTAAATGATTCTTTATAACTCAAATCTGTATAGTCTTTCATGTATGTTGTTATTCTTTTCTTTTGTGTTTTAAAATTTTGTAGAATCTTATATCTCTGCATTTGTAATTATTTATGTATCATGGCATATTTTCTTTGTACTTAAACTGATTGTGTCCTATAATATATGTATTATGTTTTTATGGATGAAATAAATACAATACCCACTATGGTTTATTTTTATCTATTTCTTTTGCTTATATTTAATAATCTATTTATGGAGTAGCATTTCTTCTTTACCGCTTTATACTTCACATTCAGGTTGTATTTGATATGCTGGGATTATATAAATAGTATATGTTTTAAGTTTTGTTACATATCTCATGTGACATCAACAATGTATTTTCTCACTGCTATGACCTACTTACCATACCAACATTTTTGTCTCATCTTACGAAGATATTTAGTAATTTCTTTTATGTTTTTATCAATCTTAAAATCCCTCTACCTCTTATTTCAATTGGCATCCTTCCCCACTTTTTAAGAGGTACTCTTCCCTCCAAAATTTTGTTTCTAAAATACAAGGCCATTCCATCTTTACAGAGGTCCTAATCAGGCATAAATCAAAAAATTAAAATATCCAGCTTTTTATTAAGTTTTCTGACAACTAACATGACAGATAAAATGTATATATTGTATTTATTTAATACACATTTATTCAATACACATCACTGTTTCTAGCTTCTTTTCATTACAATATCAATGTATATATTGTATTTTCCGTGAATAACCTGTAAGGTGTTCTTCACTGTGAATGAATTCTGTATAAGTTGTAAACAATAACACAAACAAAAAAGGTAGATCTGTTTTAAAGTGCACAATTTATGTCAAAATTTTTCACAGCATTAACCAAACACAAGATACTCATTGCTATTGGTTTGAATTTTCTAATATATTCTTTTCCAATTGCTAAGTTCATGCTTGCCAACTTCCTAAAACTTAAATGTAAATTCCCTTTCATAAGAATCGGTAAGACCTAGTAGTACTGCTTCTGAAATTCTTCCCGCCTGAAAATCCATGGTGAAAATCTGTGACAATTTGAATCTGTCACAAAGATGTAAAAATGCCTGCTTTGCTGCAAAGTTGTGAAAGCTCTAAGCCCTGCACTTATGTAAGTTTTTTTTTTTTTTGGAGCCAACTGAAAAATTCAATGCCACAGCTGGGATTTGAACATGGTTCTCCCGCTCTCCGTGCACTTGCTGTTCATTTGTTTGCTGCAATGTCATGGAAAGGAAGACAGCATATAGCATGGACATACTTTTCTGTTTCTTCTCCTTGGTGGAGTAACTCATGATGAAATGCTGTGTGGGCTGTTCTCCACCTTGGGGCAGTCGCTGAACTAGAAGTGATCTGAACGTTGTCTTCAACGTTGATTTTGTTGAGTCCTGCTTACTGCTCTTGCTCTCCTTGGCCTGCTGCTCGCTCGACTTGCCAGGAACAAGCCAGTAGTCCAACTGCAGCTCAAGAGGTTCTGACAGTGACTGGTCCCTTCAAAACAGACAATAATGTTGTTTTTTGTAATTACTTTGGGAATCACAGTGAAGGTTTTATAAATGCACAAATTAAAATGTTTATTATTCTAGCTTCCCAAAACTTGCTTAGTAAGTTCCTGTGAAGAATAATAAAAATCTTAACCCTATCTATATTATCCATTCCTGTTTGCAACTCATGACCTCGAATGCTAATCAGTTAGCAAAGCTACATACCGTATTAGCCCAAATATAACACCACCCTGAATCTTTGGAAGTTTTTCACAATAACAATTATCTAAATAATTAGTGCTATTACAAAATAGGACATTATTCCGTATCCGGGTAGAAGGTATTACATTTTACGAAACTGGCGGAATCGGTGATTTTTTTTTATATGTTCATTCTATTGTGTAGTGTGCTGAGTTCTTAAAGTACGCAGGAGCTGTTAATTTATTCATAATATTAGACCCTTACTTAATGAGGTAAACAATGCTAACTTTTTAGAAAAGAGCAATTCGAGTGATGTTAGGACTAAAACCTCAAGAATCTTGTAGAAATAATTTCAAAAAATTAAATGTTCTTGTACTTGCTATATATATATATATATGTGAACTAATAATGTAATTGAAACATAATGAAAATAATACAAAAATTAATAGCCAGATCCATGATCATAATACTAGAGGCAGCGCACAATTTCACTTAATTTCACACAGATTACAATAGTTTAAAATGAAACCTACTCTTGCTGCTTGTATGCATTATAATAAACTACCAATTCACCTACAACAAATACATAGTGTAAATAAATTTAAAATTAAACTGAAAAAGTTCATGGTGAAAGGATGTTTTTATTCAATTGAAGAATTTATGAACTGAATTTTCTCTGTATATATATTTTTTATCTGTAAACTGTACTTTGTATTATATTGTACTATTCGACAATGTCGTGAATTCTTCTAATTGTAATCGACAGCTACAAAAAGAATAAAGAATAAACTACCCATACAGTTAAAAGAACGATCCATGTGCGGCTTCAAAAGGGATTCGAAGACCTTACTATTGAAAGGGGGTTTTTTACTCTGTAGATGAGTTTATTGACTCAATTAGTAATTAATTAAAATTTTATTTTGCATTTTGGTATTTGATTAAGTATGTATTATGTTATTAAGATATTTGACGAAATCATGTATTCTTGTAATATTAACGGTGAATAAATCTATCTATCTATCTACCCCTCTTGACGACCGCTCAACGATGCTGACATCTTGTAAAGTGTTAGTGCCAACATGATAAAAAAAGTTGTGGCTAATGGAATGTTGCAAAGCAATGTAAAAGGTACCTAAAGTGAGGTGATAAGGGCATATTGTATAGGATCATGTAAACAGTGAGGAATAACATGACGTCTTCCACCCAAACATTGGATGCCGAGATTTCAATAAAAACACATGTTTTGAGGTACCCTAAATCCAAAAAAAGCATTTTTAGAAAAAGGTCCCGGAGTGTCTGTGAACACCATAACTCAAAAACAAAATGTTGGATAAATAACCAAACCTGGTATTTCCGTTAGTATCTTTGAAAGATGCGACTCCAAGATTTTCAAGAAAATCCTCCACCTCAACTACCCTTTACTTGGAACATTTTTCGAATTTTTTTATTTTCTAAACCATGAATCTAACGAATTCAATTAAAATACCATATATTAAAGCTTTTTACATGACAAATAAAATGCATAACTTGAATTTTCTGGAAATAGCCTGTGAACTCCTCTTTATTCAGAAGCTATTTTGTATAATCTTGTGTAAATGTTAAGCGATACACGAAAACGCTCAAAAAAATATTTCAAATAACATTTTTTGTGGCATCACCCGTTTACAAAATATCTGTTATTAATGATTGGACTTGTTAAATGCTTTATTCTTTTTAAGTTCCGCCGATTTTCAGACCTTTAAATACGTTAAGAATAAATGCATTAAAATTCATTCTCTGTATTAGTACATTAAACAAATAAATTTACTTTGTAAGTGTGTGTTTTCTATCTTCATTGCAAAAGTGTTCCTGTAGCCTCACCTTCTAATTAAAAAAAAAAAACAAATCATCCCTCGGCTAGCTTTGCCGCTTAAGGACCTAAATAAGTGGCAACCGCCAAGTTCATTGTTTGTAATCCATTTCCCTTTCAGATGCTGGCAACACATGTTACCTTCTGCTAATTTTTTACTGCAATGTTGGCAGCAGAATCACAATGACAGTAACACTACCATGATTGCCTCTTTGAAATGCGTGTTCTGCTAAAAGTAAGTTGCTTGTGAAAGCTGAATAAAACACAATATATTTCATAAATGCCCTGCAAATGTTAAGCAATTGTCGCATTACGAATTATTATGCACTTCTATAACATTGAGAAAGGATAAGTGTATGACGGTTCTGTAAGTTTCATAACATTTCATAGCTGCTACCCAGATATGGAATAATGTCCACAAAATATTCACGACACATAGGAAACCCCTGGTTTAGTTTCTCCTGCACAAACCGAGTGACAAGTACATCAGTTTCACTGTCTTTGATCCTCTGAATCTTTCCTTTACAAGCCAGCATTCACAAACTTTTTCTTCAATATCATAAATTACAATCAGAAACATGCCAAACTTCATTGCAGCCTATATGCCTTACACAAAACCTGCAAATTCTGGTTTATTTGTAACCTTCAGCTCAGCTGCAATGTGCGTATTGACTCCCAAGTCAGCACAGTACTTCATGAAAATGAGTCTCTGAATATTACAGAGCACATATGAGTAAGGTTTTTAAAAGCATATTTTAAGGTAAAAAACATTATCTTATATTCAGGCCAATACAGGTTGCTATTTTATAAAGATTAGTATACGAAACTTGAGCTTTGCATCTTTTAAAATCAGTTTTTCTCCACTGTTAATTAAGTCAATACAATTAAACAATAACATTGCCTTTCACATGCAATGATAACGTTTCATGTCTTGTGTCCTGGTATCTAGTAGAAATGTTAAGAAATAATCCTATAAATCATACATTTTTAGAGAAAACCAAAAGTTCAAACAGTGAAATATGGTCTTAGATTCAAAGCTTAACTGAAAGAAGCATGTTGAAACTAATAGAATACGGTAAACTCTCAATTATCTGCAAGCGCATTAACTGCTTTGTGGAGCATCAGTGGTTCCCAGCTTGCATAGTTTTGCATTCCAAAGCAATTTCTATGTATCTCAGTGGACTGTGCAGTAGCCCTCCTCAAGTAAGCTTTCACTTTATTGTTCTCCGACCATTCACCCTTCAAATGGGAATCTTTTGGTCAGAATATATGAAAGAACAGAAATGTGCTTCTGCATTAAAAGTTATAGCTGCGTGCAAAAAAGAATAGTTTGCAGTTAACAGACACTGACGGATCAAATGGTTGGTACTGACAAAGAAATTTGGATGCAATGTTGATCCTAGGAAAGTGTATCTGTAGGGGTATCATGCTAGACTCCAGTTCCTGAGGTTGCACATTCAAACCCAGTGGAAGGCGATGGATTGTTTTCGGACATAAAAATCCTTGGCTTCCTTCAGAAGGGAAGTAAAGTCGGTGGTCCTGTGTCATAGATTTATGGACGTAAAAGAACCTAAGCCTGATAAAGCAGACCTCTGAGCAAAATTTCCAGTCTTTCACACCCAATATTGATTGGGACACTAAGAACCATAGTAGTTAAAGAGCATCCATAAATAAAATTATATATATATAGGGTAGTTAAATTATATTCAAACCCATTCGCAGCCTCTCTCTCCTTCGCTACTCCTGCGCCAGCTGCCGGGATTTCGGAATGGCAATGCTCGCTCGAAAGTGCGCCGGCGCCAACTCTTATTGGTATTGCTACATCAGGTGCAATCATTCAGTGCGCCTCTGTCGTACAGTAAACATGGTGTGTCACTTATTTGTGGAAGAACGCGTGTTTATTTGTAAAGTTTGCATCAAGCTTGAATCTGCTCGCCGTGTGCACAGGGAGTTTGTTGAAAAGTTTCCGAACTCTGTACCACCTGCAAAGTCAACTGTACTTGTGATCGTAAATGAATTTGAAGCTTCGGGTTCAGTGCTGGACAAGAAACATTCGAGGAAGAAATCAGTGTTAACTGAAAATAAACTGGATGATATTAGTGCCACTTTGGAGCGTTTGCCTCGAAAATCGTTGAAAAAACTAGCGCAGCAAACACGTGTATCTCAATCTTCTGCGAGAAATGCTACACGTCTGTTGAAACTGAAGCCCTATTGCTACAAATGAGTGCAAGCGTTAAAGCCAAATGATCCTGCTAAATGTGTGAATTATTGTAACTAGTTTTTCCAATCTGTAGAAAGAGGTTTCATTGACCCACAGCTTTTGTTTTTCACTGATGAATCTTGGTTTCATCTAAGTGGATGTGTGAATACTTGCAACAGTCGATACTGGGCTTCAGAAAAACCTGTGCTACTGGATGAAATGCCTCACTATGATCAGAAAATTGGAGTGTGGTGTGCGATAAGTGCTACAAGAATAATAGGGCCCATATTCTTTGATGAAACAATAAATGCAGAGCCATATCAGAGGTTAATTCTGAGGCCATTTTGTAATCTCTTGAAAGAAGAAGAGAAATCGTATGGTTGGTTCCAGCAAGATTCTGCAACAGCACATACGGCTGCCGAATCATTACATGCAATAAGAGAGGTGTTTGATGACAGAATAATTAGTGTTGATTTGTGACCCCTCGTTCTCCTGACCTAACGAGTTGTGATTTTTATTTATGGGGTTCTTTAAAAGACAAAGCGTATCGTTCCAATCCTTGCACACTACAGGAACTTAGAGAAAACATTGTGCAAGAAATCACAAGAATTCCTGCTGCTGAGGAGATATGCTACCTGTTTGAGAGCAGAAGTTCAACATTTCCAGGATCTATTATAAGGTAAGGATTTTAGTTCGCCTCTGCCAGCGTAATTTCTCCAGCGACTGCCGGCTGTCTTGCGCAGTAGAGAGAGGCCATGAGTGGGTTTGAATATAATTTAACTACCCTTTATTATATATATATATATATATATATATATATATATATATATATATATATGATTAAAGATTTTCTCAATAGATATGAAAGACTTTGCTGGTGTGTTTGTGTGTAAATAGAAAAGAATATATAGTATAGGTTTTATGAAGTGTAGACTTAATTTTGTTATGAAATTACAATAAAATAAATCTTTCTACAAAGTTGTGACTTTAAATGGCAATTTTTGCATTGTAACCATCTTAATATCTATAAACATACCTCACATTAGTGCCTACATACAGAGGGGTTATGACTTTTTTGGATTAACTGCTGTTTTGCTTTATCCACAATAGCATTCCCCTCCATTACTGTGGATAATAGAGAGTCTACTGTATAAGCAACTCTATTGGTTCATAGGAAGGGGTTTAGAACTTGACATATATGGACAAGTACTGTCAGACCTATGTGATACAGCATTGGTATTGCACCAAGAAAACTAACATTAGGGCTGCTTTCACCAATCAAAGTTATATTTTAACACAATATTAAAGTGATTTAACACTGAAGTTTATGCAAATTAGCTATAACTTTGTGTTCAGTTAACAATGTACACCCTGTGTTAAAGCGTAAATGTTAGAATTTGGAAAATAGTTACCGCAAACCATGCTGTTGATGCAGAGTTCCTGTATTTGGAGTTTTTTTAATATTGTTCCTAACAAGAGAAGAGCTACGTCATAATGATTTTAAAAAGGGGGCATTTTTAAAGCATTATTTACTGTCCAAAGCAGTCATAAGCAGGGCATAGAGGAAATATGAGAGATGTCAGAATACTACCAACAGAAACATTCCCCTTTCTCCTATGCTGCAAGTGTTACTCTGAGATTTTATGCTACTGGCACTTTTCATTCAATGTTAGGTGATAACTGCAGACATTCCCAAAGCTATATACCCCTGCCTTTGAATCATTGCACTTGACAGTTCATGTGGTTTCGCGTAATGTTGGCTATTTTGTGGTTGCAACATTGCCAGAGCGGTTAGTAAACAACAACAGCTGATTGTTCTCCTTTCTATCATGCCTAAGCCGCATACAAAAAGTGTACCTAAGTAGCGAACGTCAATGAGTAATAGCTATTTCGTATTATTATTGTTAATTGAAAATAACTCGGCATAAAAATTGCAACATTTGTAGAATAAATTAGTACTTTTGGCAATATAGAAACAAAATAATGCAAACGTGCCTGCTACAATGAGGAGAAATAAAACAAATTATAAGTTGCAATAAAAAAGTTATTTTCACTCGTGCTGCGTTACAGATGGTTCAGGAATTTTGTCCTCTTTCTCTTGGAGTTTCATTCCCTTGTAAATAACAGTTCTCATGATTAGTTCAAGAGCTGCTGCAGTTCGTTGTATGGCTTTATCAGCAGGGATACCCATGAACCTTCACATACTCCTCCTGCTGTTCAAAGAATTCGCAGGTCCTTCTTAACAGTTTCAATGCCTGACTATTACATGGCACATCTCGCAAAGAATTTTCACTTCATGAATCATCACTCGTTGATTGGCATCGTTTTTGAGACATTGTTGCACTTCAAATCTTGTATAAATAATATGAATGAAATATATATAAAAAGATAAATCTAAATAAATAAATATATGTATAAACAAACACCAACAATAACTACAAATATAAATAACAATAAACAATATTAGCTTGCAAAGAACAACTCGATGCACATGCTAGAGATTCACAAACTGAAATGTGTTTGGAAATAGCTACATCCGACAACAGAGCCACTTCCAGTTCAGCTTCTGCTTTGTCATAGACCACCCAAAATGCTGCCTTGTGATTGGTTTAGGAAGTCTAATGGTTAAAGCTTTTCATCTGTTTATTTTTGCAAGTGTACCAAGTTAATCGCTAGCTGTCAAGTGCAACGTTTCAATGGTGGGGGTATAGTTTGTGGAAAGGTTTCCGAAGAAAACAGTATTTTTAACAGGATCTGATTGATCCTTAATTATTGATAATACATTTTCATCCGCTTTAGTTTAAATGTAGTGTCACAACCAGTTTTAAACTGTTCTAGGTACTCTTCACACCTTTCGTTTTTTGTGCGGAAACTCATGTTAGCATAAAATTGTTGCATTTGCTTACTGGACCTGGGAGAAACTATGTATGTGTTGCAATTTAATTCCTCGTAGATTTTCTGCATCCTTCTCTTTTAATCCAGGAACATAACTACTTGTCTGCTACTGAAACTCAGAGTGCTGCAATGTGCAAACAAAAACATATTGGAGAAGCTGCATAGTTAGGTCAGTGCCTTCTCAAAAGTTGTGTTTGACGTTAACAAGATGTTAGCTAACAATTTGCTTGATGAAACTGTGATTGTTGTGTGTAGGCAGAAACTCTCACCTGTTCTGTCCCATGTACAAACTGTTGATGTTTGGAGAACTTGGTGGGGTGATGCGTTCCTTCTTCTCTGGTATAGATATAAGAGAAGGTGGCGAGCCTGACAGTTGTGGAACATTCATCTGAGCTTCGTCAAGGTCTACTGAAGCCGAAGATGATGCTTCCTGAGATCCCAACCTCACTTCCTGCCAAAATAACAATCACCTGCACAACCTTCATATATCTATACATAAAGTATAAGCAGTTTTTTACTTTTTCTATAAAGTTAAGGCTGTCAAAGAACCAGAACAAGAATGACAAACTTATACACTAAACCCTGCATTTAATGGACCTCCAATTAAAGGACTTTGGATTTAATGAACCAAATTTGACTAATGTAACAAACATGATTGGGAGAAAGAAACTATTGAGGCAAAAAATTCAACTAGATTTCTAAAGAACAAAAGTGATTGTTATTTGACAGATGGCAGTGACTCACACACAGAACAGTGCCTCCCTCACCACAACTCGTTAGGAATTTTGGGTGCATTCATAAAAATTCATGCACACTCGCAGCTTCAAGAGTCAATTCTGATCAGCGCTCCGTGCAGTCATTAACACATTCAATCATGTTCAGCACAAGAAATTGCACTTATAAAGATTTTTGAAGACCAGAAGCAGATTCCCAAACTAGGGGAGTTTTTATGGAAAGTGAAGATGAAATGGAAATAGTCAGTTGAAAAACATACAAACTTACATTAATTTTTAGTTAACAAAGGACATCTATGAAATGGGTTAACTTTTGTATTTGTATACTGAAACAGTTATGACTGGCCAAATAAGTAGGGTTACAATCAGTCCATAAACATGTATGAATTAGCACTTAACTAAATAATTTAACACTTACATCAGTTAATCTTGATGTATTTAAAATGGCCTACTTTGCATATGTCCATAATCATTTATCATATGGTATAATATTTTGGGGAAAGCCTGGTTATAAAAATAGAATCTTTATAATACAAAAAAGGGCAATCAGAATAATGTTAAACCTTGGCAGCAACACAAGCTGCAAACCTTACTTCATACTGTTAAATATCTTGACTGTTCCTTCGCTCTACATTTTTGAAACTCTGGTAACAACGTATAAGCAGCAAAATAGTTTTAATAGTAATATTCATGACTATAATACAAGAAATAAATCTAAACTGCACATTACACGTCATAAAAGAACCCTAAATGAAAAAAGTTTATATTATAATAGCATTCAATTGTTTAATAAACTCCCCACATGTTTACAAAAAGTTAAAACCCTAGCAGTCTTCAAAAAAGATTTGAAAAAATTCCTAACACAGGGTTGTTTTTGTTCTGTGGAAGAATATCTGGAAATGAATTAGGTTATAAGCTTTCTTATGGAAATATACTATGTTTACAATTCCAAAATTTAGTTTAAGTACCTACTCATGTAATAATTAGCATTTCTGTCTAATTAGACCTGTTCTATTTGTACTAATAATTGTATTGTTGAAATGAAGCCAATATTTCTGTACTGAAATCAAACAGTGAATAAATTTGATATAAATAAAAAATGTTCAGCACTGTTTTCAGCGGCTCCATTTATTACAGTGTTATAAAATATTATTTTAATCTGTGAATGCTTCAAATATAAATAAATTATTGTAGCTATTTGTAATAATGCCTGTAGTTAAATGAAAGCATAGTGCAGGGACTGGAGCTAATTAATATGTTAGAAAATGGTGCATCTGTTGCTCATGTTTGTGAACTCTATGGTGTGAAGAAACAAGCCGCCTTGGATATTCACAAAAATAAGGAAAAACTTCAACAATTAATTACAGTGTTGACAGTGGTTCAACAATATGAGATAAAAAGCATGTGAAATTCACCAAATATGAGAGGTTAGAAAAAGCTACATACAAGTGGTTTGTTCTGCTGCCGATAAATTTGCAAAGCTAAATAGGTATAGAATTTTGTGGTGCAAGTGATTGCTGGCTGTGGCGACTTTGGAAAACACATGGTATCAGCAGCAGAAAAATATGTGGTGAATCATTATGTGCAGTTGAACTGTTTCGTAAATGTATCAATGAACTGACTGAATCTGAGGGCTTCATTTTATATGATTCGTGATTCTGACACCCTTTCATTCTCATTAGTCCATTAAATCAAGGGTTTACTAAACATGTATTATAATGTAAGGGTTCAGAATTACAGGGAAAATTTCCCAGCTCCAAGGGAATGTAAAAGAAGACTATCATGTTGTGTATATTACACTCTTCACTGTACAAATTACTCAAGATGGCTGTGACATGAAACAGCTGCTAGTGGCAAGCTGGGAAAAGTAAACCAGAAGAAATTTCAGAAAATGTGCATTTTCACTCCCTCAGATCCAGATTCAGAGAGAGAGAAAGGAAGGAAAAAGATCCATGTGTGTTTGTCTGTGAACTAAATATTCAATAAATGACATACTTGGTGTTCAAATGGAGACCTTCCAAGGATGCGACATGATTTTCAAGAAAATCCACCCACTCAAAACTACACTTAACATGAAAAAAACACTTTCTGAATCAGAAATGACATTGTAATTGTTCAGTAAGTCAAGAAAAAGTTTTAAAATTTGTTCAATCGGTCATATATTAAGGGGAATTTATTATTTTCGCTATACAACATTTTTATTGTAAAACATGCCACACAAAAACCTACAACAACAAAACATGCAATTTATTTAAAATAACCTTTTTTATGGCATCAGTTATTTCTGAGATATCCATTATTATTGGTTGGAATTTCAAAACCAGCTTATAGCTAACCACTTTTAAACATCTGGCTATCACTTTGGTTTCCTCTATTCCCCTTATGCCTATAATTAGAGACCCGTAAATTTTGCGATTCGCAAAAAGCTAAAAACGCATGACTTTATACATAAAATACGTTTACTCGTGAATTTTAACAAAATTTGTGTACATTGCACGTTCGACAACGCAGGCATAAATTCTGCTTTTTTTTTAAGCTAAAAGAAGAAAAAAATGCGGAAGATGATTGGCTAAAACTTGTCTGGTAAATCTTTATACAACAGCAGAAAAATGCGAAAAGCTGGTTGGCTGCTTGATGGATCGTGTAACTAAGTTCAAGCTACAGCGTGGGGCCGGCCGGAAGGCAGGTTACGCAAAATTCCAGCTATCGGCCTAGGCATAGTCGACCACAAAACAGGAATCAGTCCACATACCACAGGTGTTGCGTGGACTGTCCCATTTTCTTAAAGTTAACAATGCCACCAAAAATAAAATTGGGTGAGCGAGCAAAACAGTTCGCTAGTGACAGCATGATAAAATCAGGAGAGGTAATGTTATGTCAATTCTGCAACATGGGATACTAGTGATTCAGTTAGAAAACACATTGCATCCAGAGCCCACATGGAAGCCCCAAAAGCAGATACTATATATGAAGCTGTTGATGGGGCTAAAGAAGCAAACGTATGTATATTAATTCAATTATTGAACCACATCTACATGTTGGGTTTTTTTGTTTTGAAAATTACTTTCTGATTACTTGCATAATAGAATGGTTTACATGGTGCAATGGAATAAATTTGAATCCAATCTGCATTTACGTATTGAAACTGATTTGCTATCTGACCTACGCGGATCGTATTCTTACCGTACTCAATACATACTGAATCCCCATATAACTGTGGTGATGTTTGAATGCTGGGGACCGCTAAATCCGTCAAGTGGTGTGAGAAGTCGGAACAATGGTATAGGTCTCGTCATGGATATTGGCGTATGTGCTTGAGGGCTAGTCCAGTCAGCTAAATCCTCATGATGTGTTTCCTTCCCACAAGTACGTGGTGTTGAATAAACGAAACCAACACATTACAATGTTTATACAGTACATTCTGAGCAGTCTGGCAGTACATAAAACTGGCGTACCCACGAGTGTGTCCGGCTTTATTAGTGCATTCATTTACATTACTGCCTCGCATTAGTTCGAAATTGAAAGGGGAAACCTTGCACAGCCAGGAAAAGTATCGACCATTTATGAAATAACAAGTAGTAGTCTGTGTGTGGACTCCACAGGTTACAGTGTTTTATATGGACTGCCAAATACGCTAAGTTGTATATACATCTGCCGAGGAGCAATGCCGGGATTATGATGAACTTAACGTAACATGACTTAACTTGATGCGATGTAATGTGAAAGTCTAACACATTGTATTAAATGGAGCTATTTAGGATCGACTTAATGCAACGTAACTTAACAAGAGTTTGGCAATGTACAACTCTACCTTCCCGTTACGTTAAGTTTGACGTCACTAGTAATTAGAACAAATCAGCGCAAAGCAGTAGCATGAATTAATAAAACCATCTGCTAATCCGAGTCATTCTGCTTGTGTTAAGTGGATCCTAAAAGAGCTTTATTTCATAACTTTACGTTACATCCCATTGCGTCATCACTTAAGTAAAGTTCATCGTAATTCCAGCATTAGTGTTGCGCACCATAGCACTCATTAAAATGTTCACATGCCAAAATCCCTGGCGCTACCTATACTAGTCAAGTTACAATCTATTTTCATGATTTGGTGAGCATTGGCATGCAAAATGAAATTAATGTTTCGACTATGGAGAAAAGCATTGTTGTACGCTATCGGCGACTGGTACCATTGTTCCGGATTCTTGCCAGCTCCCCTAGTGTCAGAAACTGAGGGTGAAGTTATTTAGCGGTTGGTGGATTTAGGAGTTCCTGGCCTTCAAGCATTACCATGACTGCATTGAAGAAATGTCATTTAAATCTGTACAAACATATAATAAAATTGATGCGGTAATTTGTATCACAAATTACTTAAATGTAAATAATGATTGTAATATGAATATGCATTTTTATGTGACATTGATTTCAGATGTTTATTGATTGTAAATATTGTTGGAAAGTAAATTTATAAGGCTTTACTGAAACTGTCAATAATAGCGCAATAATGCAGAGAGGGGGGGTGAGCTGTTTATCATTATTGGAAACGAGGAAGTTACGTATTGTTGGCGCGTTTTCGGTAGAAACTTCTGGAATATTTCCTAAAGCATATGTATTCGTGGTTTTCATTGGATATTAAAATAGACGCTAATGTTGGCGCGTTTTATTAGCCAATAGCAGTTCATTTATAATCTTTAGGCATATCGGGGAGTGGGAGTATATAAAGCCAAGTCCGAGGTAGATCGCGGTCAGTTCATCAAAATTCCTAGCACATTACACGTCGTCAGTCAGTCCTTCAGTTCGCCGAAAGCATTCATATACTATACGTTGTCTTAAGTTCGTCAGTACGTCAAAATATTTGTATGAGATACGTCGGCTATAGATTCACAAGTTACGAAAATCTAAAGTATTATAAAGTTAATTATACACAAAGTTGAAATACGTGAATTAAAAGTGATCAGTAAGAAGTATTATAACAGTTTCAGTTTGGCGAGTATCTAGATCAATATGTAAAAGTGATAGTGAACGTGTTCGACAATAAAAAATATAAAACAAATTTCTTCATCAGTGTAATTTTTGGATAAAAGATTCCTTTCCGTTTCACAACCTGTATAGAGACACATGTTCGACCCAAGCCAACAGGATAATAGCTAGCCGGAGGACATTTAAAATGAATTATTTAAAAAACTGATACTAGGGAACGCAAATTGCTAACGCCAGATGGAGCTACAAACCGAACAAATGAATGACGTCACAAGATGGCTTCCACTCACATGAAGTAAACACAATATAAGATCTTCAAGTTTTAACAACATTACGTAAAAACATATTACGTAAGAACCATCTGTCCCTGTCCCAAATTGGCGCCCAACGTGGGGCACGATAACCAGGAAAGGAACACGATAACCAGGAAAGAAGCATAATGACCAGGAAAGGATCAGAATTAACCAGGAAGAAGTGAGATGACCAAAGGGGCGAATGGAGAAGTGAAATGATCTACAAGACGCAGATTCCAGAAACAACAGGGATGACAGACTACGATCGTAATTCCGAGATTACAAGGCAACTGGGAAATTCAAACTACAGGACAACAAAACTACGCAGTTTCATCGAAGCGACATACAAATCTAGGAGAAAGGGGCAGGAAGCTGGACATCAATGTAACAGCAACAGACAGCATCACAAAAGGTCAGAGTATAGTAATTTTTTTTAGAAAACAAAAACAATGGCTACTAATAATATTGAAGAAACAATGATGGAAGGGGATAGTGCAACAGTTAGCTGTAATTCAATACAGGTTACAGAAAATAATTCAAACAATGTAATATTTGAGGGAGGAAATGTTAGTGCAGAAAGTAAGAATAGAATAGCAGGAAATATTACTATTGATGCTGGTACGATGATGGAAATAATGGAATTGTTGAGAGATCTTGGTAAAAAAATAGATCAGAGAAGTGAGATAATAGAGCGGGCATTCAATCAAGTCAATGAAGATATGCAAAAGAATAATGAGAAACTAGAAAAATTAACTCAGAGTAATGAGAAATTAAGGGAAGATATGCAAAAGAATAATAGGGAATTGAGTGAAAATATTATTAAGAGTGTAGAACAAAAAGTAGATCAGAGTTTTGAGGAATTGAGAGAAGCTATAAAAAAAGATCATAGGAAATCAATTGAAGATATTGGTAGGAGTAATGAGATATTAAGGCAAAAAGTAGATCAAAGCAGGGAAGAAATTGAAAAGAAATCTATGGAGCTAGATAGTAGTATGCCAAAAATGAGAGATGAAAATGAGGAAGTAATAGTAAGTGAGATAGGAGAAGTTTCAAAGAAAATGCTAGACATGAGCAGGGAAATAGGTAACAAAAAAGGTGAGGTTAATACTAAAAGTGAGGTTAATGTAGAATGCACAGAGTTAGGAAATCAAGTGAGTAGTATTACAAGTGAGCTAAGAGAGATAAAAGAGGTTATGAATGTAGATGTGAATCAGGAGCAAGTCAATTTCAGAGGGGAGATATTAGAAATACAGAATGAGACAGTAATGCAAAGAAATAAATTGTACCAAGATGTTCAAAATGAAAACTCCAGTCCAGTACAGTTTAGTACAGATTTGTTAAAGTACTCTCAAATTATAGAGATAGTAGAAGAATTGAAAATGACAGTTGTTAAAAGATGTGTTGTTCAAGAAACTGTAGATTGTTTTCAAATATTATCAGGGAACGAAATTTCATATGAATACAAGAGGTTATTCATGAACAATTTGAAGGTTAGGATACGGCTACGAGTAATGTTTAGCCACACACAATTTGATCCAGGAGGGTAAATAGCAATGAGATGTAAAGTAAATGCTGGATAGTAAAAGATGACTTGCAGAGAAATGTATTGGAACGTAAGAGGGTTAATTATTTATATGTCATTTGAAAAGAGAAATAAATTAAAAATAATTTAAAAAAAAAAAAAAAATATTTTTGTAGCAAACAGAAAAAATGTGAAAGTGTCTAGATTTAAGAGATGTAAATATATTTGTGTAGAGGGCGAATATTTTGGTAAAAATGTTAAACAATTACAAAAATCTTAAATGTATAAATTTTTGTCAACAACTTAAGAAAGTAAACAATTTGGTAACAGTAATTAAATAATTCAGGGTACAGTATTTGCTATAAAAAAAATTGTAATGTCAGATTAATGTCTAAACAAATTAAACCAGAGCCAGTAAGTAGTGGCGAGATAAAAAAAAAAAAAAAAAAAAAAAAAAAAAAAAATGTTGTGTGTTAAATGCGTGTGAAGTGTTAAGTGAAAGTGATAGCGTGTGTTCCAAGATTTAGGAGACTAAAAACCCAATTATAAAATTTCCAAACAGGTTGTAAATATTTATAATTATGTTTCTAGTGGGGCATATGATGCGGTAATTTGTATCACAAATTACTTAAATGTAAATAATGATTGTAATATGAATATGCATTTTTATGTGACATTGATTTCAGATGTTTATTGATTGTAAATATTGTTGGAAAGTAAATTTATAAGGCTTTACTGAAACTGTCAATAATAGCGCAATAATGCAGAGAGGGGGGTGAGCTGTTTATCATTATTGGAAACGAGGAAGTTATGTAATGTTGGCGCGTTTTCGGTAGAAACTTCTGGAATATTTCCTAAAGCATATGTATTCGTGGTTTTCATTGGATATTAAAATAGACGCTAATGTTGGCGCGTTTTATTAGCCAATAGCAGTTCATTTATAATCTTTAGGCATATCGGGGAGTGGGAGTATATAAAGCCAAGTCCGAGGTAGATCGCGGTCAGTTCATCAAAATTCCTAGCACATTACACGTCGTCAGTCAGTCCTTCAGTTCGCCGAAAGCATTCATATACTATACGTCGTCTTAAGTTCGTCAGTTCGTCAAAATATTTGTATGAGATACGTCGGCTATAGATTCACAAGTTACGAAAATCTAAAGTATTATAAAGTTAATTATACACAAAGTTGAAATACGTGAATTAAAAGTGATCAGTAAGAAGTATTATAACAGTTTCAGTTTGGCGAGTATCTAGATCAATATGTAAAAGTGATAGTGAACGTGTTCGACAATAAAAATTATAAAACAAATTTCTTCATCAGTGTAATTTTTGGATAAAAGATTCCTTTCCGTTTCACAACCTGTATAGAGACACATGTTCGACCCAAGCCAACAGGATAATAGCTAGCCGGAGGACATTTAAAATGAATTATTTAAAAAACTGATACTAGGGAACGCAAATTGCTAACGCCAGATGGAGCTACAAACCGAACAAATGAATGACGTCACAAGATGGCTTCCACTCACATGAAGTAAACACAATATAAGATCTTCAAGTTTTAACAACATTACGTAAAAACATATTACGTAAGAACCATCTGTCCCTGTCCCAAAATATGAATATTAAGAGCTACTATATTTTAATTATATAATTTATTTATGGCCTTTAATAGCTTATGAAACCATTTGTTTTAATTTCAGGTTGCCAAACTGGATTTTATTACCAGCACAGTTGAAATGTTTGTGATAACAAACATTCCTCTCGAAAAAAGCAGACCATCCTGCATTTAGAAGTTGGTTGCATCGTCATGTTGTGGGAGGAGGTGATAACCTTAGGAGGCAGTATTTACCGCAGCTGGCAGATAAAAGAAAAGTTACTACTGTTGCTGCTTTAAAGAACAAAAACGTTGCTATTATGAGCGACGAAACAATGGACAAGAAGGGCAGAACAGTGTTTGTTGTTGTTATCTACTGTGGAACCAGCAGTATGTTACATCCCTGGGGGCTGTTAATGGACGAAATTGTGCTAGAGTGATTTCTGATGCCCTGCAGGATATGGAGGTTGGGTACAATCTGGTGGTGGCATTTGTCAGTGACTCAGCAAGGTACATGAATACATGCTTCCAGGGTCTCAAGTTGTTCAGGTACAATGTTGGGCACACAAAATTAATTTTTTGGCTGAAATTCTTCCATGCAATCTCACGGAACTAAATAGAGGGTTGTGTCAGTCAAACAAATGTTTTTGAATGCAAGAAAAAGGCGCCATGCATTCATACAATACCTTGACGAAACAGCTGGCCTCTTCCCCATCCCTGTTCCAGCACGTTGACACTCTTGGTTAACAGCAGTTGAATGGCTGACAGAGAACTGAGACATTCTCTCTAATTTCCTACATTCCGGAAGGGCAGAGGAATGCAATTTCAACTCTGACTTCCTGAGCAGTCTCAAGGAGGAGAATCTAAATGTGTTACATGTTCATTGCTTGTTTGTGAAGTCACTACTCATTCAATTGGAGACTAGTAAGTGGGGGAACTGTATCCACAACTTCATCATCTGAAGAAAAGACTTCAAATTGCTACTGGAGGTGTTTTTAGTGATCAAGTGAATGATGGCATGAACAAAATTAAGTATGTTCAAAGAGGAAGGAATAGAGAATCTCTGAAGAACTTTGCCGTCCATATGTGTGTGAAATTGGACAGTTTAATTTCTTGTGATCATCCAGCCAGAACAATCTTGGAGCCTGTTTCAGGCAGAATGTTCTTATTCAGAACACAGATAAGCTGAAGTCCCTGATGTTCAAAGTGCCCCCTTCCAGCAGACGAAGCTATGCATGGATATCTGAAACTCTTGCAGAAAACTGCTAACCTGAGTGTTCTTGAAGCTCTGATATCCATGCACATTTGTGGATGGCACTTTGGATACCAGTTTCCAATGTTGACTGTGAGTGATTCTCTTCTTGTGTTCTTAAACATTGACGAATGAACTTGAGCATGACAACACTCTCCTCCTATACTTATCAAAGTAGCATTCAGAAGTGAGTGGATATGTATTTTATAAATGCACATCGAGGGACTTTGTAACTGGCATTTTAGAAAATCATAGATTTCAACACAAAATACGTTGGAGAAACATTCCAAATGTTTCTGTGGAGATTTTGCATCTCAACACCAATCATAGACTTTAAAACACATAACTACATTATCTTGTATGTGAAGAAAAAACTAGTTCCTTATTTGAAAAACTCGTGAGGAAAATGGACATATTTAATAAATAAACCAAAACGTAAAAGTTCAACTTATAATTAATATAATAAATGCACAGCTGCCAAAAAATTACTCTTATAATTTATATAGAAACTGTGATTATTTTTTCCCTGCTGTTACCCAAGAATTTTCACATTATCTACTCAAGAATTTTTATCTTTACTGCCCAAGAACTTTAAGGATGTCTACCCTAGAATTTTACGGGTCCCTACCTATAATGAAACTATTTTTACAAAGGTTAATCTTGATTAACATGAAGTAGATTGAAAAATATGCTTACAAAAATGGTTTGTAGAAGTTATATAAAAATAAATTATCATGAAGTAATATATCACATTTTCAAGTATGGTCTGATCAAACTTACGAAGAGATCGGCAGTGCTGCATAAGTCATATCAGCTAGATGTATACCATAACCATATTTTGGTTGTTAGCCCTGAAAATGGAATGAACTCGGTTTGCCAACATTTACCATGCTCCTGCGATATCTTGCCAGTGATTTACTGTAATGTTAAGAAGTTCAAGAAGCAAGCAGATTGATTTAAAATGGTATCCATGGAAACACTGATTAAGAGGGTTTGATTCTGATAAACTAGTTTAATATGTTGTTATAAATTACTATATTCTGTTTCTGCTAGTTTATAACCGGTGTTAAAAAGTTTCACAATCCTTTGACATCTTTTGGTACTCTAAAAAAGCATTCATACAGCGATATTATTTTAAAATGATGTGTTTACTTCCATCATACTTTTAATAAATATGTACTTACATTAATAAAGGGTACGAATATCTGTGATGATTCCTCGTCAGAACTGTAAATAAAACAAAATATGTCATAAATATGGCTAGCTAAAGCTACAACTTAACAGCATTACAATAACACAACGTACAACCAATGTCTACAATCTTGGTATGTATAAAACTATCAGCAGTAATATTCTGAAATTGTTGTGTTATTTAAACATTTAAGTGCGCCAAGTCACATAATCTACACATATTTTATAGCATTGCAGAATATTAGTTTGAATTCTTATACAGAGGCTTTGTTTTGGAAGAGTGACCATATTACAGGGTAATGCTTGCCCTGCACTGTTTCACCTCCCTCTCCGTGTGCCAGCTAATCAGCTAATATGTTGTGAGACCACGTGTTATAGTGTATTAAGTGTTGTCATAATGCTAGCCCACAGAATCTTCCTGTATGATTCCTATGTGACAACAAACTCTTGTAGAGAAGTGAGGCAAATTCCCTGCTGTTATAATGCCAGCACACAGAATCTTCATGTATGATTCCTATGTCACAACAAACTCTTGTACAGAAGTAAGGCAGATTCCCTGCTGTTATAATGTCAGCACACAGAATCTTCATGTATGATCCCTATCTGACAACAAACTCTTGTAGAGAAGTGAGACAGATTCCCTGATGTTATAATACCAGCACACAAAATCTTCATGTATGATTCCTATGTGACAACAAACTCTTGTAGAGAAGTGAGACAGATTCCCTGCTGTTATAGTGCCAGCACACAGAATCTTCATGTATGATTCCTATGTGACCACAAACTCTTCTAGAGAAGTGAGACAGATTCCCTGTTGTTATAATGCCAGCACACAGAATCTTCATGTATGATTCCTATGTGACAACAAACTCTTGTAGAGAAGTGAGACAGATTCCCTGTTGTTATAATGCCAGCACACAGAATCTTCATGTATGATTCCTATGTGACAACAAACTCTTGTAGAGAAGTGAGACAGATTCCCTGTTGTTATAATGCCAGCACACACAATCTTCTGTATGATTCCTATGTGACAACAAACTCTTGTAGAGAAGTGAGACAGATTCCCTGTTGTTATAATGCCAGCACACAGAATCTTCATGTATGATTCCTATGTGACAACAAACTCTTGTAGAGAAGTGAGACAGATTCCCTGCTGTTATAATGTCAGCACACAGAATCTTCATGTATGATTCCTATGTGACAACAAACTCTTGTAGAGAAGTGAGACATATTCCCTGCTGTTATAATGCCAGCACACAGAATCTTCTGTATGATTCCTATCTGACAACAAACTCTTGTAGAGAAGTGAGACAGATTCCCTGCTGTTATAATGCTAGCACACAGAATCTTCATGTATGCTTCTTATGTGACAACAAACTCTTGTAGAGAAGTGAGACAGATTCCCTGATGTTATAATGCCAGCACACAGAATCCTCATGTATGATTCCTATGCAACAACAAACTCTTGTAGAGAAGTGAGACAGATTCCCTGCTGTTATAATGCCAGCACACAGAATCTTCATGTATGATTCCTATGTGACAACAAACTCTTGTAGAGAAGTGAGACAGATTCCCTGCTGTTATAATGTCAGCACACAGAATCTTCATGTATGATTCCTATGCAACAACAAACTCTTGTAGAGAAGTAAGGCAGATTCCCTGCTGTTATAATGTCAGCACACAGAATCTTCATGTATGATTCCTATGTGACAACAAACTCTTGTAGAGAAGTGAGACAGATTCTCTGTTGTTATAATGCCAGCACATGGAATCTTCATGTATGATTCCTATCTGACAACAAACTCTTGTAGAGAAGTGAGACAGATTCTCTGTTGTTATAATGCTAGCACACAGAATCTTCATGTATGCTTCTTATGTGACAACAAACTCTTGTAGAGAAGTGAGACAGATTCCCTGCTGTTATAATGTCAGCACACAGAATCTTCATGTATGATTCCTATGCAACAACAAACTCTTGTAGAGAAGTAAGACAGATTCCCTGCTGTTATAATGTCAGCACATGGAATCTTCATGTATGATTCCTATGTGACAACAAACTCTTGTAGAGAAGTGAGACAGATTCTCTGTTGTTATAATGCCAGCACACAGAATCTTCATGTATGATTCCTATGTGACAACAAACTCTTGTACAGAAGTGAGACAGATTCCCTGCTGTTATAATGTCAGCACACAGAATCTTCATGTATGATTCCTATGCAACAACAAACTCTTGTAGAGAAGTAAGACAGATTCCCTGATGTTATAATACCAGCACACAAAATCTTCATGTATGATTCCTATGTGACAACAAACTCTTGTAGAGAAGTGAGACAGATTCTCTGTTGTTATAATGCCAGCACATGGAATCTTCATGTATGATTCCTATGTGACAACAAACTCTTGTAGAGAAGTGAGACAGATTCTCTGTTGTTATAATGCCAGCACACAGAATCTTCATGTATGCTTCTTATGTGACAACAAACTCTTGTAGAGAAGTGAGACAGATTCTCTGTTGTTATAATGCCAGCACAGAGAATCTTCATGTATGCTTCTTATGTGACAACAAACTCTTGTAGAGAAGTGAGACAGATTCCCTGCTGTTATAATGTCAGCACACAGAATCTTCATGTATGATTCCTATGCAACAACAAACTCTTGTAGAGAAGTAAGACAGATTCCCTGCTGTTATAATGTCAGCACATGGAATCTTCATGTATGATTCCTATGTGACAACAAACTCTTGTAGAGAAGTAAGACAGATTCCCTGCTGTTATAATGTCAGCACATGGAATCTTCATGTATGATTCCTATCTGACAACAAACTCTTGTAGAGAAGTGAGACAGATTCCCTGATGTTATAATGTCAGCACATGGAATCTTCATGTATGATTCCTATCTGACAACAAACTCTTGTAGAGAAGTAAGAGAGATTCCCTGCTGTTATAATGTCAGCACATGGAATCTTCATGTATGATTCCTATGTGACAACAAACTCTTGTAGAGAAGTGAGACAGATTCTCTGTTGTTATAATGCCAGCACACAGAATCTTCATGTATGATTCCTATCTGACAACAAACTCTTGTAGAGAAGTGAGACAGATTCCCTGCTGTTATAATGCCAGCACACAGAATCTTCATGTATGATTCCTATGTGACAAGAAACTCTTGTACAGAAGTGAGACAGATTCCCTGATGTTATAATGCCAGCACACAGAATCTTCATGTATGATTCCTATGTGACAACAAACTCTTGTAGAGAAGTGAGACAGATTCCCTGTTGTTATAATGCCAGCACACAGAATCTTCATGTATGATCCCTATGTGACAACTAACTCTTGTACAGAAGTGAGACAGATTCCCTGTTGTTATAATGTCAGCACACAGAATCTTCATGTATGATTCCCATGTGACAACAAACTCTTGTACAGAAGTGAGACAGATTCTCTACTGTTATAATGTCAGCACACAGAATCTTCATGTATGATTCCTATGTGACAACAAACTCTTGTAGAGAAGTGAGACAGATTCTCTGCTGTTATAATACCAGCACACAGAATCTTCATGTATGATTCCTACGTGATAACAAACTCTTGTAGAGAAGTGAGACAGATTCCCTGCTGTTATAATACCAGCACACAGAATCTTCCTGTATGTTTCCTATGTAACAACAAACTCTTGTAGAGAAGTGAGACAGATTCCCTGCTGTTATAATGCCAGCACACAGAATCTTCATGTATGATTCCTATGTGACAACAAACTCTTGTAGAGAAGTGAGACAGATTCCCTGCTGTTACAATGCCAGCACACAGAATCTTCATGTATGATTCCTATGTGACAACAAACTCTTGTAGAGAAGCGAGACAGATTCCGTATTGTTCATGCATCTCAGATCATAATCTTGTGGAAAGGGGATCTAGAGATAAGAAACCACCACATTCTTACAGAAGAAAAACCTGGTGACATCATCAGAGAAAAATTAGAACAAAGCCCAAAGGAATCTTTGAAAAAGCTTGCACAGAAATCAAGAATTTCACAAACCTTGACTTGGAATGCAACTTAACTTTTAAAATTAAAACTCTATAAGATCACGTTGATATTGTAATGAAAAGAAGCTAGAAACAGTGATGTGTATTGAATTTATTTAAAGGTGAGTCGGAATTGTTACACTAACATCACTTAAGTTTACTTAAGTTAAGTGAGTAAACTTAAGTGATGTTAGTGTAACAATTCCGACTCACCTTTAAATAAACTCTATAAGATCATTGAAGTTGAGGAATTGTGATTAATGTGAGTGGAGTTAATTTCTCCAATTGGGTGTTGGATAATGCTAATGTACATTCTATTGTCCTGTACGATTTTATTTGCTTGGCCATGAAGAATTAGTACCAATGTTGTTAAAAGGTTTGAGAGGTGTGTGGATATCATTTCCAACATCTTGTATGTGGTTATTATAGTATTTGCATGCACTTCAACTTAAGGGCCTATGAATATCCGACTCTGCCAGCAGACATTGTGCTTCCCTGCACCAAGAAAACTCCGCTTAGGTTGCCCATGCATCTAAATGAAGGCTCTATATAATCTACACATAGGAAATAAGTTCATATTTTAAGATTTATTGTAATAGATAAAGAACCTGATTTATATTTATGCATTTGTGTTTCAGTTGTTTTCATTCAGTTTATCTGATGGAATAGTATACTGCTGACGCCTCTGTCAGAGAATTACTTCATTTCAAGGATGAACTTGCACCAGTCAGTCTTGGAGAAATGCTGCAAAATTAGCATATAAATGGCCAATATAACAGTACTGCCAGAATTCCTCTCAAATCCGTCGGGGAAAATATCCCCAACTTTCCAGAATTTGGTTGGTATATAATGTTGCACCACTGGCAATAAATCCATTTGCTCTCTTGCACTCCAGTATATTAATGAGAGGTTGGTACATTGATCAAAAGTTGGGCAGTGGAGTAGGTGGTTTTTCTCCACATCTTCAAGTTCACAGAAAGAACATACACAAGATTCTGCTATGTCAATTTTGTATAGATGTTTGTTGAGGCAGTCATGGCCTGTTAGTAAACAAATAAACTGCTACGGAGAATTTTTTAAATGTTGTACAATGCCACAAAATTATAAAACATTTAATTTAAATAAAAGACTAGTACTTCAATGGATACCAGCATACTGTGGAATATAAAGTAATGAAACAGCTGGCCATCAAAAGAATAATAAATATCAACATAGCTAGAATGTAAGGATGCTGCAATGCCACACACCTCTTTTCCTTATAAGTAATCATGGCCTCAGCCACTGGAAGATGAACCGTTGCACTTGCACTATGCAAATATCGATGAACCCTGTTGAGCATCTCCTGACAGTCTGTCTTCTGTATCTCAGCCCTCTCTAGCAGCTCCTTCCAGGCTTCTGTCGAGAATGCAGAGGCATACGTGCTGTCCAGACTGCTGAGGTAGCGTGACAATGAGTTGCTACCTGCAAACATCATTTGTTAGTTCACACATTCATCTAAGGCAAAGAAATATTGCATTCAACTCAATATAAAATGTACGAGGCCTAACAAAAATAGTTTTTTAAACCTCTTTACACTTCCAGTATAAAGTGATTTGGAGTGCTAAGCCAGCAGTGAGAGAGGACGGTTGTGTTCGTGATTTTGAAGCAAGAAGGGGCTAAGTAACAATGGGTGTGGACATAGCTGTGTATAGAGCAAGAATTGGAGAATTTTTGAGAATGAAATTTGTCGGAACAAGAGGAATCAATTTTAGCAAGGAAATGGCCAATGTTTTGATTATTAGGAGTGTATTAACCATTTTACTAGTGATTGCAGGAGTGGAACTAAACCCAGGCCCAAAGGATATTCAAGAATTGTTCGGGAACCTTAATGAGGGAATGGAACAACAATTGAGTGATAAATTGTGTTTGATGATATTAAGGACGACATTACAGATGAAGTGTATGAAGCGAAACAGGAAGTAAGTGTAATTAAGGAAAGAATGGAGGAGAGGGAAAGAAGGTTTAATTTGGTGTTTCTAGGAGTAAATGAGAGAAGAGGGATAAGGCCAGCTGAAGAAATAGCACAGATAATGAAGGAGAAGCTTGAATTGGAGATGTATGGATAGGAAATTCTTGGGGCTTTTAGAGTTGGGAGACAAGTTGGAAAGAGGGCAATAGTGGTGAAGCTAATAACAATACAGCTAGTACATGAAGTGCTTAGGAGAGCCAAAAAACTGAAACAACTTTAATAACAAAGACCTTTTACCAAACAAGAGAGCATTACAATGAAATTTAATTCAGAAAATGAAAGAAGCAAGAGCTTTGGGAAAATGGCATATATTAGAAACTTTCAGCTGTGGATTGATAATGAAAGGGTACTAGATACGGACAATATGGATCCATGAGCAAAGTGACATGAAAGGGCGGAAATGAATCAGCAGATGTCAGCAATACCTTTAAGGAATGAAAGAGGAAGATCAAAGTCCACAACTCGGCAACTTGCAGCAAACATGGAGAAAGAAGTACGTAATGGTGGGCTAGCCCAAATTGTGTAGTTAACAGAGAGGAGAGAACTGGTGACCGTGTGATGACGTCAAGCGGAATAAGGGCCCAAACAGTTGAACCAGCTGATCAAGGAATGACTGCTACGGTGACGGCAACAGTGGCAGAGGGAGGAGCCAGAGGAGTGACATCACCCAAGAGAATTGTGTCACCAAAGAGGGGAGAGGCAGAAGTAGCGCGCATGTTGGCGGAGGGGAGAAACAAGAAATGATATCAGGGAAGTGAAGAAAATATGGAAGAGAGGGAAGAAGACAGTATTGTCTCATCTGAACATGGGAGCATTTTGGTATTAGATAGAAACAAATCGTTAATGCCGAAAGAAGGAATTGAATTAAGAAGTAGGAAAAGATTAGATACATTTAGAAAAACAGAGCAGGTTCACAATAGGAAAAAGGTACAAGGAGATTGGGTTTTTGAAACTGTGAGGGTTTAAAAAACAAATTATATGTGGAAGGTTTGAAACAGGTGTTGGCTAAGGTGTATTATTTAGCGGTAGTAGAAACATGGTTAAAAGAGGAACAGATAAATATAAAGCACTTTGAATACATTGGTAGGAAAGGAGAGGTGATAGCTAGAAAGGGAAGGATATCTGGGGGTAATCATTAATTCAATAAAACTTTAATTGGAAAACTGTGTTTTATGGTAAAGTAATTAAAAAGTGACAAGTGTAAAACAAGTGGAAATGGGACTGAAAAAACTGGAGCAAGATAATTTATTGACGGGAAATTGTAAAATGTAGATATACTGTAGTGGATGTCTACAGAATGAGTGGCCAGGGCCAAATTATGGTAGACAATCAATCTCTTAGCACAAAATAAAGTGAACTCTGGTTCACAACAGCAGAGCATGGGAACCAGAAGGTGTTTAATGTCCACACACTTGGATGATCTTATACAAAAAATATGTACTTTACTTTTCCTCTTCTCACTGAAGGTTTGATAAGCACCTTAACTTTTTTATCTGATACTTAACTGACTTTTACTTCCTCTACCATGTAGGCAGAGAAAGTATTGCACTCCACGAAAATATTTGTTACCCAGATTTGACCAGAAATATGTTTTAAGGCCACCTGAACTCTCCCCCCCCCCAAAAAAAAGTGTTTTTAGAAAAAGGCAGATATGCATGTGTGTCTCTGTATACAGCATAACTCAAAAAAATACAGAACTTGGTTTAAGTACCAAGCACTCAGTATGTTCTAAAGATGCGACACAAAGGTTTTCAACAAAGTCCTCCCAACAGAAACTACCCTTCTTTACATGGAACATTTTTCAACAATTTTTTGATTTTCTAAAAAGTGGTTCTAATAATTTTGATTAAAATACCATATATTAAAAATATTTACAGGACTAATAAAATGTATATCTTGAATATCCTGTGAAACTCTCTTTGTTCTGAATGAATTTTATATAATGGTAAACGTTAAGCAATAGACAAAAATGTAGATCTCTTTAAAACATACAATTTATATGAAGTAACTTTTTTGTGCCATTAGCCATTTAGGAGATATCTATTATTAATTGTTCAATACTTTGTCATTCTTTTAAATTCTGTATTCAACATTCAGTTGTTTCTGGCGATGTCATGGAAACAATATGAAAT
The DNA here is from genome assembly GCA_030765065.1 of Deroplatys truncata. Taxonomy (NCBI): domain Eukaryota; kingdom Metazoa; phylum Arthropoda; class Insecta; order Mantodea; family Mantidae; genus Deroplatys; species Deroplatys truncata. Next base: position 8,581,112 of record CM060985.1, on the reverse strand, counting down.
TTTAAGGCCAGCAAATAGCGTTCAGTTCTCAAAAATTTTATTATTACCATTCCCTTTATATCTATAACAAAATGTGTAATGTAGCTATTTCAGCAAAAATTTAGCTTGATTAAAATGAAGTAGATAGAAAAATAAACTTTCCTAGGAATAATCTGTATAGCCACTAACTAATAAACGATAAAGGGTAGAGAAAGTCATGTGAATGTAACACATCAGATTTTTACATTAGGTGCATATAAATTCTTTGCTGCATTTAAAATGTGCTTAATTTTAGTTGTTTTCATTGAGAACTTCACTGAAAGAATTGTTTTGGGAATTAAACACCTATACAGAAGTTAATATCACTCCCATAATGCCGCAGCAAGTAGTAGCAGTAGCTGCCAGTGTTGTTTTCCCACCCACCTGCACTGTTGCCGAAACTCTCTGCACTTCAAAAGCAAACTATATAATGGAGTCATTTCATGATGTTAACGTCAGGAAGTTCAACGGCAGCCTCTACATCAGAACCGACAGGCTCGTTAGTGGCACTTAGCAGATGATGAAGACAAGGTGTCTTTGAAACATGTTCAAGGTAATTATCTTGTAAGAGTGAAGTTAGTGTGTGTTGCTACATGAATTTTATTAATGTACAATAAAATTTACATTTTCGGACTCAGGAAACATTGTTTTGTGCACATTTAACATTATTCATAAGTTTTAATGAAATAAAAAAAGTTGTTATTACATAACTATCCTAGCCCTATACCCCCGCCATTGAAACGTTGCACTTGACAGCTAGCGTTTAAGTTGGTACACTTGCGAAAAAACAGATGAAAAGCTTCAACCGTTTGACTTCCTAAGCCAATCACAAGGCAGCATTCCGGATGGTCGATGACAAAACGGAACCGGAACTAGTATCGGCTCTGTTGCCGGATGTAACTATTCCCAACCACGTGCTTCAGTTTGTGAATCTCTAGCAGAGCGTCGAGTTGTTCTTTGCAAGCTACATATTGTTCATTGTTATTTAGATTTGTGGTTATTGTTTGATAGTTTTGTTATTGTTCGTTTATAGATTTATTTATTTATTTATATTTATCTATTTTATATATATTTCATTCATATTATTTATTTAAACAAAACTTAAGTGCGACAATGTCAGAAAAACGACGCCGATCGCTGAGTGATGATTCACGAAGTGAAAATCCTTTGCGCCGAGGTGTGCCACTTAATAGTCAGGCATTGAAACTATTAAGGAGAACCAGGGAGTTCTTTGAACAGGAAAAGGAGTACGTGAAGCTTCACGGAAATCCCTCTATTCCTGCTGATAAAGCCGTACAACGAACTGCAGCAGCTCTTGGATTAAGCATGAGAACTGTTGTTCACAAAGGAGTGAAACTACAAGGGAAAGAGGACAAAATTCCTGAACCATCTGGAACACAACAGGTATTTCTATCAACTCCAGGGAAGAAAATAAAGCAGCCTCGTCCAGTCACAAATTTTGATGCTTTCCAATTAGACGCCATACGTAGACACATTTATGCCTATTATCATAGAAAGGAGTATCCGACCATACCAAAGCTTCTTATATTGTTTAGAGAAGCAGAGCTGTTCACTGGGGGCAAAACATCACTGAAAACGGTGCTGAAGGATATTGGCTTTCGGTACAAAAAACTGAATGGAAGGAAAGTGCTGCTGGAAAAGACACACATTGTAGTGGCGCGAAGCGTGTTTTTGCACAAAATTTTGGGCAAGGACCTCCATAAAATTGTGTGGCTGGACGAAATGTGGGTCAGTGCTGGAGAAGTTGTCACAAAATGCTGGACAGACGAGTCCTAACAGCTGTGGCCATCAGCCGACAGGGAAAGGAGCCCGGCTAATTGTGGCTCACGCTGGTTCTTCCGATGGGTTTATTGAAGACGGTCTACTGGTCTTCAAATTGAAGAAAACTGGAGATTACCACAAAGACATGGACCATTCTCGCTTCCTGGAGTGGTTCAGAAAGCTTCTGCAGCAACTGGACTGTCCAACAGTTATAGTGATGGACAACACACCGTATCACTCGGTAAAACTGGACAAGGCCCCTACCTCGAACGATAGAAAGGAGGTTATGGTAGAGTGACTAAACGCAAAGGGTGTTGCTGTAGACATGAGCATGACCAAGCTGCTTCTATATTCCCTGGTGAAAGAAAATAAGCCTATAACACCAACTTATGTCGCAGATGAATTAGCCAGGGAACTAGGTCATGAAGTGATTAGGTTACCGCCTTATCACTGCCACTTCAACCCTACCGAATTAGTGTGGAGCAACATTAAGGCTTATGTGAGGGAAAACAATAAGTTATTTACCATTACCGAGGTGGAAAGGCTTTTGCGGGAATGTGTGGCTACGGTGGACGCGGCTTCGTGGAAAAAGAAAGTGGATCATGTGCATAAGCTAATAAGAAAAGCACAAGAAATAGACAGAATTATTAGTGAGTGTGAACCATTGATGATATGCCTTGGTGAAGATGATGATGCTTCCGAGGATGACGATGATGACGACGACAACGAGGATTTGGATGGAATTGAGCCATTGCAGTTTTAAATGGGTGAGTGAAAATAACTTTGTTATGGCATGCTTATAATTTGTTTTATTTCTCCTCATTGTAGCAGGAAGTTTGTATTATTTTGTTTCTATATTGTCAAAAGTGCGTAATTTATTCTACATACGCTGCAATGTTTATGCAGAGTTATTCTCAATTAACAATAATAATACGAAATAGTTATTATTCATTGACGTTCGCTACTTATGTACACTTTTTGTATGCGGCTTAGACATGATAGAAATGAGAACAATCAGCTGCTGTTGTTGTTTACTAGCCACTCTGGCAACGTCGCAACCACAATGTAGCCAACCTTACGCAAAGCCACACGAACTGTCAAGTGCAACGTTACAGCGGCGGGGGTATAGTCATCACCTTCCTTTTCCCTGATTACCTATAACATGGATGCACTTTACTGTTAAATTAAGCGTTGAACCACGCTATGGATGCTCCGGACAGCCAGGCTTTGTTCACAAGACTGTGTGTATTCTTGAAGTTATAATGGGGAAAATCACAGAAGGCTTCAGAGAAAATTATTCATATATGATATTTTAAACAGAGAGATGTTTCAACACTGAAAACACACTTTATTGATTTCTAGTTCTCAAGTGGAGTATGGCTAATGCTGCAGCACTCTTAGCTCAGTGGTACAGTTAGCTTGCTGATCCTGAGGTTGCAATTTCCAATCTCCATGGAAATACTCAACTTTTTTCCCCCGTTTATTTGAAATACATGAGTAAAAATGTAACAGGTGTTCTTAATTTTTTATACATGTGGCATTTATTTAGTAGTCCATTATTCCAGTAGATGGCAACATTAACTTATCAGTCAGTCATGAGGAGGTTTCATACTCAGCCAATTTAATTTTATAACCACAAATTTCATCATTATTGTGCAATAATATTTGTAAGTAATACTATTTATCTACATTACAATAAAACAATTTATAAAAAATAAAAGATAACAATCCACTACGTAGAATCAAACTTCAGTTGCTTGTATTATAGAGTTAGCAAAAGGATACACAGAACTGCGTACTCACTCAAAGGGAGTTTGAAAACATTTAGGTGCTCAAGAGACCAGCCACTTTTAGTTTGACTGAGTGTACATGAAAGAAGTTTATCTTGTGCCAATGTGTTTGTTTCAATATTCAATTAAATCTCATTTATACTTTCTTTACGACGTAAGTTCCTTTTATACAATTAATTCAAGACGACCTTATCTATAAACATTTCTCACCAATCCCATTGCCCACTTTTATGTTCTGCTCAGTTTAATGCCCAAATAAATGAAATCATCTATTATATGAATTTCTTCCCCCACCAAAAGCCGTTTTTCTAATTTTCTCAATTTCTTTCTTTTTTGAACACTATTAGAATATATATAATAGTATTAGCCCTTTTTAATTGTTAAACTAGCGGAATACCCTGTATACCTGTTTCATTTTCTCATACCACTACTTACCGAGAGGAACTATAAGAAATCTGATGTAGTTTTGCCAATCTGGAGGTTTAAAAGACAACTGTTCCACGTAGTTACGCAGCACAGAGTTTATAAAGCTATCAGATCCTGCCAGCAGAATTTTGATTGGGGGCGGAGGCTTAGCGTTGCTGTTACAGCTGAAACCAAAGTTCACAATGAGTTAGACATAGCCGTGTACTGGACTAAGCATGAACGACAAGACAATTTTTAAATTGTGCTCACAATTTTTGTATCTTGCAGACAAGGCATGTGACTGCTGCTCGAACATCTGCCAAGCCTTGAGTACTGATGACCTTCTGATGCCGTTCCTGTAACTTGGATGCCAACAGGGATCCTTGAGGATCACCAACATTAACCAGCGTGAGATGTTCTGGTATTGAGCCATCTTCTATTGGCAGTAGCCTGGACAACTGGTCTATCACCTGCTTCCTTGGCACCTGCAACATTTTATACTCGGATAAGTACTAGCCCCTTTCCTAGCACTGTTAAATTCATGACCCATTATCTAAGCAACTATTTGACATATCAGACCGAAGGTTTTACAGCATGTAAAAGTTCATCCAATAAGTTTCTTTATTAAATAAGGTAGAATTATTTTCTTAATTATACACATTTTGATTAATGTTTATCAACAATTATTTTTTTATTAAAATAACTAACCATGCTGTTAATGCCAAAGTAGATGCATAATAGCACTTTAAGGCTGTTTTTATCACTCTAAAATTCAATTTAGCTAGCTTCAATACTTTCTGAGAAAATGGGTAATTTATACCAGAAAATGTCATTCACAGAATAAGTTGTTCAAAGCAAAAATGGAGAACACAAAGTCGCATATATTTGCAAGCAAAGAATCCACATGACTCAAGCACATAGAAGCTGCTGTACATCACGGCACGTAAATATACTGTAACAAATGAGAGCACCAGGTATTCTATACGCACGTAGGTGCTGGGTGTAGCACAAACATTACACTCAGAACAGAGTGCAACTGTTCCATGAAATCACAACTCAACTGCACTCAGCACTGTCCAAGTCCACTTAACTAACTGTCCAGGCAATAGTAACACCTCATGTAACACCCGCATACATAGCAAAATGTTCTAGAAAGGGAGGCTACTAGAACATGCCAAAATGAATGTTCTGGTATAGCAAAAACTACAGGGAAGTGGCACATAATGGGTTCGTGACTTGGCCAGTATTTGAAACCGGTCGAAGGCCATACCCAGGTGCCTTGATAGATTCCTTGCTGTTAGAATGCCAGCACACAGAAGCTTCATATATGATCCCTATGTGACAAACTCTTGTAGAGAAGCGAGACAGATTCTCTGCTGTTCGTGCGCCTCCCATCATAACCTGTGAATAGATTATGGGAAACGGGATGTGTTCTTGATAAGAAACCACAATGTATTTATACTGGAAAAACTTGACATCACTGGAGAAAAGTTAGAACAAAGTCCAAAGAAATCTCTGGGAAAGCTTGCACAGTAATCAACAATTTCACAAACCTTGGCTTGGAATGCCACTAAACTTTTAAAATTAAAACCCTAAAAGATAACTGTAGTTGAGGAACTGCAAGAACATGAGTAAAGTTAATTTGTGCAATTGGTTGTCGGTTTTATTTACACGGCCGTTTTAAAAGGTGTGAGAGGGTGTGGACATCATTTCCATCTTGTATGAGGTTAGCAAAGGACTATGAATATCCAACTAAACAGCATGCCGTAAGTACAAACAATTAAGTTTTACATGCCTAAGAACAGACATATGAACTCACAGTGACAGCAGCAAGTGCAAATGATGAACATACTCACCTCTCCTGAGTCTGCTGTGACCGGATTGGGACTCGTAACTGGAGGCTTCATTTCGCTGCTTAGTGTTTTTTCTGCTTGTTTCTTGGTCTTCCCTGCAGAAGTAGCTCGGTCACGTGCAAACAATCGGCTTTTCCGTTCCCTCTCTCCACTTTCCTGCTAAGCAATTCATTTGTTTAAGAAAAAGAACTGCTAAACTCAACACAAATGTTGCTTTTTGCCATTCTTGTTGTCACATGTTTGTTATGGTAAACAGAAAATATTTTACAAACAAATTATGTTACATCAATGTTATCACAACTGTTACAAATGCTTTTAGAGTCTGCAGATTTAATTTCTTCCAAGACTTAGTAATATTTAAAGAAGTTTGTGTACAGAGTATCATTTTGAAATATTAATTTTATTGATAGTTTTAATTAATTGTTTTTAACTTTTCTACAAACTACTCTTACAAAAGCTTATTTTTTATCTACTTCATGTTAATTAAAATAAACCTTTGCAGAAATAGTTTCTTTACATATTTCGTTATCTGAGAGACGGAGCTCAAATTGGGCACTTCCATGAGTGCTCGGGACAGCTAGGCTTTGTTCACAAGACTGCATATATTCTTGTAGTAGTTATAGTGGGGATCAGAAAAGTCTTCTGAGAAAATAATTCATATACAAGATTCATACAGATATATGCTTCAGAGTGTTTTAACACTGAACACTTGTAACCAAAACATACTTTATTGATTTATGGTTCCCAAGTGGAGTATGCGATGCTCTTAGCTCATGGTAGAGTTAGCTTGCAGTTCCTGAGGTTCAAACCTTCGTGCAGCTATTCAACTTCCCCCCCCTTTTATTTTAAGCACATGAGTAAAAATATAGGCCCGACACCAATATGCAAAACGGGAAAGTGAAGAAGAGTAAAAATATAACAGATTATCTTCATTTTTTGTCTATGTGGCATTTATTTATTAATCCGTCATACCAGTAACTGGGAAAAATAACTTTATTTATCAGTCAGGATGAGGTTCCATAATCAATTTAACTTTATAATCACAAATTGCACCATTATTATAATTATATGTGTAAGTGAAATAAGTATCACAAGTAATATTATTTAATTATATTATAGTAAAACGAGTTGTAAAAAATAAAAGATAATAAACTACTACGGAAAATATAACTCGAGCTGCTTGGTAGAAATTAAGTAGCTTAACCACTGTTCCACGCCAAACATCGTACCCAAATAAGTGCCTTGTGGCTAGCCAAAGCAGCACACACAAGTTGACGATTGGAAGGGGCAGCTCAAGAGACTGGCCACTTTTAGTTTGACTGGGTACACAAGATACACACAGAAAACAAAACTGATATGCCTTCCTTGAAATTAATGCTTTTCCATAACATCACAAGAAATAACTGAATAACTATGGCATGTAAAAACATGACAAAAGTATTCATAAATTGAAACCAATAACAATGGATATCTCCAAAATGGCTTACGCCACAAAAAGAGTTTATTTGGAATAAATTGTGTGTTTAAAAGAGATCTACATTTTTGTGCAGAAAGTTATGATTTACCCATTAAGTAAAATTATACAAAATTCCCTCCAAATGAAGAGACTTCACAGGCTGTTCCCACAAAATTCAAGATATACATTTTATTTGTCATGTAAATATCTCAAATATATGGCATTGTAATCCAAATCATTATAGCTGTTTGTTAAGAAAATCAATAATTTTGAAACATTTTCCATATATATACATTGTATTCACTCTTAGGTTGATCCGCAGCAAAACAAACCCACAATACCAGTGCGCCATGGCACCACAGAGTAGCAATGCACACAGCAGAGTAGTTCCATGCTAATAATCTAAATTTCAGAATGAATTTATCCTTAGATAGTATAATATTCTATACAAATACGTAAGAGTTTAATTAAAGTTTATTTATACCGTTAAACAGAGCTACAAGTCCCAACATGCAATTCGTATTAGTCACCTATTGTTTACAGCCAGAAACAGCAGTTTCTGTGTAGTATCATGGCGAACGGCGAATTTGCTCTTGTGTCTTTGTCGATTTACATAAAGCATAATCCAGGCAAACCATGGTGAAAAAACAATAGTGTTGAATGTTTACTATAAATTATGTGAGAAATATCCAACACTTCCTGTGAAAGAAGCAGTGAAATGAACTTCTGAGTTCACCGGTGTTTGAGTTAGTGCTTGTAAAGAAAAACCTGAAATGGGAAAAATGTTACACCCGGAAATAAAAGAAAGCTTGTGAAATACGCGATGCAAGAGTCTGACGATTTTGTGAAGAATGCAGTTCGTGTAACAGGTGCACAATTTCTTTTTTAAATACGAGCCGCCAACAGTTGATAAAATGCCCCTTCCAGAGAGCAATAATGTAAGTTATATCATGCCTGTTACTTTCTTTTACAATTAACTGTTATTATATGTGCAAACATTTATTTTGTTGTAACTACCAATCTTATCCTTTAACCCCTAACAGAATGTGCTAGTCACTGTTTAAGTTGTCGGAATAAGGGTTCTAATCTTTCACGTGCTGCATGATAGTCTTGAAAGTATGACAGTATTTCTGGGTTAATGGCGGAAGGATACATTATAACAGTGCACTGGTCACCTGGGTTTTGTTTTGGCACGGATCAACGTAAGAGTGAATACAGTCTAGGTACTTTGAAAATCTTCATGTTGCATATTTGTAGGACACTTAACTTGGTATTTATCTAGCATTTTGGTTTTGAGTTATGCGGATCTCTCTCTCACACAAAAGACCCTTTTCTAAAAATGTTTAGGGGATTAGGGTGTCCTCAAAACATGCCACAATACCACATTTTTGGGTGGAATACAGTACTTCCTCTATCTACTAGTTATGTGCTAGAGTAAAAATGCTCCAAGGGTTCCAGACTTAAATGTGAAAAGTTGGTACTCATTCGACCGTCTCCCAATAATACTAGCATACATTTTATAATGGTTTAAATGTTGAAAAGAGAGTACTAACCTTGTTCTTCTCATCCAAACTTTTGGGTGGGGAGGAGGCAGCTGGTTGCTGTGGGTCACTGTGTTCGTGATCAGTCCAGTTCTCCGGATGCGAATCTGAATCTGCCTTCTTAGAACTTTCGTCACTCAGCCTGTCTGTTCCCTTCTCTGCATGTAACACAACATCACCTGTATACTCTACTTAAAATGTTACCCATGAAAATCAGAAAAGTTGCTTAAACTACATATAGAAGCTTTATTTCAGAATTAGCAAAATACACAGCTCTGCTTGCATTAAGTATAGAAATTCTTCCCCCTTTCTCCTCCACCACCTTCCTTTCTTTGTACAGAATAAATGTCATGTGATACTTTATAAATACAAATAAAATGTGACTTTTATTATTATTTAAAATAATATTCATTTTATTAATTAAAAATAAAACTTAAGTAACCGAGTTGTTGTTCTTGCTACGTACTACAAACTATGCAGTTTCCCCTATCAACAGAAACTGACAAAAGATCCTGAAGTATACCACATCAAACTTATTTATGTACACTTTAAGCAGAAAGCATAATTGCCAACTTCTTGAAACTGACATCCAAAAAGATTTATCGCTCAACAAAGTGTATTAATTTCGCAATGGCATGAAATACACAATGCTAAAATATTCAGTGTGGTAAATGTACAAAAATTCCATGTAAAATAAATGAAAATGCCATTTTACAAGAATGCTTAAAGATCTGGTAGTACTCCTTCTGAAATTCCTAATTGTACCACAATAAATGCATATTAAAGGAAAGAACATCACTTCTTAGGCTATACACAGACTTCTAGTCCATATTTTATACTTAATAACATGAACTATAAACAAAAAACTGTCACAAAAAATAGGAAACTTAAACAATATATGTAAGGCAGCTAACTTTACTATTCAAGTCATCCATTAAGGAATGTTTGTGTCCTGGTAACTAGACGTCATGCACAAAATGCATTTTGTTGCAACCCAGTGACCATGATCATGAAGGATAGACACACGCACATAGGTTCTGGTCTATCATAGCACTGTATACCATTTACTAGAGGTCACTAGTGGTGCTATACATTTTGTTACAGCCCAGTGAAGAGGGAATATGATCATGATGGATAGACACACAGATAAGCTCTGGTCTATCATAGCACTGTATACCATTTACTAGAGGTCACTAGTGGTGCTATACATTTTGTTACAGCCCAGTGAAGAGGGAATATGATCATGATGGATAGACACACAGATAAGCTCTGGTCTATCATAGTACTGTATACCATTTACTAGAAGTTACTAGTGGTGCTATACATTTTGTTGTAGCCCAGTGAAGGGGGAACATGATAATGATGAAGGATAGACACACAGATAAGCTCTGGTCTATCATAGCACTGTATACCATTTACTAGAAGTTACTAGTGGTACTATACATTTTGTTACAGCCCAGTGAAGGGGGAACATGATAATGATGAAGGATAGACACACAGATAAGCTCTAGTCTATCATAGCACTGTATACCATTTACTAGAAGTTACTAGTGGTACTATACATTTTGTTACAGCCCAGTGAAGGGGGAACATGATCATGATGAAGGATAGACACACAGATAAGCTCTGGTCTATCATAGCACTGTATACCATTTACTAGAAGTTACTAGTGGTACTATACATTTTGTTACAGCCCAGTGAAGGGGGAACATGATCATGATGAAGGATAGACACACAGATAAGCTCTGGTCTACCATAGCACTGTATACCATTTACTAGAGGTTACTAGTGGTACTATACATTTTGTTACAGCCCAGTGAAGGGAGACCATGATCATGATGAGAGATAGACACACAGATAACCTCTAGTCTATCATAGCACTGTATAACATTTACTAGAGGTTACTAGTGGTACTATACATTTTGTTACAGCCCAGTGAAGAGGGAACATGATCATGATGAAGGATAGACACACAGATAAGCTCTGGTCTACCATAGCATTGTATACCATTTACTAGAGGTTACTAGTGGTACTATACATTTTGTTACAGCCCAGTGAAGGGGGAACATGATCATGATGAAGGATAGACACACAGATAATCTCTAGTCTATCATAGCACTGTATTACATTTACTAGAGGTTACTAGTGGTACTATACATTTTGTTACAGCCCAGTGAAGAGGGAACATGATCATGATGAAGGATAGACACACAGATAAGCTCTGGTCTACCATAGCACTGTATACCATTTACTAGAGGTTACTAGTGGTACTATATATTTTGTTACAGCCCAGTGAACAGGGACCATTATCATGATGAAGGATAGACACACAGATAAGCTCTGGTCTATCATAGCACTGTATACCATTTACTAGAGGTCACTAGTGGTGCTATACATTTTGTTACAGCCCAGTGAAGAGGGAACATGATCATGATGATGGATAGACACACAGATAAGCTCTGGTCTATCATGGCACTGTATACCATTTACTAGAGGTCACTAGTGCTGCTATACATTTTGTTGCAGCCCAGTGAAGGGGGAACATGATCATGATGATGGATAGACACACAGATAAACTCTGTTCTATCATGGCACTGTATACCATTTACTAGAGGTCACTAGTGGTGCTATGCATTTTGTTACAGCCCAGTGAAGAGGGAACATGATCATGATGATGGATAAACACACAGATAAACTCTGTTCTATCATGGCACTGTATACCATTTACTAGAGGTCACTAGTGATGCTATACATTTTGTTACAGCCCAGTGAAGAGGGACCATGATCATGATAAAGGATAGACACACAGATAAGCTCTGGTCTATCATAGCACTGTATACCATTTACTAGAGGTCACTAGTGGTGCTATACATTTTGTTGAAGCCCAGTGAAGGGGGACCATGATCATGATGATGGATAGACACACAGATAAGCTCTGGTCTATCATAGCACTGTACATTTACTAGAGGTCACTAGTGGTGCTAGACATTTTGTTGCAGCCCAGTGAAGAGGGACGATGATCATGATGAAGGATAGACACACAGATAAGCTCTAGTCTATCATGGCACTGTATACCATTTACTAGAGGTCACTAGTGGTGCTATACATTTTGTTGGAGCCTAGTGAAAGTGGACCATGATTGTGATGTAGGATAGACACACAGATAAGGTCTGGTCTATCATAACATTGTATACCATTCAGTCTGTAATCCTAAGTTATAATATAATGCAATAAAATTTAATGCTTTGTTATGTCCATGGTGAAAATCTGTAACAGTTTGAATCTATCCACAAAACTATAAAAATACTTTCTTTCGTGTCAAGTTATAAAAAGGCCTTTGCTCCTGTACATTTTACAGGTAAACTGTATGTTTTCTATAGATTCTTCTTTTTGAGGGGATGTTGATTAATCTTATGTAATAAGCTAACAAAAAGAAGTTGCTGATTGTCAGGTTTGAGGCTGTTGCTTTTTATATAATATCTGCAATAATTTTGACTTGTCCTGAATATTGACAAATTGTAAACCATATCTGAACAGTTTTCTTGGAATACTGCAAACATCTCTATGCCAGGATTTGAACATTAAATAAAAGGTTCCAGGGGTGTACACTATGTTACTCTTATATAAATCTGGCAGAAAAGATAATAGTGGGTTTCCCATTGCTGGAAGAACTTGCCACTGTTCTATTCGTAAGTAGGATATAGACTACATCCTACCACTGTATTAATCCATATTTTAGGTGTGAAATCAGCTTGTGAATTATTGTATATATGCGAATAATCCCGTATGTTTTTTTCCAAAATTAAACAGCAAATAGATGGGTGACAGTATTATTTGCATAAGGTTTGGTACCACTACTGACACAGCAAAATTCAAAAGTTGGCATTCTTCCATCACAAGCGAGAACCAAGTGCAAAGACTGCATCTCAAAGCCAGTATGAGCTGAAGTGAAAACAAGTGTTCAGGATAGCTGGTGTAAAACAAACTGACATCATTGAAGAGGCAGTCATGTCGCTGGATGAAAATATCACGTGGATGATCATAACTGGCAAACAAAAACAAGCTCGTTTGAGCACCTGCAAATGGATGAAACATGCATGGGACTCAATTTCTCCAACATTGGTAGAAAGAGGTTTCAAGAAGTATGGAATTTTTAATTTTGTTGATGGAACAGATGATGATATGCTATGGGAGGGCAGAGTTTGTGATATTGGCGATGACGACCACTCTGCATTCACTAATGATGAATAGAGGTATTGCAGTCTTTAATGCTTTCAATATAAATATTTAATAGAGCTGTACAATTTATTCTGGGGAACAAAACTGTAATGTCAAAGGAAATCAGTGCATCTTTTGTTGAAACTAATGTGTGTTTATTTTACCTGATAGCAAAAATAATACTAGGTTTCAAATTTCTGCAATGAACTAAACCTGTTAACCATATGCTTATTTGTATGGAGGGGGGATATCAAAGTTACTGGTCTCATACTGCCTCCCAATTTATGTATTTATTTTTAGTTTATTTATTTATTTCACAATTTGCCCTAAAATGAGTTAGACCTCTGCCCAGGGCAGTACATATACAATTTTTATGGTAACATATAAATGAAGCTTACAGCATACATTTGTAGCAATACAATTTTGACTCGTGCAAGTACTATTCTACTGTAGCGAGTTTTATTAGAAATATATCCTTTTAATATACAATAAAATTTTTGTCTAAACATAACCTAAATATAGCTTTAATTTCTTTTAAATATATGCAGCTTTGGTAAATTTTTATTTTACTTGGCAGTTGTGTATAATACTGGTCAAATGCCATATTTGGTGTTATTAATTGGATATTCTTTTGTTATCTCGTACTATGATAATGGATTTGATTATATATATATATATATATTTTAATATTAACGTTTTATTTAGTGATTTTATTTATAACTTTATACATAAAACCTGTTCGAGTTTTATTCTGACATTTAAGACTGGGATTTGTTTGGGGGTTTATATGATATCCCATAATGCCTAAGATTCTGAATAGGACTAAGGTGTTAGTTTTGATTTTGAGTTTTTCTTGTTGCAGTATTGCGACTTTGACTTTATTGTATTTTGTGAGGCAGGATTTCAATACTTCACTGCAACTTCCTGTAACTTGTTTACCCTATTGAAGTATGTTTTATTTACTTTAATGGTAGCTTTTGTGTGTTTTAATTTGTGAAGATATCTTAAAGGATGCCCAGACAAACATGGCACTTGCAAATGGACCCAAAAGGTTTTTAAAGTCTCAATCCATGACAATAAATTTAATAGTCACATAATGAAACAGTATAAAATATGTTTAAAATTGTTTTCAGTCATTTTTGAGGAATACAGAGCATTAATTGCTTTAGTACTCTTAATAGTATTTATATTAATACAGCAACAACACACTGGGATGGGAATTTCAAGAACTAGAAATACAAAAATATTTAGTGAGATCTTTGGTTTTCTATACACAGATGAAAGAACATGACAAATAAAGCGGAGCAAGAAAGTATTGCATGGGTAAGAGCAGGAGTTTAGAGGTTAAAACGCTTAAGGAAGGGTATTCCACAAACTCAATGTCCTAAATGATGTTGAATGTTCCTTTAAAAGTAACAAACCAAAACTTGAAGAGAACAGTTTATTACAAGAAATGGTTTAAGATTGAAATATTGCTGTAATTGAAATGTTTCACAAAGATAGTACGGCAATATTTGAACAAAGTGAAGAATAAATGCATCTGCACAAAATACATACTGGAATAAAGAAATACATTAATTACTATTAAGCACAGTATTTGTAAATCAAGAATATGATTGGTAAAGAATTGACGCTGAATGCTGGTCATATTCAACAGTACATTGCTTAACAAAAAGAAAAGAAAGAAGAAAAAAAATGAAGAAATAAACACAATATTTAATTTCATTATCACAGATTTCCTCATTTCTGTCAGCACCCTCAATAAAAAAATCTGATGCGTTACATTCACTGACTTTCTCCACCCTCTTATTACTTATTAGTGGGTTATTCAAAATATTCTTATGAAAGTTTATTTTTCTATCTACTTCATTTTAATAGAGACAAACCTTTCCAGAAACTATACATTTTATTATAGATACAAAGGGAGTAGTGATAGTCAAATGTTCTAGGAGTGGATGCTACATGCTGACTTTAAAATTCCATACTCTTTCCATGACATTCGCAAGAAACAACAGAAAATCAACAGAACTTTAAAAAGAATTACTTAGGTATTGAACAATTCGAATCATTAACAACATATATGAGTCATTCCACATTAAACCGAACACACATAAAACATCACCTTCTCTGAATTTTAGTTTACATGTTCCACACACAAAATAAATGGACATGTATTTTATTTTTGCGGAAAATCATATTATTTTAGGAACATTTTTCTTATGCGTGCACAATGTTACATAAAAGCAATTGAGGCAGTATTTTAATACCTGAATAATTTCAATTGTTATTTATAATAGATAAATTCAATAACAGCTCGCCTTGAAAACAACCGGACGGAGACCGGGAGATCCGTGGTTCAAATCCCGGCTATGGCATTGAATTTTTCAGTCATCTGATTCTACCTTTCCAACCCTGTCCAACACACGGCTTGTGTGAAAGAACAATTAATTCCATTGAAAACAATATGTATGTAATAATTATTTCAATTGTATATAAGTCATTTCAAATGCTTATTTTTATTGTAAATATGTTTTATGAATGTTATGTGAACACATTATATATTCTAATAATGCAAGAACTATGAGAATAGTAAATTTTACATTGCTAACAATGAGTAATAATGAGGTAATTGTGTTTGGAATTTAAAAATGTACTGGTCATGATTAGAACGACGATGACATAGTTTCAAAGACAGTTTTTAAAATTAGCCAATCAACAGCAAAGAAAAGTTTTAAATTAGCCAATCATAGACTTGCATTACCTAAGCTTAAGGTTTTGACCGTTGAGGTTATTCAGTCCTGGCAAGACGTGGTAGTGTGTAGATGGAAAAATGTGTTCTCTACGGGCGTTTAGTAAAAACAGATATACACGTTAAGTGAGTGTATAAAACTTTCTCACAGTTCTTTTAAAAGTGTAGTGGTTTATAAATATGTGCAAGAAGTTAAAATAAAAGTGAAAATTTAAAAGTTTAATTCTGTGACGTCTACAATAATTGTCATTACCACACCCTGCATAAGAATCCTGACTCTAAATTAAGACTGACGCAGCCGAGGCAGATTCAAACAGTAATATTACGTAAGCATTAAATTCAAACTGACGCTCAAAACAACTATTAATACATAACAACTCTTCAAGTTTACGTAACATATTACGCAACAACAGCAAACATAATCTCCAACTCTGCGTAAACGCTTATTATGTAACCAGCATCAATAAAGCATCTTCCAACTACCAACATTTATAACTTCTTCAAATTAGTGCACATATGTGGGGCTAACTCAAAAAGCAACTAAAAATACTCCATAACCAAACCCACTTCTTCAAATTGGCTCCCATATGTGGGGCAGTTAAACATAAAGCATTTTAAGAAAATACCTTCTTCACAATTTATTCTCAGAACAAGGAATGGTCAGGGATAAAAACAGTATATTGTTTTGTAGATAAAAAATATTGTTGTTTTCCTTATTCAAAATACTATTTATTTGAAATAAAAAACAATCACTTTTTAAAGTATTAATATTTTAAACCACAATATCATATTTAACCTAATATTAAAATCTGGAAAAAATACAGAAAGAATCTGTGATATATTTTGTTTTAAACCTGTTAATATCAGAATGGGATCTTCCTTAGAAGTAGACTTTTAAACAGTTTATTTATGTTACAGTGTAGGGTTTTAGAACATAGACTGCTGACTGAGAGCTTTACACCACAGTAGCAGGCCACGTCAGCCAATGTGTTATACAATATGAACATGATAGGCCATCACTTCCAGTGTTCGGTGTAACTTAGCAACTGGAATCTAATATTTCATGAAGCCTCTCTCCGCTGTTTCATTTTAAATGTTACTTTGTGTTCAGCTTTTTACGTTAGAGGCTCATTCTTAGCTCTGTGATTTCTGAAAGTACACGCTGAGTGAACTGAAGAAATGTAGCTAAGACTATTGCTTCAGTCCATTTAATGCTTCCAAGCATAACACAAGGCAGAAATCATTAAGCTTAGTTACAAGCAATATGCTTAAAAACTTTAAAATGGAGAACTTAACTTTGTCACCAGACTTAAAATTATGCGATGCATGTCAAAAAAAAAGCCCAAGTACCACCCACTATAACAGTGATTGTGTGCTACAAAGTGCCAATGCCATGAATAATCCAGAAGTGTTTACGAAGGCTTCCACGGCCGGAGTCCATTATTGTTCTAGGCAACCAAAGCCTTTATGACGTGGCCTACACCGGAAGAGCCTAGAACAATAATCCAGAAGTGGTTTTGAACATAGTGACCATATTAAGGCAAAATACAGCAATGCAAAAGGGATCCCTGGTACCTTAGAGCTAAATTCATTTATTCCATCAACCAATAATGCAATAATAACCAGATGGTATTCATTTGAGCCTGAAGGGGAAAAAGTGCACATTTAAATTATAATTAAGTTGCCTCCCATTGGATAAGATTGAAAGTTCAAATGTTTCTCAACTGCATAGTTACATGTGAACAATAATTGACAAGGCATCCCATGACAGACTGTTGCTGCTCTCCAGCTGGAAACCTGCTACACACCACTTTCTACGCTATTTTATTTAAAATTAAGTACACAGGATCCCATCTTTGTTTTATGCAACTTTATACAAAAAAATACAAGGAATTTATCTATAATTTTTATGGAAATTTAAACA
Source organism: Deroplatys truncata (assembly GCA_030765065.1). Taxonomy (NCBI): domain Eukaryota; kingdom Metazoa; phylum Arthropoda; class Insecta; order Mantodea; family Mantidae; genus Deroplatys; species Deroplatys truncata. Next base: position 8,563,376 of record CM060985.1, on the reverse strand, counting down.
TGCAGGTTAATAGGGTATATAGTTTTTAAATGTTTGGATTTTAAAAATTGATGTAAATAATTAATTATAATGAATATTAAGTAAAACATTACATATTAAGCTTTGCATTACACTTTATAACATAATTTTATCACTTATCGCCTGTGAGATATTCTAGTTTAAAGGTAGAGAAGTGTGCCACTTTTCACAAGTTGAATTGCACAATATTTTTTAAGATATTGCGATTTAAAACAAATAAGAATTTAAAACATAATTCACTTTGCATTGATAATCCATGGAAAAAATTTGAAGTGAATCAGAGACGTGAAGGTCAAATTTTGTGAAAATTTGTGTGACCTGACGTGGAATGACTCATATCTCGAATATGGCTGATGCCACAAAAAACCTATTTGAAATAAGTTGTGTGTTTTAAAAAGATCTACGTTTTTGTCTATTTACCAGTTATATAAAATTATACAAAACTCCTTCCAAATGAAGAGAACTTCACAGATTATTTCCAGAAAATTCATGATATAATTATATTTTATTTGTCATGTAAATATTTTTAATAAATGGAATTTTAATCAAAATTGTTACAGCCATTTTTTAGAAAATAAAAATTCGAAAAATGTTCCATGTAAAAGGTAGTTTGGGTTGGGGGAATTTTCTTGAAAATCGTGTCGCATCTTTGGAAGGTAAAATACCAAGTTTGTTTGAATTAACGGGCCAGTGGTTGGGACACTGCATCATATACTTTAGTACTTACTTGTGCATGTTTCAGGAATGGTTTAATTCCCATCTTCAGCATTTGTCCGACTGGCTAGCTTGGTTATTGTTTGGTGCATATGTGTCGAGTACCAATACCAAGCTTAGTATTTATCCGCCTTTTTGCTTTTGAGTTATCTGTTCACTGACACACACACATGCACAAAGACTTTTTCTAAAAATGCTTCTTTTTTTTTATTTAAGGTGGCTCAAAATATGTATTTCTGATGAAATCTCTGTATCAATTTTTGAGTGGAATGCAATACCTTCTCTACTTACTATGTGGTAGAGAAAGTAAAAATTTGGTGTGCATCCATCATACACTTCATTTAGATTTATTCTAATCTAGTAGTTATTCACATGAAACTTCATTTTTATTTCATTACTTCCTATTAGCATGAATATTTCCAAGAAATAATTTCAAATAATTAATACCACGATTAAAAAGTAGGTCAATGTAATTATGTTAGCTACTGAGAAACAAAGCAAGTAAACACTACCAGTTACGATAACTGGTGAATAATAATATAGTGAATAGTTACCTTGTGTAACTAGCTGCAGTTCCAGTTGCCACATCATCATCTGCTGCTCTCTAGTGACAGTTTGAAGAAACAAGTAATTACATCCCTCTCCTTGGGAATTCCAAATTTTGTTACTTGATGGTTATTTTTTCCTTACAGTTAATTCCCCATGTTGGTCTATGCCCTTCAGTAGTCATATCGTTTTGAATGTTGTGTTCTAAAAATGTGATCCTTTTGCAGATTTGTCCACTTGTTTGTATATAATATTTCTAAGGTGTTCTTTTAGCTTTCCCTTTACTACAATCTACGCAATACCTCATCTATTTTCCAGAGGAATTTTTTCTTAGTTTGATTTCAATGGAGCATCTATTGTATGGTGCTAGTGTGATGCTGGATTCATTGAAGGAATTTCCTGTCGGCCCATGGCTGTTATATGATTTTCTTGAAGGCCTTGTCTTCCTTAATCGTATCTGTCTTGTTTGGCTACTTTCTTGTCCAGCAAGTCTCTCTCATATGCATTGTAATTTTCATGATTTTTTGCTACTCTTTACTACACTCAGAGCTATTTAGGGGGAAATTTATAAGTCTATATTGTGTCTTGTCCCTGTTGCTGTTTAAATCTGATTCAACTTTCACTTGATGTCGCATCAAGAACATTCATTGTTGCATACTCAACTAACTGATTGCTCTCATGACAACACTCGCTTATATAGCCAATGGAATCCTCCACAAAACATTCTAGAACTATCTGGACATATGTTCTGTAGGCAGGGGGGAAAGAAACTTTTAGAAGATTCCGGTTATCTGCTGATGAAGCTTCTGGGCAAGAGTGTGACTTATCTCTGTTTATCTTTGACTGCCACCTCCCACTTACCTTAGGCCATAGCCACTGTAGCACACAATGTTAAACTATTTATGTGGTGTTGGATTATAGCCATTTGCCTTGGTGAGATTCTCTTCTGTTTCCTGTGTATACCAAATTCAATTTTCCCATTGCAGTTAAATAATTTAAGGTTGAGGAATGGAAAGCATTGGTCAGTTTCTACTTCTAATCTAAAGTTTATGTCTTGGTTCTGTAAGTTTAACATCTTCTTGTACCAGTGCAAGTATGTTGTACACATTGTTTTACCAGCATTTGACCAACCGTGGGAATGCCTTCTTAATTTGAACTTCCATGCAATTCATAAACAGACTTGCTAGAAATGGATTAGTTGCTTCCTCCAACTGCCACAAGAGGGGATGATGTGGCAATCAGAACCTAGCTGAAGATGCGGTAACTACCCCAAAAACACAAGCTAAACGAGTAGTGTTAGTGAAGTTTGTGTATTTGAAGCTGTAGTTGGTCTGCACTCTATGATGCTGGTACTCAAGAATATGTTCAAACGCGGCAATGATGTTTACAACACTCCCAGCTTACTGGCAGGGAAACAAACAACACTAGAATTGGATCCAGTCCCTTTGTTATTATACAGCAATTGTGATAAAAAAGGTCCATAATGCTCAGATATTTTAGCTAAAAGCTACTCTTTAATTTAAGTATAAAATAAAATGTTATGCTTTTTAAATAAAATGTTAACTTAGATATATTGGGGGGAGGTGCCCTCCAACAACTTACATCTATTACTTTTATGTAACATATTTCAATAAGGAATATATGTGATTTTTTCTTGCCATTTTTTATTAGAGTTTAAACAAGAACCTTGTAAAATACAAGTATTGTGTCTACAATGGTAAACAAAAAATTCAAATTTACAAACCAAACATAAAACAAAATGTAAATCTTTGGCAACACTCACCATTTAATTTCCCCTTAAAAATGTTTAATCTAGCTAGATTAAAATGTAGTACTTAGTGGAGAAAGAAACCCAGGCAAACGCATGCAAAAACCTTACACCACACAGCAACTGTTTCCAATGAGACTGTACAAATACATTAATAATGTATCAGCCACTGTTGTTGGTTCCATTATGATTGTATTCTGCTTCTAATAGTAATAAGAATTAAATAATGGGTTTGTAGCAGTTATACCTTTTTCACTATAACTTGAAAGGAGAACAAAACTTAAATGTATTACTCCGCTGGGCACATGGCACCACCATGTGGAGGATGATGGGAACTAAGTACCCGTGAGAGGAAATTACTTCAGACAGAATGTGAATACAGTATATCGCGCAGCTTGGGAATCATTAGCTTTTAAACATTGTATGTCTTGTTCCTATATTTTACCTTATAACACACAATACTAGAGTAGACAAATAAAAGTTGTACCTGAACAGTTCGGCATCTGTGATTAAAGGTACTGGATTAAACTGTTCTTAAATCATTCATTTAATGACTAATATCACTGTACCACTTTTGCTTTAACATTTTATAGGTCAACAAGTTAAGAAAATGATTACCACTATAGGTTAAAAAAACCACAGAAAACAAACGCAACCCAACAATTCTGCATCACTAACAAAGAAGGTCAACTATTGCTAACAATATTCATTGTCGATTAAAGGTGCGTACGTTTCATAGAATTTGTTAAAAGCATTTAATGCAATTGTCTTCTTTCCATTTCCCGCGTTTATGTTTTCCACAGTGGCAGAAGATTGTCACCGTGACACTCATTTTCTCAACATGCTGCAAAAGTATAGTAGCGGCTTATCCGGAAACCAGAATGAATTGCAACGCCTGCGCATAGCCTCTTAAACCCTCTGCTATAACGGTTGGTTTATTTAGTTATAGGTGAATCTGGACAAACACACATTATTTCATAAATTCAGCTGTTACAATAATGGGTTTTTTAAATTTCTCTGCACAAGAATACCCACAAAATGCTACGATCTGAACTGAACTGTTTTATGTAGAGGAAGAGATGACATACTAAGCGGGAAAAGTTGTAGTTTGGCCATCAGCCAATGAGCTGCTCTCTTGTCACGTGGTTTTGTTTACGACTCCTTTAAATTTAAAGTGAAACCACTTTAGGTTTGTATTTCTTTTGCATGGCAAAGTTTCAAAGTTTTTAGCTTCCGTTCAGAAATATTCAGCTGCAACCTGAATTCTAAGGTTCTTTCTCTTAACTATCCTTGGTTTTTTACAGATCTGAAATGTGACGAGAAGTTAAGCCTGGTTCACAACAACTGAGAACGACAATGGCAAAATTGAAATACATGTATTTTAATGGGAGCCTTCCCGGGCCCTAGGAGCAGGAAAGAAGACCTGCCTAAGTTTTAACTTTCTCATTCTCGGGCACAGCATATTATACTCTTAGCTGTAGAGATTATTCTAGGTGGCTGTGACATGAAACAGCGCTCCCTATAGTACCAAGCTGAAAACATGAAACTGGAAGAATACTTCCTAACCTCAAATCCTGACTCACACAGATCCATTAAGCATTGGTTCTTCTAGTGAAAGGACCATTTGTAGCTTGTTTATATGCAACATAAAACAGGTCATTGTCTCAAAAGCAACAAAGAGCAATAAACAACTTTAATTTATGCCATTAAATACAGAAATGAAAGCTTGGTACAGCTAGAGAAATCGCAAATGTAGTGGATATGCATTTCGATAATGTTTAACTCTATTTGACGCTGCCTAACCCGCATTATGCTGGCTAAATTGGAAGCAAGTGAAAAAATATCATTGGTTAAGTTAAAAACAAATGAAATCCCAATATGCAAAACTGACTTTCCACTTTGTGATCAATATGCATTCCCATTCTCATTACTGGGCTGTTTGAACCATAATCGTGTATTGCTTTCCACTGTTGTTCCTGTTTTGGTTACCGTTCCTTGAGCTATTGTGAACTGCCCTTAAGGTTCTTTCTCTTGAACTATTGTTAATTTTATACAGGTTTGAAATGTGATAAGTTATCTTCAAACTCCTGTATACAAAATCACAATTCCACATTTGTAGCAGTTGCCAAGACATTTCAAGCATATAAAGTGACCCACAATAGCATAGCACTCTGCAATCCCATATGACCATTGCAAGCTTTATGTTATTCTACATTCACAATACATTTTCATAATAAGCATTATGAGGATGGTTCAGGTTTTCAGCCTGACACACAGATGGTGCTGACAGTATCAAATAGCAAGGATAGTATCAAGTATGCCACAACATGCAATTTTATAGAGGCGCTTTTGTTAGTTTGCTTGTATTAGTGCTACAAAAGAAACAAGTTCACATATCTTCTGAAAATGGACCCACAGTGATTAAATACTTCATATTAAAAGATTAAATTAATAATATTATTAATTCCAGGCCAAATGCAAAAGGAACCAAATTCCTCTTCACCATCATTTTCTATGATGAATTCTCATTAGATCATGTCTGGAACATTTACACATGAGGAAAGTCGCAATGCAATGGGTGCCAGGTTTGTTTGCCGCCAGTCAAACACACATGCCTATGAACATCATGGATTCACCATCACACACCAGCAGTATAAACAATGGCTGCAAGAGAGTGAAAGCGTTCCACAAAAGGCCAAGTGTGTTCCTACAGCAGGAAAGGCCACTATTTTCTGGAATGCCCAAGATGTGGTGTTGGTAGATTACCTGGAAAAGGGCAAAAGCATCAACAGAAAGTACCACGCAGTTTTGCTGGAACCGGTGAAGGATGCTGTGAAGGCCAATCATCCACAATTGTTACAGAAGAAAGTTCTTTTCCACCAAGACAATGCACCAGCACACATTTCTTCAATTGTGATCACAAAGTTACATGACTTGCGCTTTGAAACTATTGCCTCATGCACCATATTCACCAGGTTTGGCTCCCAGGAATCTTCTCCTCTTCCCATATCTGAAGAAATGAGTCAATGGACAGAGGTTTACCTCAGATGAGATCATTAGTCACACATTACCTTATTTTGCAGAGTGGGACACATCATTTTATACTGCGCCAAATAAAAATACTGGTTAACTTGTAACAAACTTTTATTTATTTGGTGAAATGCATTATAAGCCTCGCTTTGCAATTCTGACTAACAAATTGCTTGTACTCACTCACAACTGAGACTCATTTACTTCTTGCTATCTTTTTATACTCCCATGTTGCTAGGAAGACCAGTAATACAATCTTCCAGAATGCAGATGGCGAACTTTCTCGAAGAGTAGCCAGTCAAAGCCTCTTTCATTGCTTGGCCGACTACCATACTGGTTTACTTTTTGGAATCTCTCATGCTCAAAGCCTTCATTGGGTTTGGCTACAATACTGAAGGTATAAATAAGTTAAGAATGGTTGAAAAATTCTTCCTCAGGGTTAAAGCCTTCTGAACAACATAACCAGCTATGTTAATATTTTACAGCTGACCAAATTCCCAGCATTTAGTGACAGATAAGAAGTTGTCAGTTTACAAATATATATAACTAACCTCACTACATCATATGAATGTTATTGTCATGCATGCTTCATGAAAGCACTGTACAAACCTTAATGCTTATAAGCAAATACCATGCAAATTCCCATAATTGATCCAGCTTTAGAACTGCAATTGGTGTAAACAAAACACTTTATATGCCTCTTATGAGCTGTATTCAAAAAAGATTTAAGTTTTGCTATAAATCTGTATTTCTCATTTTACAACATTTAAAGCACCATCCCCCTAAAGTAGTAGTGCCTTCTACTCACAATACCCATTCCCAATGTTTCTTAAATTTTTGGAAAGCCTCCTCAAGAACACTTTCTGATATGGTATGCAGGTCTCTTGTCACAATGTCCTGAATCTTCCCTATGGTTTGGAAACAACATCCTTTCAAAGTGGTTTTAGGTTTGGGAAACAGGAAAAAGTCTGCTGGGGCTAGGTCCGGAGAATAAGGTGGATGGGGCACAACAGGAGTCTCATGTTTTGCCACATGACTAGAATGAGGAGTGACAGCTGAGCCAGCACACTGTCATGGTACACCCCCAAGTCTGGTTTTTTCCACAATTCAGGCTTCTTTGTGTGCAGAGCATCCTTCGAATGCACTAAAATAGCCTGGTACAACTGTTTGTTTGCATCTGACCACGTGATACAAATTCAAATGCCTTTGCAATCAAAAAACACAACCAACATCACCTTGATCTTTGACCGACTCATGTGTGCTTTTTTGGACAAGGAGACCCTTTCCCCACCTACTGCGACAACTGCATCTTCGTATCAACATCATACCCATAAATGCACATCTCATCTCCTGTTATGATTGCAGTGGCAAGCAGTTCCTGACTGATTTCAACAGGGTTCTCTTTCTGATTCAGTCAACAAACACCTGCACTGACACAACACATATGGAGTTTTTCAGTCAGAATTTTATGGCATATTCTACGCTGATGCCCACTTCATCAGCAATTTTTGGAACAGTTAAACGATGACATCCACAAATCACATCACAAAGTCTCTCAACATAGTCATCATTTGTTGATGTGGATCCAGGCCTGGGATCCTAACCGACTGAAATTCAGCTCTTTTCAAAACACTTAAACCACTCATAGCACTGCGTTGGACTCATACAGTTCTCCCTGTATGCTTGGTTAAGTAAGTGAAATGTGTGTGTGTAAGTTTTGCCAAGTTTGTAGCAAAATTTCACACACACATGTTGTTCAAGCTCTTTCATTGTCACTAATCTGTTAACAACTTGTGCAAGTGTTTACTTCAGCGGCTGTAGCTTGACGACTAAGTCATAGCAAAATGAGGCAAGTGGCAGTTTGTTACCACTAGGTGTGCTCTGATACGGTAATTTGTATCACAAATTACTTAAAGGTAAATAATGATTGTAATATAAATATGTATTTTTATGTGACATTGATTTCAGAGGTTTATTAATTGTAATTATTATTGGTAAATAATAATATACGGCTTTACTGAAACTGTCAACAATAACGCAATAATGCAGCAAGGGGGTGAGTTGTTTGTCATTGCCGGGAACCAGGAAGTTACGTAATGTTTCGCGCCTTTTCGGTAAAAGCTTCTAGAATGTTCCCTAAAAGAAATATGTATTAGTGGTTTTCATTGGATATTAAAATAGACGCTAATGTTGGCGCGTTTTATTAGCCAATGACAGTTCATTTATAATCTTTAGGCGTATCTTAAGGCAAGCGTATAAATAAGCCAGGCCGAGGTAGAGTGTCCCCCAGTTCAACAGAATTCTCAGTACACTACATATCGCCAGTCATCCTTCATTTCGTCATAAGTTACGCGCAGCAGAATTACAAGAATTCTTATAAAATATTATACAGTTAAATATACACAAAGTTGAAGTATGCAAGTTAAAAGTGATAAGTAAAAAGTTATTAAAAACAGTTTCAGTTTGGCGAGTATCTATTTCAATATGTAAGAAGTGTTAGTGAACGTGTTCGGCAATAAAAGTTATAAAAACAATTTCTTCATCAGTATCATTTCTGAATAAAAGATTCCTTTCCGATTCACACCCTGCAAGAGTTAAATGTCGACCTAAATAGCTAGCCGGAGGACAATATACAAAACTTTAAATTCTTTCAGAAACTAATTGATACAAATTGCTACGCCAGAGGGAGCTACGAACCAGACAAAGGAGTGACGTCACAAGATGGCAACGCGTTAAGTAAAGCAGCACAACATATGATCTACAAGTTCTCATAACTTACGCTATAAATATTACGTAAGAAACATATACCGTCGCATAATTGGCTTCCACAACGTGGGGCTCGACAACAAAAAGACATTATGTAAAGCAAGTTCTCTCGCAAATATGCGTAAAGTAAACATCACAAGCATCAACATTATTTGTAATGCTCTCGCAAATTGGCTTCCAAACGCGGAGCTACAATTAATGTTAAATAATTACAACATTAATACCGCATCAGCTCAGCAGCTGCACCAAGCTCCCTGTGCCAGTTGCAGCACTACTTCAAAAGTTCTGCCTTTTTTGAACACATCTCATATTCAGCACTTGTAGAAGCAACCATGTTTATCCCCTTATCATTGTAACAGGGGTAAACACCACCACACAGTACTGAACAGAACCTGCAACATTCTTTAGTTTATATTATTTACTATTTCACATTAATCAAAAGTTTCAAGCTATGTTTAACATTCTTTTTTTTATTTTAAACACACAGATAATCACAGAATATTCAAGCTACTGTATGTTACGTTGTGCTTTGGTTTCTCATGTACTGCAGGCTATTGACGATATTGAGTGTTTACATCAAGTTGGGTTCTAAGAGTAGAGTGATTATACATAGATGTTGTAATAATTCAGAAATGCATGTATGTTACACCTATATACCATCCAGTAGTGATGCTCCTCCCTGTTTCAGCATAGCTTACATTTGTTTAGTTGTATTTCTTTAACCACATGGTCTAATCAATAACAACGGCAAGTTAGTACTGGAATCTTGTGCAAAGCTGGGCCACAGCCAATTTTTAGGAATGATGTACCTTATTACTGCACATTAAGGTGATGAAGTCCCCTTCATCCACCATGCAAAGGTCAGAAACTCCTAAGATGCTGTTGAATGATCCAAATGGACAAGTGTTGTATACAAGCCAAGCTCCTGTTGTACACTCGGATACTGTCTTCTAATTCATTGAGCGCACAATACATTAAAGATAATAATCACACGCATTTAGATCTGGAGGGAGAGAACAATTTTCTTGGACTTGTTTCCACGACAGCCCCATATCCCATCCAACACAGACCCAGTGTAACAAGCTATAAATTGTACATTTGTTAGGAACAGGGGAATTTCTGTATAAATTTAAGCAGACAGTCCACATGTGTCTCTGTTCAAGCAAAACTTAACACATGCTACACCAGAGCTATACTACATCCAGTAGTGTCCTGGCCCAAACAAACACACGTTCAACTGCCACAAAACACTTTTCAAGCAAATGAAAATACTTATCACCCATTTGGTACTTTAAATAACAAAGATGGTGAATAATGACAGTACTTTAATAATAATTTCATTTAAACATTCTATTTATCATCATGGGTATGCACTTATTCGTATTCTGCATTGTCTACTGAAGCGAAGCAAGTCGTGGTAATGCAATATTATGTTGCAATCATGGCTTAGTGCATAGCAAGTCAGAGTAGGATAATTAAACATAAAAGTGGCAAAGCTTTGAATGGTTCAAGTTTTTGTTTGAACGTTGTGTTACCCTTGCTGTTAAGGATTCCATTAAATTCACATTGCAGACAACTGATGTGTGTGCGTGTATGACCAAATTGTAGGCAGACTGATTATAAACCTGGAAGACAACTCAAGCAATATCACCATAAGTTTTTGCTAATAAAACTAGTTCATACATTTTTCTCACCGGAGCACCAGGGTAGCGCAGCAGTTTCATTTTGGATCTTGTACTGAGGGACAGGGTTTAATTTCCAACTCTGAGGTAGCGATTTTAAGTCAGCTATCTGCACCTTCACCTCTCACTTGCTCATGATAAGTATCCCCAAGGCCCAGCATGGTTCAGATTCCACAGTAAAAGCTGCAAGTGTTCTCCTCATCATTACCCTACCATCAGAAGCAACAGATTCCACCCTCTGGGTGCCTCCACCTCGGAAATGGGTCCAGTCATCACTTGGTGGAATTAGGTAGCCCCTGAAGGTTATTGGCCATATGGAGAGCATTAGAAATTATGATATAATTGGAAGTTATTTTCCAGCTGTTTTGCCGTGGTCTGCTGGAGATAGATGTTCCAAACGTTTCGTCTACAACTACGGTAGACATCTTCAGTGCCAGTAGGCTGGTGGGAGGGGCCTAGCTACCTCAAAGGTGTTGCTCTGTTTTGATTGGTTCGCTTTGTTTTCTAATGTTATATGACGTTTCTTGCCTTGAGGCAGCTGGGCCCCTCCCACCAGCCGACGGCACCTGGACCAATCAGCAGAGAACTGTCTTAGTGTAAATATAGCAGCACGAACAGCTGGCATTTCAGACGCAATGCAACCTTCTCGTAGAAGACTTCAAAAGAGCCACTGAAGATGTCTACCGTAGTTGTAAACGAAATGTGTGGAACATCTATCTCCAGCAGATCATGGCAAAACAGCCGAAAATAACTTCCAATTACACTGACTCCGGCCATAAAAGCCTACATTCTCTCAGAAATTATATTTCTTCATCCATTCTTTAATTAGTACATTTAGTTTAACAAGTATCGGGATATGTATTTCTTAAACATTCTGTGCTGGTGTGCAGCAAAAGATACACATTGTTAAGATAACATTGGGAGGTGACAATGGCAGTTTCTTTAACCCAAAAGCAAACAGCGAGGCAGCAGTTGAGGGGCAAGAGGGGAGGTTCCTCCATGTTTTCACAAAACATCAAGCAAGAAAAGGTACTATGTGCATTGTTTATGTTAAGATCTATTTGCAGGTGGAAGGATTATATTTGATTACATTTGATTCCTGCTAGGGTCCAATTGCTTAAAAGTTCTAATTCCTCAGACATTATGGCCTTCTTAACTAATCTATATTTTTAATCTTAGTATAAATATGGCCCTGGAATAGCTTTACTATTGATTTTTAGAATCCTGAGGAAGGCCACAGAGACAAGGTGGCCAAAAGCTTGGAACAACAACATTTTACTTGTTTGATAGCCTCTGAAGCAATAATGAACAATCAAAATCAAGAACATTAAGTTTCTGATCATTGTTCTGGGATTCCTTTCTCAACCAATTAGTATCAACTTAATTTAAAGTAAAATCAAGTAACCAGGTCTTTCTTACATCTAAATTACTATGAACCAAACCATGCATACCAAAATTAACAGCCCAAGCCCTCCTACATCTTCTGCCTGCGACCACATGGACATGTTGCAATTTCAAATGGGTGATGGAGAAAGTTGTCCCCTTTTTGACCTGTACATTTTCTATCTACTGTGCAATGAAATGTTTTGTTCATATCTTACCTTTCCATTCATACAATGATTTATGATGGAAAAAATGTTAAGATTAATTACACCACTTATAATCTGAGCTAAGAAACAATGTTAAAATACATTATTTTATGAAAAAAAAAAACATTTCTCATTCCTACATTATGCCATAAATTTGTTCTTCTCACTTCTTGAAATGTGTCCTTTATTATTAAGCTCCTCAATTCATGCATTCTAGTGTTAAAGAAAGAGGCCCAGAAAGAAGCAGAACAGATGTTAGTTGTGATGCAATGCCAATGAAAGTAAAGCAATCTAACCTGTGCAGAAGTATGGCGACGTGCACTCTCTATCTAGTAGGCCGACATATGCATAGCTTTGCTGGTTGGCTGCGTGCGTGTGTAACAACACCACCACAAGCATACACATTCAAAAACAAAACAAAAATAACACAAAACATAAACGTATATTTCAAAGTTTATTATATAGATATAGAAATCCTACATTACTATACAGCCCTGTTCTACTCTATGTTCACTTACCATTACAGTGCATCAAAGCCAAGCAGGGTGTTAGATCTGTACACTTGTTGCAAGACAAATAAAACCAACGACGTTATTTAATTCTTGTGAATAAACCACACACTTCATTTCATGTACCAAGTGGATGGGACATACACAGATGTACAAAATTTTCATACTGTGCCATCTAAATGACCAAAAGTGACGCATTAAAAACTGTCACGTTTGCTTCACTTACTTGTTCAAAACAGAACAATGTTTACATCCTCCCCAACATCATTTGTAGGTTCGTTGCTTCCCTTACCCTTCGTCGTCCTCCGTGGTGTAGTGGTTACCAGCTAGCCTCTAGTCCTGAGGCCGCGGGTTCAAACGTGGCAGAGGGTGAAGGATTTTTTCACGTGTAAAAATCCTTAGCATTGCTTCCTTTGGAAGGGAAGTAAAGCCGGTGGTCCCGCATCATAGATTTAAGGCATGTAAAAAAACCTCAAGCCTGATAAAGAGGCCTCTGAGCAAAATTACCAGTCTTTCATGCCCAGTATAGAATGGGATGCTAAGGACCACAGCAGTTAAAGAGCATCCATAAATAAAACTCAATTTAATTTAATTTCCCCTGCCCTTTGTTATGCTGTATGCTCTTCTTCTATTGGTGAGTTGTTCAATATCATTCACTACCAGTATTTCATAACTCATGACATAGCTTGAATTCTTTACGGATGGGCATGCAATGTTTACAGCAGTAATGGAGAGACAGTAACCAGTTACCCATTAACGGTTACAAAAGTAACAAATAAAGTAACTGGTAATCAAATAACAGTTCCCAAAGTAATAGACAATAACTAGTTATCCTGTTAATGGTTACTGTCTGGGTGACATTATTCACTGTAAGTACAATCAGGAATTAGTTACCTCAACGTCACGCAGTAGTATCAATCTTCTCTGTAACAGAATCTAATGTGCCATCTGGTGAGAAAAATACTTACTAATTACCTGCATCTTTTGTAATGTGTGTATTGTTTCTCTTCTGCAGCAACATCACCTTTCAAAATGCCATTACCATAAAATAAGAGCTGAAGCTTTCCTGACAACATAAAAACTGTAAATTTCCTCAGGCTTCTAGTCAGGTAAGAAACTAACTTTTCAAAGATGTTCATCTTCAGGATAAATTGATGAAAGTGGAAGTCTGTATCTCCATACTTATAGTGCCGGGGCGAAACTGAAATCTCATTGGTTCACATGATTTTTCGGCCATGAAGCAACTTGTATTTAACATGACTGACGTATGGGCAACACCTGGTAGAAAACTATAGTATTTCTGTAAATGTGATATTCTAAATTAAAGCAAGAACCTGGTAGACTGGTACAAAACTTTTATAGCACACATATTTTAATTCAAGCATGGTACCGGTGAAAATTTTCTAAAATCTTAGAAGACAACAGGTTGACAACTAGGTGTATGGCCATGCCAAACTAAGTTGTAGGCCTGAATCACGATTAAGGCACATTTACATGGGTCAAGAGAACGGCCGTGATTGTTTGCTTCTAAACCGCATTGAGAAAAGTAGCGAGAGCATGTGCATGAAAGCGTTGCATAGGTTCAAGAAAACACGACCATTAGTCAACACGGAGTGTTGCTATTGTGACTGGTTACCTTTGTAAGGAACTGTGTTCAGTTCTAAAAAATCGTAAGAGGAGAAGAAAAGTGTGGTTAAGCAGTTGGATACAATAGTGTAATATATTGGAGGCTCTGTACTCTTTGCAAAGGGCTAAAAACAGAAGATCCAGTGGCATATCATAATTTCTTTAGACTAAATGAAATACAGCTAACTTATTTGCTTGGAAAAATTGAAAATAATGTTAAAAAGTGTGACACAAATATGAGAGAGGCTCTTCCAAGCAAAATAAAACTGGAAATGATGCTCAGATTCCTGGCAACTGGTTCTTTTCAAACCCTGGAATATATATTTAGCATTCCAAGAAGTACTATTTGTCATTTTGTAACTGCAGTATGTGATGCCATTTATGAAGCTTTGATAGGTATATAAGAAATGCATCACTGTCTCATCATTCCGTAGAGGTGACCTGCCATGACGCTCAATTTAGTCCTCACATGATCGCTCAGATCTAACACTGCTGGTTCAAGAATCAACCGGTCTTGACACGTGATCACACAGGACGAGAACAGGTTTGTGGCTATCAGTGTATGAACTCTTGACTGTTTTCTCAATCCTTTAAGATTATTTGTTTCAGATGAGATGGCTAAGGCTTCTTTTACACTTCTTTCCCAGTAGCTCCGCCACTATCTTGGCCTTCCTGTGGCCTTTATCAATACAATGTTGAGCCAGTCCAGATTTTTTGGGTTGTAGTTCTTTGGTATTTAGTAACACGTGTGCACTGCACTGCATTCTAAAGGAATGTAGTAGACACCGGGTATCCTTAGAGCTAAGTTGTCTTTTACGGCGGGGCTTGTGGATGCAGTCTACTTGTTGGGAACAGTATGTGGCTGGCTTCAAGTGTCTGTGCTGGGCTCCCTTTTTTGTTTGGCTCTTCTCAAAGCAGCTGTAATACCCATTCTGATAAGAGTGTGAGCTTTATATTTTATATTTAGTAACAGCTCAGTACACCTGTACAAACTGTGTAGAATGTAGAAACCAGTACAAATGCATTTTGCAATTATAAACAATTACAGTAATCAAAGTGTTGATGCACCTTGAGAAATTTCTTTTTACATTGTGTCAATTTACAAAGTAAGTCCATATTGAAACGTAATCATTAATGGTAACCAGTAATATAATGATTGTGATAACCACAAAACAAGTAACTTAATCATTACTGATAACCATTACATGTAACCGTTAATGCTGTGTAACTGCAACAGTCATAAGCATTACCCAAAAATAACTGTTTGTCACATCCTTAATATAGATGTTTTCCCAGTTCTCAAGTATCTTTACATAACCAAAAATTACAGATTATGGCTGATTTGTCCATCTGCTTTATAGAGGTTGGTGGAGATAAAAGTGACCCATCTCCTGTTTGAACGCTAATTCAGTATTTCTGCTGTGTATTAATATAAGTTCCTGTTAAAAGTGAATCGAGCAATGGCAATTTTAAGCAATATGAATAATCAATAGTTGGCATTCTTCTGTCAGCATTTCAGTTTATTTCATAGTTCATATACACATTGCTGTTCACATTCTGGAAAATGATTTTCTCAATACAAGAAAGAATTCAAATTGTGGAAGCATAAGTGAAAACAGGTTCGATTAACAAACGAGTCCATGATCTCTTCTTTGCGAAACAAACTGTTAGCAACAATTTGTGGCTGCCATGTTCCCGACTTTGTAGTAAAGAAATTATTTGAGGTTGCAGCTTTAAAGCTGGAAGCTCAGAAATACAGTATTTTAATCCTTAGGATTTATAGGTCTCCAAACACAGAAATAGACCTATTCATGGCACATTTAGATGAATTATTATCCAGTTTATCAACAAAATACAAAAATCTAATAATTACAGGTGATTTTAATATAAATTTGAACAATTCTGATAACTCATACAAGAAACTTCTAGATATATTTAACTCATTCAATATTCAAGATTTAATATACAGTCCAACTAGGGAAACAGTATTATCATCCACCACCGACCATGTTGCAACTAATATAGTGTTAAGACTAATACATATAATATTAATACGTATATATCTGATCACTATGCCCAGTGTCTTGATTTCTTAGGTATATGGGGAAACGTAACACAAAAAGTACTGGAAACATTCCGTGATATGAATGAAAGTTGCATTGCTCAGTTAATGGAAAAACTAGGAGATGAAACTTGGGGCACTGTGTACCCGGCTAATAGTGTAAATGATAAGTGGGATGAATTTTATAGAGTATTCGGTATTCATTTTAATGCATGTTGCCATACTAAAACTAAAGTGGTACATAAGAACAATAACTCAAAAGTTAAACTAGATTCTGAAACCATTAAGCTCAGAAATAAGATGAAGCAGTATTATGAATTACATAAATCAACAGCAAATGAGCATTACAAAAATTTGTACAAACAGACAAAAAAGCATTATTTGGTAACTCTTAATGATCTTAAAGCTAATGTGTATAGAAGCAAAATAAACAATTCAGGGAACATTAGTAAAACAACATGGGGTATAGTTAACGAAGCTAGGCAAAATAATCCCAGCACTAAAGATCTGGAATTGAACATAAATGGCTCAGTACTAAAAGACCCTATTCAATTATGTGAATATATAAATTATTTTTTTTTAAATGTTGCAGCACAATCAAGTAACCAAATTCCTGTAACCAATTTTAACTCTAAAACAATATATCCATCTGTTTTTATCAATCCTGTGACTATAACTGAAATTATTAATATCATAAATAAGTTACCAAACAAAACCACTAGTGGTTGGGATGAAATTAATTCCCTAACTCTAAAACAGTGCAAACAGGTTCTTGCAAGCCCTCTAGAGTATCTTATTAATTACTCTATTTTGAGAGGAGAGTTTCCGGAATGTCTTAAAATATCAATTGTCAGTCCTGTGCAAAAAAAAGGTGATACTAAGGATATCAACAACTTCAGGCCAATTACATTAACATCAGAATTAGCAAAATTTTTGAAAGGGTTATATTACAATGACTAATTCACTTCTTAGGAATACATAATGCCATTACTAATTCACAACATGGTTTCAGGAAACATTATTCTATTATTTCAGCAATAATGGAGTGCACGAGTAATATAGTAAAACACCTAGAAAATAAAGAAAAAACTGCAACACTATTTTTTGACCTTACCAAAGCATTTGACTGTGTAGATCATAATATTTTATTGACCAAGCTGGAAGCATTTGGGATTAGGGGTCTAAAAGATCTAATTAGCTCGTATCTTATTGACAGAAAGCAGGCTACTCAAATATATCATAAACAAGGAAACTTAACAATCAAAACTACTTCCAAATTTAAAACTGTAAAATATGGAGTACCTCAAGGCTCAGTATTAGGTCCTCTTTTATTTATTCTTTATGTGAATGACATTCCTACTACAGACAAATGTAAAGTTATTTCATATGCCGATGACACAACTGCTGTATGTTGGGATATTTCAACCGAGGAACTACTTAACACAATGACAAGAAACATTGACTCGCTTTTTAAATTTTTTAGGGAAAACAATTTAAAATGTAATATGTCTAAGACCAAACTAATCCAATTTAATCTAAGAAATTCTAACAATACGCATAATACTCTACAATTACCAAATTATAATATAGTTAGCACAAATGTACATAAATTTCTGGGAATCATAATTGACCCAAAATTAACATGGTCAGAACACATTCAGTATATTTGTGGTAAAATTAGCAAGTCATTGTATTTACTTAGGTATTTCACAAATATTCTAGAAGAAAGAGAATTAAAAATGATATATTATGGGGGCATCTTTCCTCATTTAATGTATGGGATAGAAATCTGGGGGTGTTGTACAAAAGCAAACATTGAAAGACTACTGAAATTACACAAGAAGGCAATCAGAATAATATATCAATTAAATCATAGGGATTGGTGCAGGAAAGTTTTTAAAGATAAACAAATTCTTACAGTAATTTCATTATATGTTTATAAAGTAATAATATATGTAATACAAAAAGATAATTTGATATTCATCACTACAATACACGACATAACAGTGATTTCTTCAGACAGGGTTTTAGAATTACAGAGATTCTAAAGTAATGGGACAATTCCTATATAATAAGCTGCCAGATTTTGTAAAGCAACCTAATACAGCACATAGTTTTAAGAGTTACCTAATAAATAAGGCTGTCTATACCATGGACAAATTGTAGTATGTAAGTTTGAATAAATTGTATTATAAACCTGTAATTACATAAATATGTAACCATTTGACAATGTCAGAAACTGTATTTCAGTCTGTTGACAATAAATGTATTATTATTATTATTATTATCATCATCATCATCATCTAACAACATGCGATTTGTTTCCTGTAGGGATATTTGAAGAGCAAGGTCTATGAAACCAATCCACACACAATACAGGAAATAAAAGACATCATCAGCCCTGAAGTTGCCGTCATCGATGTCAAACTTTACGCTAGGTGTATCTGAATATGATTAGATATGCACAGCTGTGTATTGATGCTGCAGGGGGCCACTTTCAACATCTTCAATAAATGGTCAGTCCATTTCAGCACGGGCCTTTTATTTGGCCAACTATTGATTATTCATATTGCATCAAATTGTTCATTGTTGCACCGTAGCTCAATTTAACTTTAACAACCAATGTTAATAGAAATTTATATTAATACATAATGGAAATATCGCATTAGCATTCAGATGAGCCACTTTTATCTGCCCCATCCTTTATTTCTAAAATATTCTTATCTCCAGGTTTTTCTTTATTTCATTAATGTATAGTTTATAACAATCAGCATCATGTATTACAATATTAGTAAAGATATCAAAATTTTAAAACCTTGGGAACCAACTAGTGACAAAACATCTATATCACTAAGAACTCAAATTATGCCATGAATAGAGACGCAGAATATGTAACTTCATATTGCAAACCATGCTTGCTATTATTATAGGAACAAGTATTTTCCTGCAGTGTGTAGAATTCTAAACACATGACAAAAAATATCACATTTCATAATATTTTGGCAAAAGCTTCGTACTTTATGAAAAATTGTCATATTTTGTAAGATTTATGATTTTTCACTTTTAAAATAATTTCCACATATTCCATTCGGGTCGTTTTCTATGGAACACATTTAAAAACGCAAGCCACTCTTTCCAACAAGTCAGATTGGTTGAGAAAATGTAGCACATCCTCTATATGACATAACATGCAAAATTAAGCACCCTCTACTCTTTAAAAGTTTTTATTTTCGCAAGCCGATGCTTTTAGAAGCATATTGTAATTAGTATTAATGGAGGATAAAGCAACCAGTAAATTCTTTTCCTTTGTTTCTAAGTTTAAGGGTTCCACAATGATTAAAATCTATAAACTCCATGTAATTTCTTGTATTTTATTAATAAAATATGGACAGAAATGTACAAAACTTATTTATTTAAACTAATGAAGTGAACTCGCTTCAAACCTTTGAAGTATAAGACATTTTGCATTTAAAATACTTATTTCATAATATTGTTTTCTTTATACTTTGCATCTCTCTAGTCAAATTTTGAAACACTGGCTGTGGATATCATATGATTCACCAATAGAAGAGAAGACAGCACAACGAAGGAGGCAAACAAAATTGTGTGCATTCACATGTTTCTCTACCCACTCTTATTCAAACTGTTTTCACAAAGCTTATTTTTGTTTACTTCACGTTAATCCAGAATAAATGTTTACAGAAACTGTTTCATTACACATTTTGTTGTTGGTACAAGGGAACCTAAAGTGACAGTCAAATGTTTAAAAAGTGGGTCTCTATACTGTGACACAGAGGCTATTGCCCAAAGTTATCAGGAGGTTGACACCAGACAGTTGGAGAGAGAAATGATGCGGTAGCACTTTAACCCAGCATTAATACCAGAAGCGCTATCGTCAGATGACCACAACCTTCTGGAATGTCTTGCTTCTCGAATGTTCTGGAATTCTGTTGAAATTTTCAGCAAGTATATAAGTGAGCGTTTTCTCACATGATTTAGTGAGTATGTTTCTAGTGCGACAAAAAGTGCTGTTGTCCTAGTGAGTTGGTGACATAGGGTGAGTGCAACTACTACAAGAGAGATTAGGGAAGTCTTGTGCTCAACCCCCCAACTGAATGAATTATCTGGAAGAAGAGGCTACGTCATGCTTATTTTATTATACCACTATGTCACTAAGAAAGTGAAGTGATAATGAAAACTAAGTGAAGTTACAGTGTAAACGAGACACAAAAGAATGATGACTTAGCACTTCAAAGAAACTAAAATATTGGAAAATTCAACAATGTCTCAAGAATGGATGACACACATCTTTAGCATAATGTTATGATTTACCGCTTAAGCAAAATTAATTGACAATGAAGACTTCAGAGAAAATACAAGGTAATTATACATTTAATTAGTCACACAATTATCTTAAACATATGTTATTTTAATCAAAATCGTTTCAGCTATTTTTGAGAAAATAAAAAATAACAAAAAATCTTCTATATAAAGGGTAGTTCAGGAGGGGGAAGGGGTTGTCACACATTTGGAAGATGCTGAACTTTAATATCAACTTTGGTATTGTGCAACATTTCATTTTTTAAGTTGTGGTGTTCACACGCACACAAAGTGAAGCCTATGTCAGATAAAAGGGTTTAAACTGTCTACCATTCAAGAAATAATTAGAGATACTGTTGTATAAAAAGTGCTATTACTTTTTGCCTGTATATTCCTTTCATTTGGCATGTGAAATAAAGTGTGTGGTTTACACATCATCCTTTGCACCAGAGAGACATCTGAATGAGTGTATTCAAACCTGGCGGTGGAGGGGCAAACAGTTTCCAAAGATGGCTGTGATTGCATCAAATTTCACACTGGCATTTAATTCCTGTGAAGGCTATTGAATGAAAGAAATTAGAAGTGACAGACATGAAGATAAATGCCATACTTGCAAGAATTATTTCAATGTGGCACACACACTCTTTTTCCCTATATTATTGGTATTTTAATCTGATTCTTCATTTTGGGAAAGCATAGTGATTTTGTTTAAATGCTCAAAATGAATCTTAGCTTCACTTCTTTAACAAGAACGTACTGGAACATGTTTCAGAGGCTGTCTCCAACATCAGCTGTGGCTTGTAGATCCTGTTTCCTGGGTGAATGTACTTTGAGACTGTTTTTAATATCAGACATCATGACTTTCACTACCCACTGTCATTTATTTTCATATAGCTTCTACTAACTATTGTTAAAAAAAGTTATTTTTCTATCTATTTCATGTTAATTGAGATAAATGTTTACAGAAAAGTTTATCACATATTTCATTGATGGTACAAGAGGGATAGAGGAAACCAAATTGATAGTCAGATGTTTAAAACCAAGCCGCTATATGTTGGCTTCGAAATGCCATACTCTTTCCATATTGTGAGAAACAACTAAATAGGGACAGCACTATAAAACGTGTGTGTTGCATTCACATGACTTTCTCCACCCTGTATCACTTATTAGTCGGTATACAAATTATTCTTATGAAAGTTTGTTTTACTATGTACTTCATTTTAATTGAGATGAACCTTTGCAGAAATAGCTATACACTTCGTTACAGATACAAAGGGAATAGCGATAGTTAAATGTTTAAGACTGGGCATTGTACACTGGCCTTAAAATACCATATTCCTTCCATTACATTGTGAGAAAATCACAGGATTTTGAAAGAATGTCAAGTATTGAACAATTCAAACCATTAATAATGATATCTCAGAAACGGCTGATGCCACAAAGAAAGTTCTTTGAAATAAATTATATGTTTTAAAGAAATCTACGTTTTTGTTTATGCAAAATTATACAACATTGCTTCCAAATGCACATGCTATTCCCATAAAATTCAAGATATACATTTTATTTGTCATGTAAATATCTTTAATATGTGGTATTTTAATAAAAAATTTTACAGCCATTTTTTAGAAAATGAAAAATGTTGAAAAATGTTTCATGTAAACAGTACTTGGGAGTGGGGAAATTTTCTTGAATACCTTTTGTGTGGTATCTTTGGAAGATATTGAATAAGTTTGGTATTTATCTGACTTTTTGTTTATGAGTCATGTTGTTCACAGACACATAAGGAACTTTTTCTAAGATCTCATGTGTCACATTCACATGAATTTCTTTAGCCTCTATTGCTTATTAATGGGTATACAAATTATTCTTACAAAAGTTTATTTTCCCATCTAATTCATTTTAATCTAGATAAACCTTTCCGGAAATAGCTGCATTACACAGCTCATAATAGATACAAAGGGAGTAGCAAAAGTCAAATGTTTTAGAACAGGATGCTATTTGCTGACCTTGAAATTCCGTACTTTTCCATGCAATCACAAGAAACAACTGAATGTCAAACAGGACTGAACAAGTCAAACCATTAATAACAGATATCGCGGCAATGCCTGATGCTACAAAAACATTATTTTAATTAAATTGTTTTTTAAAGAGATCTACATTTTTTGTATAATGCATTTTCACCTATCACTTTATGTTTACAAGTTATACAAAATGAAGAGGACTTCACAGGCTATTCTTTGAAAATTTAAGATATACATTATATTTGTCATGTAAATATCTTTAATGTACAGTGCATTTTAATCAAAATTGTGAGAGGCTTTTTTAGAAAATCAAGTTTTGAAAAACATCCCTTGTAAAGGGTAGCTAGGAGTGGGAAAACTTTCTTGTAAATCGTGTGACACCTATGGAAGGTCTGAACCTAAATACCAAGTTTGGAATTTATATGACTTTGAGTTATACTGTTCTTTCATACACATGCACACAAACATATTTTTCTAAAAAATTGGGTGAAATGCAATACCTTCTTTAATGTTGAAGTATTGAAAATTCAAATCAATATTAATGGATATACAGAGTTGTCCAAAAAGATGTTACCACTCATATGGGTTTACATAATATTATATTTTCTTTTGTTGTAGACTAGATATGGCCACCCTACTTACTTTGGAAGAGAGAAGGAAGGTGACAACTTGGATGGAAGCGTTTGGGTCGCCATCAATAGTAAGAAACAAATTTCAGCGATGATTTGATAAGAATCCTCCAAGCTGTTTAACTATCCGTCGACTGCATGAGAAATTTGTATGCACCAGGTCTGTGACCAATGACTGTAAAGGAAGGAGTGGATGTCCAAGGAATATTTGAATGGAAGATAACATCATAAATGTTCAAGGCACAATGATTGGGAGCCCAGGAACGTCCACTTTGAGGTTAGCATTGGAAATCAGAATCGCACGGACAAGCGTCTTAAGAATTCTCCACCTCAATTTGGGATGAAGCTGTGCCACATTCAAATGATACACAGATAAAATTGGTCATGTACGAGCTGCAGAAGTGTTATTACAGATGACACACACAGATCTTAATATTACGTTCTTTATGTCGGATGACAACATGAATAAGCACAATTGCATCATTTGGAGTACAGACAATCCTCATGAGAGTTTCTTATCTAAATATGTTGCACAATTTTGTTGTTGATAATCTTTCCCTCTGTATCTTAAAATCAGGTTACTTCCAGCAAGATGGTGCACTGCCACATTTTGCCTTAACGGTTCAACATTACCTGGATGAAACATTTGGTACATGCTGGATTAGAAGGGGTGGACCTTTGGCTTGGCCAGCACGATCACCAGATTTGACTCCATGTGATTTCTGGCTACAGGGAATGGTGAAAGAATGTGTGTATGCTACAAGACCTACTGGTATTAATGACCTTAAAGAACACACAACTGTCCACTCTATACCTATGGAAATGTGTGAACAAGCTATGTCCTGTATGGTGCGAAGACTTTACACATGCATTGAAAACAAAGGAGTGCAATAGCTTCATTTGGACATAGTGTGTTATGTTATTCAAATAAAAGTCAATCCCATCTAAGTGATAACTTCTTTTTGGTCAACCCTGTATTGGAAATGGCTTATACCACAAAAAGGTTATTTGAAATAAATTGTCTGTTTTACAGACATCTACATTTTTTGTCTAGTAGGTTTTCGTCTATCCCTTGTCTATTTTGTTTACCAGATAAACAAAATTCTTTCTGAATGAAGAGGACTTTACAGGCTATGCCCAGAAAATTGAAGACATACATTTTATTTATCATGTAAACATCTTTAAACATGTTTTTGGGAAAATAACAAATATTGAAAAATTTTCACGTAAGGGTAGTTTGGGGTGATGGAATTTTCCTGAAAATCTATGTGTTGCATTTTCAAAAGATACTGAGCTTAAATACCAAGTTTGGTATTTACAGAACATTTCATTATGCTGTTCACAGACAGATACACACAAGAACCTGTTTTTCTAAAAAAAAAAAATGCTTTTTCTGGATTGAGGGGAACCGCTGAAATCTTGGCATTAAACTTTTGAGTAGAACACAATACTTCCTCTTACTGTAGGCAGGTGGCACAGAAAAAACTTCCTAAGTGAAGAATTCATCTGGTTTTCTAAGGGCTTTTAGGTTTCACTTTCAACTGATGATTTGTGGACCAAAAATGCTCTGTAACTGCGGTATTATCAATCTGTTTGTATTTTACATTTCCATGATGTTGTTTAAACCTTGTGTCTATGTTTCTGTTTGTCTTCCCTAAGTATATTTTCCCATGTCCAATTTTATAAATACCTCAAGTTTTTGCAGCTTGAATTTTGTCCTTTATGTTGAGTATGGTTTTTTAAATAATACTTGTTAATCATTTGAAATCATGTCTCAAGGCACATCTAATTAACCATTGTTTTTACTCCATCCAAGATTACCTTGAATATAAGAGTGAACTATGAGACACTGACTGAAAAATGCAGTAATACCTAGTAGTGTGGTGTAATGTTTTATATCATCAAGACCTTAATGATTGTAAATTAGGTATAAAGCAATCAAATATCTATTAGTGCAGCATAATGTTTATTGTCCAGTATTAAATGTACTTAGTATAAAACAATTTCACTGGATCAATAGTTTTTTAAGGAAGTTGTGTATGAAATGTTATGATTTTGTTTTTTTCGCACTATTTTGGCATGTCCCACAACATGTATATGTTATTATGGATGAAACAAAAATCAAAATCACTGGGTCTATGGTTATATAATGTTACTTAGATATTTTACCAAACTTCTTGTGGCCCCAAACATAGAAATTGGATGTTTATCTCTTTGGATTGCCTTATGTTATATAGTGCAGCAATTTCCTTTATTTGTTTCTTTTCAACAGCCTCTGAAACATGTTCTGTGACATGACTTTTTCTACCTGCTATCATTTATTTGTATACTAGAAATTACTCTTTCAAAAGCTTATTTCTGTATCTACTTCTTGTTAATGGAGATAAATGCTTGCACAAATAGTTTCATTATACATTTTGTTGTAGGTATAAGAGGGATACAGGAGATTGAAGTGATAGTCAAATGTTTAAAAAAAAGATGACTATATGCTGGCGTTGAAATTCCATACTCTTTAGTGTGACAGAAACAAAAGAATGGTAAACAGCACTTCAAAAAATGTAGGAAAAGCATTGGAACACAAACCAAAACAAATGAATATCTTACAAATGGTTTATGCCACAAAAAGAAATCATGTGCTTTAATGAGAGTTACATTTTTCGGCATTAAGTTTCAATTTATCTCTTATGGTTTATAAGTTATATAAAAATCATTCAGAATGACGATGATTTCATGAGCTATTCACACAAAATTCAAGACGTACATTAGACAATGAGGATGATCCTTGAAACATTTCCAGTGTGTAGACCACAGTGTCAAAATTCAACTCCATAACACACATATAAAAGTTTCATAGTATGCATCACTTCAATTATTCATGACATGTGTTCAAAGAAAAAGTATTAAACATTACTGCATATCTTAAGCACAGATATTTCTTGTTGTGTATATGATGTTGGGACAGAGGTAAGATTACTTTAACTTCCTTAGTATTTAGGGGACGAAAAGTAATTTCAAACAACTTTCACTATACAGAAAAAAAAACAATAATTTATTCTTAACCACAATTTTATTTTGAGTAATAACAAGAATTGTGGAATAATAAATAAGCAACGAACATTATGAATTTTCACAAAATGTGCGCTTCAACCAAAGATGATGTTAGAGGTTATATGTTCATCTAAAAAATGTTTAATGCTAATCATAAAACACTTATGACCAAATAAGCATGCATTGCTTTCCCCCCAAAAAACACAAACACAGAAGAGAGTGTTAAAAGTGCATGGCAATAGTAGGCTATACCACATGTTTCATGTTTTGAAACTTAATTTCTACAGAAGCAATAGTAAATGTGTATATTGTATGTTAAATTTAGAACTAATTACTGCACACAGATCTAATGATTACAACACATATAATTTAGATACTATTACTAGCCTTGTTATGAGATCAACACACACACACACAGGAACTGAAACATCATCTCTGTTTACAAGAGAGATATAAACTCAAGTCTTACTTATTTTACTTTTAAATATTTTGAACCTCCATGCCTCGTTTGGGTTAGTATCACTAGGCAAATGTACTTTGGGGCATGCACAAGACTCGTTAACTTTAGAGCAGAGGGAATCACCTGGTACGTTTAACGTTTCTTGCAGTAAAGAACGACTGCTTGAGAAGAATGGTCTTAGCGATGGCTTTGGTGTCGAGGAAATGCTCATGGTATCCATTTCTGGACCGGAGTCGCTCATGTCTTCAAGTTCTTCAAACAGATCTTCGATTTCTGTCGGGTCCATGTCACCTCCTGCAAACAAAACAAGTTTAGTTGGCCTATCTTTATTTAGTTCTTGTTTCTTGGTAATAGAAAATGCTCTGTGTACCACAAGAAATTCAGGAAAAACTTCCTTCTGATTTGTGATGAAAAATGTGTAAAATGGAGGGAAAGTAGATACCCTTAATTTTTAAATAGAAAGCTATAAACTTAATGATGAGATTATGTCCTGAAATCAGAGCTGCCAATAAACATTTCTGGTGTAAATGTCACATCAGGTAAGCTGGTGAAATTTTATGATTACATTTCAGAGGTAATTTCATTTATTTAATTTTTGGGGTAAATCCTCGTTTTATTTACTACCTCTCCTAATGGGCTGCTGCTCTAGCCCCACAAACATTTATTACTAGCTGTCTTACCCAGCATTGTAAGGTGGCTTTTTAATCTTATGCAGATGTAATTAATTCCATTTACTTCCCTTCCCCATATTCTGTATGAAATTATTATACAATGATCAAGAAGGATATTATGGGTCGTCTTCCCCTTTAATCCTTAGAAATTTAATTTCATTAAGTCCCCATTATTACCTAATAACAGTTAAAAAAAAAAAAAAACTGTGGTATTCATGGAAATGGATAACAAATATTGGTGGATGTTGTATAGCAATTATCAGAATGGTCATTTAATTTTACAGAATTACAGTAGATTGTAATTTTAAACTTTTGTACCTCTTCTTTGGTCTTGTATTTATTTAATAACAAAGACTACACAGTTTTCACACAATACAGAAATCCTTGACATCAATATACCATTAAATAGAAGTGAAACTGGTGAATACGACGATTCCCCACTTCAGACAATCAACTTCGGAAATGACACACAAGTCTGTAAACATTAACAAAAATAATCTTATGAATTTTGAATTATAAATACAGTTTGACTATTTTCTTTCTTTATACAATTACTAGTGGTTAATCACAGTTTTAGCTCGAAATAAAAGACTGTAATTGTTGAAAACAGAAATATTTATCAAGAATATCACAGTACTTAAAATACAATACTGCGAGTAAATTAACATTGTGCAATAGTGTTTTTATTTTGAGTAGTGTTGCGGCCTAAGGAACTCTTTCATGAATATTTTGTACCATATTCTGGATCTTGCTGCACTACATGGGCATTCTCTTAAACAATGGCTCATTATTAAACACAGAACATGCACCCAAAGTAAAGCATGTAATCCAATATAGCACAAAAATGCCACATTTAAGCTAATCTAGTGCATCACTGAATCTAAAGCGCACTCCAAATTTCAAGCTTAAAATAATAAAAAGGAGTTGGTTACAAATGTAATATGCATTAATAATAGGATATATTTTATTCTGTATAACAGTGCATTTGTGCATAACGTTTCACAACATACCTATTATTTATGAGAAGCCTATTGTTACACGACACAATCAGTGTTAAAGAAATTACCACTACCTATTAAACTGAGCATGAAATACCTATGCTATATATGAACAGTTACTACTGCCAGTATTACAAATACCTTTCTGCTAGCTTTAGTTGTAAGTAATGCCAATTTTTGTTGCTGTCATAAGCAAACATTGCTCTCTGCTAGATCAAATTCTCTGTCTTTAGTTTCCATTTTTTTCAGCATAAAGAATCATTTTACACTTGAAAGTAGCATCATAAGAGGCCCTTCTATTTTCTCTCCATTTCCTTAGTATACCTACCAACTACAACACCCCTTGCAATAATAGGACAATGATAAACATAATTGAGAATGACAACAATGTATTGTGACGTAAGATAGGCATAATAAATTTGAATACAGTTACCAACAAACTATGGAACGATTTTGCACTCGAATCTAACACGCCTTTGAATCTAATACCAACTACAATTTTCAATAGGTGCACATTAGATTCAAGAAAACACAGTATAAGAACTTTAAGCCCAAAAATGTGGTATAATAACTTTACACTTGCCGTATGGTCTTTTTGTTTTAGCACATAAACATTTGGTGACATGCTTACCAACACTGTGATCAACGTATCGATGGTAAATAAACACTTTCTTGTTTGACTGCAACAAATATGTGGCTATGAACTTAAAACAGTCAATTGTTGTGAAATCAATGCATATCTTGCAAATATTTTGGCAATTAAATTAGTAATTTTACAATTTAATATTTTTGCAACGTTGTAGAGACTGAGCAGTTTTGATTGGCATACTAGTCTTACTCCATACTCTCAGGATTACTGTGTAATTTCATGCACGGCTTCAAATTAATATACGAGGTACGTCCAGAAATTAAGTTCCGTTTGGTAATAAAATTAAATTGTGTACAGATACAGAAAACTTATTTATTGCACAAAATTCTACAACTCTTAAACTACTTTTCCATATAACTGCCGAAATTTTGCAGGCATTTGTCATAGCGTGGCACAAGTTTTTGTATACCTTCTTCATAGAAGTTTGCTGCCTGTGTCTTCAACCAGTTGGAAACAATTTTCTTTCAGCTCTTCGTCATTGTTGAAGTGTTGACCGCCAAGGAAAAACTTGAGATGTAAGAACAGATGAAAGTTGCTAGGAGCGAGGTCAGGGCTGTACGGAGGATGGTCAAACACGTCCCAGCCAAATCCCTGTAGGAGGTTTTGCGTCACATTTGCAGTGTGTGGTCGTGCGTTGTCGTAAAGAAAAACAACACCTTTTGACAGCAATCCTCGGCGCTTATTCTGTATTGCGCGGCGCAATTTCCTAAGTGTCTCGCAATAAACATCTGTTTTGATTGACCACGCGGTAAGAAATCAATGAGTAAGATGCCTTTCCAGTCCCAGAACACTGTGCACATTATTTTTCAAGGTGTCAAGATTTGTTTCGGCTTAACCTTTGCTGGGGAAAGTGTGCCTCCATCCCATTGATTGCCGCTTGCTTTCAGGGGTGTCGTAAGAAACCCAAGTTTCATCTCCTGTGACTATCTGTGTCAGAAATTCTTCGCCGCCTTCATCATAACGGGTCAAAAACTGAAGTGCACTACCCATCCGGTTTGTTTTGTGTTGCTCAGTAAGAATCTTTGGTACCCAACGAGAGCAAAGTTTACGAAATTTCAGTTTTTCGGTAACAATTTCATGAATTAGTGATCGTGAGATTTGGGGAAATTCCATAGCGAGAGCACTAATTGTAAACTTGCGGTTTTCCTGGATCTTGTCATCAATCGCATGAACCAGTTCTTCTGTAACCAAAGATGGACGCCCACTTCGTTCTTCATCGTGCACTTCACTACGTCCTTCATTGAACTGTCGGACCCATCTTCTCACCATTGAATCACTCATCGCATTTTGTCCGTAAACTTCGCAAATTTGCCGATAAATTTCAATTGGTTTCACTTTCCTAGCATTCAGAAAACGAATCACAGATCTGATTTCATAAGTGGCGGGATTTTCAATCAACACCGACATTGTAAACAAGCACAACAAAGCGTACGTGGCTGACAGCGATCTCAAAATGGCGCACGTTTCTTCTCCTTGATACAGAGCGTCTACCGCGCATGTGCGGAACTGCGATCGCAGCGCTGCAGCGGAGAGAAATTGAAACAGAACTTACTTTCTGGATGTACCTCGTATATAGATTTAACATATGCTGGTAATGGACTTGATTACAACCTACACAACAATAAAACTTACTTATATAAGGGTTATTAAAGGTTTTGGTCTTAAGTGTTGCCTACACGTTGTATTGTAATTTTTTTCTCTCTCCTTTTTCTTAGTTCTTAAAGAGCGCACCCACCCCCAACCCCAACCACACACAGAATGAGTCAGAATAACATAGAATAATTTTAAGGCGTGATTCAGGGGTTATATTCAAGTATTTTATTATAGGGGATGTATGTCCATTAATGTCTTGTTATCGAGCTACAGGACATAATCTTTTTCAAATGCTGTCAGGTTAGATGATATTCTGCCAAACAGATTCATTCTCCAACAGCATCGGAATGTCGCTTAAGTTTTGTTTTCTTTGCATTTTGGAATATGTTATGTTTTGTTTATTAACTGGTAAGGGATTCCATCACATATTATACAGCACTTTGTGGTTGCTACAAGAGGTGTAGCACAATATACTACAGTGTTCTGTTTACTGGAAACACTCTCATTTTACAGCCTACTATAAAAGTGTTCCACCTTACAAATGCAGAGCTAGCTGGCAGACATGCATTACATTTGTGGTGCTGCTTTGGAGAAATGCGAAAAGGGTATGAGATCTTTATGCTGAGCTTTACCCAAGGAGACATTTGCCTCATCACAGGCTGTACATCAACGTCTGCGAGAAATAGGAACTTTCCAAAAACAATCGCAATGTTCGGAGTCCAAAGAAATGTAATTACAGTGACTCTAGAAGAGGAGGTTCTTGACCAGGTCCATATTCTCCATCCACAGCCACAAGAGCAATGACACATGCAACTCTTTGGTTGCTAGAATTCTGTGCAAACAGCAGTTACATCCATATCATCTCATCACTGGGACCAGTCCAGTGGTTTCTTCATAAATGCACTGATCAACCAAGATTTCCTACAACCATATTGTGGATGTACGAGAAGGTTTTTACATGAGGGCACAGGAAAACCCTAGAGCTATTACAGTTACAAATTAACAACACCAGTTTGTAATGTACATTTGGGCTGACATTGTGAATGACACTCATTGGGCCCTATTCACTGCCTCAACATTTACCTGCAGTTTTTACAACATACTTTGGCAGAACTTCCGGAAGAAGTTCCTTTAGTAATACGCCAGTTAATGTGGTCCCAAGGTGAATATTCTGGTGATGTAAGGGATTTCCTAAGTGTAACATACCCTGATCGTTGGATCGGTCGAGGAGCACCGAAATCACTAGATCTAACCCCTTTGGGGACATGTTCATAATCTTGTGTACAAGATGCTGGTTAATAGTGAAGAGGAGCTGATGGCCAGGATTTGATGCCATTCATGATATGCCAGGTATTTTTTAAAGAACCTGCAATCATTACAACAACGCTATCAACTATGCTCCAAAGTCAAAGCTTGACATTTTGAGCAACTTTTATAAACACATGTGCACTTGTTCAATTCTTGTTTTTTTTAGTTTAACTATGTTTGAAGTCTTTTAAAAACATATGTTTCCATCATTTAACACTGTTTTAACTTTTCTCAAGTATAATTTAAAATAAAGAGAGTTGGAG
Organism: Deroplatys truncata; assembly: GCA_030765065.1. Classification (NCBI taxonomy): domain Eukaryota; kingdom Metazoa; phylum Arthropoda; class Insecta; order Mantodea; family Mantidae; genus Deroplatys; species Deroplatys truncata. Next base: position 8,531,106 of record CM060985.1, on the reverse strand, counting down.
GTTGTTACACTACATCACTAAAAGGTTCTTACTTTGAGTGTGTTTCGGGAGAACGGTTTGCTCCCATTGTCAGCATGTTTCCAACTGAGTTCAACAACCTCCAACTCTCTTTATTTTAAATTATGACACATCACTGTTACTAGCTTCTCAATCTTCAAAATTAATTAATTTTCTCAAGTAATTTGACCAACTATAATATTATTTGCATATGTTATTGGCATAAGCTGTAATTGCAACTGCAGATCGGTTAAAAAAATAATTTTCACCTACTTCAGAGCACATGGATTTAGTGCCATATAATTAAATGAAGATTCACAAGTTATTAAATCAAGTTTAGAGAGTTTTGCATTGTTTAAAATTAACGATACCAGCTACTCTTATTTCAAAATTCTCCCAATGCCTTTTAGCAAAAGATGTGCATCAACCTGTTCAATGGAATTTCATCTAACATGGCGCTGTGTTTAACAAATGTTAATGCCCTCTAGCTCGATAATAAGTTTACAGGCATACATTTCCTAAAAGAAAATACTCAAACAGAACCCCTGAATCACACCTTAAAATTATTTAGTATTATTCTGTCTCACCATATATATTGCTTGGAATGAAATATGTGCTGCTTTTGTCTTACTTTTACACACATTTTCTGTGGAGTAAGAACTATTTTCTATTCATGTCATTCTCAACGAAAAGTCATCGACCATCATCATAAGTATATTCTTTTATAACTCCAATACATTTGCATTTTAATATTCAGGTTTTTTAGTCTTTTAGTACTATAGGAACTGAAATTAAGATGTTTTATAATCTATGTCCACTGGAAAGAACAGTACTTTTCAATGGTGAAAATATTGAGAATTATTATTTAAGCAAACTGAAAATTGAAGATATACATTTTGTTGTAACAATATCTCAAATAGGTGTTTAAAACTAATACCTGAAAGCTTTTGTCCTATCACTTCCTGGTCATTCCCCAGACCTTGAAGATCTTCAGTAACCCTGAACCTCTTCAACAAAGCTATGAACTTCTGTTTGAGATTTCGTTGCTGAAATAGGAAGAAAGTGGCAGCTTTAAAACATTTAATTTATACAGTACAATTTTCAGGAATGAATCAGTCAATAACATCCTGTTTTTGGACTACACAAGAGTTGTTTTATAAGTCTGGTAAATTTCCATGAACTGCAGGAAGTTTTTAAGTGACACCATTGTTGGCAAGAGTAATTCGTGTAACAGTTCTAGACAAATTTTCAGATAGATGTGAAGTTCAGTTAATTGTTGAGAGCTAACTGAAGTGATCAGTGTCATCTGTACCATAGAACATAGATAGGAAGTTTCATGGTATTGTTTAACATTACCATTTAAAAGGACTCGACTGCAAAACAGGTCAAAGCAGAGTTGCATTGCAGACAGTTTATTCTGGACGAATGAGCTGAAGAAGCACCAAAGACGAAGCATGATCTAGCTGCCCAGTTGAGATCACACAAAGGAAATTATTGGAAAAATCTTATGTATCATATTCACATGATTTTCTCCATCCTCTATCATTTATTAGTGGGTATACAAGGGTAATCCCAAAAGTAAGGCCTCCAAAGCGCTGGGATCGCAGGGAAACTGTTTGTGTGGATGTTGGCCATACTGCTTTTTTCCTTCCTCCCCACACTCTCTTCCGAAACCACCACACATCCCTTAGCGCCCTCAGTCTTGGCTTGGCAGCCAGTTATAATGAAGCTCCCGTTAGCCACTACCACCAGGTGTGAAGTTCGCACAGCTATTCGATTTTTGAGTGCAAAAGGGGTTAAACCTGTCGAAATTCATCGACAGTTGATGGAAGTGTATGGAGAGTCTTGTATGGATGTCAAAAATGTCCGCAAGTGGTGTAGAGAATTTGCAAATGGTCGCACGGAAATTCATGACTAGGAAAGAAGCGGGAGACCGTCCATTTTTGACGAAACAATCACAAAGGTTGAACAAATCGTGCTTCAAGATCGACGGATCACTCTTGATGAGCTCTGCATTGTTGTTCCTGAGATTTCTCGAAGCACTATTCATTGGACTTTGATTGAAGAGTTAAAATTTCGGAAGATGGGTCCCAAGAATGCTGACAGAAGATCACAAAAGGCAACGTGCTGAAACTTCCCGCCAATTTCTTCAATGCTATGCAGATGAAAAGGACAACCCTTTGGATTCCATAGGCACAGGTGATGAAACCTGGACTTTCCACTTCACATCTGAGACCAAACAACAATCACGTGAGTGGCGGCATTCCGGTTCACCCAAGTCGTGAAAATTCAAGAGAACACAGTCTGCCGGTAAAGTCATGGCAACTGTGTTTTGGGATCGAAAGGGGATATTGTTGGTCGACTTTATGGATCCTGGGACAACAATAAATGCTGACAGGTATTGTCAGACATTAAAAAAACTCAGACGGGCAATTCAGAACTGTAGAAGAGGAATGTTGAGCAAGGGCATAAGCCTTCTCCATGACAATGCTTGCCCACACACTGCCCGTCAAACCATGAATCTTCTGCAACAGTTTGGATGGGAAACCATCACCCATCCACCCTATAGTCTGGACTTAGCACCCAGTGACTACCACTTGTTTCCCAAGCTGAAAGAACACTTGGCTGGAAGACGCTTCGGTGACAACGATGAAGTGAAAAATGAGGTCCATCACTTTTTCAAGAGCATGGCGGCAAGATGGTATGACATGGGCATACAAAAACTGCCACAGCATTTACAAAAATGCATCGACCGAAATGACAATTATGTGGAAAAATAGACAAATGTTAAAGCTTCAAAACTATGTACCATTTGTTGTCCATAAAACTTTCTTTGTATTTTAAAAAAAATTGGAGACCTTACTTTTGAGATTACCCCTCGTACAAACTGTTCTTACAAAATCTTTTTTTTTATCTACTTCATTTTAATCAAGATAAAACCTTTGCAAAAACACCTACATTATAAAAGTTGTTATAAATACAAAGGGAATTGCGAAAGTCAAATGTTTTTGAACTGGAATTTATATGCTGGCCTTAAAATTCCACTCTCTTTTCATCCAATCGCATGAAACAGCTGAATATTGACAGATCTTTAAAAGAATGACAAAGTATTGAACAATTTGAACCATTAATAATGGATATGCCACAAAAAGTTATTTGAAATAAATTGTGTGCTTTAAAGAAATCTACATTTTTTGTGTAGTATGTTTTCATCTTTCATTCAACATTTACTAGTTATGATATGATATGATATCTTTATTGAGTGTTGAGCTAATACAATACATTTGGGCATGATCAGCGTCGAGCCCTGGCTCCTTTTGCCGATTGTACCCAAGCTTCCGCATTTACAAGGCATGTGTGTTGAGTTAGCTTCATATCACTAACGTTTCTCATTTAATTTCACTATACTGCTTACTGTTGTTCTCCCCTTCCCATCTCCTTCCCTTGCTTCCTCCGCCGTCTTTAATACTCCACTATCAGCGTGAAATGGGAACTATTAGATGCAATTTAGAGAATGTTTATTTGTACCCCGTACTGATCGTCCATAACAGCACTTGCTCGTTCATACTAATGTACCTCTCCTTCCTAGCCCTCTCGTATTTACCGTCCTTTATATCTAAATCATTCACTTCACGATTTTATAAAATCTATCACTTGCTTAGCAATACCTTGTCTTTACTTTGCCTAATTTGTTCCCTTCTATACATTCTATAGTCATTCTCCCTCCCTATTCTATTTACTCCCCCATTATTACTGCTTCTGTTTTCCCATACTTCTCGCAGAGCCTGCACTATTTCTATACGTATGGCACACTTTCCTACTCCATAAATCTATTTCTGTTGGCTCCTTTAACAGTCCCGCTTTGTTTCTGTCCAAAATCCGTAGACTCCCATTAGGTGTCAACACAATGCTTTCTTCTTCCACCAATTCGCCACTCTGAAACCACGCCTCTGCCCTGCCCGCAATCATATCACATGTCTGCCCTCCCTCCTCGATGATGCCACTTTCCTAACTTTGCCAGCTGTTGTCCATATATCACTCTGATCTGACGTCACTGCCTTGGCTCCTAATCCCCTCTCTAATTCAGCCATCTTCTTCCCGCCAGCCCCACGTAGCAGTGACGTAACTTCCATTTTCCTTGTTTCGCCAGCTGATGCCCTTGCGTCACTTTGATCTGACGTTCTGACTGCGTCCTGGCCACGCCTACTCTCTAACACCGTCATCTTCTTTCCGCCAGCCCCACGTGCCGGTGACGTAACTTCCATATGTCGATCCTTATCCTCTGGTCTCCAATCCCTCTTTGGACTTCCTCTGCATTCCTTCTCTCTGGTCTCGGATGCTTCTGCGATCTGCTGTTCCTTGTGTCACTTTCGTATCCCATCACCATATGCCCATCGACCCATAATCGTAGATTCTTTATGAAGGCCCGTTTCCCTTCCATTCTTGCCAGCATCATTTGTTGTATTAAATCCTTCTTCAAGGCCCGTTGTTCCACCGATAGATCTCTATTTATAAAGATATTTGTTCCTTTTAGTAACTTTGTTTTCTTTAACACTTCATAAACAAACTGCACTGATGTAAATCTTGCAACTATCATTCTGGCTCCTCTTGATCTCCCCACTCTAAAAGCTTCTCTAATCTCCCAGCCCTGAAGCTTCAAACCAAGCTTTCCTTCTATAATCTCTCTGACCTCATCTACAGGCCATACTCCATTCCTTTCTTTCACTCCTGCTATAACCAAATTAAATCTTCGGTGTCTCTCTTCCAGCAGCTCAACTCTTCTTTTAACTTTCTGTACCTCATTTCGTATATCTTGCATTTCATTTTTAATCTCTCCCTTAATATGTATTAGTTCCTTTTCCATTCCATTGAGTTTATTTCCTAATCTCTCATCCATATCTTTAATGTATGCCAACGTTTGTTCCATGACGTTTCGATCCCCATTTGGCCCAGGGTTGATTTCAACTTCACCAATTACCAATAGTATACCTATTACACATGTGAGAAGAAACATGTTTACCATCTCTTCTACACCTTTGTTTGTTTTAAAATCCTTCCATTTTAATTTATTAAATGCTCCAATTCTTGCTCTGTGCACCTCTGTGCACTAATTCCCATGGTTACTTAAGCCCTTCTTTCTTCCACTCCAGGAGCTTCCTCCTCACACATCCACTCTCTTCCACTGCTTGCTTAGCACTCCATTTACTAGTTATAAAAGATTATACAAGATTCCTTCCGAAGGAAGACTTCACAGGCTATTCAAGACATACATGTTATTTGTTATGTAAATATCTTTAATATATGGTATTTTAATCAAAACCGTTACAGCCATTTTTGAGAAAACCAAAAATTTTGAAAAATGTTCCATATAAAGGATAGTTGCAATGTGGCTATTTTTGCAAATGCTTATCTCGATTAAAATGAAGTAAGTAGAAAAATAAGCTTTCATAAGAATAGTTCATATACGCACTAATAAGTGACAGAGAGTAGAGAAAGTCATGGGAACATAACACATCAATCTTTGTTTCTACTTCTTGTTAAAGGTGATAAATGGTTTGAACACAGCTACAAACAGGACACTAGTATGACAGTCAACTAGCTATATGTATACTAGACTTGATATTTTGAATATTTTTGTATGACCTGGTGAGAAACAAAAGAACAGTGATAACATTTAAAAGTGTGTAGCTTAAAATACTGGAAAATTCCAACCAACAACAGAAAATATCTGCTAAATGGCTAAACCTACTACAGACAAAATGGTGAAATACAAATTGTATGTTTTAAAATCCTCTACAGACTTCCTCTGTGTTCTGGCTTCTCAAACCAGTGGCTTTTATTCATACCAACAGGGCCACACATAGATGGGCGCAACCTCGTGTTGGGGGGCCCTGGATTTCGAGCAGTCTGGAAGTAATACATAAATATTAACAGAAAGTCGAAGAGAAAATGCGAGCTAAGAGTATTTGGATATTTTAATGCATCTTTTGGGTCATGGTCTAATTATTACATTTCAACCTTTAAAAACCATTGTTGTTACTCATGAAACTTCATATCCATAACTGCTGATATACTGCCGCAACAATGTCGTGCATGTAGATTCAACTTCAGCATTGGCAATAATGAGTTTCAGTGATCTTGTATGTATGTCCCTGTTGCACGTGCCTCTAGCAGAGTGTTAACAAGATGACGACCGCACACCATGCACAGAAGGTGTATATTTTGATCTTTGATGCCAACATACTGAAATGAGCATCTAAATAAAGGTCAAAACACTGGGCAAGGCCCTTAGGTAACAGATGCACTAAATTCATGTTAAACTTGTTTAGAAATTTATTTTGCGGTTCAGTTTCCACAGTCGCAGTTACCATACAATCATTGCCTTATAAGGAAGGTAGTAGTGTTTTTCATTTCAGTCTCCATGCTGTAATCTAGAAATTGTATGTGAAATACATAGCCAATTTCTTAAATTTGATTGTCAGCAACAATGACAGAGGCGTGTGTGCCATCAGCAAGAAATGTAAAGTCTGGCATCAATGAAGTTCTGACTGTCAGTGGGTTAGCGCAGCGAAATATTTGAAAGTCTTTCAATATAACAGTCGCTAGTTTAGTCTGTAGTGTTCTGATAAATTTAAAATTAATTCAGTGTGGTTATAATTGCTTACGGAGTAGTTAAGTAGGTAAAGGATATGTTTAGTTAAGTGCTGTAACGGCTAGTTATCATCATCAGTCAAAAATGATATCCGTTTCTCGACATCAGCAGCCTAGTCAAATACAGAGTAGAAGATACTGCAGGTGAACATGTATATATTTACCATTACCATCAACCAAGGCAAGACAGAAATTTACTTCAATAAAGTGTAACACTCAGAATCTACTTGGACTTACTTCTCAGATCCTGGCCAGTGGCCAACAAAAATTGCAAACGCTGTGAGGGAAATAATTCTTAAGAAAGGTTTGCCTGAAATAAATATTGAAAGTTAAGTTTGCAACAATATTATACTATAAAAGTGGAAATTTACAGAGTATCACCTTTATTCTAAATATTCTTCTGGAAAATGGTAAATGAAGAGAGAGTGGTTAGTTTGGAGTGGTACTCAAAGTCTTTCTTTCTTTCTTTCTTTTTTTTTCTTTTTTTGTCTGTAGACCACCTCTGTTGATGATGATTTTCCTTTAATGCATATATTATAATACTACATTCATTGTTATATTCAACTATTCTGTGCAATAATTATGTGGGACCTGAGAATATGGGTGGCCCTGCATGTGTGTACATACTACAGAATCTATTCCAGTACTTGAGTATGTACCCAAAGTTTTATCGAGTACTTACAGGGAAAAATCTTATGTATTGCATTCACAAGACTTTCTCTATTCACTCTTCTTACAAAAGCTTATTCTTTTACCCACTTCTTGTTAATCAAGATAAACCATTATTACACATTTCATTGTGGGTACAAGAAGAATGCAGGCTAAAGCGATAGTCAGATTTTTATAAAGTGCGTCGCTATGTGATGGCTTTGAAATTTCATGCTCTTTGTATGACCATGAGAAAAAATGAATAGCAACTGAAAGAAGTACATTAAAGAGAATAACTTGGAAATAGTTAACACTACAAAAAAAATTAATGAACATAAACGGTGTAGTTCAATGAGTTCTACATTTTCTGTGTAGTAACATTTTGTCCATCCATTAGATGAAACGTCAAACCACTATTATGGAGAATTAATAGCTATAAAAGCTGTTATATAAGAGCATACATAAAACAAAAAATAGTCATCTTATCAGACTCAAAATCAGCCATAGATGAGATAGTAAATTACAATAAGAAAACAACAAGAAATATTAAAGAAATAAGAAGCCTAATTAAAGCAGTTGAAACTAGAAATCATGTCACTCTACAATGGATCCCAGCTCATGTCTAACCTTTGGGCAATGAACATGCGGATGAATTAGCAAAGAAAGGTGCAATACAACAAATAAAACCTGTAGGACAAATAGAAATAAATAAACAATTAAATAACATTAAACAACATTTCAAAAGACAGCAGAGACTTGATGAAGAAGATAAATTAAAGGATAAAGATTATAAGAACATTAAAGATAGAGTTGATATACAAAAAATGCCAAATAAGACTGCAGTGGCCTTATTTAGGATGGCAACTGGTCACGATTGCCTCGCAGAACACCTCTACAAGATACAATGCCTACCTACACCCAAGTGCACTCTCTGTGAAGATGTCATCCTGAACAAACAAACGCAAAGGCCTTAAAAGTGATAACTTACAGACTTTATATTGGGAAGCCAGAGGGAAAATGATGCAGATCAATTAATCCCCAGTGCCATTGGTGAACAACAACAACATTTTGTCCATCTCTTATGGTTTACCAATTACATGAAACACATTCAAAATGAAAATAACTCCACAGTGTCTTCAATAATTCAATAGATACATTTTATTTGTCATGAAAATATCTTCAACATATGGTATTTCAGTCAAAATTATCAGAGCCATTTTTCAGAAAATAATAAATAATGAAAATTTTTCAATATAAAGGGTTTTAGGGTGGGGGATTTTCTTGAAAATCTTTGTCACATCCTTGCAAGATGTTAAACTTAAACACAATGTCTGATATTTAACCTACTTTTTGTTTTGGAGCTATGCCATACACACGCGCTTGGTATTGTATTCCACCCAAAAATTCAATATTGAGATTTTATTGGTGATATGCTTTGAAGCTCCCAGAATCCCCCCCCCAAAAAAAAGCATTTTTAGAAAAACGAGCTCATGCATATGTATGTCGGACAAATACCAAACTTGGTATTTAAATTCATTATCTACCAAAGGTTTTCAAGAAAATCCCTACTGCCAACTATCCTTTACTTGGAACATTTTTCAAAATTTTTGATTTCCTCAAAAATGGCTCTAACGATCTTGATTATTAATATACTAAAAGATATTTACATGACAAATAAAATGTATATCTTGAATTCTGGGAACAGCCTGTGAAGCTCTTTTTATTTGAAACAAACTTTTATAATCTTGATAACTGGTAAATGATAGATGAAAATGTACCACACAAAAAATGCAGATCTCTTTAAAACACACAATTTATTTCAAATAACTTTTTTTGTGGCATCGGTCATTTCAAAGATATGGAAATGTTTGAATGTTAATGGTTTGAAATGCTCATGTCATTCTTTTAAAGCCCTGTCAATTTTCAATTGTTTCTTGCAACGTCGTGGGAAGAGTATGGAGTTTTATGTCCAGCATGTAGTGTCCAGTTCTGAAACATTTGACTATCACTATTCCCTTTGTATCTCTAACGAAACATGTTTTGCAGCTATTTCCAGAAAGGTTTATCTCGATTAAAATGAAGTAGACAGGAAAATAAACGTTCCTACGAATAATTTGTATACCCACCAATAAGTGATAGAGGGTAAAGAAAGTCATGTGAATGTAACACATCAGATTTTTGTTAATGAGACCTAGAGTTTGATATAACAAATTTAATTACTCTAACTCCCTGCAGTTGAATCCTGAGCAACATAATACCTCATCTTGTGAGAGACCACTTACCCTTGCATTGCCTGGAATCTTTCCTCTAGAAGACTTGCGTGTGCGGCGACCCATAGCATCTTCTGCCATAGGTTCTGAGTCTGACCCTTCTGCCTCACCATCGTCATTGCTGCTGAACTCCTCCTCATCGTCCGTGAAGTCTGCAACTCGATCTGCAACAAACAATTCGCTGTTACTGCAACTTGTACATAGCAACTACTGTTCAAATGATATTCTTAAGATTTATTAAATAGTTTTATCAAGTTGAACTTTATATACAGTGCAATTAAGAAAAACAACAAAATACGAGGTGTCAAACAGTTTCCAGAATGGCTTCACAACAATGCTTATGCTGAGATTTCTTTAATTCTTACCCAGACTGTACAAGCAATGTTCCTTCCCGATAAAAATGAGAGGTCACATGACTTCCTGTGACCATGCAGTGACGAGGTAGACGCTCTGAAGAGAACACATGTTTTGCATGTGCTGCAATTTTTCCACATAGCAAAAATGTCAGATCACGAAGAACAAAGAACGAACATCAAATTTTGCTTTAAACTCGGTAAAACTGCAACAGAAGCCTATGAAATGTTAAGAACAGCTTATGGGGAGGAAGTTATGGGAAAAACTCAAGCATTTGAGTGGTTTTCGAAATTTAAAAGTGGTGTGACATCAGTTAAAGATGCAGATCGTTCGGGGCAACCCTGTTCCAGCTAAACTGATGAAAATATCAATCAGGTGAGGGAAATGGTCTTAAATGATAGGCACATTACAATAAGAGAACTTTCTGACTCATTAGGATTCTCCTTTGGAAATGTTCAAAGCATTTTGAAAGACAATTTGGACATGAGAAGAATTGCCACCAAGTTCATGCCCCGCCTGCTTTCAAATGACCAAAAGGAAAGCTGTGTGATTGCCTGAACGGATCTTAAAGAACAGCTACAAAATGACCCACAGTTTATGGAGAAAATTATTACTGGTGATGAAACATGGATTTATGGGTACGATCCAGAAACGAAGCAACAATCTGCACAATGGAAGAGTCCTTCACCTCCACGCCCGAAAAAGGCCAGACAAGTTCAATCCAAAATGAAGTCAATGAGATTGTGCTTTTTGACATTAAAGGAATTTGTGCCACAGGGTCAAACAGTGAATCAAGTGTTCTACAAACAAGTGCTGCAAAGATTAAGGGAGAATGTGTGACGAAACGTCCGGAGAAATGGAGGAGTGGTGACTGGTGCCTGCATCATGACAATGCACCCACGCACATATCCCTTTCTGTTTGCCAATTTTTGGATAAAAATAGGATGAATGCTGTTCCCCATCCCGCCTATTCTCCAGATTTGGCACCAACTGACTTTTTTCTTTTCCTGTGACTTAAAATGCGGCTCCGAGGACACCATTTTGAGTTGATGTCATCCATTGCGAATCGCAGAAGGCTCTAAACATGTTGAAAGAAGAGGACTTCCAGAGGTGCTTCCAGCAGTGACAGAAGCGCTGGGACAAGTTTATCAACTCCCAAGGAGACTACTTCGAGGGTGACTGCAGATTAGACAAAACAAACTGTTGTGTAGTATTTATGATGTCATTCCGGAAACTTTTTTATTACACCTCGTATCTTATGCTTTACATTTATATGACTTTCTCTGCTCACTCTTCTACAAACTATTCTTACATTTTGTTGTAGGTACATGAGGGATACAGAGATTGAAAGAGTCAAATGTTCGAAAATCTGATGTGTTACATTTACATGACTTTCTCTACCTTCTTCACTTATTAGTGGGTATACAAACTATTCTTACAAAAGTTTATTTTTCTATCTACTCCATTTTAGTTGAGATAAATCTTTGCAGGAATACCTACATTACACATTTTGTTATAGATACAAAGGGAACAGTGATAGTCAAATGTTTAACAACTGGACGCTATATGCTGGTCTTAAAATTTTATACTGTTTCCATGACATTGTGAGAAACAGCTGAAAATCGACAGGACTTCAAAACAAAGACTTAAGTATTGACTAATTTGAACCATTAATAACGGATATCTCAGAAATGGTCAATGCTACAAAAAAGTTATTTGAAATAAGTTGTGCTTTTTAAAGAGATCTACATTTTCACCCATTGCTTAACATTTACAGTTATACAAAATTCCTTCCAAATAAAGAGGTTTCACAAGCTATTACCAGAAAATTCATGATATACATTTTATGTGTCACATAAATACCTTTAATATATGATATTTTAATTAAAATTGATCCATTTGGGAAAATAAAAAATAATGAAAATTTTTCCAAGTAAAGTGTAGCTTGGGTAGGGAGGATTTTCTTGAAAATCTTTGCGTTGCACTCTTGGAGGATGCTGAACTTAAAATACTAAGTTTGTTTTTGAGTTATGCTGTTCAAACATATATATCTTTTTCTAAATTTTTTAATTCATGGGACCTCGAAACATGTATTTTCATGAAATCTTTATATCAAGTTTTTGGGTAGAATACAATACTTCCTCTGCCAACTACATGTAAGAGTAAACAAACTAAAATTCTTATGAATATTAAAATGTGGCAGTTCAGAAAGCACCACCTTCTCCCCCTCTCCTGCCACCAAACCACTTGGCATCCACAGCAACATTCACAATGTTCATCTTTCCAAACACAATTTCTTCAACCTCTGTGAATTAAATGATTTACTGACACTTAATTTGTTACTATGGAAGTTGATTTTATTGCAAGAACATTGCAACATCAGCACAATGAGGGGATATAGATAGCATTTATCCAGCCTTGTCAGTCTCCAGTAGAGCACAGGAATGATAGCAAATATACCAATATGGAAACTCCTTAACGCAAAACTTCGATACTGGATTATGGCTGATATCACTATATACACATGTCTTTTATTGACTTCAACACATTATTACACATAATAAAGAAGAATGACTGTGGATAGCATAAAACCCCAATTTTGTAAGTTAACAGCTTCTATTTTCACCATAATCCAATATTAAAATAACTCCATCACTTAATATAACTTGCAAATTGGAATTCAAATTAAGGGGTTCTGTTCAATCCCGTTCATCAGGATATAAAGGCCTTCCAGCTTTGGGAAGTACATTATATTTGCTATCAAACTTTAAAAATATTATATAACCACTAAATTCCATTTTTCCTTTGGCAGCTGACAAATTTGCTTATTTACTTTAACACATTTTAGTAATGATACATAATACAAAATGCAACTCCTCTTCTGGCTCAAGGCACTTGAAAATTTTGAAATTTTGTTGCACATTCAGAGCTAACGTAATGAAATTCTTTACATTTTCTGAACTTAAATCCACACCACATTCAAATGACTATATATATTTTTGCTACCTTTATACATACACATTTCTTTACTATTACTTATCACAATAATGGATGCTTAAGCCAGTGAAAGAAATAAGCCTGGTTCTTGACCGGAGTCTAACGTTATCTAACCGTGGCAACAACCAAGCGTCTGAATGTGGATACATGTTAACATCATGTGACAACATATTGAGCAAACAATTCCATCTCAAAAACTATGCCCGGATTATCCTTGCAAATAATAACGCATAATGAATAAAATTAGTGCAATTACACGAAACACTAAAATCGATTGTAGTCCATTTTCATATTAAACGCTTGTAAAGGGGATTCTAAATCCCTAATCCAAATGATGAAGGTCGGATTTTCTTGTGTACATGTAAACACGGATGCATGCAAATGGTATCGAAGCCCCAAGGCCATCCACAAAATAATTATAAACAGAATAAACCAAAATTATTTAATAGCCAACTACTTCATTAAGGTAACTGGGTATACCGGTAGTTGTACTGAAGTCCTAGTCGGTCTCAAGCCCCATCCATTTACGTGTAAACGCAAATAGTAAAACGGACTATTCCATTTCAACAGAACAAACCGCAGAGTGTAATCGACGATACTGCCCTTCACACTTCGCGTCATAAATTTTTAATACCTACTTTATGTGGTAGACCCTTGTCTTTTATTGCCTTCAAGATGTTTCTAGTTTTATAATGTGCATGGATAACTCTTCAACGCAGTGTCAAGCATACACTGTAAACCACAGAACACCAAAGTAAACAACCAGCTGCAATTGTTACCAACTAAAATGAATTATTGTGGTTAACAAATCAGCATTGTTACATCATCCCTCTCTGAATTTAGTCAAAGCAAAGTCCCCTTGATTTGGGCAGACATCACGAGGTTTGTATTTCTTTACGATAACACCTATAATCTTCAGAAATCAACAAGCTCTGGAAGTCTCTACTCAATTACCAACTAATCTCGTTCATAACCTATGGAGATTCAATCATGGAAAACTAATTTCCAGGTTCCAGGCGCTAAAAGTGATTAAAATGTTTACCACCACGTACGTAAATGGAACGTTTTACGTTATGTCTAATCGTCATAAAAAAAAAAAAAACCTAAGACCTCCTAATCCTAACAAAATCACCGCAAAACCACCGCCCTTTACCCTAAACCCATCATCCTACCAGCATAGAACAATTGTCCTGGAATGGTCCGAGTCGGGAGACACCACCTGGACATCAGGTGGTTCGTTCTCCCAACGACACCCTCCTGAAGTGCGCATTTGCACACAGAAGGACTATAGCTGATGCTTTTGAACGCAATGCGTCACACTTTTGTGATACTGAGCTTTATCGCACAGAACATGCAAATTAACGAGAGCTCGTACTCGATATTAAGTTTATCGACCTTGACTCATACAACAAATAAGCTAGCAATAAAAAATATAACTGCGATAGTTATCTTAACCAAACTAGCAGAACAAGCAATGTTAAGTCTTGCATCCTAATTTTCGCGAACAGTTTAAACAGTAGAAGGTCGATTTTACACAATTTACGGGCGACATTGTGGGAAAAATTGCAATAATGAATAACAATGCGCACAAATTGTGCAATATAAGCTGTGATTGCCCCAAATACAAAGATTGTCCATCTTGGATTAATAATACGCACTTGAAATAGTCGTCTGGTAAAAGGGGAATCTTTTCGAACTATTCATAGTCGATTTTGGTCCGGCCCAACTTGCTACTTCCGGTGGATTTACAGCGGACCATCGATTTTCTTATTCATAGACCGGGATTTGCGTTGGTCCGGGGATCAAGCGACTTGGTCGGGACCAAATTTTGGTCTACCTCAGAGGGGTAGATTAAAGGCAGACCATCTTTACAAAATGGACGACTTTGGAGTAATGGGCGTGGCTGATTGCATAGAATTCGCGAAATGAGACGATGGAGTAAAACTATCTACTAAAATTAGACATAATTGGAAAGTATGGTGACTTAAACTTCAAAACAAATACGGTTTAGTAAAGCAAATGTTAGAAGGCTGATAAAACGGATTCATCCTAACCTATATGACAAACGACGATAACCGATGCTTGAATCTCAATTGATACGATGCTAATAGCACTTCCACATTATGCAAGAGGAGGGTATCAAGAAAACACTACTGACCTTAGTAAGCCGCATTATAACTAATGACTCAAATGCTAATGCTAGATTTACCTTTGTTAAACCGGGATTACTATGCACTTTACGTAACATAACGGGATGTGACGCGAAGTTAAGAAATTCTGCTACAGTAAAGGTTTAATTAGGATGCACTTAACGTAACGGGAATGATTCTTGATTGATTGTTCTTCTATTACTTCATACTACTGCTTCACGCCGATTGGTTCTAATTGCCATGTCACATTAAACTTGACGTAACGGGAAGGAAAAGTTTGACACTGCTAAATTTAGGAGGAGAGGAGTGTATCAGTTGCAACTGGGAAGTGACGACGGGGCGTAGCCGTGGGATCTGCGCGTCTAAACTCGAATGAGAACAGGACACTACACAATCAATTCTACGTGTTAAAAAAACCCTGATTCCATTTGTTTCTTAGCATTTCATACCTCCTACCCGTATACGGAATAATGTCCTGCTTGGGTTAAGTTCGAAATAATTTAGGCTTTGCTTTACGTTTTCCCTCGAGGAGAGGAGGATTACAACTCCCGGAAGGTTTATGGTGTATTAGAATTTCCACGGGTAATTATTTCTGTATAATTACGATCACACAATATTTATTTGGTAAAGATCCAGTGAGATTTTAATAACAGCAAATGTTCCTTCCTATTTAAATACGATTTGATTCCGAAATTTTAAGCTTAAAGGTTAATATTCCAGCAAGTTAAATTCTTATTGAAATGATTAACAATGCCATGAAACTGTGTGGATAAGAACGTTTCCAAAAAGGGAGGGGTGGCAATAGGTTAGAATCATGCACAAAACTGTCTATATATGTATTATCTCCCTCCATACCTCCTCTTTTTTTTGCGTTTGCATTTGTCGAAACCGATTTGTTTTCAATAATATCCATCATTTTTTGTATTAAGGGAAACAGGCATTTTCCTCCTCCGACTATTTTAATGCACGCTTCTAGGTTATGTCCCTTTTTTTTTTTCGCTTTGGGCGAGGAGTGAACACTGAACCGATGAAAAAACAGCTGTGAAACGACCACAGAAAGTAACAGTGGTTAGTTTACTACTCTATGGCAGCGACTGCTGCGCAGAACTACCTTTCTTCGTCGTGTAACATTTTCTCCTTGCTGATCCATGGCCTTTCTTGGTCCGAGGTTTTTATCGTCTATGAATACGAAAAACTTGACCAGCCTTTGGTCCAGACCAAATGAGTCCAGAGATGGTCCAGACCAACGTCAACTTTATGAATACGGCCCTAGTGACTAAGTATAAAGATGATAGTTGAAGATCGATTTAATGCGATTTACGAACGATATTGCCGGAAAAAGTGCAACGATTAATAACAATTCAATAAGAGCTGTGATTGGTCCAAATATTTCCATCTTGGATTAGTAGCTTCATATGCAAGTGAAACAGTTGTCTGGTGAAAGAAGAATCTTTTTCGAACTACATAGTGATAGTATAAATAGATATAGCTTTGCAGCAAATTTATATTATATTTCTGGTGTATAATAACTTGAAGTTTCTTCTGCAAACTGCACTTTTCCGAAAAGTCAAAGTACTTCGATTTTTTTAAATTCCACATTAATTTGTGAAATTTAGGTATTAAATGCTTTAAACTTTAAAATATGAAATTCTATTTTACTTCAATTATTTCCATTTTACAACAACGGCTTTATGAATGAACAATAAAACACCGGAAATAGCCAAAGGAAGAAGTATGCTTTGTATCGGAAGAGGTGTTGTACCATTTCTTTTTGCAGTACGCGAAATACTACTCATAGCTGATAGTAAAGCAACTTTTCCGTTAGCCGATGAGATGAATAATACATTTGTAAAATAGTGCTCAAATGAGTACGAGGTCCTTAGAACTCTGTGTTTCCCAATATTTGCCTTTTCAACATACGAAAGAAATAAAGAAAGAAAAACAGAAAAGTTTATCCATATAAACCTCTACCGAAATTCGATCTTGGGCTTCTCCGGATTACGAGGCAGAAAAAAATTGTTTTATTTATGGACGCTCTTTAACTACTATGGTTCTTTGCGTCCCATTTTATATTGGGCGTGAAAGACCAGAAATTTTGCTCAGAGGCCTCTATCAGGCTTGAGGTTCTTTTACGTGCCGTAAATCTACGACACGGGATCACCGGCTTTACTTCCCTTCCGAAGGAAGCCATGCTAAGGATTTTTACGCCTGAAAAAAATCCATCGCCCTCCGCCGGGTTTGAACCCGCGAGCTTGGGAACTACTGTTCATTCCAAACCAGAGTTCCCTCTGATGTAAACAGAAGCACGTGCTTCTGCTTGTCACGAACCCAAGAATATACTCTTACGCCAACGTAAATAGTTCCTTAATACATGTATTGTATTATGAAATATTACAGCAGGAAAGGTATAGAACTGCACATTTTATTGCGGTTATCATAAGAACTCATCGTTAAAGGTAATGAATATATACTAGCTGTTAAGAGATTACAAAATATGACTTTCGCCTGCTATTGCGCTAACGCCGAGAGCATCTTGGTTGTTAATACCAACCGTATAAACGACTGCCACTCTCTTACATACACAAGAAATGCAGCAATGAATTCCCAGGGGTGCTATCTGAGTACCTACCGAATAAACACTTTGCGTAACACAGGATATATGATAAGCGAACAGTCATTCATAATACACTAACACACAGCTCAGCTCAGGTCAAATCTTGTGCTTTAGTCAGTTGGTATTTGAGCTCATATGGCAGAGGAAGGTGCGTGTAGTGCGAATAAACTGTTAAAAACACAGAAGCGGGAAACAGTTAAAAAGTGGCTAAAAACAAACAATACTTAATTTATTCAACTCACTATTACAAAAATACCCGACTTGCATTATTGCATATTACGAAACTAATATCGGATTTTACAGGCGTTTCAGTGAGAAGTGTAACGAAAGCGAGCATGGAATATAAACAGACATAATACAACATAGAAGAGGATAAAGTTTTAAGTGCGACAGTGATGTGGAATTGTGGATAAGCTTGTCATTATTTAGGAGAGTAGTTCTGATTCCGATGTGTCAGCTGAGTTACCTTCGGAGAATTCGGATTTGGGTGTTGCACTTTTGCCCGAGGATTGTGATTAACGTAAGTGTTCATTGCAGCATACTTATAAAATAGATTGCTACCTCAGGTTGCATTTTGAACCATGATTCTCATGCAGGGCGCCTTTTTATAGATTAAATAGTGTTCAACAAGCACGTGGGAGGGGGTTGCGAACTACTTTCGCGCGGATAATACAAAGAGTTTGTTTTCAGTGAAAGGCACTCTGGTTTGGAATGGACAATAGAGGCTAGCACGGTACCACTAGTCCACGGAGGACGACTTACGAGGAAGATATCCTACACCCACACCACGGAGACGGGTACAAAAAATCTGATGTGTTACACTCACATGACTTTCTCTACTCTTGTACAATCTATTTTTACAAACGTCTATTCTCCATATGCTTTATGTTAATCGAGATATCGAGATGTCAATCTTATTAGTAATTTTCTTGTAGATGCAAGGGGAATATGGTAGCTTTTAAGCGATGGTCAAATATTTTAACGCTGGTTGCTATGCGGCGCATTCCATTCTCTTTGCAAGTCCAGGACATAAAAAATGAATAACGAATTTGAGAAAAAGTATAAGTATTGGAAAATTTAAGGGAATAACAAGCAATATCTCGAAAACGGTTCACTCAACAAAAGAAATGTATATGACATAAGTTGTGTATTTTAATGCGATCTACATTTTTTGTGTAGTAAAATTTTGTCTATCTCTTATGGTTTACCAGTTATGCAAAAGTCGTTCACAATGAAGAATACTTTTGGAGACATTCCCAGAAAATTCGAGATATACATTTCATTTCTCATGACATTATCTTAAACATATGATATTTTAATCAAAATCGTTAGAGCCATTTTTGAGAAAATTAAAATTTTCGAAAAATGTTCCATGTAAAGGGTAGTCTGGGGTGGGGGGATTTTCTTGAAAACCTTCGTGTCGCATCTCTGGAAGATACTGAACCTAAATACCAAGTTTGGTGTTTATCCGACTGTTCGTTTTTGAGTTATGCTGTTCACACACACAGTCACACACACACACACACACACACACACACACACACACAGACACACACACGGACATGTTTCCAAAAATGCTTTTTTTGGATTCAGGAGGTCTCAAAACATGTATTTCCGGTGAAATCTCGGTATCAAATTTTTGGGTGGAATGCAATACTTCCCCTACTTACTATACGTAGTAGAGAAAGTAAAAAATGCACATTTTATTTGCTGGAGTTACAATAAATATTGCACACATCAGGTAGAACGTTTAAAACATTCGGGATCCTGATTTTGCGGGGGGGGGGGAGGCGACTTTACCCATGTCTACTTACAGCCATGACGTACACGCACTGAACTGTTTAGTTACAGAATAGGGGTTCGGTCAGTTCAGGGGCCGGAGTGGCCCAATCCGTCAACTTGGATGCGTCTCAACATTTGTGATGAACATATTCTGTAAAACTCTGCATCCCCCCTAAAACTTTAAAAAATTAATACTCTCTCTGCGTAATGTGTAACCGACCTTATGTGACCGAGAACGGGAACGGTTGAGTACAACTTCTAAAGCGGGCCCCCCCCCATTTAAACGGCATAGGTATATTATCACTTTTTCATTGGTCATACTCGTCGAAGCTTCAGCTGCACAAGAAATACCGATGCTATATTTTAGCGTTTTCAGAGGGCGTAAGCAAACATGGAGAGGTTTAAGGTTTTTAAGGTCAATTCTTAAAACGTGTACATGCGACTTTTATATGTTAACTTAATTATCCAATGTGAACTGATTTTACATAATTCACATAATTTTATTCTACAACAATAAGAATACTACACGAAATAGTAAAACTCCAGTTTATATGGTACTCCACAGCTACCTTAATTATGCATTGATGATGTTGTTACAACCCATTCATCTGGCCAGTTGTAATAACAAAAATTGTATCCATTTTATTTTATTTAAAAGGATCACCCCTGTTTGAATCTAGGTTGCTGCTTCTTCCGCAGGTGTGGTTTTCTTCAGATATATTTTCGGTCTCGTTTTAAGGCCTTCAGCTTGATCTCCGAAACGTCTAATCCATTGTTTTACAACCTTCACGTCTCTCTGGAGAGATCTGCTATATATTATTGATAGGAATGCCTCCTTCCCACATTCCTATGATACCAGCCACATGTCACTGATGTATAAAGACATCTTCCTAATGTTATAGTTCATTTAGAGGTTATTGAACACATTCCAGAAAGCTGAATTATATAGTCATGGTGGTGGTGGTAGTAATGTTTATATGCAAGGCCTTTTGCATCATATCATTTGTTTCCTGGGTTAAGTCCTCTTAACACCATTTGAAATCGATAGCGGCTTCACTCAGCGTGTCTTCTGCATGGGATAGTACGTAGCAAAACTACCAGTAACTGATAGTTTCTGAACTGTTCAGAAACATCAGAACAACATTACCGAAATGTCGTGAAGTAAGTCCGATTATCAATGTGCACATTGACAACAGGCCTCTTCCATTATTACCTACTCTTCGCAATTCATGGCCTTCTAGACAATTACTTTCAATACAGCAACTCTGGTTGTTTTGCAAGATGCCATAGACATAGACAAGGCTGCTTCCCTCTGCTTTAACAGACAGGATGACGTGGGTGTAAGTAAACAAGAAAGAAATCGAAACAGCGCGCTCATCTTTCGGTCAAGTACCGCGCCTTATCGAACTCGGTAATCTCGACAAAGAAACCTGTGTGTATGATGACATCTTGCGTGTTTCTTCTTCATTCATTAACTGCGCCGGCTCCCGAAATTATCTGATCACTAGCGTCTTGTAAGTAGGTCAAAGGTTCAGCGACTTTAAAACGTGCCGGCCGATATTCGATACCACGTTGTGGCTTTTGCTTTAACTCCGTGTACAAAACAAAACAAGTGCGCATTGTAGCCGAGTTGCCAAGAAGAGCTATACAAATAAATGCATTCTACGTGCGTTGGCTAATGCGTATCGGTTTTCTCTCTCCATCTGTACGCATCACAACCGCTCACAAACCGTTAAAAGAAAATTTAATAACACACTTTCAATTTCGTTGCAATTGGCATTAAAATTAAGAATAACGTTTCTGTATTGTTTCATTTGTATAACCCTCTTTAACTTCTACGGCAATATCGTGGACCTTACCATTGCAAACTGATACGTACTAGTGTTCGTTTGTTGCCAGCAGGTTTTTAACGTTTGATTCATTTACGCTATGGAACACTGCAACATTCATACTTCCAGATTCTACAGAGGGAAAGGAATGATTCTAATCACAGAAAAAAAAAATCCCCTATCCTGATGGGATTAGGAACTCGGGACCTCTAGGTTGAGAAGACAGAACGCTAACCAGTCGACCATAGAGACAGTCCATTAACTAATTTTATGATTATTTTCCAAAATCTTGAGAATATTTCACAATTTTGTTTGTTCATGATTATTATGACAACATAGCTCAGTTTCGTGTCGCTTTCAAATAAGATCAGTGATAACTCTTTTTTTCATTTCGTGCCCAGAAAATTGCTGAGCAAAGCATAATCTCTAGACTCGGTGCCCGCGATCCGTGTTGAGTGGGTACGTTGTCCTGATGTAAAGCATGAGAACCAGAAAGGGAAGGTGAATAGCTGAATACGTCATGCACAATCAATGGAGAACGGGTACACGCTCTAATCCTAACCTCAATTTGATAATTCTTAATTTAGGAGCTTTGAAGGTTGTTGTACAATAAATCGAGAACGAGAAAACAAAGTGAAAGACACGGGGGCTTTTGTTTCACAATAAACCCATAGAACGTTACGTCAATAACAAGAAATATCGAAGTAAGAGTTGAAGCTTTCCTGCGACGAATATGCTCTAGACGTTCTCGGGCTTCAAGCCAGGTGAAGTGATGTAAATATCGATTTTGCGCATTTGGCTGTAATTTATTTACAACTGACCAATAATGTTTTCCCCTCAATTCAGATTAGTCAACTGTGATGTTCATTACAATAAATATTATTGTTACCGTTTATGATTATAAAGCTATGGTGTGGCCAAAGTTAAGATAATAGCGTTGCAACATGCTATGGATACACTGTCTTTGTTTTTCTGCGACAATTCTTTTTGCAAAGACGTGCAAATCTGTGTTATTTGCCCCTGTTTTGTCTTATCCATGCAAGTATCCTAATGTATGCTAATTTAATCAAAATCGTCAAGAGCCTTCTTTTAGAAAATAAAAAAAATTCCACTTAATGCGTATTTTGGGTTTGGGGGATTTTCTTGAAAATCTTCGTATCACAACTTCAGAAGATACTGAAGTTAAATACCAAGTTGGGTATTTATCCGACTTTCTGTTTAGTTATGCTGTTCACAGACACACATACAAAAACTTTTTTCTAAATTTTTATTCATGAGGCGTCAAAACGTGTATTTCTGGTGAAATCTCGATATCCTCTACTTACTCTAAGCATGTAGTAAATAAAGTAATGGTTGCATTTAACACACATGGCAGGTGTATTCAATAAATGCAATAATTTAAGGTATTTTATTTAAAATTTTAATATATCAAAGAATCATAATTTGATCTTATCCCTGCTGTTGCTCGTGACACCCGAAACTTGTTTAAAGAATATTGCGGTACCGTTTTCTTAAAATAATTCAGGTTTCTTACAGAACTGTCCTGTTCTTCTTAAGCAATGGTCATAACGTTACCATTATCAAGTGGAATTACTTCATCAACAATATCATTGTCATCTTCCCCTATAATCTGCAAACACAAATCGCAAAATTTCTTCTTATTCATATTCTATAATAAATGTATTTCCACGTGCTTTCGCCGCAAGGATTCAAAACATAAAATAAATTACGAAATTCCCACTTCCGCTTGCAGGGTGGATCAACAAATCCTGCAGTGCTGTATGCAGCGAAGGTATTAAACGCTGTTACAGCGCTTGGCCCACTGAATGTACCCTAAATGTATGCCGATGTCGATAGCAGAAATAAAACAGAATCTATTTCTCGTCCTCGTCCCCATTTTCTTTCTCAAGCAATTCTGAACTGGGGTCACCCCGTGTTGGCAAAACTTCAGTTTTATTTCATCAATTTTTATGGAAATGCCTCTATGACAAGCAATCTTTATGTTGGGTTATTAAAAGGACATAGGACTGAATTCAGTTTTGCTATGGTACAGGACTGAAGGAGAGTGTTGCGCATTTACAGATTGGTGAATACAGTCCTAAAACTGAAACAGTTTTCCAGCACTGTTCATCATTAATTTCAGAAGCAATTAATGTAGAAAGGCAAGTAGTTCCAGCAAATTGCTTTTAATTTAGACTCATCAAACATTAAACAGCATCACATGATTTTCTCTAGCCACTACTGTATATTTTTTTTACCTCTTCTAAAAATTATTCTTACAAAAGCTTATTTTTCTATCTACTTATTATGAATCGAGATAAATGTTCACAGAAATGGTTACAAGAGGGATGCAAGAAACTGAAATGACAGTCAGATGTTTAAAAAGTGGGTTGCTATATGCTGGCCTTACAATTCAAGATTCTTTGTATGACATCACGAGAAACAAAAGAATTATGACTTGGCACTTCTAAATATGTATAAAAATCACTAATTCAAACCAATAACCATAATCTGATATAGTCAATGCAAAGATAAAGAGCAGGGGAAAAAAGAACCTAAACTGTGTCTGAGATCAATTAACGAGATCTAAATCTTTCATGTAACTTTTTATCTATCCCTTACAGTTTACCAGTTATTCAAAATTAAAAAAATTCATTCAGAAATAAGAGAATTTCCCAGAAAACTCCATATATGCTTTATTTCTCATGAAAATACCTTTAACTTTAAAATCATTAGAGGCATTTTTGAGAAAATACAAAATAATAAACTTTTTCCATGTCAAAGATAGTTTGAGGTGGTGGAGTTTTTTAAAAATCTCCATGTCGTATACTTGGAAGATGCTGAATTTATATACCAAGTTTGGTATTTATCTGAGCTTTCCTTTTTCAGTTATGCTGTTCAAGACACGCACACAAAATGTTTTTTTTCTTTTTTCAGGGAAGCCTCAAAATGCAAATTTTCGGTGAAATCTTTATATTAAATTTTTGGGTGGAATACAATACAGTTCTACAGTTAAGAGCTAGAGAAAGTAAAAATCTGATGTGTTACATTTACATGACTTTCTTTACCGTGTTATCACTTATTAGCGTGTATACAAGCCATTCTTATGAAAGTTTATTTCCTATCTACTTCATTTTAATTGAGATAAACCTTTCCAAAAATAGCTACATTACACATTTTGTTACGATACAATGGGAACAGCGATAGTCAAATATTTTAGACCTGGACGCAATATGCTGGCTTTAAAATTCCATATACTTCTCAAGACATTGCAAGTAACAACTGAAAATTGACAGGACTTTAAAAGAATGACTAAGTATTGAACAATTCAAACCATCAATAACAGTTATATCGGAAATGGCTGATGCCACAAAAGAAAGCTATTTGAAATAAATTGTGTCTTTTAAAAAAATCTAGATTTTTTATGTAGTGTGTTTTCATCTATGGCTTAATTTACCACTTACACAAGATTATATAAAATTCCTTCCAAATGAACAAGACTTCACAGGCTACTCCTGGAAAATTCAAGATGTGCATTTTGTCATGTAAATAACTTTCATATATGGCATATTAATGAAAATCATTATAGCCACTTTTAAGCTGTTCACACACACATACATACATGGACCTTTTTCTAAAATTTATATTTTTGGATTTAGGGGGCCTCAAAACATGTATGTATGGTGAAACCTTGGTAGTGAATTTTTGGGTGAAATACAATACCTTTTCTACCTCCTATGCATGTGGTAGAAAAAGTAAAAAAGGACAGAGGCAGTGCTTCACCATTCTTCTTTTTCCTTTCTTTGGAAACCTTCACAGGTTTAAATGTTAACTACTGTGAAACATAAACATTCCCAATTTGATATTATTATTAATATGCCACAGTTTTATCTTTCTTTCTATGAACTTTGAAGTGCTGTGAAATTTTTAAATACATTCAGATTGGGTAATTTTTTGGAAGTTAGAATGAGACTGGAAAACTCAATGCCAGAGATGAGATTTGAAACAAGGATCTTCGGCTCTAACTATAGCAAAATGACATGAAATTATCGGACTACATATTTTCCTGGTAAAGCACAAGGTAGACTCAAATTCATTTTGTGATAACGTACCTGCAATGGGGTATGTTATCAATCTTGTAAGTACTTTAAAGGTAGAATAGCAAACAATTGCCAAAAGTGACGCTTCTACTTTTTACTGGAGTTTTACTATTGCAATTTCCTGTTTAATTTGACAGACATCTTTTAACCATTGCAGGGACAAAACCTACATTTAAAATAAATACATTTTTAAAACGTTACTGTATCTGACATTTTCTACTGTGAATTCTGCAACACCTCATACTCTTACACACTTTGGAGTAGAGAGCCCACCTTTTAAGGGAAATTTTGTTCTACATTTGGTACTACTGCTAAGTATGGCAGGCTCAATCCATGTGGTTTGTTTCTTTGCAAATATATGACAGTTGGTTATTTCCATTTTTTGCTTAAACGACTTTTTCTGTGAATGACATTTTCTGGTGTAAATGATCAGAAACAGTTGAAGGTAGGTAAATTAAAATTTAAAATAATAAAGCAACCTTAAGTGCTCTTGTACAGGGTTTCATAATTAAACACTGTTAGGTCAATCAACATTAATTAGCTCTTCTTTCACACGTTTTAGTCCTTCAGTCATGCAGGTAAACGTACAACCCTAGACGAGTTACAAATTTCTTTCCCCATGGCGCTACAGCCCATGAAGGACCTGCCCCCAACAGGATCACTGCTCCTCACGATGCTGATTGGGCACCAGTCCTATACTTGGACTTAAAATCTGCACTCAAGGATGGGGTCGAACTTGGGCTGGGAGCCAGGGCGCCGTGCTCTAGCCATGGCACAGGACATTTCTCGTTCTTTGCTTGGTGAAATTGTGTCCAAACATCTGGACTGTTAGCATCGATTAAACACGAGAACTCTAAGATCATGAGCATATATAACAACTCCATAAATAACAAAAGGGATTATACGAAGAAATAAAGTAAGCTTTTGTGTTTTAAATTGTTTTTAACAAAATGCTTTTGCCTTTTTTAAGTTATTAAAGGCAAATAGTCGTTACTTCCTAGATCATGTTTTGGTTAACATTGTTTATTAAGGCTGGTTCGTATAATGGAAACCAAAATGAGCATGTCAAAGTTAAAATACAGGTATTACAATTTGAGAGTTCACAAATAACAGGAGCTTTACTTGGTATACGTAAGAGGAAAAAAGACTTGGTCAATTTCTCATTCCCGGGAATGATATGTTAAGACTGACTTAGAAATTATTCAAGGCTGCCTAACATGAAACAGTCGCTAGTACTCTCTCTAATCACAAACTAGCAAAATCAAACCGGAAGGAATTCCAACAAAAAATGTGCATCCTGAGCCCTCAGTTTATCAAGTGCAAATTAGAGATGTGGCGACAAACAGTTGTTTGTTTTCATGGTTTTAGCTGTTTCAATATGAGCGACAGACGTACTTTCTAATTTGATGCAGCCTAAAAAGGAATTTCTCTAGCTGTGTCAACACTTTGATTACTGCAGTGGTTTATCTGCTTCTGTATTCCTGCACGTATACTTAATTTGTACACGTGAACTGAGCTGTATGGGATACTAAATATAAACATCACGTGATGCAAACATAGCTTCAATATGTATATATTCAACAGAAAATTTTTTGGAAATCTGACAGTGTTCTGTATCACCTGACTGAGTTTGTCGAATGCAATTTTTGCAACCCCTTGTGTTACTGAGGACAATGTTACTGAAATTTCATCTATCAGAGAAAGTAAATGTTCCAAGGAGTTACTTCTAGCTTCCAACTGCTTTAAAATGCCAGATATTTTGGAGAAACGATTACAAGTGTATCTATGTTTTCTTGGGTGACATTTTTAGCAAAACATTCTTGGACTGTGGCAATACTGACTGCATGTAGGGAACTCAAAACATTTCTCACTTCACTGAAAAGTTGTGCACAGCCTGTAAGCACGTTCCTCACAGAGTTAAAACTAGCTGAGGAGGTAAAGACAAATTTGGAAGGAGTTCACAGAATTTTTTTAATTCTAAATCTTTGACTTTACAAACACTTTCTTCACACTATAAACAAGAAGATCTACGTCTTTATACTGACAGTTTCAGCGACAAGATGTAAACTGCAAGCAAGGCATGGCACATCAGGTGAACTAATTTAGGGTAAAGAACTTTTAATCCAGCTCCCGCTTTAACTATATGGAGCAGTAACGTTGAGAAAGAACAACACATTACCGTACCGTATCCCTTCTGGCCTCAACAAAGTTAATGAGTTGTCGAAAAATTTGGCAACAGTTAAATTAAATTAAATTGAGTTTTATTTATGGACGCTCTTTAACTGCTGTGGTCCTTAGCATCTCATTATATATTGGGCGTGAAAGACCGTTAACTTTGCTCAGAAGCCTCTTTCTCAGGCTTGAGGTTCTTTTATGTGCCGTAAATCTACGATACAGTACCACTGGCTTTACTTCCCTTCCGAAGGAAGCCATGCAAAGGATTTTTATGCCCAAAAAAATCCATCGCCCTCCGCCGTGTTTGAACCCACGACCTCGGGAACTAGAGGCTATCATGGTAACCACTACACCACGGAGAACGACTTGGCAACAGTGGAATGAGTTACTCGGTCGAGTATACCTAGGTATGTATACTAACAAGAAATTATCTGCTGCTTGCTTTCATAGCACCAATTACAGCACTACATACACACTGTCCCGATGCATCTGTGGTTTCATCATATGTTTCCGTGCTACAGTGTATTCCAAATATTACAAATTACTTCCTAAAAACCATAGTTTTTGCACAATGCGCCCTTTTGTTTGTATATTTTTCTAAAAATACATTATTCAATTAATGCTGCACATTATTCAATTTCCACAACCCACTAATGCTAAACACAACTCTTTGAAAAAAGTATTGCTACAACTCGATTGATCGATTCCAACATTGATTTCAATCAGTTGCTGGCTTAACTTGCATTTATTTTTAAACGTCTACTTACGCCACATTGTATTAATCAATGTCATATATTTTCTTTGCAGAAACACACTTTTCACACACCAAAGAAAATAAGACAGTGTTGTTCCTGCTTTACCCATTTGCGTAAGAATGCTGGATGAGAGGTTTTTGTGGGTAGCATTCCCTAACTACAATCATGCCACCTTATTAGAGTAATGCAGTTTGGAACTTGGGAATTCACAATCATAACACAAGATCCTTGTTATACCCTAGCATTGCTTTCTTATGCATTTGACCAAAGTTAATTTTTTATTTGTCACTGATAAATGATGGCCAAAAGTGAAATATACACTTTTAAAATTATAGTTTTGGGTAAAATATGCTGTTTTAATTAAAAATCATAAAATAAGTATACAAAAACTTTTCCTGCAAAATAAGCACAAAGAAACACAGATAAAGCTGCTTATCTAGGTGTGCCTTATGAGGTATAACCCTTCTGCTTCACTACTGTCTAACATGCAAAAGATGAAAATAATCTCAGTTAGCTACATGTATGTAGACAATTAGTAGGCATTTTTCCCACAAGTTGGTACATTAGATCGGCAATGCCACTCACATTGCGGAGGAGATGTAACTAGTTCCCAGCACATGCAGTAAATTATGATGTACCCAGACACAGTAACAGCCTCCGTTACTTTGGTAACTGTTACCGGGTAACTAGTTACTTTGTAAAATTTGCACATGAACACGCTAAACGCATATATACTCCACTTACGTCAAAACAAATTGTTTATTGTGCTCCTCCAAGGAAGAAGAAATGGACATGGAACATCTCCCTTGTGGCTTTTGAAAATCTAATATTAGGAAGCAAGGAGGAGAATGATTTCATTATTAACACACACTTATGTCAAAAAGTTAAAAACCTAGAAGCTTTTTGATAAGTTTCCCTACTATTATCAGTTGGCCAACTGGAGGAGAGGAAAGCACGTCTAGTTTATTATGCTACTCCACTGTAAACATTGCTTTTAAATTCATTAGTTACTTTTGTAACCATTACTGGATAACTAATTACCAGGGTTGTCAGAAATCAAAATAAAGAAGAGATGCACATTTTGTCTCCCCTTTGTGCAACTGAGAAACATTTACAGCAATATTTACAAAATGCTTTATACTTATAGTTGCCATTTCATACTAAACATTCGGTAAATTCCATTTAGTTTTCCCAATCGTTAAGAAAAACACACAGCCCTTTATTTTCTTTTAGCATGATCACTTGTGTGTTTCAAATTCCTATCCATTTCCATTACTAATTTACTTCCTGTTTTCCAACAAAATAGCACATATTTTTTTTTTTTATAATTATTTATTTATGCTAAACTATATAGAAGTGAATATCTCCGGTGTTCAGCCCTGGCTCTGTACCAGTCATACTCATATTTTGCAATAATTTATTAATTCTAGTTTATTACTCCATTTTGTCTATTTACTGACCACATCCATTTATTTCTCACTTTGTATAAACTGTCTTTTTTTACCATGTCAACTACCGCTACATTTCTATCTATTTTAAACCATTTCTTACTGATATACTCTTTTCTCCACACTTCGGTCCCCCTACATTCAAATAAAATGTGTTCCACATCCTCCTTTCTGCCACATATAGGAATTGATTTTGTGAAATACCTTTCCTTAAGCCTTTTAATCTCCATACACCTGCTTTCAGCCATGCGATACCTTCCCGCTCCTCTTTGTCACTTCGATATACTTCCCTTCCCCATGAGTCTTTCATTGGTATATACTAGACTAAAGATCTCATGTCAGTTATCTCACTAAACATTTTTTGTATTTCTATGTCCTCAAATCTTTTCCTTGCCAACTTCCAGAACTTATTCACATTATTTTCTCTTCTGTTTCCTCCTTCCTCCTCCCTCCTCCTCCCCCTCCCCTCCCCTTCCCCTTCCTCTTCTTCTTCTTCTTCTTCTTCTTCTTCTTCTTCTTCTTCTTCTTCTTCTTCTTCTTCTTCTTCTTCTTCACATTTCCCCTAACCCAATACTTTCCAAGTTATTTCAGAGGCAATCTACCCATTATTCTTGATATACTAAACATAGTTTTAACAAATTTCTTTCTTCCAATTTCAATATTCTATACCAATATTTCAATGCCCTTTCCATAATCTTTCCCTTGCTTGGCACTCTACCCAGCTCTGTTTGTGCTACCTGTCTGCCAGTTGCATTTGGTAGCCCAAGTATTTCTTTGCAAAATTTCCTATGCACCTCATCTATGACTTCCCATCCTCCTTCTAATCCCCATACTTCTATCCCATATAGCATTTATGCCTCGACCACATATTGTATACTTTTTCTAACCATCTAATATTTATATTAGGTACTTTGTATTTGCAGCTTCTAGTAGCAGATAGAGCTGCTTTTCCTTTTGCCAGTGCAAATTTCTTTTGTTTATCCCAATTGCCACCACTGTCTATTTTAACTCCTAAATAAATACATTCTCTCACTACCCTGTACTCTTTTTTATTCTCATTCATCCATCTTTCATACTTACTCAATTTCCCCCCCCCCCATACCAACTGTTATAACATGGTAAAACTTACTGGAATTGCTTTTTACAGTATAAAGAAATATAGTAGTTTGTTTTCCAACTTCAGAGATGAAAACATTAACTTTCTTTTCCCTCACAAGTTTCAAAATATTAAAAAATATGGCACAATTATCATCCCGGATAGGAACTGTCCAGAACATTTAGCATAAAATCTGGGATGTCTGGCACCCTGCTAGTTACTGTCTGTCTGTCTCTTACATTATTTTCTGCAACAAACACTTTAACTACGCTATTAATAAAGGTATGACACTTGGTAAAATATTTACATTAGAGGAGTCTGACAAGTGTTGATTTTGCATTTAAAAAATGTTTACTGTATCACATTTTGCCATTGGCTGGCTATATTGGAGGCGGGATCAAAAATCACTAGTCAGTTACAAACAAATGAAATTCCAACGCACAAAATTGATTTCCACTTCGCTATCAATATGTACTCCTGGCGTACTCGGAACTTTGAGCATAACAATGTACTCACCAGCTCCTTCGCTCATAGCCATCTGCTTGACAGCATCCTCGTGATCGACAGGTTGACTGTTGAGTGCCTGGACAGTCACCCTCGCCACAGGACTGCTGATGAGACTCATGCCCTTCTCCTTCGTATCGCTGAACAGATCTAGTTCTAGGTCCATCTGTTTCTGCAGCACCTGCCCCACACATATATGATGAGTTAAATTACGAGGGAATTTTCACTTTAATTTAGTATATTTACAGTCGTCATCCTCCTAAAATTGAAACTCATAAAACAGTCCCTTGTCCAGCAATGCATAATAATTTTGTGATGGCCAAAAGTTTAGAGTGCATAAATTGCTCAATGCAGTAAATTACTTGTAAAATAAATGGGAATTCTGTTTTATAAGAATCCTTGAACACCTGGTAGTACTGCTAACACAATAAATGTGCATTAAAGCAAAGAACACCATTTTCTAGGATATATACATATTAATTCTAGTCCATATGTCGCTTCATAATTAAAACTGTTACAAACATGGTAAACTTACTCCCCCTCAGCCATAGAATGTGAATAAGACAATCAATTTATGTAAGGAAGATGACTTTAAAATTCACGTTCTCCATTACTAAATGTTTGTGCCCTACTTATTAGAGGTACATATTACACATTTTGTTGCAGCCCAGTGACGGGGGACATGATCATGATGAAGGATAGACATACAGATAAGCTCCGGTCTATCACACTACTGTATACCATTTACTAGAGGTCACTAGTGGTGCTATACATTTTGTTGTAGCCCAGTGAAGGGAGACCATGATCATGATGAAGGATAGACACACAGATAAGCTCTGGTCTATCATAGCACTGTATATCATTTACTAGAGGTCACTAGTGGTGCTATACATTTTGTTGCAGCCCAGTGAAGGGAGACCATGATCATGATGGATAGACACACAGATAAGCTCTGGTCTATCATAGCACTGTATACCAATTACTAGAGGTCACTAGTGATGCTATACATTTTTTTACAGCCCGGTGAAGAGGGACCATGATCATGATGAAGGATAGACACACAGATAAGCTCTGGTCTATCATAGCACTGTATACCATTTACTAGAGGTCACTAGTGGTGCTATACATTTTGTTGCAGCCCAGTGAAGGGAGACCATGATCATGATGAAGGATACACACACAGATAAGCTCTGGTCTATCATAGCACTGTATATCATTTACTAGAGGTCACTAGTGGTGCTATACATTTTGTTGCAGCCCAGTGAAGGGAGACCATGATCATGATGAAGGATAGACACACAGATAAGCTCTGGTCTATCATAGCACTGTATACCATTTACTAGAGGTCACTAGTGGTGCTATACATTTTGTTGCAGGCCAGTGAAGGGAGATCATGATCATGATGAAGGATAGACACACAGGTAAGCTCTGGTCTATCATAACACTGTATACCATTTACTAGAGGTCACTAGTGCTGCTATACATTTTGTTGTAACCCAGTGAAGAGACCATGATGATGGATAGACACACAGATAAGCTCTGGTCTATCATAGCACTGTATACCATTTACTAGAGGTCACTAGTGGTGCTATACATTTTGTTGCAGCCCAGTGAAGGTGGACCATGATCATGATAAAGGATAGGCACACAGATAAGCTCCGGTCTATCATAGCACTGTATATCATTTACTAGAGGTCACTAGTGGTGCTATACATTTTGTTGTAGCCCAGTGAAGGGAGACCATGATCATGATGAAGGATAGACACACAGATAAGCTCTGGTCTATCATAGCACTGTATATCATTTACTAGAGGTCACTAGTGGTGCTATACATTTTGTTGCAGCCCAGTGAAGGGAGACCATGATCATGATGGATAGACACACAGATAAGCTCTGGTCTATCATAGCACTGTATACCAATTACTAGAGGTCACTAGTGATGCTATACATTTTTTTACAGCCCAGTGAAGAGGGACCATGATCATGATGAAGGATAGACACACAGATAAGCTCTGGTCTATCATAGCACTGTATACCATTTACTAGAGGTCACTAGTGGTGCTATACATTTTGTTGTAGCCCAGTGAAGGTGGACCATGATCATGATAAAGGATAGACACACAGATAAGCTCTGGTCTATCATAGCACTGTATACCATTTACTAGAGGTCACTAGTGGTGCTACACATTTTGTTGCAGTCCAGTGAAGGTGGACCATGATCATGATGAAGGATAGACACACAGATAAGCTCTGGTCTATCATAGCACTGTATACCATTTACTAGAGGTCACTAGTGGTGCTATACATTTTGTTGCAGCCCAGTGAAGGGAGACCATGATCATGATGAAGGATAGACACACAGATAAGCTCTGGTCTATCATAGCGCTGTATACCATTTACTAGAGGTCACTAGTGGTGCTATACATTTTGTTGCAGCCCAGTGAAGGGAGACCATGATCATGATGAAGGATAGACACACAGATAAGCTCTGGTCTATCATAACACTGTATACCATTTACTAGAGTTCACTAGTGGTGCTATACATTTTTTTGTAGTCCAGTGAAGGCGGACCATGATCATGATGAAGGATAGACACACAGATAAGGTCTGGTCTATCATAACACTGTATACCACTTACTAGAGGTCACTGGTGGTGCTATACATTTTGTTGCAGTCCAGAGAAGGCGGACCATGATCATGATGAACGATAGACACAGATAAGCTCTGGTCTATCATAGATACCATTTAGAGTGTAATCTTAAGTTACAATATACTGCAATAGAATTTAATGCTCTGTCGTGTCCATTGTAACAGTTTGGATCTGCCCACAAAGCTATAAAAGTGCGTCCTTTGCCTAGTCATTCAGGGGCCTTGGCTCCAGTATATAGCAAACCATAAGCATTGGCCAGTATGGGTATACAACAGCATATTTTCAACAACATTTTAAAAAAAAAACTTTTAAAAATATTTATGCAAAAAAATTCTGACATATATTTAGGATCCAATTGCAGTTTTGCATTTCTGGATGTTTAAATAGCCAAATACAACATTCAAATGGACATGTACACCTATTTGTGAATAACAATGAATTAAAGTTTAAACCTTGATTTTCTTATCTTATCATAATTTTGCCACTGTTAAAGTGTTCCCTGTGTTTCAGTTGTTATTCTTTTGTTTCAGAGTTTATGATCTTTGAAAGTTGGAGATGCGTGATACCAAGTATAGCTTTGGATTTATAGAGTTAAGGAGAATGTTGATTTTCTTTATTTTTTTCCCCATATTCAGGTTTTAACTGGATATTTGAAATCTTACACTCATTTTTGTATAACTTTCATAGAGGTAAATAATTGCAAATGGTTAAAAAACATTAAAACTAATGCTCTGTATTAGGCTCTCTTATCTTGTTTAACCACAATTTCTGAAAAACTACTATTTTTCACACAAATGTCACATTCTAATTTAAACAGAATGCTGAAATTTTTAATACACATTTGCACCTAAATAAGATTTATTTTAATAAAAAACTTTTTATACACAATGCAAGGTTATTTCTTTTAAATTTAAAAACGATTATTTTTCAATAAAATGTTAGGCGCTATATTAAAAAAATTATAGCTTTGTTTATGATAAATATAAATTAGTTTTCTTCCCTCAATCAATTGTAAAAGTATTAATGAACATGCCTTGACAACCAAGGAATAATATGCAAAATTTAAAACTTCAAGAGATATGATTTTCATTTTTAAAACTTATTTTTTTGGAAAGTTAGATCCATTCAACGATTGTATTAATTTCACGCTATAATTATGTTGAGTAAAGCTGATATAAAAATTTCCAGTAAATTTGTTGAAAGTTGTAGAAGACATTAGCAATTTCAGTCTGGAATACTGTTAAACGTTCCCAAGAGAAGTAAACCAGTCCATCGCTCGAACACACGCACTGATGAAGCTTGCAAACAGTACTAGCTTAAGTGTAGCAAGCAGGGGACTCATTTTGATCATTCTTTCACCACTTCAAGTCCTAGATAACTGAAAAACTAAACAGGATTTGTAACGCCTATATATTCAAATTCAAAAATGTCAAAGTCATACAAGGGCATATTTGTGATGACTTTTCATTGACAATGTTATTAGTAGAAAATAAGGTTTCAGTATCATAATTGAGAATAAGGGAAAAAGATGCAAAATACATACTGAATCAAAGAAATTCAATATGTAGATTAATCTAGAATAATGAGGAGTTGAATTAGTAGAAGATGATGATGTCTTGATGAAGTCATTTGGGCCACCCACCCCTGGTTATATACCAGAAATTGGCAACAGCTATTGCCAACTTAACAATAACAGGTAAGAACACACACTAATGTGGATCATTGGGATCCTGCGACTATGCCCTGTCGTTGCTTCGCTGAAGGCCATTTCTCTCCTTATAAAAAACATCCCTCAACTAAACTTTGTGGCTTATGACCCCTAGCTATGTTTACTTCTGCAATGTTGGTGTTATTAATACGGTACACAAGTGAGCATAACTGTGTTACCTATAAAGTTTAAAAATGTGTTCATTCACTCAATAAAAGTGTCATGAGTATAGTGATCCCAGCTTATTCTGATGTACATATAACTGTTGTTGCTCCACAGTAACTGTGTGCAAAAATAAGACAAAAGCCGTGAATATTTTATTCCAAGCACAATATGATCATGGTTTACTAACCAAGAAGACACAGCAAAACAAAAGACAAATCAGTTGTACTTCTAACTGAATTAACAACACTTAGATAAGAAAGTTTTGCTGTATTTCCTCTGTATGTTAAAATCAAGTACTTACTACCGTATGTTAAAGAGGGAAAACTGTGTCTGGTGTAACATCAGCCAAAATGTCACTTCCAAAATGTTTAACTTGGTGGAACGGGAGTGAGGAACCTTCATATTCACCACTTTCATCTTATTTTGTTGTAGGGCTTTTGTATTATATGAAAACTGTGTAGTCTTTATGTTATTAAATAACTACGAGAGCAACGAGAAGATACAAAAGTTTAAAATTTCATCTTGTGTGACTATCTAAAATTGTGATGTGATACTTTCACATGACTTTCTCTACCCTGTACTGTTTATTAGTGGGTATAGAAACTAGTTTTACTGAAGCTTATTTTTATATCTACTTCATTTTAATCAAAATAAACCTTTGTAGAAACAGCTACATTTCGTTTAGATACAAAGAGAACAGCGATAGTCAAATGTTTAACAACTGGACGCTATATGCTCCATACTGTTTCCATGACAATGCCGGAAACAACTGAATGTTGACAGGACTTACGTTGACCAGTTATACAAAAGCTCTTCCAAATGAAGAGGACTTCAAAGCTATTTCCAGAAAATTTAAGATATACATTTTGTCATGTAAATATGTTATTTTAATCAAAATCATTAGAGCCATTTTTTAGAAAATCAAAACTTTCGAAAAATATTCCATGTGAAGAGTAGTTTGGGATGGGGGATTTGTCGCATCTTTGGAAGGTACTGTATGTTTGGTGTTTAACCGACTTGTCATTTCTGAGTCATCCATTCACAGACACCCACATTTTTTTCTATAACTGTGAATTCTCAACATGGTGGGTGGAATACGACACTTAGTGTAAGTTCTTACACATTATTCTGTGAGTATACAAACCTGGGCCATGTTGATGACACCCTCTGCCAGGGTCTTGAAGCCCAGTATTGTCCTGTTCTTGTACCTCTTCCTCCTCTGCAGCATCACATGGAGCTTGTTACCATCTCTCTTAAGGAAGTGTGGATACTACAAGCAAGGACACACAGATACAGTTATACACCTCATCACTTGTGTACCAACAACATGGTGGCATTGTCGCTCTTACCTGCAGTGCAAAGTTCAACTCCAACTCGGTCTCCAGCAGACCATTTGCCTGCAGCAACATCTCATTTGACCGCAGTGTCCTCTTGGACCCCTGCAAACAAAACTCCGCTGTGATAACGTCTCTCTCTCTCTCTCTCTCTCTCTCTCTCTCTCTCTCTCTCTCTCTCTCTCTAACTGTCCATCACTGTCTATCTCTATATGCATCTGTCTGTCCATCACTGTCTATCTCTATATGCATCTGTCTGTCCATCACTGTCTAACTCTATATGCATCTGTCTGTCCATCTCTCTCTCTATATGCATCTGTCTGTCCATCTCTCTATATGTATCTATCTGTCCATCTCTCTATATATGTATCTCTATCTCTCTATATGTATCTATCTCTAATATGCATCTATCTGTCCACCTCTCTATGTGTATCTGTCTATCTCTCTATATGATCTATATCTGTCCATCTCTTTCCCTATATGTATCTATCTGTCCATCTCTCTATCTCTATCTGTCTATCACTGTCTATCTCTATATGCATCTGTCTGTCCATCTCTCTCTCTCTATATGCATCTGTCTGTCCATCTCTTTATATGTATCTATCTGTCCATATGTATCTATCTCCCATATGCATCTATCTGTCCACCTCTCTATGTGTATCTGTCTATCTCTCTATATGATCTATATCTGTCCATCTCTCTATCTCTTTATATGATCTCTATCTGTCCATCTCTCTATATAATCTCTATCTATGTGTGTCTATCTCTCTATATGTATATATCTGTCCATCTCTCTCTATATATATGTACCTATCTATTCATCTCTCTCCCTCTATATATATATATATATATATATATATATATATATATATATATATATATATATATATTGCTTTCTCTCTATATGTAACTATCTCTATTTATCTATCCATATCTCTACCTATCCATCTCTCTCTCTCTTTCTATATTCGTCTACACCTACCTACCTATCTTATATATATCCATTTACCTACCTATATCTATAACTTATCTATCTCTGTCAATCCATCTATCTTTGTATATCTATCTCTATCTATCCATTTCTCCATCCGTCTAGACATAACTCTCTCTCTATCTCTATTGCCATCTATACCTATCTCTGTCCATCTCTATCTCTCTTTATACCCATCTGTCTGTCTGTCTGTCCGATCCATCCATCCATCCACCTACATATATCTACCTAGCTATCTTAGTCTTATCTATCTCTCTCACAGCAATGTTACACTCACCTGCATCTTGACGGCAATGTTGATGGAGGTGATCTCTGAGCCCAGCTGTCTGAGCACGACTAGGCGGGAAAGTGTCAGCGAACATAACCTGCAAACAGCAAAACATAAACACTGCATACAACAGCAACATGTATACAAAAATGTTTCAATAAAACAGTTTTGGAATGGCAGTCATTTTCTCTGCCTTTCTCACGTTGAAGCTCTATTCAATAACGGACTCTACAAAAGCCTTTGCAATCTGCTGTTTTGTTCCTGGGGGCTAAGAAACATTTAGAATCAGGAGGAGTCTTGCAGAGCTTTCATTTGGATGAGTGGCCATATTGCGGGGAACTGATGCTCTGCTCTGCGCTGCTTCTGTTCCCTCTCTGTGTACCGGCTAGTCAGTTGATATGCTGTGAGATCATGCGTTTCAGTGTTATAGTGCGTTGTAATGCCAGCACACAGAATCTTCATGTATAATTCCTATGTGACAACAAACTCTTATAGAGAAGTGAGACAGATTCCCTGTTGTTATAATGTCAGCACACAGAATCTTCATGTATAATTCCTATGTGACAACAAACTCTTGTAGAGAAGTGAGACAGATTCCCTGTTGTTATAATGCCAGCATACAGAATCTTCATGTATAATTCCTATGTGACAACAAACTCTTGTAGAGAAGTGAGACAGATTCCCTGTTGTTATAATGCCAGCATACAGAATCTTCATGTATAATTCCTATGTGACAACAAACTCTTGTAGAGAAGTGAGACAGATTCCCTGTTGTTATAATGCCAGCATACAGAATGTTCATGTATGATTCTTATGTAACAACAAACTCTTGTAGAGAAGTGAGACAGATTCCCTGTTGTTATAATGTCAGCACACAGAATCTTCCTGTATGATTCCTACGTGACAACAAATTCTTGTAGAGAAGTGAGACAGATTCCCTGTTGTTATAATGCCAGCATACAGAATGTTCATGTATGATTCTTATGTAACAACAAACTCTTGTAGAGAAGTGAGACAGATTCCCTGCTGTTATGTCAGCACGCAGAATCTTCATGTATGATTCTTATGTAACAACAAACTCTTGCAGAGAAGAGAGACACATTCCCTGCTGTTATAAT
Source organism: Deroplatys truncata (assembly GCA_030765065.1). Classification (NCBI taxonomy): domain Eukaryota; kingdom Metazoa; phylum Arthropoda; class Insecta; order Mantodea; family Mantidae; genus Deroplatys; species Deroplatys truncata. Next base: position 8,491,502 of record CM060985.1, on the reverse strand, counting down.
GTCAGCACGCAGAATCTTCATGTATGATTCTTATGTAACAACAAACTCTTGTAGATAAGTGAGACAGATTCCCTGTTGTTATAATGCCAGCATACACAATCTTCATGTATGATTCTTATGTAACAACAAACTCTTGTAGAGAAGTGAGACAGATTCCCTGCTGTTATAATGCCAGCACACACAATCTTCATGTATGATTCCTATGTGACAACAATCTCTTGTAGAGAAGAGAGACAGATTCCCTACTGTTATAATGCTAGCACACAGTATCTTCATGTATGATTCCTATGTGACAACAATCTCTTGTAGAGAAGCGAGACAGACTCCCTGCTGTTATAATGCCAGCACACACAATCTTCATGTATGATTCCTATGTGACAACAATCTCTTGTAGAGAAGTGTGACAGATTCCCTGCTGTTATAATGCCAGCACACACAATCTTCATGTATGATTCCTATGTGACAACAAACTCTTGTAGAGAAGTGAGACAGATTCCCTGCTGTTATAATGCCAGCACACAGAATCTTCATGTATGATTCCTATGTGACAACAAACTCTTGTAGTGAGGTGAGACAGATTCCCTGCTGTTATAATGCCAGCACACAGAATCTTCATGTATGATTCCTATGTGACAACAATCTCTTGTAGAGAAGAGAGACAGATTCCCTGTTGTTATAATGCCAGCACACACAATCTTCATGTATGATTCCTATGTGACAACAATCTCTTGTAGAGAAGTGAGACAGATTCCCTGTTGTTATAATGCCAGCATACAGAATCTTCATGTATGATTCTTATGTAACAACAAACTCTTGTAGAGAAGTGAGACAGATTCCCTGTTGTTATAATGCCAGCATACAGAATCTTCATGTATGATTCTTATGTAACAACAAACTCTTGTAGAGAAGTGAGACAGATTCCCTGCTGTTATAATGCCAGCACACACAATCTTCATGTATGATTCCTATGTGACAACAATCTCTTGTAGAGAAGTGAGACAGATTCCCTGTTGTTATAATGCCAGCACACACAATCTTCATGTATGATTCCTATGTGACAACAATCTCTTGTAGAGAAGTGAGACAGATTCCCTGTTGTTATAATGCCAGCACACACAATCTTCATGTATGATTCTTATGTAACAACAATCTCTTGTAGGGAAGTGAGACAGATTCCCTGCTGTAATAATGTCAGCACACAGAATCTTCATGTATGATTCTTATGTAACAACAATCTCTTGTAGGGAAGTGAGACAGATTCCCTGCTGTAATAATGTCAGCACACAGAATCTTCATGTATGATTCCTATGTGACAACAAACTCCTGTAGAGAAGTGAGACAGATTCCCTGCTGTTATAATGCCAGCACACAGAATCTTCATGTATGATTCCTATGTGACAACAAACTCCTGTAGAGAAGTGAGACAGATTCCCTGCTGTTATAATGCCAGCACACAGAATCTTCATGTATGATTCCTATGTGACAACAAACTCCTGTAGAGAAGTGAGACAGATTCCCTGCTGTTATAATGCCAGCACACAGAATCTTCATGTATGATTCCTATGTGACAACAAACTCCTGTAGAGAAGTGATACAGTTTCCTGTTGTTATAATGCCACCACACAGAATCTTCATGTATGATTCCTATGTGACAACAAACTCTTGTAGGGAAGTGAGACAGATTCCCTACTGTTCGTGCGCCTCACATCATAACCTTGTAAACAGATTTGGAGAAGAAGGATCTACTCTTGATAAGAAACCACGTATTCTTACAGCTGAAGTAAATGACATATCGGTGAAAAATTAGAACAAAGTACACAGAAATCTCTGAGAAAGTTTGCACAGGAATCAGAATTTTGCTAACATCGGCTTGGAATGTCACTGAACTTTTAAAATTATAACCCTTAAGATAACTTTAGTTTAAGAATTGTGTCAAATAATGTATGTTTACCAACTTTGTGCAGTAGTATAGTTTGACATGAACTGAATGTACTTTCATTCCCACTCAGTCAGTATTAACTTTCAGAGCCCAGATGCTACCTTAGGAGTTTTTATTTGTAGTGCTTCCTGTCAAGTAGACGAAGATGAAGACAAACCTCTGCAGCGCAAGAACTGTCAGCAAAATTTTGTAAGAACCCAAGATCATGTCTGTCATGTGGAGACAATCATAACATTTTTTAGTGTGAGGGATCCTTTATTAAATGTATTAATTGTGGATCATCCCACAAAGTCAATGATAAATCTTGCAGCAAATATATAATAGAGCAAGAAGTTTAAAAAGAAGTCCAGCAACTTAGAATATCAATGTTTAAAGCTATAAACGTATCACTAAAATAACTTCATATGCTAATACTGTGCTGGGACATATCCACACAGGATCTTGCTGAACAAATTAATACTGTCTCTGATCAGTTAATACTAATAAATTAGGAAGCAAGACAAAAATAGTTAATTTTACTGTATCCCATAGACATAGTGGAAATCAATTTGTTGCGGAAATATGTAATGAATTTATTCGAGAAAGTGAACAAATATTGTTTCTGGGAATACTCTTCGATAAATATTTAACTTGGAATGAACACATTGATAAGATATGTAGTAAAATAAGTAAGGGTATATTCCTATTAAGATATATCTCAAGATTTAAAAACCTAAAAATTTTAAATACGATCTATTACGGAATTATATATCCACATTTATTATAGGGTATAGAACTCTAGGGGGGTGGTGCTGCTAATGTACATATTAATAGACTACCTACTTGTATTGCAAAGAAAAGCTTGAGAATAATATCAAATGTTAGCACGGTACATCCAAGCAAAGAATTGTTTATAAAAAATAAAGCACTTACTGTAATATCGTATGTTTATAAAGTAATTATGCTATTACAGAACTCCAATGATCTTACTAGACAGTGTGAGGTACAGAACATAATACTAGAAGTCAAAATGATGTATATAGGTATGCTCACACTAGAAAATTTGTTGATAAAGATCCTTTAAATATAGGAGCAACCCTATACAGCAAGCTTCCCAGAGAACTGAAATCTACAAAGCGTAATCTGTTTAAAACTATCTTGTAAATAGACCTTTGTATAGACTGGACGAATTATGATTATAAAAAGATGATGGTGTGTATGTATAGAGATGTAACTATGTCTTATTGAAATTCAAACTTCGTATATTATTGTTTTGTGAGTGGTTTACTATGTAATTACAAATTGTCAACTGTATGTGATTAATTTTTTATTTTAATGTAGAATTAAACAATGTATATTATGTTTTGGAAGTGTTATATATGTGACCATGCTTAAAACTTGTGTAGTCAAGTATACAAACAATAAAGAATTATTACTATTACTGTAATACAGGAAAAGGAAAACCAATCAATCTCAATCTCAATCTCTTAGTTTCTCAAAATCTGGTGGTTTTTGAGGCCAATAATGTGTCTCAAGTCCCACGTAATAAATCTGCCAATAAAGGAAGTCGGTTCACCTTAGTGATTAACAGAAAACGACTCTCCAGGTCAAGGGACACAGAAAATTGGTAGAAGTCATATTGATACCTCCAAAGTTTTAGTTTTTCCTAGTGGCAGATCACACTCTGCAGCTACTCCATTGATTTCTCCTTGTAAACATTTGAAGCTTTCTGGAAAATGTGCTTCTTGTGGTGTTAATTTGGTCAGTCTCAGTGAGCAGAATGTGGTTTTAAAAAAAACTGATATGAACCTCCAGGCCAATGCTGATAATATTAAGATTGGTTTGGTATCATCAAAGATTTTGAAATCTCAAATACTTCCATCAAATGGTCAACAGAATATCACATCTTTTCATACTTTATTGGAATGCTAGAAGCGTTACAAACAAGAAAGAAGAATTAAAGAATTTAATTAATTGCCATAAATATGATTTGATTTTGATTACAGAAACTTGGTTAAGAGACAATTCCAGATTTAATATCTTGAATTATAAAGTAATTCGTCCAGATCGTTCGTGGTATTTTGGCTGCAATAAAGAATGGGTTATGTTTGACTCAATATGAGATTTTTAACAGATTTGATTACTCGGTTCAAGTTATAAAATTTGTCATTAGTGACCTTCAACTGTTCCTTGTTTATAAAGTTCCAAACACTAATGTTCCACTCACATATTGAAAAACATTTTACAACTGTGTTCAGTTGATAAAGCTCTTATTTTAGGTGACTTCAATTAAACCTTTAGAGTTGACAATGTTCATTTGGTGATTTTGACCGCCCTCTTATTCGATACTTGTCGTCATGTAACATGTGGATCTCCTACAAGGATTCCTCTCCTGATTTAATTTTGTTTCAGGATCATTAATGAACTCTACTGAATGGGAAGTAACCTCTAACCCCTAGGTAATGACCATTTCCTGATTAATGTCAGCATATGAAATAGTAGACTAAATATTCTTGAGAATGTCGTCAAATTTTGCCAATTAAAGATAGATAGAAATCAATTCCAGGACTTCCTCATGTCTGCACTCCAGAATAAAGGGAATGTTGAAGCTGAATATTCCTTCCAGTTGATCTATGATATGGTCACTTCATCCTTTAGTTCAGAAAGCTTATTAAAAAGCCTATATGGTGGACAGTGGAATGTAATAAAGCCATAGCCAGTCGATCCTTTCAGACATGTAAATCCTTAGAAAAATATTTCATTTTAAAAACGCTACAGCTTCTGCTAAGAAAAATAATCCAAGAATCCAAAAGATTATGTTGGATAAAATTTTGTAATCAATTATCACCTGAATTTAAACCTACAGCTTTTATATGGAAATCCATTCGTTGGTTTACTAAATGGGACAATTCAAATAAATCTGCGATTGATGATGATATTGAACTTCAGAGTAAGTTTTACACAATCTTATCTCTCACTAATTCTTTAAACACATTTGACAATATTGAGCATTATTTTCACAAGCCTCCGTTTGGCCAACTAACTCAATTTTTGATTGAACCTTTCAAATTAGCAGAAATGGAGAGTATTATCAAAGGACATAAAAATTCAGCCCCAGGACGAGATGAATTCACATATTTAATGGTCCAACTCTTATACAAATATTCTAAAAACAGCAGTTATTCCAGAAGTTTGGAAGCATTTTTATATTATTTCTGTGCCTAAACCTAATAATAATTCAAGAAATAGTGATGGTTACCATCCTATTGCTATTTCCTGTATTTTCAGAAAGATATTTGAAAATCTGTTGATAAAAACATTACATTTCTTTCTTGAAAGATATGGTGTTTGGTCTAAGGAGCAGTATGTATGGTTTTAGGCCAGGATATGTAACAGTGAACAACTCAGCCCTCATCTCCATGGATATTCTTTCTGCTTTTCAAAAGAAATAGGTGGTCCAAGCTTTAAGAATTGATATATGTCGGGCCTACCTTTATTGATAGAAAACCTAATTTAGAACTCCCTCCATTATCAGACAGAGTCATCTCCTTTCATCCCAGATTCAATAATTCAGTAATCAGACAATCTTCAGTGGCACTTCCCCAGGGATCAGCACTCAGTCCAATTTTATACGCTGTTTATATTTCTCAGCTTCATACTTGTTTTAATAAGATCTTTTAGTTTTTTCATCTACATCCCACAAAAAGCTATTGGAAGTAAATTGAAATTTGAACTCTCTCTGTCTGAAGGAAGTTATAAGTTGCTTTAATGGCTTGGATTTGGAAGTAAACTTCTCTAAATCTGAAGAGATTTAAAAAGGAAAAGCCATCTTCTGATTTAAGATTTTCTTTTGGAAACAAACTTCTTGTTCCCAAATCTTCTATAAAATTGTTGGGAATTACTCTGGACTACAAGCTCTGCTGGAAACCCCATTTTGAAAACATTATCATTCAATATCTTCAGATTTACTATTGGAAGATCCTTTAGCCTTGATGAGTCTTTTTAATAACATCGTTCATCCAATTATCGAATACGGTTGCATTATATTCCACAAACTACATGTTGTTTCAAGGAATTTGTCAGTGCACAAAATTGCAAAACTAAATTCAGAAATATCTGGCAATTCACCTTAAATGAAGTTGGATTTATCTCATTACCTGTTTGGCAAAAAATTCTTGCATCGAAGTTCATCAGCAAAGTAATCACAAACACTCAAGACAGATCATATATCTCCCTAAAAAGTATTTGACAGTCAGTAATGGCAGGCTGCAATGATATACCTCTACTCTCCTCTTGGTACAAATTCAATAATATCTGGAATATTACAGTACTTCACAACTTCGATATTGATATATTTGATAAATCTCCTGATTTCCTCATTCTGAAAATATTCTCCGAATAAACTAAAATTGGAACTGGTTTTTTATTGATGGATCTAAAGGCAAGTCACAGGATGTTGGAGCTGTGTTTTGGCATCAAAATTTCAACCTTCATGGATTAATACGATTAGATCACCGTTGGTCGTTTATTCTGCCGAAACTGTTGCTATCAAAGCTGCCATTTTTGAAATCAGAAAGAAAAAATGTAAAACAATACCATATTTACAGATGCTAAATGTGTTCTAAGAAATCGGTACTTTTGAAAACTCTGAACCTATTAGAAATAGAAATAATTTCTTATTTACAAAGCATATGCTGAAGGCATTTCTATAAAACTTGTTTGGATCCCTGGCCACTTAAACACTGCAGTAAATGACAGAGTGGACTCATAGCAAGAGAATCAGGTATTCTTCAATATTCCTGTTATCAACAGTCTTAAGATCATAACAGATGAGATCTACGTCCACCAATCCAGTAGTGAAGCACAACAAAAATATTATTCCATGGTTTAAATACGTCAAAATTTATCCGTATTTTCAAGAATGAGGGTGGGAATTTCATATACACCTGGTTTTCTTCATAAAATTTCTAAAAGAGACTCTCCTAAGTGTAATTGTGGCAACACTGATCATTGTCTTTTTGGATGTGTCAACCATGATGCTGAAAATCTTCAACTATTACAATCATTGTATAAAATAGGTCTTCCTGGTCTTATCATAGTTAGTAATGTTATAAACTATGATCCAGCTAAAGTCTTCAAAATTATATTACAGCATCTGAAAAAATGTAAAACGAAAATTTAAATACCAGTTTCATTATCAATTTTTGGGTATTTAGTTTAATGATATCGTCACAGTGAAAATCAGACTTTTGATTCAAGGCATCTTTACACAAAGCAACATACTTCAAAACAATGTTTTATGTGCAATTTCTATACACTTCTGTTTCTTTCCTTTTGGCACAAGTGGTGCCACGGCACTCACCCTGCAATTGGGTGTTGGATAATGTTAATGATCACCCTATTGACCAACATGACCGTGTTAAAAGGTGTGGACAAAATCTTCTATGTGGATGCGTTTGAATGTAAGGGCCAGCACATGGTCTGCATCTATGCCACAAAGAACGTACTATAGAGAATATTTATTAAGAAAATGTAGAGGTGTTATGGCAGCACAGAACAATGAAAACAACCATCTGTTTTTGTCATCATGAGTACACATATTTCAGAATTTTATGCCACAACAAAGAAAAGTGTAACTATGCAGCAGCACATGCATACAGCAATAATAAATATAGAATGATCTAATAAACATCACTCAGGGTAGTTTAACTTTTAAGTAAGTATTTTTTTTATTATTAACCCAGTTAATTGTACAAATTTACAACAACAATTTTACAAATTTATTCTTAACCCAATTTCTAAAAATAAAAATAAAATAAAATATAAAGAAAAGTAACCTCATAACTACTGGTAGCCATCATTCCTCCTAATCTAAAAGTACAATTATTAATTTATTTAATCTCCAATACTAACTCTAACTCTACCTTGAGTTGCTTTCCTTGGACCACAACAAACTCAAACCTTGAGGTTGTCGAGTTGTTGGGTCCTACTTGCGACATATCAAATAAAAACTACTGTAATTTGCGACGGTATTAATGTTATATTTATTTAACATTATTGTAGCCCCACGTTTGGGAGCCAATTTATTACGGTATTACTTAAAATGTTTGTTTGTGTTTACTTCACGCGTGGAAGCCATCTTGTGACGTCATTCATTTGTTCGGTTTGTAGCTCCATCTTGTGTTAGCAATTTGCATCAGTGTTAGTGTTCGAAAGAATGCGACTGTTATTTGATTTAAATTTTGTTTACTGTCCTCCGGCTAGCTATTATCTCTCGGTCGAACATGTTTCTTGATCAGGGTTGTGTAAACGGAAAGGAATCTTTTATCCAAAAATTACACTGATGAAGAAATTTGTTTTACACATTTATTGTCGAACACGTTAACTATCACATTTATACATTGATCTGAACACTCGCCAAACTGAAACTGTTTTAATAACTTCATTACTAATCACTCTTAATTCGCGTACTTCAACTTTGTGTATAATTAATTTTATAATACTTTAGATTTTCGTAACTTGTGAATCTATAGCCGACGTATCTCATACAAATATTTTGACGAACTGACGAACTGAAGACGACGTGTAGTGCACAAAGAATTTTTGATGAACTGAGCATGAAGCTACCTCTAACCTACCCTATTTATACTCCTGCATCCAGATATGCCTAAAGATTATAACTGAGCTGCAATTGGCTAATAAAACGCGCCAACATTAGCGTCTATTTTAATATCCAATGAAAATTATGAACACATATGCTTTAGGGAGAAAATATTCCAGAAGGTTCTCAACGGAAAAAATGCGCCAATATTACGTAACTTCCTCGTTTCCAATAATGATAAACAGCTCACCCCCTCTCTGCATTATTGCGCGCTATTATTGACAGTTTCAGTAAGGCATTATAAATTTACTTCCCAACAATATTTACAATCAATAAACATCTGAAATCAATGTCACATAAAAATGCATATTCATATTACAATCATTATTTACATTTAAGTAATTTGTGATACAAATTACTGCATCATATGCCCCACTAGAAACAAAATTATAAATATTTACAACTTGTTTGGAAATTTTATAATTGGGTTTTTAGTCTCCTAAATCTTGGAACACACGCTATCACTTTCACTTGACACTTCACATGCATTTAACACACGACATATATTTTTTTTTTTTTTTATCTCGCCACTACTTACTGGCTCTGGTTTAATGTGTTTAGACATTAATCTGACATTACAATTTTTTTTTTTATAGCAAATACTGTACCCAGAATTATTTAATGACTGTTTCAAAATTGTTTACTTTCCTAAGTTGTTGACAAAAATTTGTGCATTTAAGAATTTTTGTAATTATTACACATATTTACCAAAATATTCACCCTTTATACAAATATATTTTCATCTCTTAAATCTAGTCACTGTTTCACATTTTCTGTTTGCTACATAAGTATTTGTTTTTAATTATTTTTACCCATTTTTATTTTTTGTACTTTATTTTAATAATACTCTTGGAATTGTATTTACGTACTTTTACTTTAATATCATATTAAGTTTCAATCTTTACATTCTTAATTTTCAAATACTGTTATAGTTACAAAAAAAATTAATTTTTTTTTTTTTTAACGTTTCTCTTTTTTTTTTTTTTTTTTTTGTAATTTATTTCTCTTTTCAAATGACATATAAATAATTAACCCTCTTACGTTCCAATACATTGCTCTGCATTTCGTCTTTAACTATCCAGCATTTACTTTACATCTTATTGCTATTTACCCTCCTGGATCAAATTGTATGTGGCTAAACATTACTCGTAGCTGTATCCTAACCTTCAAAAATTTGTTCATGAATAACCTCTTGTATTCATTTGAAATTTCATCACATGATAACATTTGAAAACAATCTAAAGTTTCCTGAACAATACATCTTTTAACAACTTTCATTTTCAATTCTTTTGCTATCCTTTTAACTTGAGAATACTCTGACAAATCTGTACTAAACTGTACTGGATTGGAGTTTTCATTGTGAACATCTTGGTACAATTTATTTCTTTGCATTACTGACTCCTTCTGTATTTCTGATATCTCCCCTCTGAAATTAACCTGCGCCTGATTCACATCTACATACATAACCTCTTTTATCTCTCTTAGCTCACTTGAAATGATACTCATTCTACTACCTAACTCTGTACATTCTACATCAACATGTTCATTTTTAGTATTAACCTCACTTTCTTTGTTACCTATTTCCCTGCTCATGTCTAGCATTTTTTTTGAAACTTCTCCTATCTCACTTGCTATTACTTCCTGATTTTCATCTCTCATTTTTGGCATACTACTATCTAGCTTCATAACTTTCTTTTCAAATCCTTCTATTATTTTCCTATTTCTATTTTCTATATCTCCCATTATTTCCCTATTCCTTCTTTTCATATCTTCATTGATTTGATCTAATTTATGCCCTAATTTCTCAAAACTCTTACCAATTTCTTCCCTTATACTCTGAGTTAATTTTTGTTCTAATTTCTCAATATTCTTACTACTATCTTCCCTGTTTTGTTCTACACTCTTATTTAGTATTTCACCAAAATTTCTTATCATTTACATCATCGTACTAGCATCAAAATTAACATTTCCTGCTATTCTATTCTGACTTTCTGCACTAACATTTTCACCCTCAAATCCTACATTGTTTGGGCTATTATCTGTAACCTGTATTGAATTACAGCTAACTGTTACATTATCTCCCTCCATAATTATTTCTTCAATATTATTAGTAGCCATTATTTTCTTTATCCTACCACTCCTTAAGTACATTTGAAGGTTACAATTTTGTTTTCTAAAAAAAAATTACGATACTCTGACCTTTGTGATGCTGTCTGTTGCTGTTACTTTGATGTCCAGCTTCCTGCCCCTCTCTCCTAGATTTGTATGTCGCTTCTGCGTTGTGTTATGATGAATCTGCGTCATTTTGTTGTCCTGTAGTTTGAATTTCCCTGTTGCCTTGTAATCTCGGAATTACGATGTCCAATCATCCGCGTAGTCTGTCGTCCCTGTTGTTTCTGGAATCTGCGTCTTGTAGATAATTTCACTGCTGCATTCGTTCCATGTCCTGGTTCCTTTCCTGGTCACTCTGCCCCACGTTCTGGGTGCCAATTTGCAACGGTATTAATGTTATATTTATTTAACATTATTGTAGCCCCACGTTTGGGAGCCAATTTATTACGGTATTACTTATAATGTTTGTTTGTGTTTACTTCACGTGTGGAAGCCATCTTGTGACGTCATTCATTTGTTCGGTTTGTAGCTCCATCTTGTGTTAGCAATTTGCATCAGTGTTAGTGTTCGAAAGAATGCGACTGTTATTTGATTTAAATTTTGTTTACTGTCCTCCGGCTAGCTATTATCTCTCGGTCGAACATGTTTCTTGATCAGGGTTGTGTAAACGGAAAGGAATCTTTTATCCAAAAATTACACTGATGAAGAAATTTGTTTTACACATTTATTGTCGAACACGTTAACTATCACATTTATACATTGATCTTAACACTCGCCAAACTGAAACTGTTTTAATAACTTCATTACTAATCACTCTTAATTCGCGTACTTCAACTTTGTGTATAATTAATTTTATAATACTTTAGATTTTCGTAACTTGTGAATCTATAGCCGACGTATCTCATACAAATATTTTGACGAACTGACGAACTGAAGACGACGTGTAGTGCACAAAGAATTTTTGATGAACTGAGCATGAAGCTACCTCTAACCTACCCTATTTATACTCCTGCATCCAGATACGCCTAAAGATTATAACTGAGCTGCAATTGGCTAATAAAACGCGCCAACATTAGCGTCTATTTTAATATCCAATGAAAATTATGAACACATATGCTTTAGGGAGAAAATATTCCAGAAGGTTCTCAACGAAAAAAATGCGCCAATATTACGTAACTTCCTCGTTTCCAATAATGATAAACAGCTCACCCCCTCTCTGCATTATTGCGCGCTATTATTGACAGTTTCAGTAAGGCATTATAAATTTACTTCCCAACAATATTTACAATCAATAAACATCTGAAATCAATGTCACATAAAAATGCATATTCATATTACAATTGATGCAGTAATTTGTATCACAAGTTACTTAAATGTAAATAATGATTGTAATATGAATATGCATTTTTATGTGACATTGATTTCAGAAGTTTATTAATTGTAATTATTATTGGGAAATAAGTTTATACGGCCATACTGAAACTGTCAATAATAGCGTGCAATAATGCAGCGAGGGGGGGTGAGCTGTTTATCATTATTGGAAACGAGGAAGTTACGTAATGTTGGCGCGTTTTTGGTAGAAACTTCTGGAATGTTTCCTCCCTAAAGCATATGTATTCATAATTTTAATTGGATATTAAAATGGACGCTAATGTTGGCGCGTTTTATTAGCCAATAGCAGTTCAGTTATAATATTTAGGCGTATCTGGATGACGGCGTATAAATAGGCTAGGTTTGAGGTAAAGTCGTCTTCAGTCCTTCAGTTCGCCGAAAGCATTCATACATTACACGTCGTATTTAGTTCAGTTCATCAAAAATCTGTGTACACTACACGTCGTCTTCAGTCAGTCAGTTCGTCGAAAGTATTAGTTCGTCATACATCGGAGATAGATTCACAAGTTACGCGCAGCAGAATTATGAAAGATCTAAAATATGGTAAAGTTAATTATACAAAAGGTTGAAGTACGTTGATTAAAAGTGATCAGTAAGAAGTTATTATAACAGTTTCAGTTTGGCGAGTATCTAGATCAATATGTAAAAGTGATAGTGAACGTGTTGGACAATAAAAATTATAAAACAAATTTCTTCATCAGTGTTCTTTTTGGATAAAAGATTCCTTTCCGTTTACACAACCCTGATCAAGACACATGTTCGACCCAAGATAAGATAATAGCTAGCCGGAGGACAATAAACAAAACTTAAAATTCTTTTCGAACACTAACACTGATGCAAATTGCTAACACAAGATGGAGCTACAAACCGAACAAATGAATGACGTCACAAGATGGCTTCAACACTGATGTAAACAAACATTTGTAAGTACCACAACGTGGGGCTACAACAACAAAATAAACATACACAAAAATGTTAAATAAATAGAACATAAATACTCTCGCAAATTGGCACCCAGAACGTGGGGCATAATGACCAGGAAAGGAACACGATGACCAGGAAAGGATCAGCATAACCAGGAAGGAGCAGAGTGACCAGGAAAGGAACCAGGACGTGGAACGAATGCAGCAGTGAAATGATCTACAAGACGCAGATTCCAGAAACAACAGGGACGACAGACTACGATCGTAATTCCGAGATTACAAGGCAACAGGGAAATTCAAACTACAGGACAACAAAACAACGAAGATTCATCGAAGCGACATACAAATCTAGGAGAGAGGGGCAGGAAGCTGGACATCAATGTAACAGCAACAGACAGCATCACAAAGGTCAGAGTATTGTAATTTTTTTTTAGAAAACAAAATTGTAACCTTCAAATGTACTTAAGGAGTGGTAGGATAAAGAAAACAATGGCTACTAATAATACAGAAGAAATAATTATGGAGGGAGATAATGTAACAGTTAGCTGTAATTCAATACAGGTTACAGAAAATAGCTCAAACGTTTTAGGATTTGAGGGTGGAAATGTTAGTGCAGAACGTCAGAATAGAATAGCAGGAAATGTTAATCTTGATACTAGTATGATTATGGAAATGCTGAAAAATTTGAATGAGAATATAGAAAAGAAAATAGATCAAAACAGGGAAGATATGCAAAAGAATAATGAGAAATTAGAAAAGAAAATAGATCAAAACAGGGAAGATATGCAAAAGAGTCATAGGGAATTGAGAGAAGATATTATTAAGAGTGTAGAACAAAAAGTAGATCAGAGTTTTGAGGAATTGAGAGAAGCTATAAACAAAGATCATAGCAAATTAATGGAAAATATTGGTAGGAGGAATGAGAAATTAGAGCAAAAAGTAGATCAAAGTAGTGAAGAAATTGAAAAGAGAGTTATAAAGCTAGATAGTAGTATACCAGAAATGAGAGATGAAAATGAGGAAGTAATAGCAAATGAGATAGGAGAAGTTTCAAAGAAAATGTTAGACATGAGCAGGGAAATAGGTAACAAAGAAAGTGAGGTTAATACTAAAAATGAACATGTTGATGTAGAATGTACAGAGTTAGGTAGTAGAATGAGTAACATTTCAAGTGAGATGAGAGAGATGAAAGAGGTTATGAATGTAGATGTGAATCAGGCACAAGTTAATTTCAGAGGGGAGATATCAGAAATACAGGAGTCAGTAATGCAAAGAAATAAATTGTACCAAGATGTTCAAATTGAAAACTCCAATCCAGTACAGTTTAGTACAGATTTGTCAGAGTACTCTCAAATTAAAGAGATAGTAGAAGAATTGAAAATGACAGTTGTTAAAAGATGTATTGTTCAGGAAACTTTAGATTGTTTTCAAATGTTACCATGGGACGAAATTTCATATGAATACAAGAGGTTATTCATGAACAAAAATTTGAAGGTTAGGATACGGCTACGAGTAATGTATAGCCACACACAATTTGATCCAGGAGGGTAAATAGCAATGAGATGTAAAGTAAATGCTGGATAGTTAAAGATGACTTGCAGAAAAATGTATTGGAACGTAAGAGGGTTAATTATTTATATATGTCATTTGAAAAGAGAAATAAATTATAAAAAAAAGAGAAATGTTTATTTAAAAAAAAAAAGAAAAAAAATTAAATTTTTAGTAACTGTAACAACATTTGAAAATTAAGAATGCAAAGATTGAAACTTAATATGACATTAAAGTAAAAGTACGTAAATATAATTCCAAGAGTATTGTTAAAATAAAGTACAAAATAAAAAAAATGGGTAATAATAATTAAAAATAATTAAAAAAAAACAAATACTTATGTAGCAAACAGAAAATGTGAAACAGTGTCTAGATTTAAGAGATGTAAATATTTGTGTAGAGGGTGAATATTTTGGTAAAAATGTTAAACAATTACAAAAATCTTAAATGTATAAATTTTTGTCTACAACTTAAGAAAGTAAACAATTTGGTAACAGTAATTAAATAATTTAGGGTACAGTATTTGCTATAAAAAAATTTTGTGTAATGTCAGATTAATGTCTAAACACATTAAACAAAAGCCAGTAAGTAGTGGCGAGATAAAAAAAAACAAAAAAACAAAAAAAAAACAACAACATATGTCGTGTGTTAAATGCCTGTGAAGTGTTAAGTGAAAGTGATAGCGTGTGTTCCAAGATTTAGGAGACTAAAAACCCAATTATAAAATTTCCAAACAAGTTGTAAATATTTATAATTATGTTTCTAGTGGGGCATAAGATGCAGTAATTTGTATCACAAATTACTTAAATGTAAATAATGATTGTAATATGAATATGCATTTTTATGTGACATTGATTTCAGAAGTTTATTAATTGTAATTATTATTGGGAAATAAGTTTATACGGCCTTACTGAAACTGTCAATAATAGCGTGCAATAATGCAGCGAGGGGGGGTGAGCTGTTTATCATTATTGGAAACGAGGAAGTTACGTAATGTTGGCGCGTTTTTGGTAGAAACTTCTGGAATGTTTCCTCCCTAAAGCATATGTATTCATAATTTTCATTGGATATTAAAATGGATGCTAATGTTGGCGCGTTTTATTAGCCAATAGCAGTTCAGTTATAATATTTAGGCGTATCTGGATGACGGCGTATAAATAGGCTAGGTTTGAGGTAAAGTCGTCTTCAGTCCTTCAGTTCGCCGAAAGCATTCATACATTACACGTCATATTTAGTTCAGTTCATCAAAAATCTGTGTACACTACACGTCGTCTTCAGTCAGTCAGTTCGTCGAAAGTATTAGTTCGTCATACATCGGAGATAGATTCACAAGTTACGCGCAGCAGAATTATGAAAGATCTAAAATATGGTAAAGTTAATTATACAAAAGGTTGAAGTACGTTGATTAAAAGTGATCAGTAAGAAGTTATTATAACAGTTTCAGTTTGGCGAGTATCTAGATCAATATGTAAAAGTGATAGTGAACGTGTTCGACAATAAAAATTATAAAACAAATTTCTTCATCAGTGTTCTTTTTGGATAAAAGATTCCTTTCCGTTTACACAACCCTGATCAAGACACATGTTCGACCCAAGATAAGATAATAGCTAGCCGGAGGACAATAAACAAAACTTAAAATTCTTTTCGAACACTAACACTGATGCAAATTGCTAACACAAGATGGAGCTACAAACCGAACAAATGAATGATGTCACAAGATGGCTTCAACACTGATGTAAACAAACATTTGTAAGTAATACCGTTACACAATCATTATTTACATTTAAGTAATTTGTGATACAAATTACTGCATCAAATTTAACTCATTTGCCTCTTCCTTGCTAATTTTCCTCATCCATTTTGCTCTTACTCTGCCCAAAAAGTTTCCTACTTCTATTATATTTTCCCTTGATTTTACATTTACTAACTTTTTAGCTTGAATTTCTATTGGTAAATTTAACCATTGTCTCTTCTCTATCCTATTTCTAAGCAACTTCGTTTCTTCACACTCTAAAACTATATGCCACTCTTTAACTTTCCGGTGGCATAGTGGGCATTTCTCCAAATCAATCTCTTTTTTCAAACCTTTCAAATTCACCACCCCTGTCCTCGCCCATGCAAATTCTGCTCTTGCTGTTTTATCACATATATCAACATACTGTTCCCTGCTACATACTACTTTCATTTCTCTGTATAATCTCAGTGAGCTCTTAAAAGTAAAACTCGCTAATAAATCTTGTTTTTCCATGTCCTCTATTCTTGTCCTAATTTCATTCCAGAAACCTATTTGTAATAATTCTTTAGCTCTCCAAATCTCCCCAAAACCTACCTTCATCAAGGTTTCCTTTATCTCACCTATCCAACACTCTTTATGATTAAGTCTTTCCTGCACTATCAAACATTTATGTAAAATGTTCTGATCATCAAAATTTGTAATTCTAATTCAATATTTTAGCACTCTTTCCACAATTTTTCCTTAATTCCAGTTTAACTTGTATGCGTGTCAATACTACAAACAGTATAAGGAAATATTTTAAGCGACATCATAGGCATTTTAAGTGGTATTGATAATTTGCTGTGCTTTCTTTGTTTTCCTTTTATAATAAGTGACAAAAACTCATCACACAACCCTTGCTGTACATTAGAATCAGCAAGTCAGTAATTAGGAAAAAGTGTATAACATGGACACGAAGATTGACAACTGTGGAGGGTTGTTACAGTAACATGTCCAAAAGATAATATGAGGGGTACTTTGAAAGTAAGGTCCGTTTTGCAATAAACTACTAACTACTAAATAGGTATTTTTTGATAGTTTATTTTTTACCCAAGCCTTGCACTACTTTTCTACCAGTTATCAATGTTATTTTTTTAACATTTGTCATTTTTTAGAATGTCACAGACTTCTCTGCCAGTCCATCTAGGAAACGCATAGCTGTTTCTGTATTAAAAATGGGCTGCAGTAATCTTGCAGAGAACATTTGCGGTACATGTTCGAAAGCTCCTTGAGGAACCCGAGTTTCCTGTTTTTGGCTAACAATCACATTAACTAGCAGGTTTCTTTTAGCTGCTCTGTGACAATGGTCTAACTTCTGGACCACTAGTTTTAATCCCCCTCTTGAAACAAGTGATATAATAACACAGTTTCTTTTGCCAAAAAATCGTAAGGCACAGACAAATGCATCTCAGAAATTGTATGATTGTTTTACGGATTGGAAGCGAACTTCTATGGGGGAACCACTAAAATTTATTCTACATCAGAATGAGAATTTAATTGACTGTAAAAGCTATGCGGAAAGAAAGCTTAAGTATATACAATGGAATAAAAAAATTACTTAGCCAAAATATTCAGTAGTTGTTCGGTATTGTATTGCTTAACAAACCATGCTTTAAAAACATCCCTCGTAATGTACAGAGGTGTGAAACTTATTAGACTCGAGTGTATTTTTACATTAAGAATGATTGTAATTTCTGAGTTTGAAAATAATTTACAAATGTCAAAATCAAACCAGCATCTTATATGATGCCTACCGGCTATCTTTCATTGTGAGTATTCCTTTTCCTGCAATAACACCATTGCATCAGCAATTTTTGTTGGTGAAATATCATTTTTGTGCAATTTAGGGTGTTAAAACAAAAGATACACATCATAGAAGAAATATCTAGCATTTAATTTCCAGATACCCACAGTCTTGACAACACTGAGGGAAAGAATGAAAACCATTTTTGGAACTTGAAATCAATTTGGGAACATTTGTTTCAACAAAAATATCTCCACTTGTCCAATGGTGCAAGATAAAAACTTGACTTTTTTTATTTAGACAGTTATCTAAATCTGATTGAGGCATTTATCACAGTAAAGCAATCTTGGGGATATAACCCTCGGATAGTAAATAACCAAAACTCTGCTTTGAGTCGAATAATGTTCAGACTGCTGTTGCTGGAAATTGTTTATTTGATACTCATTTTAAATACTTTTTACCAGAAGTACATATGCGTTATTAATATGCATAACACCTAGAGCAAATTCACGCAAACTCTTCAGTGTAAGGTCACTATAGCAGGCAATAACGCATGCGCGGTTGGCAACTGGTTTGAAACTCAGCTATAGTCTTCACTCTACAAATGCATTTCCTGCTATATGGAAAAAGGAATTTAACAGTGTTGCTTTTAATCATCATAACCAGAGCCTGGATTTTCATTGCCTAAAAAATGTTTCAAAGATGACCTATAAAATGACTAAAATTTTTAAAAATGACATAATAATTACAAAAAAATATATCTTATATGTAACATTCACATGACTTTTCTACCCTCTAACGCTTATTAGTGGATGTACAAACTATTCTTACCAAGGCTTATTTTTCTCCTACTTCATTCTAATCCAAATAAACCTTTGCAGAAATAGCTACATGACACATTTTGTTATAGATAAAGGGAACAGCGATAGTCAAATGTTTAGCAATTGTACGCTATATGCTGCCTTAACATTTTGTAGTGTTTCCATGCAATCGCGAGAAACAACTGAATGTTGAAAGATGACCAAGCAATGAACAATTCTCGAAAATGGCTTATAACACAAAAAAAGAGTTATTTTAAATAAATTATGTATTTTAAAGTGATCTACGTTTCTTGTGTAGTACATTTTTGTTTATCCCTTAATATTTACCAGTAATACTGGATTATACAAAATCCCTTCCAAATGAAGAGGGCTTCACAGGCTATTCCCAGAAAACGCAAGATATACATTTTATTTGTCATGTAAATGCCATTAATATTGGTAATTTAATCAAACTTGTAGTGTCATTTTTGAGAAAATAAAAAATTTCAAAGAATCTTCCACATAAAGAGTAGTTTGGAGGGGGGTTTTCTTGAAAATCGTTGTGTTCATCTTTGGAAGGTACTGAACCTGAATACTAAGTTTGGTGTTCATCCGACTTTTCGCTTTTATTACACTGTTCAGACAGACGGACACACACACTGAACTTTTTCTTTTAAAAAAATTCATTCAGGGGGCCTCAAAACAAATATTTCCGGTGAAAGCTTAAATCTTGGTATTGCATTTTGGGTTGGAATGCAATACCTTCTCTACCTACTATGTATGTGGTGGAGAAAGTAAAAATGAACCTAAAATTATTTAATTTATAGAGGTGTACGGAAAGTTATACATTAATTTATACATGGGCATACCTGCTATAAAAGTAGAAAACATAGGTATAAGTATAATGAGCTGGTAATTTAGAAAATTAATTGAAAATATACAGACTGAACCAAAAAACTACGAACCGGCTGCACGGTGTTTTTCCTGTTCACGTCCTTGGCGCTCGTTGCCGTCTGCCGCTAACATAGAAAGGCGCGATGAAACCATACAATATTTTTAAAACTACACTTAAAAGCTTTACTTACCAACTTTATGAAAGGAAATGCTGAAACTGGTCAGCGTCGTTGTCCATACATTTTTGGCACCTCTTTAGGAAACTATCCATCACTCGTCATAGTTCATGTTGAGATATTTTGTTTTAATTCTTGCAGGGTTTGTCTTGTACACTTTCTTTTGAGTTACTCCAGAGATAGAAATCGCTGGGGGTTAGGAGGACCGAGGGAGCCACAAATCTCTACTGATATCACGCTGCCTGGCTGTTAATTCTCTAAAAAAACGAGGCAAAATTGTATTCACATGTGTACGGGCGTCAACTGTTGACTCGAAAAAAATTGGCGAGTGACAACGACGCTGACCAGTTTCAGCATTTCCTTTCATAAAGTTATAAGTAAAGCCTTTAAAAGTAGTTTTAAAAATATTGTATGGTTTCATCCACGCCTTTCTATGATAGCGGAGACGGCAACGACGTCGAAACGCGGACAGGAAAAACACCGCGAAGACTGTTCGTAGTTTTTTGGCTCTCCGTGAATTTGTTCATGTTCTCGTTTGAAGAACCTGACAAGAAAATTGTTTTTGAAACAGGTCTTACCAAACTATGTTTTATACAAACGGCTTCAAAGTCTACGACAATAGCAACCTCACTCTACGCATTCAAAACTGATCTGTCTCATCTCTAGTCTGGGACATGAATTCATACCTGCTCCCCTGGCAATAGCCACGGCTCAACCCTTCCCACAGGAACCATTAAACACGAATTCCAAGAATGCTAGTCAAGAATGCACAGTTACTCTTCTTCTCAGTTGAATAGTGAAATTTCTGATGCTTGTAAAGTGTCAATAATACGAAGCTCTTTTATATACTCAGTGTAAACGCATGAAAATAACTAAATAAAGAGGCAAAGGGCAAGAAAACCACAAACTAAATGACGTATAATAGAAAATAGTATAACATGACCTAAATACGCATTTTCATAATGTGGGAGCCAGGATAAGGACTTGCGCGCAAGTTATGATGCAACATGTTATCAGAATCCGGCCCTGATTATTTGATCAAATACGTAGGTATTCGGATTAAGAAGGCAACACTTCGTAGCTCTAGAGCCTTATTTCATTAAAGTATGACAGGTTTTGGACATTATTTACATATAAAAGCAATTGTTTGCACAACTATTTCTATAATTATTGTCATTAATCAAGTTCTGCATTAACGTAAAGTATGCCCCAGAGGTTAAGTAAGTTTGGTTAGAGGGTAATAATTCTCACATAATCACTTTCTCTACCACGCACTTAGTAGTTAGGGTGGGTATTGCATTCCAACAAAAAATTCTATACCGGGGTTTCACCAAAAATACATGTTTTGGAGCACCTTGAATCCAAAAAAGCATTTTTAGGAAAAGGTCCGTGCATGTGTGTGTGTGTGTGTCTATGAACAACATAATTCAAAAGCGGAAAGTCGGATAAATACCAAACTTGGTATTTAGGTTACCTTCCAAAGATGCGACGCGAACATTTTCAACAAACTCAGCCACCCCAAAATATCCATTACATGGAAAATTCTTGATTTTCTAAAAAATGACTAACGATTTTGAATAAAATACCACACATTAAAGATATTTACATGACAAAGTTATATTTTGGATTTTCTGGGAGTAACCTCTTTATTCGGAAGGAATTTTGTATAATCTTATATAATTGGTAAACGTTAAGCGATAGACGAAAAAGTACCACACAAAAAATGTAGGTTCCTTAAAACACACAATTTATTCCAAATAATTTTTTGTAGCATCAGCCATTTCCGAGATATCCGTTATTAATGGTTCGATTTGTTCAATACTTAGTTCATTCTTTTTAAGTCCCATCGATTTGCAGTTGTTTCATGGAAACAGTAACGGAATATTAAGGCCAGCATATAGCGCCCTCTTTGTATCCTAACGAAATGTGTGATGTAGCTATTTCCACATAGGTTTTTTTATCTGGATTAAAATTAAGTATACAGAAAAATTAACTACCGTAAGAATAATTTGTATATATATCAATAAACGATAGAGGGTACAGAAAGTTATGTGAATGTAACACATCAGAAAAAAAAATGTTTTTCACTTAATCTGCAGGTGAGATGTCATTGCGCGTCCATATCCTGATTAAGAAATGTTTTCAACGCTAAGCAACTATCAGGTATGATAAAACATGTATCTCTATTCATTATATTACATCCTTTGCCACGTACTTGGCAGATAGAGAAGGTATTGCATTGCACCCTTGACTCCAAAAACTTATTTTTAGAGAAAGGTCCGAGTGTGTGTGAACAGCATAACTCACCAAACTTGGTATTTAGGTTCACTACCTTCCAAAGATGCGACATGAACATTTTCAAGAAAATCCCCACTCCAACTACTCAATACATGGAACATTTTTGAAAACTTTTATTTCCTTAAAAATGGCTCAAAGATTTTAAAATACCATATGTGAAAGTTTAATGACAAATAAAATGTATATCCTGAATAGTCTGCGAAGTCCTCTTGATTCGGAATTAATTTTGTATAATCTTGTATAACTGCTAAACATTAAGTGATAGACGAAAACACATTACACAAAAAATATAATCTCTTTAAAACATGTAATTTATTTGAAATAACTTTTTCTAAGGCATAAGCCATTTCCGAGATATCCGTTATTACTGGTTCGAATTGTTCAACACTTTTGTCAGTCCTGTCGACATTCACTTGTTTCTCGCGATTGCATGGAAAGAGTATGGAATTTTACGGCCAGCATACAGCGTCTAGTTCTTAAGCATTTAACTATCGCTGTATTTATAACGAAATGTGCAATGTAGCTGTTTCTCGAAAGGTTTATTTGGATTAAAATGAAGTAGATAATAAAATAAGCTTTACTAAGAATAATTTGCATACCCACTAATAAACAAGAGGGTGCAGAAAGTCATGTGAATGTATCACATCAAATTTTTAATTCTTACCATTGTTTATTCAGATCCCAGTGTCGTCCTCTCTAGTCTAGGGGTACAACGCAAGCCTCTAGTTCCCAAGGTCGCGGGTTCAAACCCGGCGGAGGGCGATGGATTTTTTGGGCGTAAAAACCTTAGCATGGCTTCCTTCGGAAGGGAAGGTCCCATGTCGTAGATTTACGACACGTAAAAGAACCTCAAGCAAGATAGAGGCCTCTGAACAAAATGTCCGAACTTTCATGTCAAATATACAATGGGACGCTAAGGACCATAGTAGTTAAATAAAACTCAATTTAATTTTAGATCCCTGACAAACAAAAAATGCCTTTGGATATGACTTCTCAATCCAATAATTATTTTATCTCACGATTAAAAGAAAGTATACAAAGATTACAATAAACTATTAACTTACTAAATTAAACTGATCTGAATGCTTCCATTTTCTGTTTGTGTTTCTCTTTGTGTTGTTTGGTGAAGCTAACTTTGAATATCTATGGAGAAAATAATTGCCGATCGCAAACAAATTAGCAGATTAGGGAGGTAATAAAAACGACAAATGCTAGGGGAGGTAATAAAAACATGGGATAAGCAGCCATGATTGGTTGAAACACGTCGTTTCGTAGCGTACTATTGGTCAAAAGGAGTGCGATAGTCAAAATCCAACTAGGGTTTATATTTATTACTTTCTCTACTACGTATAGTAAGTAGGGGAAGTATTGTATTCCACAAAAATTCGATACCGAGATTTCACCGGAAATATATGTTTTGAGACCCCCTGAATCCCAAAAAAAGCATTTTTGGAAACATGTCCGTGTGTGTGTGTGTGTGTGTGTGTGTGTGTGTGTGTGAACAGCATAACTCAGAAACGAACAGTCGGATAAACACCAAACTTGGTATTTAGGTTCAATATCTTCCAGGGATGCGACACGAAGGTTTTCAACAAAATCCCCCACCCCAGGATACCCTATACATGGAAGATTTTTCGAAAATTTTAGTTTTCTCAAAAACGGCTCTAACGATTTTGATTAAAATATCATACGTTTAAGATATTTTCATGGCAAATAAAACGTATATCTTGAATTTTCAGGGAATGTCTCCAAAAGTGTTCTTCATTGTGAACGACTTTTGCATAACCGGTAAACCATAAGAGATAGAGAAAATTTTACTACACAAAAAATGTAGATCGCGTTAAAATACACAATTCATGCCATATACATTTTTGTTGTTGAGTGAACCATTTTCGAGATATTGCTTGTTATTCTCTTTTCAATACTTATTTTCTTAAATGGGAATTCGTTATTCATTTTTTTGTCTTTGATATGCAAAGAGTATTAATCTGTGGCAAAGGGAATGGTGCTGCACCTAGCAACCACCTATTAAGAGATATGTATATGCTTAAAGGCTAAATATTTCTATATTGCCCTTGTAAATATATATTCCCCTTACATCTACAAGAAAATTAGCAATAAGATAGTCTGCAAATGTTTATCTCGATTAACAT
The DNA here is from genome assembly GCA_030765065.1 of Deroplatys truncata. Taxonomy (NCBI): domain Eukaryota; kingdom Metazoa; phylum Arthropoda; class Insecta; order Mantodea; family Mantidae; genus Deroplatys; species Deroplatys truncata. The sequence goes on along the minus strand of CM060985.1, from coordinate 8,467,109 downwards.
GAAATGGATGGAAAATAAGCGTTTGTAAAAATAGTTTGTACAAGAGTAGAGAAAGTCATGTGAGTGTAACACATCAGAATTTTTTTGTCTAGATTATATCCACTCGTGTTAACATTTAAAAAAGGGGGGCAAATCGTTCTCGCATTGTTATTATCTTACTGAACCTGCCTCTTGCTTATAATTTGATTGAGCTTGAAAACTCGTGTTTGTTGTTTTAGATAACTATTTCGAGAACAAATAACTATCATGACAAGCATAAGTTTTCAAGCTCAATTAAATTACTGAAAACTATTAGCACTCCTGGAGATAATAGCTCGACAAGTGGCGCTATCTACAACAAAATCAATCTCACGTGTTCGCAAGTTTTATCGCAGTTGGCCATGCAACCTTTCTCAAAAGATCCCATCCTCCAACACTTACAAGAAGGATATAAAGTCGCCCTCCGTGGACTAGTGGTACCGTGCTAGCTTCTAGTTCCCGGTTCAAACCCGGCGGAGGGCGATGGATTTTTTCGGACGTAAAAATCCTTAGCATGGCTTCCTTCGGAAGGGAAGTAAAGCCGGTGGTCCCGTGTCGAAGATTTACGGCACGTAAAAGAACCTTAAGCCTGATAAAGAGGCCTCTGAGCAAAATTACCGGTCTTTCACGCCCAATATAGAATGGGACGCTAAGCACCACAGTAGTTAAAGAGCGTCCATAAATAAAACTCCATTTAAATTTAAAGCTTGTAGATAGTTCAGTTACGAAAGTGATTGAAGAAAAACTACACCAACTTTGCTGATATTGATACTGCGTATATAAGGACGAACATTTTAATTGGGTTTATTTATTTTATATACGAATCGAAACGCATAGAAATAAAGAGTTTATCATAAAAATAGTTATTTTAAGAGCCTTCTGGTTCAATTGAATTAAAGCAAGGGGTACCACAATTCTTGTTAACGTTTTCATCGCAAATCAATGTACCTAACATTTTAACCCTTAAAAATATTGCCATTCCTACCTACATATCATTTATTCACCTCATTTTCAACATGTGTAATTTCCATTTTATGCGAGACTTTAGTACCAGTGATGATATGCTGAAGGGACTCATTTCAAGCTAGATGGTACGAATATCATTAAATTTGTGCCTCGAGTGGAAGTGTTTGCAAATAATTTCTTTTGCACATTAAATACACTAACACTAATAATGAGGAAAAGAAGCACTGTTGAACTTGGAAGCTACTAACTGCTTGGGTCATACCAGTTATTTTAAATACTAGTACATTTACTGAACAACACTATGGATCAGGTTCGAACCCGCAACCTTATGGGACAATCAGGCTGCCTTTCCTGTTTTGCACAAGGAAGTATGTTTGACAGTACCGTTGGATATGTTAAGAAACTGCCGTGTCATTCCGGTGTGATAATTTGCAACACATGAAAAATACTACTGAAAGCCTGTGGATATTCTGAAATTATTCAAACCTTATGTATTTCAATTGATCAAATACGTAGCAAAACTGTCAAGCTTACTAAACCTGTTAACGCATCATCCAGTACAACTGATACTACCAACATCATCGTAATTTTCTGTTTCTTGTCAATCGACCAGTTCTTGGATGTCATTCATTAGGCTGCTTGCCTTATTTCCAATGGCCCTTTGTTTCAAGTTAATGTTCAACACACAATCTTTTCAAAATAATCAATAATGATTAACCATTCTGTTGCTTTAGAGCACGTTCAAGGCCTTCTGTATTCTACAGTCGGAAAACAATGAACAGATAACGAGACTATTTGTGAGTCAGAGGAATTTACTGCAGCTTTCAGTGACATTAGGAAAAGTTCTACACTACTGAACTTGGGGTACAGTAAACGACGAGGTGAAGAAATAAAGAATTACTGTTCAAGAAAACAAAGTTTAATGAAGAACGACAGGTCGTTTTTGCTAAGTATCAACGCAACAAAGCATCGACTTCAGGTCAGCTTTATTGCGTCTGGAATTTCTAAATAGTTATGAAATAATAAGGAACTGACGTTTAAATTGCAGGATCGAGGTAATACAACTCACCAGAACGTTTGCTGTGTGTTTAAATGTATGGCAGGTAACGACCCAGGATGCTCAACTATTTACTTTTCATTGTTTTATACTATTAAACAAAAGCCTCAATACAATCAATAAAGAGTAATCTACGACATACGGCTTACTCATTTCTACGTTACTTTCCTTGCTCAAAGCAGTAGCCGTGTTCAATCAATGAATGGTCGAGAAACGAAAGAGACACCTCGACCCAACACGTATGTTTTATGCTTACCACTGCCAGGAGGAAGGGATGAGGTGAAGGAATCGCAGGAGGCTATAGGTATCACTATGAGACAGGGAACGAAAGAGACACCTCGACCCAACACGTATGTTTTGTGCTTACCACTGCCAGGAGGAACGGATGAGGTGAAGGAACCGCAGCAGGCTATAGGTATCACTATGACAGGGAACGAAAGAGACACCTCGACCCAACGCGGATGTTTTATGCTTACCACTGCCAGGAGGAACGGGTGAGGTGAAGGAACCGCAGGAGGCTATAGGTATCACTATGACAGGGAACGAAAGAGACACCTCGACCCAACGCGGATGTTTTGTGCTTACCACTGCCAGGAGGAACGGATGAGGTGAAGGGACCGCAGCAGGCTATAGGTATCACTATGACAGGGAACGAAAGAGACACCTCGACCCAACACGTATGTTTTGTGCTTACCACTGCCAGGAGGAACGGATGAGGTGAAGGAACCGCAGGAAGCTATAAGTATCACTATGAGACAGGGAACGAAAGAGACACCTCGACCCAACACGTATGTTTTGTGCTTACCACTGCCAGGAGGAACGGATGAGGTGAAGGAACCGCAGCAGGCTATAGGTATCACTATGACAGGGAACGAAAGAGACAGCTCGACCCAACGCGGATGTTTTGTGCTTACCACTGCCAGGAGAAACGGGTGAGGTGAAGGAACCGCAGGAGGCTATAGGTATCACTATGGCAGGGAACGAAAGAGACACCTCGACCCAACGCGGATGTTTTGTGCTTACCACTGCCAGGAGGAACGGATGAGGTGAAGGAACCGCAGAAGGCTATAGGTATCACTATGAGACAGGGAACGAAAGAGACACCTCGACCCAACGCGGATGTTTTGTGCTTACCACCCCCAGGAGAAACGGGTGAGGTGAAGGAACCGCAGCAGGCTATAGGTATCACTATGAGACAGGGAACGAAAGAGACACCTCGACCCAACGCGAATGTTTTGTGCTTACCACTGCCAGGAGGAAGGGATGAGGTGAAGGAATCGCAGCAGGCTATAGGTATCACTATGACAAGGGAACGAAAGAGACACCTCGACCCAACGCGTATGTTTTGTGCTTACCACTGCCAGGAGGAAGGGATGAGGTGAAGGAACCGCAGCAGGCTATAGGTATCACTATGAGACAGGGAACGAAAGAGACACCTCGACCCAACGCGGATGTTTTGAGCTTACCACCCCCAGGAGGAACGGATGAGGTGAAGGAACCGCAGGAGGCTATAGGTATCACTATGGCAGGGAACGAAAGAGACACCTCTCGACCCAACGCGAATGTTTTGTGCTTACCACTGCCAGGAGGAACGGGTGAGGTGAAGGAACCGCAGGAGGCTATAGGTATCACTATGAGACAGGGAACGAAAGAGACACCTCGATCCAACGCGAATGTTATATGCTTACCACTGCCAGGAGGAACGGATGAGGTGAAGGAACCGCAGCAGGCTATAGGTATCACTATGAGACAGGGAACGAAAGAGACACCTCGACCCAGCGCGTATGTTTTGTGCTTACCACTGCCAGGAGGAACGGATGAGGTGAAGGAACCGCAGCAGGCTATAGGTATCACTATGAGACTGGGAACGAAAGAGACACCTCGACCCAACGCGGATGTTTTGTGCTTACCACTGCCAGGAGAAACGGGTGAGGTGAAGGAACCGCAGCAGGCTATAGGTATCACTATGAGACTGGGAACGAAAGAGACACCTCGACCCAACGCGGATGTTTTGTGCTTACCACTGCCAGGAGAAACGGGTGAGGTGAAGGAACCGCAGGAGGCTATAGGTATCACTATGAGACAGGGAACGAAAGAGACACCTCGACCCAACGCGGATGTTTTGTGCTTACCACTGCCAGGAGGAACGGATGAGGTGAAGGAACCGCAGCAGGCTATAGGTATCACTATGAGACAGGGAACGAAAGAGACACCTCGACCCAACGCGGATGTTTTGTGCTTACCACTGCCAGGAGGAACGGATGAGGTGAAGGAACCGCAGCAGGCTATAGGTATCACTATGAGACAGGGAACGAAAGAGACACCTCGACCCAACGCGTATGTTTTGTGCTTACCACTGCCAGGAGGAACGGATGAGGTGAAGGAACCGCAGCAGGCTATAGGTATCACTATGAGACAGGGAACGAAAGAGACACCTCGACCCAACGCGGATGTTTTGTGCTTACCACTGCCAGGAGGAAGGGATGAGTTGAAAGAACCGCAGGAGGCTATAGGTATCACTATGAGACAGGGAACGAAAGAGACACCTCGACCCAACGCGGATGTTATATGCTTACCACTGCCAGGAGAAACGGGTGAGGTGAAGGAACCGCAGGAGGCTATAGGTATCACTATGGCAGGGAACGAAAGAGACACCTCTCGACCCAACGCGAATGTTTTGTGCTTACCACTGCCAGGAGGAACGGGTGAGGTGAAGGAACCGCAGGAGGCTATAGGTATCACTATGACAGGGAACGAAAGAGACACCTCGACCCAACGCGTATGTTTTGTGCTTACCACCCCCAGGAGAAACGGGTGAGGTGAAGGAACCGCAGCAGGCTATAGGTATCACTATGAGACAGGGAACGAAAGAGACACCTCGACCCAACGCGGATGTTTTGTGCTTACCACTGCCAGGAGGAAGGGATGAGGTGAGGGTACCGCAGCAGGCTATAGGTATCACTATGAGACAGGGAACGAAAGAGACACCTCGACCCAACGCGGATGTTTTGTGCTTACCACTGCCAGGAGAAACGGGTGAGGTGAAGGAACCGCAGGAGGCTATAGGTATCACTATGAGACAGGGAACGAAAGAGACACCTCGACCCAACGCGGATGTTTTGTGCTTACCACTGCCAGGAGAAACGGATGAGGTGAAGGAACCGCAGGAGGCTATAGGTATCACTATGAGACAGGGAACGAAAGAGACACCTCGACCCAACGCGGATGTTTTATGCTTACCACTGCCAGGAGAAACGGATGAGGTGAAGGTACCGCAGCAGGCTATAGGTATCACTATGAGACAGGGAACGAAAGAGACACCTCGACCCAACGCGGATGTTTTGTGCTTACCACTGCCAGGAGAAACGGGTGAGGTGAAGGAACCGCAGGAGGCTATAGGTTTCACTATGAGACAGGGAACGAAAGAGACACCTCGACCCAACGTGGATGTTTTGTGCTTACCACCCCCAGGAGGAACGGATGAGGTGAAGGAACCGCAGGAAGCTATAAGTATCACTATGAGACAGGGAACGAAAGAGACACCTCGACCCAACGCGGATGTTTTGTGCTTACCACTGCCAGGAGAAACGGGTGAGGTGAAGGAACCGCAGGAAGCTATAAGTATCACTATGAGACAGGGAACGAAAGAGACACCTCGACCCAACGCGGATGTTTTGTGCTTACCACTGCCAGGAGAAACGGGTGAGGTGAAGGTACCGCAGGAGGCTATAGGTATCACTATGAGACAGGGAACGAAAGAGACACCTCGACCCAACGCGGATGTTTTGTGCTTACCACTGCCAGGAGAAACGGGTGAGGTGAAGGTACCGCAGCAGGCTATAGGTATCACTATGAGACAGGGAACGAAAGAGACACCTCGACCCAACGCGGATGTTTTGTGCTTACCACTGCCAGGAGAAACGGGTGAGGTGAAGGAACCGCAGGAGGCTATAGGTTTCACTATGAGACAGGGAACGAAAGAGACACCTCGACCCAACGCGGATGTTTTGTGCTTACCACCCCCAGGAGAAACGGATGAGGTGAAGGAACCGCAGGAGGCTATAAGTATCACTATGACAGGGAACGAAAGAGACACCTCGACCCAACGCGGATGTTTTGTGCTTACCACCCCCAGGAGAAACGGGTGAGGTGAAGGAACCGCAGGAGACTATAGGTATCACAATGAGACAGGGAACGAAAGAGACACCTCGACCCAACGCGGATGTTTTGTGCTTACCACTGCCAGGAGGAACCGATGAGGTGAAGGAACCGCAGGAGGCTATAGGTATCACTATGACAGGGAACGAAAGAGACACCTCGACCCAACGCGGATGTTTTGTGCTTACCACCCCCAGGAGAAACGGATGAGGTGAAGGAACCGCAGGAGGATATAGGTATCACTATGACAGGGAACGAAAGAGACACCTCGACCCAACGCGGATGTTTTGTGCTTACCACTGCCAGGAGGAACGGGTGAGGTGAAGGTACCGCAGCAGGCTATAGGTATCACTATGAGACAGGGAACGAAAGAGACACCTCGACCAAACGCGGATGTTTTGTACTTACCACTGCCAGGAGAAACGGATGAGGTGAAGGAACCGCAGGAGGCTATAAGTATCACTATGGCAAGGAACGAAAGAGACACCTCGACCCAACGCGGATGTTTTGTGCTTACCACTGCCAGGAGGAACGGATGAGGTGAAGGAACCGCAGCAGGCTATAGGTATCACTATGAGACAGGCAACGAAAGAGACACCTCGACCCAACGCGGATGTTTTGTGCTTACCACTGCCAGGAGAAACGGATGAGGTGAAGGAAACGCAGGAGGCTATAGGTCGGCTGACAGACACACGCAGGGGTACCTAACGCTTCCAAGCTTGATGATTCGATCAGCGGGCTGCTCAGATAGGGCCTCCCTCTGGCGGAACCTGGGAGAACTCGACCCCCTAAGGCGGATCAGAGAAGGTTGCCATCTGGCAGAGTCGAGAACAAACATATGCGTCATCTGTCCGACACTGAACAGCCCCTAAGCCCAACTGAAACATGAAAGGGGAAGTGCAATGATAGGAAATGAAGCTCACGAGAGTGGCCGGCATTTTACAACTCGGGTACAAAACACCCCAGGTCATATTATTACTGTTTTGTGTGAATATGCGAACTGCTACAGAACCAAAGAAAGTGACTCACTGCAGTTTGGATCCTGACTTTTACTTTGCCACCTTCCTACAGTAAGAGCAGGTACTGTATTCCAGTCTAGATTTCACCGGAAATACACGTTTCGAGGGCCCTGAATAGAAGAAGCGTGTGTATGCTGTAAACAGTGTAACTCAAACACTAAGGGTGGTTTAGATACCAAACTTGGTATTCAAGTTCAGTATGTTCCAAAGATAGAACACAAACATTTTCCCCTTTACATGGAAGATGTTCTCAAAAATAGCTTTAAGGGTACCCATAGCTGATATTTGGTCAAAATGTTCAAAAAATTCAAAAATTAGTTTTTAGGTACAAAAAATACTTTGAACCTTTAGTGTCAATTATATACCATGGCCTTTTAAGGCTTTAACACGTGACCATTCAAATGCCTGTTGTTATTTTCGTTAAGCTTTGCGCATTAAAAACTTCCACGTGATTGTAAACAATCTTGTTCAAATATTCGACAGAAACTCAGAGAGAATGAACTGGCATATGGCTTTTGCTACACGTTTAAATTGCTAAAGATATAATGTAGATAATTAATTCGAGCAATGAGAATAAATTGTTAACAAAATTATATTTTAAGGTTTAACATCTTTTCTGACAACCAGACAGTGAATCAAACTCTATAACAGTTTTGTACATTGGTATTTAAATAATACAGGTTTATTACAAAAGAAATAGGCAACTTTGAAGTCCTATGAAAGAAAAACTAAGTGTGATATCAACATAAATTTTGCGGTGCTATGTTGGAAGTTTACATTGGTAGTTTTGTAGTTGGTAATCATGTAAGTCATTGTTGTTGAAGATGCAAAAATAGCGAATCCTGTAGAAAAAGCATGTTGTGTGCAAGAACAAATTCTGTAACTGCTGTCTAACGACATTTCGGAACACGTTTCTGGAAACCACCACCGACTAGACAATCGATCTATGATTGGCACACAAAGTTTGAGATAACAGGCAAAGGAAAGAGTCCGGGAACAGGATGTTGAACGTGTTCGTGGTGTTTTCGCAAGAAGTCCACAGAAATCGACAAGGGCAAGCTTGGAGTAACAAATTCCACAACCAACTGTATGGAAAAAATTGTGAAAGCGTTTAAAATTGACTCCTTACAGGTTGCGGTTCTTGCAGCAGCTACATGAAGACGACAAAGTCAAACATCAAGATTTCTGCATATAAATGTAATAAAGACGATGGCCTCAGCGAATGAATAGTTTTCAGTGATACGACAAGTTTCCACTTGAGCGGAAAAGTGAATAAACGAAATGTTCGAATACGGGGAAATGAAAAACTAAGGGCTGTGGTGGAACATGTTTTTGGACTCTCCCATTTGTGCGATATCCTACACCAAGGTGTATGGCCCCCCCCCAGTAACAGCACCTACATATCTCGATATTTTACATCTTTGGTTGATGCCCCAACTGTATGAGGAAATGGAAACCTTTATCTTCCTACAAGATGGATCACCGCCTCACTGGCATAGTTGTTAGACTTTACCTGGATTAAGTTATACCACAGCGTTGGATTGGCCGTGCTGCAGACGACAATAACGCTTTGCTACGTTGCCCACCGAGGAATCACGATCTCACTCCGTTTGACTTTTCCTTTGGGGATTTCTCAAAGACCAGTTATCGTTCCTCCAATTCCACGCGATTTAGATGACATGACAGAAGAGCCGTGGCAGATATGTTACATCGCGTTTGGGATTAACTTTCAATGTCGCCTTGATGTGTGCCGTGTAACGCAGGGATCACACATTGAACATGTGAACATTGACTTTTCACAAACTTAACTTCAAGACTTCCTTTACACGACAGTGCAAACAGATTCATTATATCATTAATAGTTATGGATTTATAACACAATCAAAGTGCAATAACCATGTATAGTAGTACTTTTTTTAATTCCGATTTCTGCATTATGTGGAACGCCTGACTAATTACCATAATATAAGTTTTTTCTCAAGGAATATTAAACTGAAACTCAAAACACGTTTTTAACCGAGGTAGAGCAGCATCTGATTCAGAGAAAAACTGTAATATTTAGAAATAAATGTACGTATACCTTGAGGTCCTCTTTTGTGTAACTGCTGAACAAGAACGTACTACATAAAAAGTGTCGATCACTTTAAAACACATAGCTTATTTCAAATAACCTTTGTGTGGCATCAACCATTTCCGAGAAATCTATTGTTATGGTTTGGATTTTTCAACACGTTTGTCTTTTTTTAAGTGCAGTAGCTATTCAGTTGTTTCTCGCGATGTCACGGAATTTCAATATCAGTTTCCCTCTTGTGCTTAATGGAATGTGTAATAACACTATTTCTATTAACGTTTATCTCGATTAACAAGAATCAGAAATTAAGCTTTCATAAGAATAGTTTGTAGATTTATACAGAAATAAACGATAGTGGATAGAGAAATCCGTGTGAGTGTGAGATCAGATATTTTTGGTAACGAAATACACTGCTTTCCCCGCCCAAGCCAGCCGGTAATCGAACCTGGATCTCTAGGCTGAGAAGCCAGAACGCTGACCACAAGGACGTTGTTTGTCAGAAGCCCTATTAGTAAAAGTTGACGGCTCTGTCATAAAGCAACGGTTGAATTCGATCCATGAAGCGCCATTCAGCTTTTCGGAATCTGGTTTCCATGACTTCCGCAACAAGCAGCGCCTTCCAGCCTGCGTTTTGTTTCACGACTGCTGCCATGTAATGGTCAGCGTTGGCTTCTTAACTTATAAGGTGGGGTTCGATTCCCAGCTGGAGCGGGGGAATTTTTCTTTAACTAAATAATTCCCTAACAGCTGGGAGTATGAATGTGAGTGTTTCAAGGGGGGAAAAAACGAATAATTCAATGTAACAACCTACCGTTTCTCAGTCAAAGCCTGTGATATCGCCGCCATAAAAATGAATTACGGGGAACAAATTGTGTAGTTTCTATATTCCAATTTGTTAGAAATTATTGAGACACGTACATATGGATACTAATATTACAAACAGAGAAAAAGTGTGTGTGTGTGTGTGTGTGTGTGTGTGTGTGCGCGCGCGCGCGCAATCGTACCACCATTGAAAAGCCCTATTCTTCCAGATGATAACGAGCTATACAATGTTTCCAAAGGTTGAAAACGGGGGTTGGGGGGTAGGTGTATCTTTCTCATATTCATGTCACCAAATGTTGAATGTGGATGTTAGAGGCCACGTTTGACACTTTATTTCAAATATGGCAGATTTTTAATAACTTCAAGTCCAAAGGAGTAAATGGGAAGGCTTAAAATATTTCAAAATTGAATTACATTTTGGGGGTTGTATATGGTTCAGATCACATTTCACTGAAGTTTTACCTAGTAATATTTTCGGTATGATTTTGACAAAACCGGGCGCATTTGTATTCTAGAAAGTGACAAAAATGATAAGCCACCCTTACATGTAACCGCTAACATACAAATCAACATCCTTTGGTCTATGTAGATGAAACTTTGTATGCTTATTATAGGCCCTAACGAAATTATAAGCTACCTTAGAACTCTAAAATAAACTACCCTTACCATATTTTCAACCTCTTATGTAAAAATCTACTGTTTAAACTTATGGTCAAAATACTGCAATAGGAGTAGGCAAAAACTCATAGGTTATGCTATAATTTCCAAAAATCACATAATCCTTATTTTGAATTACACAGTACTCGAAATTTTTTAAGCTACCCTTACTTTATTTTCAACCCCTTGCAGATAAAACTTTGCTGCCAGGACATAAATTCGTGCACTTTGAAAATTATAGGATAGCACACCAAAACCTACGCTATAAATTGTCGCTATTTAACAAAACTTGGGACACTTGCCTTTAGATACAAGTCTATCTTTATTTGAACACCATACTTATAGAACATAGCCGGGTAACACAGCTAATCATTCCAAAACAAACTTCCAAATTTTGACACCTATTCCTCGAAGAATAGTTCCCGAAATAAAACACGTATTTTCTGGTTTTTCAATTATCTATGGGAAAATCTCCTTGTAATTCGTTTTTTTTTCTCGAATGAAATTTCAGTATTCTGTTGCAAACACGTTTCTTGGATTGGATTGTGAAGCGCAGGGGATTGGGCTCCCCGGGAGGGGGGATGAGGTCAAGAAAGACACCGGCGGCCGGAACCAGGAGCGACGGTACAGCAATGATACCGTCTCTACATTTTCCAGATTGAGACGCCCCGGCAACCAGCCGAAGGGTGAGAGAAAATTCATAGAGAGTAAACTTTTTCCCTGACACGCTGGACCGAAACACCATCGCCGACAATTCCAACCTGAAATACATCAAAAGGGATGAAGTTTAAATGGAATGGTGGGACAGGAAATTCGACGGATAAAAGAACCACTGCAGGACCCGGAAAACCCCCCGAAAAAAACTCATGGGTCAAGGTGGGCGGTCCAGGGAAGGCTGGCCATCCCGCCCGGTAATGTCTTACGGCCTGTATTACGATCTCCGGTTAAGGTTTGGGGTAAGATTTACCTGAGAGTTACGTACTGCGACTGTATTACAATCTTTGGTTAAGGGCTACCCGGGAGTTATTTTTGGAGGTAAACTAACCACCACCTCAAGTGGTGGATAAAGATGATACCTTGGAGTTAACTCGTATTTCCGAATGAAACATGGCGTACCACCGGCAGAGATTGATTATTGAGAGTGATTCAGAATATATTTTCAAGTTTTTGGAAATGTTATCTATACATTAGAATAGTTCACTCCAACACCCAGTCTTAAATATTACTGTCAGGGCGTAAGAAACTAACCATTGTGCTTGGATTGTTTTTGGAAGGCCAAACATTTTAGGTTAAATGACAAGCAGTGTGGGCAAAGGTAAACGTATTTTGCGTGTTAGTTTATATTTAGGTTGGTTTTTAAAATTGTCGAATGGCTTTCCACGTTAGTTTTAAGTGATATTCATGAAATGTTTGCGTCAAAAGACTATGGTTTTCGGTTATTAAAGTGATATTCGTAAAACTTTTACGTCAAAACTCTTAACACTATTTTTAACGAAACTTTGAAGTGTGGCATAGTTTTCCAAATAGAATAACCAAGGAACGGTATTAGAAAGATGCAACAAACTTAAGAATATTGTGTTGAACTTAAATGTCAGGCAACATGTGTAAATCCGAATCAACATTAGAACCATCGACGTTGCTTTTCTATAAATATAATAGCTTTCGCGAACGGAAAAGCTAATAAAAAGGTAATTATAACTATTGTTTACGGTATCCTATTGTAGCTCAGTAATCCAATAACGTACTAGAACCGCATCTTGTGTGCTCAATGACATGTATATAAATTACATTTTAGGTTATGTTCATGTCAAAATTCACTAAAAAATCTCCAAAACCGTTCACAATCTATAATAGTCTGTCCGCTCGCCTTGTTACTAATGACCAATAATGACGCTATAATGTTGCAGATTACCACGAGATAGCGTTGTATAAACAGTGAAATCACTCAGAAAACTATTGCCAAGGAGAAATACATATCTCTTTGGTGTTGCCAACTTCTCGCCCAACATCATAAACCTTAGGGTTACTAACCATCGGTTGATATGCGTTTGTAATACGCGGCAATGCACCTAACCTTCAGGTAGCGATAACTGATAGGTTACAAACCATGACTTTTAACCGGAGATCGTAATACAGGCCGTTAGGAATTTATCGCATACATGATTTGCAAATTACATCAGAACACACATATTGCTCTTGTTAGGGCGCCGGGGTACCGCAGTGGTTTTGTTTCTGGATCTCATACAGAAGGTCCGGGGTTCGATTCGGGGGGCTATTTTGAGTCGGCCCTCTCCACGTCTTCACCTCTGACTTCCTCATGAGAAGCATACCCAAGGTGTCCAACGTGATTCGGAGTCCACGGTAAAAGCTGTAGGTCCTCTCGTCCTCATCACATTGCTTGGTGGTAGAGACGATAACTTTAATATAACATTATTCTTGATGTTCAGTAACACTCGGACTGCTTGTTGTCATGAGTTTGAAATCTCAATTAAATTGCTTAAAAAAATAAGCAAGAATGGGATTCGGTAAGATGATTACGATCCTATTTGTTTTGTACTTTTGGTATAATCACTGAAGTGACTTTCCTGTTATACGGCGTTAGATCGTGTACCGCAAATGACCAAATCCCGACTTTTTACAGCTTCTGTCAAGCGCCAATAGGGAGCAGCAAAGTACATCAGACCACGCTTCCTCTAGTCGAATCGAAGAACATTATTATAGGAATAAAAAAATGAAGCACAAAAAATATTTTGTGTTACTTCACATGACCTTCTCTACTCTATACCGCTTATTAGTGGGAATACCTACAAATTATTCTTACGAAGGTTTCTTTCTTCATTTTAATTGATAAACCGTTCCGGAAACAGCTACATTACACATTCCGTTATAGATACAAAGAGAACAGCGATAGTCAAATGTTTAACAACTGGACGCTATATGCTGGTCTTAAAACCATGACATCGCGAGAAACAAATGAGTATCAACAGTATTGAACAACTCGAACCATTAATAACCGATATCTCGGGAATGCTGATGCCAGAAAAAAACTTATTTGAAATCAATTGTGTGTTTTAAAGAGAGCTACATTTTTTGTCGAGTACGTTTTCATCTATCGCTTAACCTTTACCAGTTATACAAATTTCCTTCCGAATGAAGAGGACTTCACACGCTATTTCCACAACATTCAAAAAACTTTTATTTGTCCATGTAAGTATCTTTAGTGAATGGTATTCTAATCAAAATCGTTAGCAACTTTTCAGAAAATAAGAAATTTCAAAAAATGTTCCACAAAGAATAGTTTGGGGTGGGGGTATTTACATTGAAAATCGCATCTTTGGAAGGCAATGAAGTTAAATAGTACGTGTGGTATTTATCCGACATTTCGTTTTTGAGTTATGCTGTTCACACACACACGGGCCTTTTTCTAAAAAATCTGATGATGTTGCACTCATGTGACTTTCTCTACTCTTGTACCAACAATTTTTACAAACGCTTATTCTCCATGTGCTTCATGTTAATCGAGATAAACATTTGCAAAAACTTATTGCTAATTTTCTTGTAGGTGCAAAGGTTTTAAGCGATAGTCAAATGTTTTAAGAGCTGGTTCTATGTGGAGCATCCTATTCTCTTTGCTTGTCCAGGACATAAAAAAACGAATAACGAATTCCCATTTGAGAAAAAGTATAAGTATTGGACAATTCAAACAAATAACAAGGAATATCACGGAAATGGTTCACTCGACAAAAAAGTTGTATAAGCTGTGTTTTAACGAGATCTGCATTTTTTTGAGTAGTAAAATACTGTATCTCTTACGGTTTACCAATTATGCGAAAGCCATTCAGAAAATGAAGAGGACTTTTGGGGCATTCCCAGAAAATTCAAGATACATTTAATTTACATGAAAATATCGTAAACATTTTTAAAAAAATCAAAATTTTCAAAAAATGTTTCATGTAAAGGGTATCTGGGGCGGGGAGATTTTCTTGAAAATCCTCGTATCGCGTCCTTCAAGATACTAAACTCAAATTGGGTATTTGTATTTATCCGATTTTTCGTTTTTGAGTTATGCCGCTCATAGACATACACACACATGAGACATGCTTTATATGGATTCAGGGCACCTCAAAACATGTATTTCCGGTGAAATCTCGGTATCGAATTTTTGGGTGGAATGCAAAACTTCCCCTACTTACCATACGTAGTAGAGAAAATAAAAACTATCAGTTATTAGTTTTTGAGCACTAATGCTTCAGATTGGTGAATGAATGAGGCGCTCTCGTGTAACTGGCGAACGTTTTCACAACGAGCATATTCAGTGATAATGAAGGAAATAACGATAACGGTAGAGAGCTGTACGGGGAGATATAGAAGGGTTATTAAATATTACATTTACCGTAAATGTTCAAGTTGTTTGGCTAAATGTTGTACGGTGATTTAAAATAATTGCGTTCAAGTTCCATAATATTTGCTTTGCGCTATAACCTAACCTGACATTGCTCAAGATAACGAATACAAAAAAAATACTATTACAGATATCAACTGATATTTTACACGCAGTTTCTGTACATTATATGCAACAAACCCCTACAAAAATATGTTTGATTATTTATTCTTTAAGAAAATAATAAGATTACTAATATTAACTTTTAAAAAGCATCACCCGTGTCTCTAGGGCAAATACTACAAAGTTAAGTACATAAAAAGACAAAATGTCTGATGGGAATCTTTCGTTATTAAACGATAAAGAACTGTGGCAAATGTCATTATTTTCTCCCAAATAAATTTTTGAGAAAATGTTCCCTGTAAGTTTCAGAAAACAAACCAAAGTTTGCAAACACTTGTCATATGCTAAAACTTAAAACAGCCGAACAAGCCGCTTAAAACAATGTTGGTATGCCTGTTCACATACTTCCAATACAAAGAGAAACCATCCCTGCAGTTTGAGTGCGCAAATTTGAAAAAAAAAAATCTGATGTGTTACACTCACATGACTTTTTCTACTCTTGTAAAAATATTTTTACAAACTCTTATTCTCCATCTGTTTCATATTAATCGAGATAAACATTTGCATAAACGATCTTTTGACATGCAAAGAGAATTACATTTTACACATAGCGACCAGTTCTAAAAATATTTGACTATCGCTAAAGGCCTACTATGTTCCCCTTGTTTTGTATTTGCAAGGGCAATATAAGCACAGACATATCTCTTAATAGCTAGTTGCTATGTGCAGCACCATTCTGTTTGCCACAGATTAATACCCTTTGCATATCCAAGACAAAAAAATAATTAACGAATTCCCATTTGAGAAACAAGTATTGAAAAATTTAAGGGAATAACAAGCAATATCTCGAAAATGGTTCACTCAACAAAAATGTATATGACATAAACTGTGTATTTTAACGCGATCTACATTTTTTGTGTAGGAAAACTTTGTCTATCTCTTATGGTTTATCAGTTATGCAAAAGTCGTTCACAATGAAGAATACTTTAGGGGACATTCCCAGAAAATTCAAGATATACATTTTATTTTTCATGAAAATATCTTAAACATATGATATTTTAATCAAAATCGTTAGCCATTTTTGAGAAAATTAAAATTTTCGAAAAATGTTCCATCTAAAGGGTAATCTGGGGTGGGGGGATTTTCTTGAAAACCTTCGTGTCGCATCTCTGGAAGATACTGAACCTAAATACCAAGTTTGGTGTTTATCCGACTGTTCGTTTCTGAGTTATGCTGTTCACACACACACGGACATGTTTCCAAAAATGCTCTTTTTGGATTCAGGGGGTCTCAAAACATGTATTTCCGGTGAAATCTCGGTACCGAATTTTTGGGTGGAATACAATACTTCCCCTACTTACTATACGTAGTAGAGAAAGTAAAAAAACAAAAACAGTAAGTAAATGCATAGTGGCTGGAAACCATTGCAGTCAAAAGGGGGCGTGGCTGAGTCTCTACACTTAAAAACACATTTGAACTAATAAACTGACAATAATTTTATTGTGGAGGTATTCTTATGGCTGTATACTTCACTTTGGACCTTTTTTTCGAAAGTTGGTCATTTTTAACCTAAATCTACACTTAAAAGCACTAAATTTATTATCGTACAAATCTCCACTTTACAGAAGTTTCGACAATTTTCACAGATTGACCCCCTTTAAGGAGGAGTTTTTGAACGATCTTCTGCGCATGCGTCACTTTCCGGAAGAGAAAACTCAAGCCAAACGATATTCTCACTGATTCAGTACGAAGGTTCACGTAAATATTGACGAAGGACTCGAAGACTCCGTCCCACATAAACGATGACACTAGCGGTGTTTTTATGGCCCGGCCGCGGATTGCGTGTATGCGAGCATTCGCTATAACCTTGTTATACGTGGTGTCCTTGTCACCAGGTTGTAATTCATCAACAATAGCCACTCTGTAGGGTTTCAATTTTAAAAGTTTAGCAGCTGTATGAACACAGACACTTGCTGTGCTCTTCTTTGGAGAGCGTTCGAATGATGCACCAATTTCGTCAATCCCCCCCCCCGTTTCAACATGTCTTTTTCGCTTCTTAGGTTTAGCGCTTAGCGATCACGTTGTCCTAAACTTACTAACCTACCAGACATCTGACAGTATCTCTATTTGAAAGCGCAATACCAGGAATTGTCTACGTATATATCGCACATAAGAATTCTTTGTTCAAGCATGAATTTTTCGGAAGGTATATTTTAGTGGACAGATTAGACAAAGACAGCAACAAACATAAATAAGAATACTCTAAAGTAATTGACACACAACAGAGATGTTTGAATAAGCTTTCATTTCTGAGATGTTCAATGAACCAACTCTAGTCTTTACAACACGAACAGAAGACAGCAACCGATAAAGCTAGTGAGGTAGCGGAATATACTAAGGTCACTGCAATTCAAGCGAATCACCCATACACGTGATCCGAGAGGTTACTGCTACAAAGGGTGAGCCAAAAGACTCCGACCCGCCTGCGCGGTGTTTTTCCTGTCCGCGTCCTCGGCGCTCGTTGACGTCTGCCGCTATCATGGAAAGGCGCGGATGAAACCATACAACATTTTTAAAACTATTTTTAAAGGCTTTACTTATCAACTTTATGAAAGGAAATGCTGAAACTGGCCACCGTCGTTGTCCATAAATTTTTGGCACCTCTTTAGGAAACTATCCATCACTCGCCGTTGAGAAATTTTCTGGTCGATATTTGTTTTAATTCTCCCAGGGTGTGTGGGTTTGTCTTGTACGCTTTGTTTTAAGTTACCCCCGAGATAGAAATCGCAAAAAATGTATGGACAAAGACGGTGGCCAGTTTCAGCATTTCCTTTCATAAAGTTGGTAAGTAAAGCCTTTAAAAGTAGTTTTAAAAATGTATGGTTTCATCCGCGCCTTTCTATCATAGCGGCAGACGGCAACTAG
This sequence comes from Deroplatys truncata, assembly GCA_030765065.1. Lineage (NCBI taxonomy): Eukaryota > Metazoa > Arthropoda > Insecta > Mantodea > Mantidae > Deroplatys > Deroplatys truncata. The sequence continues at coordinate 8,448,912 of CM060985.1, read as the reverse complement.
CGCCGATGGCACGGACAGGGAAAACACCGAGCAGGCGGTTCCGAGTCTTTTGGCTCACCTGTACTTGCGAGGATGTCTCCAGTTCGTGCGACCATAACCTAAAAGCATCAGATCTCTCTGGATGCGAATGCAGTTGGCAATCACGGTCGCTTAAATCATTTATTATATCGAATCTAGAATTATGTGCCCATTATGTTGAAGAGCTCGAGGGCAATGACCCAGATACTTAATGAGATCAATACCTCACACCACTCACCTGGACGGAGAGGAACTCACTTCCTCGTCTTCTCGTGGTCGTGACGAGCTCCGACGTCGGAACATGACTACGACAATACAACAAGCGAGCTACTCCTGGGTAAACTGTGTGACTCATGATACCTAGCGATCGAACTTTACTTCACGCGATCAGCTGCTTCTTAATGACGTCCGGGCTTCCTTCCCGATCGAAACTCTCGAGCCTTTGTCTCCAAGTGTCTGTTTGGACAACAACTTCACTTGCGTTTCCATTAGTCGCTCCAAATTATTCTAACAAAAAGGTTATTCCCTTGTTTACTCTCTCTACTATATGCTTACATTAACTAGAAAATTAACATTAGTATTGTAATCCAACCAAAAATTCGATGTCGAGATTTCAGCAGAAATACATGTTTCAGGGACCCCTGAACCCAAACACTCTCTAACTTTCTCTCTCCCTCGTGTGTGTGTGTGTGTGTGTGTGTGTGTGTGTGACACAGCACAACTCAAAAAACGGCTTGTCGGATAAATACTAAACTTGGATTTAAGTTCGGTATCGTCCAAAGATGCGACATGAAGATTTTTCGAGAGAATCCTTAAATTACCCTTCACATGGAACATTTTTCGAAATGTTCGACTTCCTCAAAATCGTTTTGATTAAAATGCCACAAGATATTTACATGACAAACAAAACCTTTATCTTGAATTTTCTGGAGAAAAACTGAGTTCCTCCTCATTCGAAAAGAATTTTTATATAATCTTGTATAACTGGTAAACGTTAAGCGATAGATGAAAACATACTATAGAAAAAACGAACGTGCATCTCATTAAAACACAACTTATTTAAAAGAGCTTTTTTGTGGCACCAGGCATTTCGAAGATATCCGTTATTAATGGTTTGAAGTGTTCAATATATAGCCATTATCTTAAAGTCCTGCCAACATTCAGTTGTTTCTCGCGATGTCGTGGAAACAGTATGGAATTTTAAGGCCAGCATATAGCGTCCAGTTCGTCGTGGTGTAGTGGTTACCATGCTAGTATCTAGTTCCCAAGGTCGCGGGTTCAAACCCGGCGGAGGGCGATGGATTTTTTCGGGTGTAAAAATCCTTAGCATGGCTTCCTTCGGAAGGGAAGTAAAGCCGGTGGTCCCGTGTCGTAGATTTACGGCACGTAAAAGAACCTCAAGCCTGATAAAGAGACCTCTGAACAAAATTACCGGTCTTTCACGCCCAATATAGAATGGGACGCTAATGACCACAGCAGTCAAACAGCGTCCATAAATAAAACTCAATTTCAATTTAGCGTCCATTTGACTATCGCTGTTCTATAACTGAATGTGTAATGTAGCTATTTCTGTAAAGGCTTATCTCGCTTAAAATGAAGCAGATAGGAAAATACATTCGTCAGAATAATTTGTATACCCACTAATAAGCGATAGAGGGTAGAGAGTCATGTGAATGTAACAGTCCTCCCCTCTCTCTTTAACTTTTATGATCACATTGGGGGCTTCGACTTGAGAAACAAATGATCAGTGGTGGCTGCTGTGTAAGAGCAGGTGAACACCCTAATTGTTTTTACACCTTGCGGATTTATTGGTTATTGTTTCTTTGAATGCTATTATATGTAACACAGATGCGGTAATTTAAAATCTACCGCACTTCTCTAATCTCGCGAGATATGGCAACATAGCCTCGAGCACAACTTGACTTGCGCATATTTTAGCAGCTTTTGCGCATGCGCAACTGGTATGACGTAATTATCTTATGAGTGAAATACATACGGGTCGTGCACACTTGAAGACGTGCTCTGACGCTTATCATCCATCTCCGAGCAACAAGTTTATGTCAATGGCACTACTGTCCATTCCAAACCAGAGTTCCCTCTGATGTTAACAGAAGCACGTGCTTCTGCTTGTCATGAACCCAAGAATATACTCTTACGCCAACGTAAATAGTTCCTTAATACATGTATTGTATTATGAAATATTACAGCAGGAAAGGTATAGAACTGCACATTTTATTGCGGTTATCATAAGAACTCATCGTTAAAGGTAATGAATATATACTAGCTGTTAAGAGATTACAAAATATGATTTTCGCCTGCTGTTGTGCTAACGCCGAGACCATCTTGCTTGTTAATACCAACCGAATGTATGACTGTCACTCTCTTACATACACAAGAAATGCAGCAATGAATTCCCAGAGGTGCTATCTGAATACCGAATAAACACTTTGCTTAACACAGGATATATGATAAGCGAACAGTCATTCATAATACACTAACACACATATGCTCAGCTCAGGTCAAATCTTGTGATTTAGTCAGTTGGTATTTGAGCTCACATGGCAGAGGAAGGTGCGTGCAGTGCGAATAAACTGTTCAAACACAGAAGCAGGAAACAGTTAAAAAGTGGCTAAAAACAAACAATACCTCATATATTCAACTCACTATTACAAAAATACCCGACACTTGCATTAGTGCATATTACGAAACTAATATCGGATTTTACAGTCGTTTCAGTGAGAAGTGTAACGAAAGCGAGCAGGGAATTTAAACAGACATAATACAACATAAAAGAGGACAAAATGTGGGAACTTGTTTTAAGTGCGACAGTGCTGTGGAATTGTGGATAAGCTTGTCATTATTTTGGAGAGTAGTTCTGATTCTGATATGGCAGCTGAGTTTCTTCGGAGGATTCGGATTTGGGTGTTGCACTTTTGCCCGAGGATTGTGATTAACGTAAGTAAAATGTTCATTGCCGCATACTTATAAAGTCGATTGTTACCTCAGGTTGCATTTTGAACTATGATTCTCACGCAGGGCGCCTTTTTATAGATAAAATAGTGTTCAACAAGCACGTGGGAGGGGAACAAGCAGCCATTATGGGCGGGGATTGCGAACTACTTTCGCGCGGATAATACAAAGAGTTTGTTTTCAGTGAAAGACACTCTGGTTTGGAATGGACAGTAGGTGGTAACACACTACAGCAGAAATTTCATTCGTGCGAGAGAGCAAGAGGGGGAAATTGGGAATCCCCGTTAGCTTTTCAGTTTTTATCTCCCTAGATGGCAGCATACTGAACAGTTATACCGATTTACACACTGTACAACGAAATTTACATCTGAGTATATCTTAATATTTATACGGATAGAAAAGCTTTTATATATGAAATAGACACGTGGATTTCCTTTATAAACAGATAGAGGTGTCAGTCATGATGCAGTATACGTTTCCTATTTTACGTGTACCTTTAGCTTAATCAACGAAAGCGATATAACACCTTTGCTTACTCACAGTGCGTAACACATACAGTCTGCATAGAAAGTGTCTGCATCTGGTTGTAATTTTAAAGAGAGCAGTATCTAAACAGTACTTATTTTATATTTGTTATATTTATAACCATGGCTCCTATGTTTTCAAAGTTAAGTGTTAAGGTGTTACACAGCCAAAGTAGGGAAATAATTGCAAATGTCCTCGACTTCATGAAGCAAGAAGCAGGGATGAAGGAAGAAAATATATGTTCGTCCGAGTTCCACAAAAGCCTTAAGAGAGTGAAAGAAAGAGTAGTCGAAGCAACTGGTGTTTCACCGAGTTCCGTTTCCAGAGTTCTCAAAGATAAGAAAAAAAAACATATGGATGAAAGAATGCCATTTGACACGCCTGGGAAGAAACATAAGGTCCCTAAACGTATTACAGAAATAGACGATTTCGAATGCGTCGTTCGGCGACGATTCACAATTCCTATGTGGAAGAAAAAACTGTGCTAATAATAAGCAGATTGCTCATCCAGCTGAAACACAGCAGAAACTTTCAAGGTGGTGCTACAAATCCCAGAAAATTATTAAAGATTTAGGGTTCAAGTGGAAGAAACCGAAATCAAATAGAAGAGTTCTAACAGAAAAGCAAAATAAATAAATAAAATGAAATAATAATAATAAAATAAAAAAATAAAAATAAAAAGTAAATGTTGCCATGATAGCTTAGTCGGTTAGAGCAACGGCACGGAAAGCCTAAGATCTGTGGTTCAAATCCCGGCTATGGCATTTAATTTTTCAGTCTGATTCTACCTTTCCAAATGACTAATTTTATATGTACTTATATCAACGTGTACTTATATCAGCATCAGTTTTCAAGGTGGTCCTACAAATTTCAGAAAAATACTATAATGTATGAAGATGAGTCATACATACACAGCAGTCATACAGCATCTAAAAGTTGGAGTGACGATAGCGAATTAGGTTTGCAGGCACCTGTTGCCAAAGGGCAAATACTTATTATCGTTCATGCTGTTGGAAAGATCGGCTTCGTTCCAAATGCCCTTCTTTCACAAGTCGCAACAAACAACAGGAGATTTTCATCAAGAAATGAATACAGAAAATTACATGAAGTGAATTAACGCCATGTTGATACCTAATATGCCTGCTGGGTCTGTTCTGGTCATCGACAATGCTTCACAATGCGTCAACACTCAAATTGACAAACCACCTACCTAAAATTCCTTGAAAGAAGAAATGAGAGCTTGGTTACTTATACATAATAAAGCTTTAGATGAAAGCATGAGTAAAACAAAGCTATATAACTTAATTAAAGCCAACAAACAGCTTCAGAAGTCATACATACTTGACCAGATAGTAATACAACATCGCCATAATGTACTTAGACTGTCATATCGCCCAGATCTAAACCCAATCGAATTAATCTGGGCTGATATAAAAAATGGGTGGCATGCAGAAATATCACTTTTAAATTAAAATATGTGGAGCAGTTATAACGCCAGCAATTTGCTGAAATTGGAAGGCCAGAATGGGAAAATGTATGGCGATATGCTGAATAAATTAAGAATAATTATTCCGAAAAATACGGAATTGCAGAAAATCAAATAGAAATAATTCTCATGCAGGATAATGGTGCAGAAAGTAGTGACAGCAGTGATGACGGCAATAATGTGAGTGATTCCGCAGAAGAGGAAGGGTTGTTAGATGTGTAAGAATTGGAGGCAATGAATGACACCGTTTTTTTATTAAGCGCTTTTTACAGCGTGGATTTTAATATACTGTATATAACTAAGTTTATCAGCGCAACGCAGTGCATAACCGGTGTGGATATTTGACGATGACTGTCCCACGCACTCCTGAAGCATGCAGACGACCGGTCACCACCTGATCTGGTAAGCAACTCGCATCATAGCTCTCATTTTCACGTGTCTAGAACTGTTGCGCCGATTATAACCGTGTATTTATATGCATTAAGTTTTCTGTGGACTATGTGGAGGGACAGGACATTTTATAAGTAGAAATTGTACCGTTTTCCTGCTTCAGAAAATGAGAACTTGGTAAGTGCTAATAAATTCGATATTTCGTTGACGAAAGAGTAGCGAAAACTTACACATTACTTCGATTTTGCTATAAACCGAGTTATTATGCACAAAACAATAAAAATCAACAGAACAACGCTTTCTTTTGTTGTGCATTATTATTATTATTATTATTATTATTATTATTATTATTATTATTATTATTATTATTATTATTATTATTATTATTATTATTAACTATTTGGAGCCCAGCATTTGTATCAATTTTTTTCATAACCATTATGCAGTAGATGCTGACTGAATCTAACATTTTGTGGAATTGCCACACATGTTGCATAGTTACAAGTCAACTCACGTCCGATATATGTTACTAGCACGACCGACTTGCTCTGCCTCTCCCATTCAAAACAGCTATCTCCGACTGATAACAGCATCACTATGGTACGTGCTGCACGACGACATACATCTTCCGGAGGTAGCTACCCATCAGGCTGAAGAAGACTGCACAAATTGAGGACGGGCTCAAGGGGGACGGGGAGGTAGAGCCAGGGCGCAAAAACTTAAAACATGAACAAGTTATGTGAAAATTTAACGTAATTAGATATCATACTTAAATCTAGGGACCTTCTGAAGGTTTTATTTTTGGAAAGGGGGGGGGGAGATCTTGAAACTGGTGACAAGTGAAGTGCCAGGGTTAGTCAACTTGGATGTGACCCTAACTGCTTATCGTCTAAACAAATGCTCATGTTATGCTTTTCCGTTCATTTATGTCGTACAAGATCTGAGGATTGACGTGTAGTATAAAAACTACGTTATTTTCAAAGTGTGAAATAATCGCACGGGGCGGAAAAGCGCCCTGCAGAGGTTTCATGATCTCATTCGTCAAATTTCCCATCATTATCCATCCTCCTAATTCGCCACAGAACATGCGTCTGTAACCCCTTCTATGACTACATACTTCAGGCTTATCACCGTTCTTTTCAAAATTATAATGTATGAGGATTATACAATAAACTTATCTAATACACTTAAAGAAAAACAAAAAAGATTTTGTTTAACTGTTACGGTTTGCCAGTTATATAAAACGTATTCAGAGTGAAGAAGACTTCGCGAGTTATTCCTAGACAATTCAATAAATACATTTTATTTGTCATGTAAATATATTTAATGTACTTTAATCAAAATCGTTGAGCAATTTTGAGAAAATCAAAACTTTCGAAAAATGTCCATGTAAAGGCTGGGGGTGGGGGATTTTTCTGAAAATCTTCGTTTCGTATCCTTCGAATACTCTGAAATTAATTGCCAATTGGGTATTTAACAGTCTTTTTGTTTTTGAATTATTCTGTTCACAGACACACAAACGGATGTCTTTTATTTTGGATTCAGCGAGTCTCAAAGCGTGTATTTCCAGTGAAATAGATTTTTGGACGGAATGCAACACTTAGTAGGAGGTGCTACCGTTTGTCCGAAGATGGACGTGCAAGACTCGTTACTCGACGTGAAGAGACTGAAGATGGAGGACAGCCTTGAGGCGATGCAAATCACGTCCTCGACAACACCTCGCGTATTTACATGTTTGTTTCTGTTGATAGCATCTCCTTATGATGAGCCCGGAAACGAGAAAAACTTAAAACACTGCACTATCGCAAAGGAAAGAAAGTTTCCCGTTCCAGATTATGGGATACCACACTCAACATGTAGAGAAAACGCATCGGTTTGATACTCCTGCTGGCTAATACTAGTATCATCTCAGCAGACTTGTTATCCTGTAATTGTGGAGAACAAAAGGCTATTCCTCTATCTACTTCTTGTTAATATAGATAAACCTTCATTACTCATTTACAAATTTCGTTGAAGGTATAACAAGAATACAGTAATTAAGCGATATCAAATGTTTTCAAAGATATACGCTATGTGATGGCTTTGAAATTCTGTTCTCTTTGCATGAACGCGGGAAAGAAAGAAAGAAAGAAAGAAAGAAAGAAAGAAAGAAAGAAAGAAAGAAAGAAAGAAAGAAAGAAAGAAAGAAAGAAAGAAAAACGAATAGCGATTTGTAGTCGAGCAAAGTTAAACCTATTCAAACCAATAACTAACATAATTTGGGAAATGGTTTACGCCACACGGAAAAAAAAGACATAAATTGTGTTCTTTAAAGAGATCTCTTGCGGTTTGCCAATTATACAAAAGTCATTCATAATAAAGAGGTGAGCTTCTATCAAAGGAACTTGATATATGCCGGAAATACAGAGTGAGCCAAAAAACTACGAACCGGCTGCGCGGTGTGTTTCCTGTCCGTGTCCTCCGCGCTCGCCGTCTGCTGCTATGATAGAAAGGCGCGGATGAAACCATACAACATTTTTAAAACTACTTTTAAAGGCTTTACTTACCAACTTTATGAAAGGAGATGCTGAAACTGGCCACCGTCGTTGTCCATACACTTTTGGCACCTCTTTAGGAAACTATCCATCACTATCCATGATAGATAGCGGCAGATGGCAACGAGCGCCAAGGACGCGCACAGGAAAAAAAACACTGCGCAGGCGGTTCGTAGTTTTTTGGCTCACCTGTATCTGAACATAGGCGAGACCAGATAATACTGTGTATATGAATGAGGAGATTTATAAAATAAATAAATGTCCTTCAGACTACACCACATAGCATATAGGTACACAGATCTGTTCGAGATGGGAAAAGACTCTACACTTCAGTTGCTAAGGCGACCACATAATGAGAAAAGCCCAGGCCTAAGAATAGGTGGCAGGAACATCAGAATACTAACAGAAAAAGAGCATGATGTGACAACATTGCTAAGAATCTAAAAGAAGAAAGAGAAATCTCGCCTGATCCTCGACCTAAAAAAGAGCAAGCAGATACTAACAAATCTATATGAGGGAATCAAGGTAAGGATTACATATACTTATAAATGTCTAGGCTCTGCTTACTAAAGATGATTACAGCAATACCAAGAACAGATATGACAAAATTAGACAAAATTGTGAGACACAGATATCAGGACAATAAACTATAAAAATCTGATTTGTTACGTTCACATGACTTTATCTACCCACTATGGTTTATATAGGGTAGTTAAATTATATTCGAACCAACTCGCGGCCTCTCTCTACTGCGCCAGACTGTCAGCAGTCGACGCGGAAATTACGCCGGCAGAGGCGAACTAAAATCCTTGCCTTATAATAGATGCTGGAAATGTTGACCTTCTGCTCTCAAACAGAACAGCATATCTCGTGTAAATGTTCTCGCTCACTCTCCGAAGCTCAGCAGCAGGAATTCTTGTGATGAAACGCCTCATTATGATCAGAAATTTGGAGTGTGGTGTGCGATAAGTGCTAGAAGAATAATAGGACCCATATTATTTGATGAAACAATAAATGCAGAGCGATAACAGAGGTTAATTCTGAGGTCATTTTGCAATCGCTTGACAGAAGAGAGATCATATGGTTGGTTCCAGCAAGATTCTGCAACAGCACATACGGCTGCCGAATCATTACATGCAATAAGAGAGGTGTTTGATGACAATAATTAGTGTTGATTTGTGGCCCTCTCGTTCTCCTGATCTAACGAGTTGTGATTTTTATTTATGGGGTTCTTTAAAAGACAATGTATCGTTCCAACCCTCGCACACTGCAGGAACTTAGAGAAAACATTGTGCAAGAAATCACATTATCGCGTCTCACGCTTAAAAGACAGTACACGTTAAAAGGGGCGCACTGTACCTACTATATGTACGCTCGCAACTTCGGCGTCCAGCTGCGATCGGTCTACCAATCTAATGAATGATGCGTCACCAAATAGTAAAATATATGCACTGCTATTTAAGGCTTTTATAAGACATTTAATTTTCAATTGCACTTTATTCCTTCTCTCTGCATTTTTAGTACTTCGAAATACGATTTTACAGGCATAAAAAAAAAAATATATATATATATATATCATCATACTGGAGATATAAAACGATAAAACTTTAATTTGGTGCGGTATAATCATTGTTTATCCTTGACAAAATTACATTCTATGTGGGTGGGATGTTTTCAAGCATGCGCTTCACTCCGCGTTGCTTTATTACATCATATTGCGTTAACCTAATGTGATTTTGTTTCCCCAAACCTTTTTACTTTCTTTTTTAATGGCATCTTTAGAGGTCATTTCATTCGTTACTTTTTTATCTATACACTAATGTTTCTGAACACCCAGACTTACCTGTTTCTTTTACTGTCTTACTAACACTCATTTTACTTAAATAATCTCACATTCATTATTAATTTGCGTTTTATTCAGTTTAGCAACATTTCCTCCCTTTCTAGCTTCTCCATAACCACAAATATTTACGTAAAATATTAAATAAATAATGTTCATAACACTTCACACTCGTACCCACTTCCTTACAACTCATGTTAACCTATACTGACACCTGTTAGCTGAACAGATGGATGACTTTTGTTTGTTACACGCAGTGAATGCAAGAAGTTACAGGATTTCGGCTTCTTTTAAAAACTGTCTCCAACCCTCAACATTTTTTATTGCTTGGTCCCCGTTGTAAACCCAATAACAAAAACGTTTCTCGCTGGCTGACCTTTCCAAATACAAAATTTTCCGAAAATATTTAATTTAAAAAATTATAACCCTAATCTTATTAAAAGTAGAGAATTCAAACTGGGCAGGTATCAGCACACTAGTTTATTCTAGTAAATATATATCGCTGCGTTCTACCCTTTTGTTTATTAGTTATGCGTGATAGCGTAGAAACAGCAATAATTGGACTTTTACCCCACAAAAATGTATAAAGGCTATAAAAATATTATCTGATAGAGCAAAATATTCTGGATAGGATTATGTGTTCAAAGCTGAATATTTACACCACGTTATTAGCAAGTTGGCGACAGCGAGTAGAAAAAGACGAAGCTAATGACAACATGTATGTGTAAGACAGAGACAGAGATATCCCACACTGCCTTCTAAGGTGGAGACAAGCTATACAAACTATTACCACGAACGCTTATTGTTGTATCTACCCAATGTTAAATCTACATAAAAGTTTGCAGAAATAGTCTCATTAAACATTTCGTTGTATGTACAAGGGCGATACAGAAAACACTCAGATGTCACTGCATTAGCTCTCTTTAAAACTCCCAACTTTTTCCATGACATCGCGATAAACAACTGAATAACCACGGTGCTTTCAAAAAATGACAAAAGTATTGAAGAATTCAAACCGATAATAGCGGATATCTCGGAAATGGTCAATGACACAGAAAAAGTTATTTGAAATAAATTGTGTGTTTTAGAGATCTATGTTTGTTGTGTAGTAATTTTTTGTCTGATCTTTGTTTTACCCGTTATACGAAATTACACAAAACTTCCTCCGAATGAAGGGGGGACTTTACAGGCTATTCCTAGAAAATTGAAGATATACATTTCATTTTCATAAAAATATCTTAAACATGTGGTATTTTAATAAAAATCGATACAGCCATTTTTGAGAAAATCCAAAAGTTAGGAAAATCTTCCATGTAAGGGGGTAGTTTGAGGTGGATGAATTTTCGTGTCGCAATCTTTAGAAGATACTCAACCTAAATACTAAGTGTGGTATTTATCAGACATTTCGTTCAGTTATGCAGTTCTCACACGCGCGCACGCAGAAACTTTTTCCAAAACTGATTTTTTATTCAGGGGCCTCAAAACATGTATTCCCAGTGAAATCTCGATAACGTTTTTTTATGGAATGCAATCTCTTTTCTATCACGTGGTAGAGAAATTATTTTAAAAAACACTGACATGTCCTACAGTCACCTATGCCAGTCCAGAATCAATGCTTTTGAATTATGTACGTGGGGGATACTGCTCAGAATTCCTTGGACTAACAAGGGGTGCTATCCAAAAGTTCCCGAAGTGCACCAATAAATAGTCCATGCCTGGACCTTGTGCACCTCGAAATAGTCCCCTTGTACGTGTATGCACCGCTCGCAGCGCTAGAACGCCATCTGGAAGACCTTTTTGGAGAAGTTCTTCCGCATCTGCTTTAATTTCCTCTCCTGTCTCAAACCTTGTACCTTTCAACTTGTTTTCATCTTGGGGAACAAAAAGAAGTCGCATGGGCGATATCTGTTGAATATAGTGCATGTCATTTTGCTTTTCTCCCCAGGAATTCTTGCACGATGAAACCAACTGCCCGTGCGCCACAGTTTCTCCTCGTGTTCTTCCTCAATCGCCTCAAGACGTCGTAACTGCTTGTGGATAATCCCTTCACAGCAGTGACATTTTCGGGTGTCACCCAGTTGATGGCCACATCCAGAACGATCATCGCCATCAATCATTAGTGGATAATTTTTAAACAGCCTGAACCACTCTGGCACAGAGCATCGTCTCCAAATACTTGCTTTAACACGCTGCTCTCTCACATCTATCCTGAAATCGCAATGCAAGCATCATTGGAATAAGGCTTACCTGCAAAATGCTAGCTGCTGGCAGTCTGAGTGCTTTTGCTGCGTGCCCACCCTCAATAAGTTTTAACTGCAGGGTTTTTGTTTCCCGATGGATGTTTTTAATCTGGGATTGACAGATGAGTAGGAGAGAGCATTTTGCTCCTCGACATTGTCCGTTAGGATGCGGCGGCCCTTCTGCACCTCTGGTAGATAGTGGTTTTAAAATGTCTATTTGTATGGCTGGGGAAAAGAATTAAGCCAATCAGCTCTTGGATGTAGATCAGCTTTCGCTGCAGATGGAGGTGCTCCAGTGTTACCTGCTGTGGTATCGCCTGAAGTGGCGAGTTCTGGAATTATAATTCCCAAGAAAACTTAACCAAGGCACTCGGGTGTTGAGGCCCGGCGCCTAATTTCATCTTGGAAGGGATGAGGCTTCGTGAAGTATCTGAGAATAGATGGACCTTAGTTCCATATTCTGAACCCGATAAAATGAGTACATTCAGAACGAAGCAGGTTGGTACACTGAGACAGTCACCTAGTGGCATTTTCTTGTACTACCGCTCGGTTGCGTGCCACTTATGGGTAGCCCTTTAAGAAATAAATGCCCCTAGGACAAGTGGAGGGAAACCAAAACACCGGGCAGGATAGTGAGTGTTGTCACTGAGAAGACCACAAGTAGAGTAAACCACCCCCAAGGGTCCAAGATTGGATCACGAGGAGTCTGCTTGAGTTGGACTACTACACTGTAAATAACAGGTATAAACGACAATAACAAATAAAGACAAAGCAAAATTTAAACTAAAATAAATAATGGTTAATTTTGTGCAAAGCAGTGATCGCGTCTACCCTGCTTTTTGGGTTTAGTACACCTCAAAACGCGTATTTCCGTTGCTGTTCCAAACTATTTTTATAAAAACAACATATGTTGAAAATATTTACATTACAAGTACCTATATCTTGAATTTTCGGGAATAGCCTTCTTAATGACTTTTGTTTAATTGGTAAACCGTAAGAAAGCATTTAGATCTGGTTAAAGCACAAAAGTATGTCAACTTTTTCTGACAGCTAAGTCACCATTCTTTTGTTTGCCAAGAGGCAGAGAGGGGGAGCGTTATCGTGCAGTGTTGCCAACTGACGTAAAGCTATTTTTGGAGCGCAGTGGCTGACCAGAGCCCTGTACAATGAAGGAGATTGCTACGTACCGTAAGTTTCTGATGGAATTTCTTCGACTACCACTGTGGTCTCTGCGTTTTCTGAAATATCGAAACATGTCTTGACAAAGACTGAAATTGCACGAGCGAACTCACACGGTCAGCTCGAGGGTTACATTTATTTTTGTCGGCAAGTAGCCGCATAAACTGGCATTTGTTCAATGAATACGCACATTGTTTGGTCCACGCCAAGTTCCCCCTTCCTCTTGGTCTCAGAACACGCACGTCATTCAACCTTCCTTGTGTGGGCAACTACCCCAGTTCGTTCTGCGCCCCTTACATTCGTTACTTCCTATAGCATTCCAACAACAAATTTGATATGCAGATTTCAGTCTCCCTGGGTAAAAAAAAGTACGTGTCTATAAGAGCGAGTCTGCGACGAAAATAACTCAAAAACGATGTGCGTTAAATACCAAACTTGACGAAGATTTAAAAACATATCATATATTTAAGATACTTACATCACAAATATAATGTACATCTTAAATGTTCTGTGAAGTCTTCGTTCTGAATGCCTTTTGTATAATTTGTGAAGCATAACAGATGGACAAAATCTTTGTTGTTCACCAATGGCACTGGGGATTAATTGATCTGCAGCATTTTCTCTCTGGCTTCCCAATATAAAGTCTGTAAGTTATCATTTAAGGCCTTTACATTTATTTGTTCAGGATGACATCATCTTCACAGAGAGTGCACTTGGGTATAGGTAGGCATCCTATCTTGTAGAGGTGTTCTGCGAGGCAGTTGCCATCCTAAATAAGGCTACTGCAGTCTTCCTTGGCATTTTTTGTAAATCAACTCTATCTTTAATATTCTTATAATCTTTATCTTTTAATTTATCTTCTTCGTCAAGTCTCGGCTGTCTTTTGAAATGTTGTTTAATTGTTTATTTATTTGTTGTATTGCACCTTTCTTTGCTAATTGATCGCATGTTCATTACCCAAAAGTCCAACAACGTAGTCGGCCTACACGTGGTGTTCCCTGGGTAACGGTAAATGGACTATAACACAGGCAGCTTCCCAAGTCAAAAAAGTTAAAAGAAGAGCACTTCTTAGTGCTATTTTGGAAGACCGGTGGAATGAATGAAAGTAAAAAAACCATGATGGACAAAACGTTATTACACAGAAAATGCAGATCTCGTTAAAGTACACAGTTAATGTCAAATACAGTTGTTTTTTGTTGGTTTTTTTTGCGAGATATTCTTTGTTATTCGTTTGAATTTTCAATTATATTACGCATACTTTTCTCAACTGTAAATTACTATCCCCCGTTTTCTTTCCGTGTCCATGCAAAGAGTATAGAGTTTCAAAGACATCACACAGCGATCGGCATTTAACTATCGCTTTAGCTTTCGTACCGTATTCAACTTCTGTAAACCATTCTTCTTCTATGCACTTCATGTTAACATAGATAAACGCTCACAGAAATAGTTTTATTACACGTTTTGTTGCAGATAGGGGAAAAGAGGACACTGGAGTGATGGTCAATTGTTTTTGATAAATTGTAAGTTTTAACGAGATCCACATTTTTTTGTGTAGTATGGTTTAGCGATTATACAAAAGTGATTCAGAAAATAGAACCTCACAGATTGTTTATACAAAATTAAAAATATAAATTTCATTTATCATGCAAATATATTAAATACGAGGGCGCTGCTGAAAGTTTTTAAAATGCCATTTTTCCTGACAGTACTATCTAATGTTTTGCGAGTTTATTACCGTGTAGTTTGTTTGATTTGCTTTAATAGTTGTTAATTATCATCATTTAAAATGTTTGTGTTCGTCCAAAAGTGAATTTGACTAGAGCACATTTCCGAGCTATGATGTTTTGCCATTTTAAATCCTCATTAACGCGGCTTAGAAATGCATTTGGCGAAGAAGCCCCATTAAGCCAACAATTTAGAATTCAAAAAAGAACGTTTTTTTTTCTTTCTTTCTTTCTTAGAGGCGAATTTCATGAAAGACGCCCAAGAACTGCTGTTACTGATGAAAATATGTATTTCCAGTGAAGTCTCGATATCGAAAAGTTGGGTCAATATGCTTTTGTAAGAGTGGGTAGAGTGTCATGTGAGTGGTTAGTCACTATGGCGAATTGTTTCTTACATGTGAGCTAGACACGAATACTGTTAACCTGTTGACGGCTTTTCATTCTTGAGCAGCCAACCTCGGGCTGTTGTATCCAAGTTCCCAGCTCTCAAGTTCGACACTAAGGTCGTCTTCCTCAACTAAAACCCATTTATGAGCCTTAACTCACACCACATTCTGTTAATTCTTTCACCGCTGTAAAGGCGTATCTTTTCAGACGGACGTAGGCTATAACACAGCTTCAAATTTCAACTCCTAAATGAGTAAAAGACTTAGGGTCTATACTACGATGGTCAGACAAGCTAAACGTTATCCAACAATTTGCACATTTATCTCAAAGTTTGATTACTACAACTTCCGAATATTCACCGCACTCTCGCATACAGATAGTACTGAATTTGTAAGCTTTGTCAATGTCATATTCACATTACTTCGTCTACCCACTCTTCCTACAAAAACTTATTCATCTCTTCGTGTTAATCGAGATAAACCTTTGCATAAAATATCTTTATTACATATTTCTTTGTAGGTACAAGGTGCATACACTAGGTTTCACCGATATTTTGAAATTACATGCTCTTTGCATGACCAAGAGGGAAAAAAATCGTTGTGATACATTCACGTGACTTTCTCTACGTTTATTAGTAGGTACACAAGCTATTCTTATTAAAGCTTATTTTTCTACTACATTATAATGCAAATAAACCTTTACAGAAACAGCTACATTACACATTTCGTTATAGAGAACAGCGATAGTCAAATGTTTAACAACTGGACGTTATATGCTGGCCTTAAAATTACATACTGTTTCCATGAGAAACAACTGAATGTTGAAAGGACTTAAGAGAATGACCAATTAATGAACAATTCGAATCTTTAATAACGGATATCTCAGAAATGGCTCATGCCACAAAAAAGAAAAACTTATTTGAAATAAACTGTGTGTTTTAAACAGATCTACGTGTGTGTGTGTGTGTGTGTGCGTGTGCGCGTGCGCGTGCGCGTGCGCGTGTGCGTGTGTAGCACGTTTTCAGCTATCGCTTAACGTTTACAAGTTACACAAGATTATACAAAACTCCTTCCTAATGAACTGGACTTCACAAGCTATTCCCAGAAAATTCAAGATATACATTTTATTTGTCTGTAAATATCTTTAATATACGGTAATCAAAATCGTTAAGAGCCGTTTTCTAGAAAATCAAAATTTTCGAAGAATATTCCATGTAAAGGGTATCTGGAGGGGGAGATTTTCTTGAAAATCTTCTTGTCGCATCTTTGTAAGGTATTGAACCTAAACACCAAGTTTGGTATTTATCCGACGTTTCGTTTTGAGTCATGCTGTCCACAGACGCGCGCTCGCGCGGAAGGACCTTTTTCTACACATGCTTTTTGGATTCAGAGAGCCACAAAACATTTATTTCCGGTGAAATATAGATTTTTGGGGTGGAATACGATACTTCTTCTACCTACTATACTTAAAAGAGAAACTAAAAAGCTAATGTCTTGGGAGGTGATTGCCGTTTGCTCGATTTACTCTAAGAGTTTATCATCAATTAAAGTTCTGTACTCACCCAAAAGTGAATTCGACTTGAGAACATTTCCAAGCTATGATTTTTTATAATTTTAAATCCCCATTAAAGCCTATGTTGATCACATTGTTATGTGAAGATCGCCTTGGCGAAGGCAACAATTTATAATTGGTACAGCGAATTCAAAAGTGATCGGTTTTTTTCTTAGTGATGAATTTCGTGAATTGCTGTTAGTGCTGAAGAGCAATGCTTGAAGAAGATCTTACGAATTTATTCTGGCGACATTGGTATGTATCACATACAAAACATTCTGTATCAACAGTTAGACGCGAGAAAACTTTGTTGTAGATGGATTCCACACAAATTGACTGCTGATCAAAAGTAACGCATTGATTAGTGCACACAATTCCAAGGCGAATATCGTTACTGGTGATTATGATCTTGCAAATAAAATCAATCCGCTCAGTGGCTCTTTCGAACAGAACCCAAGCCTACAAAAGTCCGACGAATTCGCTGTGCTGCTAAGATGATTCTTGCTATTTTATTTTTTCCCCTAAACGGGACATATTTCTACTATAGCACTAGAAGATAGACGTGCCGATTGCTGTAAAAATGTCAGATTACCGAATTTTTTTAAAAAAAAAAGTTCGTCAAAAACGCCCAAAAGGAAAAATGTCATTTCATGACAACGCATCGTCGCATATAGAAAAACTAGCAATGTGATTTCTTTTAGTTTCCAAAAATTAAAGATAAAATTGACGGAATCACTTTTTCGCCATCAGATGGAGCGGTGGAACATTTGAAGTGCATCAGGAAGAGTGGCAACATTGCTTTAAGGGCTGGATTCATCAAAATGCAAAATTGTATTGATGCTTAAGGGGAATATTTTGAAAAAACAATTGATTTTCTAAAACTTTTCACTATCGCCCTCGTACGTAGGGAAAAAACTCTGATGCATTACAGTCATAAGACTTTCTCTAGCCAATAATAAACTATTCTTACCAAAGCTTATACTTCATGTTAATCGAGATAAATGTTTGTAGAAATTGTTTTATTACACTTGGGCGACAGTCACATCTTTTAAGTCAACTCTTTGAAATTCCGTTCTCTTTACACTACGAGGGCGGGAAAAAAACGAATGACTTCACATCCAAGAAAAGTACATTTGAAAATTTAAACCAAAAACACGAATATCTGGGAAATGGTTAACTCCACCAATATATTCACATAAATTATGTGCTATAACGAGATCTACATTCTGTATGTAGTAAGATTCCCTCTCTTCTGCTTTAATACTTATATAAAATTCCTTCAGAATGAACAGGGCTTTACAGGCTATTCCCAGAAAATTCAACATATACATTATATTTGTCTGCGAATATTTTAAACATTTGGTATGTTAATAAAAATCGTTAGTTATTTTTCACAAAATCAAAAATAACGAAAATTTTCCATGTAATGCGTAGCTTCGGGTGGGGGGAGGGGCTCCAGAAAATCCCCGTCTCGCATCCTTGGAAGATGTAGAACTGAAATAGCAAGTTTGGTATTTAACCGATTTTTCGTTTTTGAGCTATG
Organism: Deroplatys truncata; assembly: GCA_030765065.1. Taxonomy (NCBI): domain Eukaryota; kingdom Metazoa; phylum Arthropoda; class Insecta; order Mantodea; family Mantidae; genus Deroplatys; species Deroplatys truncata. The sequence continues at coordinate 8,430,525 of CM060985.1, read as the reverse complement.
CTGTTCAAAGACAGACTTATAGATTCAGGTTACCTCACAACGTGTATTTCCGATAGTCTCAAATGTTATGCAATACTTGGTAGAGGAGGAGGTGTCGACCCACACTTGTTTTTGTGGTCTTCTCCAAGCGCCCTGTCATCACTTTCTGAATCACGAAAGGGAAATCTGTTCAATCGACTGGTCAAACACAACAGAGGAGGCCACTCTCCACTGCGACAGGCACGTGTTGTCGCCCACGAGCCCTGCGCGTGCTTACATAAAACAGCTCAAGATAATTTGTCCTCACATTTCAAATTTCCTTCAAATTGGTACAAAATTAAGGGAGACCAATCCTGAAAGTTGGCCAAAAATTATAATTTACTCTCTTAATTTATGTCCGGTTCTTTAGAAACGTTTTCGTGTAAATATTTTTTATTATTGGAGTGAAACAGAGAGGCACGTGACGATTTAAACAACCCTTACTGACATCTGAGACTTTTCTGCTATTCTCATATTTTTTCCAAAATATTTCTAAAAGTGATTTCGCAAGAATTTTTACACAAATGTTTATCATTTCTAAATAATGAACCAACGTAAGTATAATTTCAGGGCAGTTTTACGGGTAAACTTCCCGGTGATTTTTCACCGTTGTAGTATTTTAAGACATTTTTCAACGTTTAGAATTCTCCTTACGATGCTATGTTTAAGTTACCAGGATAAAACTTTGGAAATAGTTTACCCAATATATGCTAACTAAAACTATGTACTTATTAATACTGCCGGCCCTCGTAGCCGTGGTCGCTGGAGTGGTCGCTCCGAACGCTCCGTCAAGCTGAGGGTCGCGGGTTCGAGTCCCGCCACGGGCATGGGTGTTTGTGTGTGTATGGAAACAGTAAAACACAGTAGCATAAACTGGGAACAACAAGGGAACTTTAAAAATAAAATACAAGACGTATTACGCCACCGAGCTCACCGAACGTTTGATATGTGTCTTTGCAAAAGTCGAAACTCATGAACAAATATTGTTTAAATATAATGAAAATTGCAGTGAAAGGAGCATCTTTTGTAAAATAACATAAATTTATGTTTTAAAATACATAACCTAGCAACGACTTAACATAGAGGGTCTTTCATAAGCAAGGAATAATGTAAATAAAACTGAAATTAACTCATTTTTGTGAAACATGGTTATCTAAACAACTTCATTTGTTTCATACACAAAGTTTGTGGTTGCTATGGCAACAGTTTAACTGTCGGCTTGTTTAACAATTTTCGCCACTACTGTAACAAATTAATTATTTAATAAGGTGTTCAAAGCACTGTCCATTAGTGGCTGAGTCAAGAAGCGTGAACATTTTCGGTCTCTGTTGGTGGTATATCTCGTAACAAAGACTATACATTTCAAATATCCCCATAAAACGTTCTCATAGCAACCAAACCTTTTGTATGAAATTGTTCATAACATAAAACTACCTTTCACAAAAAAAGCAATAATGTTATCATTCAAAATGTTCCTGATGACGTCACACCCAGTACAATAATGGCTGTAAATTTTGTTTCTTCATTGTAAAATTTTCTTTTCAACATATTCAATTCGACGTGTCCGAGCATTTTTTTAAATGAGTTAATTTTAGTTTCACTGGCATAAATCCCTTACTTATGAAACACCCCACTTCTTCATAGTGACACAAAACGGGAGGAAAAAAATCGGATGTGTTACATTCACATAACTTTCTCTACCCTGTCATTATAGTCTTACGAAAATGTCTTTTTCTACTTCAATTATTCTAGTTAAATCTTTGCAGAAATAGCAACATTGCACATTTCATTATACTTACAAAGGGAACAGCAATAGTTAAATGTTTAAGAACTGGACGCTATACACTGGACTTAAAATTAGATACTCTTTCGCAAGAAACAACTGAAAGTCGAAGTATTGAACCATTAATAGCGATTACCTCGGAAATGGCGTATACCGCAAAAACAAATTATCTGAAATAAACTGTGTGCTTTAAAGAGATCTACATTTATTTCCGTACTGCATTTTCATCTATCGTTTAACAGTTATACAAAATTCCTTCTGAATGAACACGACTTAACAGACCTTTCCTAGAAAATCCAAGATATACATTTAATTAGTTTTATGTGCATACTTTTAATATATGGTATTTTAATGAAAATGGTTAGTTATTTTTGAGAAAATCAAAAATTTCGAAAATTGTTTCATGTAGAGGGTAGTTGGGACTGGAGGATTTTCTTGGAAATCTTCGCGCTGCATCTCTGAAAACACTCAACTTAAATATCAAGCTTAGTGCTTATCTGACTTTTATGCTGTTCACACATACATGAGCCTTTTTCTAAAAATACTTTTTTTATTCAGGGGGCCACAAAACATATATTCCCGGTGGAATATCGACATCGAATTTTTTGATGGAATACAATACTTCCCTACTTATACGTAGTAGAGAAAGCAATAAACTGTAATATAATTAAGAAAATAATGATAAGGAAACGTCTCGTATCGGGAATTATCTCCGTCCTGTAAACATTTCAGTCTGATATTTAAATACTTTCTGAGATCTTTAATATTGACGGGATAGCACTTCTTCAGAAATTAAAGGGTACCATTAAAAGTGAGTAAAACCTAGGATTTACAAAACATCCTATTACACAACGTGACGGTAAAATGCCACAAAGATGTATGTAATGAAACAACATGGTATAATTTATATGAGAGCAGAACATGTGAACCCGTTAACAAACGCTAAGCGAGTTTGCGGTGTGAGACTCGCATTCGGAAAGTCCCGGGTTCGTCTGCCCACACTGACCTTGGGTTTTCCCTGAACGGTAGGTAAATGCTGGGGTGGTTTCTCATCTACCGTGATTTCCTTTCCTTGCCATCTTTCAAGTGTGATTCTAGGTTTCGTGGTGTATGGCGGTGCTCAAAGGAAGAACAGTAGAGGGCTGCTTGAATGGCTGCTGGTCTTCGAGCCAGGAACTGTTAATGCCTTCCCTTCCTCCCCAGAGGGCTGGTAGCGAGGTTGTATAGGCAGGGCCCGGTAGTTTTGTTATTAGCGGTAAGCGCCAAATGCAGCAACAAGTTCATGAACCATTTATGACAAATTGATCGTCTTTCAAAATGTTTATTTTTACGATAAAAACGACAAAAATGTACCGTTTTGGATATATTGGCTGTAAAGGAATGGGGATTAATTTCAAAGGTACATTAACCCGAAAATGTAGACTATGTTATTTTAGGGCTGCAGGGCCATCCATGACAGCTCTTGAAGTAATTGCTGCAGCGGAAAAACAATTGACAACGGAAATGCGACCAAAAGTGGTGCACGATAACACGTTATCAACAATCGATAACAAGTGAAGCTTGTCTCCAGCCGAATTTCAAAAACTTCATCACGCACCAACTGCAACAACGAGAGCCATGGCCTATGACATTAAAAATTACCACGAAATTTCTACCAAATTTTTAACTATAAATATGCCATTTCACACATTTCTCGTGATTGTTTTTTAATAAACACCAAAAACACTTGACCCTGCCTACACGGGAACTAGCACAAGATAAAAGAGGGAGAGATACAGCGAGCATGTTTAGAGTCAGTAAAACGCGCAGACTGGCTGTGAGCCAAAACAAATTCCGTGTGTTATCTAAACTTAATGGCCAGGTCTGTGTCGAATCAAAATGTCAACCAATATCTTCCTAACCTACTCACACAACTTATGTAAATGTTTCTGGGCTGCTAATAACAAGTAAAGCTTTCACAAGCGCATCTCCCTTACGCTTTATTACTTTCCCTACTACGTATAGTAAGTAGGGGAAGTATTGTATTCGACCCAAAAATTCGATACCGAGATTTCACCGGAAATACATGTTTTGAGACCCCCTGAATCCAAAAAAAGTATTTTTGGAAACATGTCCGTGTGTGTGTCTGTGTGTGTCTGTGAACAGCATAACTCATAAACGAAGAGTCGGATAAACACCAAACTTGGTATTTAGGTTTGGTATCGTCCAGAGATGCGACACGAAGGTTTTCAAGAAAATCCCCTCACCCTAGACTACCCTTTACATGGAACATTTTTCGAAAATTTTAATTTTCTCAAAAATGGCTCTAACGACTTTGATTAAAATATTATATGTTTAAGATATTGGCATCAGAAATGAAATGTATATCTTGAATTTTCTGGGAATGTCTCCAAAAGTATTCTTCATTGTGAACGACTTTTATATAACTGGTAAACCATAAGAGATAGACAAAATTTTACTACACACAAAATATAGATCGCGTTAAAATACACAATTTATGTCATATACATTTATGTTGTTGAGTGAAACGTTTTCGAGATATTGCTTGTTATTCCCTTAAATTTTCCAATACTTATACTTTTTCTCAAATTCGTTATTCATTTTTTGTATGTCTTGAACATGCAAAGAGAATGGAATGCGCCACATAGCAACGAGCGCTTTAAAGATTTGACTATCGCTTAAAACCTACCATATTCCCCTTGCATCTACAAGAAAACTAGCAATAAGATTAACATCTCGATATCTCCATTAACATAAAGCATATGGAGAATAAGCGTTTGTAAAAATAGTTTGTACAATAGTAGAGAAAGTCATGTGAGTGTAACACATCAGATTTTTTTTATATCTCTTGTATTTTCTCTACTAGCAGAGGAAGTACTGTATTCCACTCAAAAACTTGATACTGAGACTCACCGGAAATGCACGTTTTAAGGCTCCCCGAATAACAACCCCCTCCCCCCCAAAAAATTTTAAAACTTGCTATACAAGCCCAGTATCTTCCAAAAATGCGAGAGAAACACTTTCAACAAAATCTCTGCCACTCCAAACAAACACATGGAAACATTTTCGTTATTTTTTAATTCTGGCGATTTTTATTAAAATACTATATGTTTAAGGTATTTACATGACATAAATATACATCTTGAATTTTTGACAATAGCCTGTGAAGCTCCTTTATACTCGATGTCTTTTGTACAATTAGTAAACCATAAGAGATACACAAAACCTTAGAACAATCTAATGCGTTACATTCCCAACACTTTCTCTGTGCTCTATTGCTTACTGGTGTATATAAAAATTATTCTTATTACGATTTATTTTCCTATCTATATAACTTTAATCCAGATAAGCATTCCCGTTTCGTTTCGTTATAGATACAAAGGGAACAGCGATAGTCAAATGTTTTAAAACTGCACACTATGTGCTGGCCTTAAAATCCCATACTGTATCCAAGGAATCGCGAGAAACAGCTGGAAATCGACAGGACTTAAAAGAATGATTAAGTACTGAACAATTCGAACCATTAATCACAGCTATCTCGGAAATGACTTATGTCAAAACAACAGTTATTTGAAATAAATTGTGTATTTTGAAGAGATCTACATTTTTGCCTATCACTTAACGTTTGCCGATTATGCAACATTATATAAAAGCTGGTTCACAACCGAGAACGGTAACCAGAACGAGAAAGTTGAAATACATGTATTTAAATGGGGGCGTTCACAATCGAGGAAGCCTTTCCGGGCACGGCATATTAGACTCACCTTAGAGATTATTCTAGGCGGCCGTGGCATGAAACAGTCGCAAGCTGGGAACATGATAGTGGAAGAAATTAGTAGTAAATGTTTGCTAACGTCAACCCGACACCTGCAGATCCAATGAGCGTTGGTTCCTGTGGTAAAAGGGTCATTTGTAGTTTGTTTATATGCAACTCAAAATTGGCTATAAGCTACAATGAACAGCAAAAAATGGTGGAAATTAACAAAGAACAATAAACAATTTTAATGTATGCCATTAAATAAAGCAATGAAAGCTTGCCACAATTAGAGGGATCGGAAAAGCAATGGATATGCATTTAGATAATGTTTACTCTATCGAATTTTGACGTTGGCTAACCCGCGTTATGTCGGCTAAATTGGAACTATGTGAAAAAAATATCATTGGTCAGTTAAAAACAAATGAAATCCCAATGCGCAAAATCGACTTTCATTTTGTGATCGATATGCATTCCCGTTCTCGTTACCGGGCAGTTGGAACCAGCCTTAAATATCCTTCCAAATGAAGAGGATTCACAAGCTATTCTCAGAAACCCCAAGACATACATTTTATTTGCCATGTAAGTATCTTTAATGTATGGTATTTTAATCAAAATGTTAAGAGTCATTTTGAGAAAATAACGAAACATTTTACATATAAAGAGTGCTATTGGGTGGGAGGGGGATTTTAGTGGAAATGATGCAATCGGATCTTTGGAAGTTCCTGTATTCGAATACCAACTTTGGTATTCATCCGAGTTTTCGTTTTTTGGTTATACTATTCATAGACGCACGCACATACACACGGATCTTTTTCTAATTTTTTTTAATCAACATTCTCAAAACATGTATTTTTGTTGGAATCTCGGTATTGAATTATTGGGTGGAATGCAATACTTGTAACACAGCAGGCCGGACGGTCGGTGCTCGTGTACCGAAGACCGGGTGGGCGGGGCAAGACGCACATATCGACCTGGAATAGTCAGGCTCGAGTCTAAATCAAATTGACACGCTTTTATCGGTCGCCCCCATCCTTTCATTCCATTCACTTATTAGACAAACTATAGTTATCCACATAACAAATCGATATCGAGATTTCACTCGAAATAATACATGTTTTGAGGTCTACAGAACAAAACAACAAATTTTTGAAATAGGTCCGTGTGTGTGAACAGCATAGCTCAAAAACGAAAAGTTAGATAGATACCAAAGGTGGTAGTTAAGTTCAACAATTTCCAAAGATGCGACACAAATATTTTCAAGAAAATCCCCGCATCCCACACTATCCTTTATAAGTAAAACTTTTATTTTCTAAAAAATTACCAACAATTTTGATTAAAGTACCATGTGTTTAAGATATTTACATGACATATTGAAGTCCTCTTCATTCCGAATGACTTTTGATAACTAGTAAACCGCAAGAGACACACCAAATCTTACTACCTAAAAATACACTTATTTAAAGACACAATTTATGTCAAATAAACAGGGTTCCCAGCAAAAATTTGAACCTAACTTCCCCTGGCCACAATTTCGTATTTCCGCAATTTTTAACAGCCTCCTCCTCCTCCACCCGTATATAACCCCTGCCGCCACATATTACCGAGTTAAGCTTCTTTCTGCACACTTTACGGTAAGCTTCAAATTGCTGCCCAGTACATCACCAAGCCATTCTACAAACTCTGGATTAAGCGATGAATCCAGACATCGATGTCTTATGATGGAGTAAATGAATCTGAAACACTAAAAGGTGAGCAACCTTATCTTTAGTATGCGTGGAAGCATTTATAAAGAGAGAAAGCCAAAAAACTACGAACCAGCTGCACGGTGTTTTTCCTGTCCGCGTCCTCGGCGCTCGTTGCCGTCTGCCGCTATCATAGAAAGGCGCGGATGAAACCATACAACACTTTTAAAACTACTTTTAAAGGCTTTACTTACCAACTTTATGAAAGGAGATGCTGAAACTGGCCACCGTCGTTGTCCATACATTTTTGGCACCTCTTTAGGAAACTATCCATCACTCGCCGTAGTTCACGTTGACAAATTTCCTGGCGGATATTTTGTTTTAATTCTTCCAGGATTTGTCTTGTACACTTTGTTTTAAGTTACCTCAGAGATAGAAATCTCAGGGGGTTAGGTCGGGGGACAGAGGGGGGCCACAAATCTCTACTAATAATCCTGTCCTCAAACACACTTTCAATTGTTTTCATCGAAATATTGGCCGTATAAGCTGTTGCAGAGTCTTGTTGAAAAAAAGACAAAATCACACTCCCTGGCTGTTAATTCTCAAAAAGAGGGATGGGGGAATTGTATTCACATATGTACGGGCGTCAACTGTTGACTCGAAAAAAATGGCCAAAAATGTATGGACGACTGTGGCCAGTTCCAGTATCTCCTTTCATAAAGTTGGTAAGTAAAGCTTTAAAAGTAGTCTTAAAAATGTATGGTTTCATCCGCGCTTTTCTATGATAGCGGCAGACGGCAACGAGCGCCGAGGACGCGGACAGGAAAAACACCGCTCAGCCGGTTCGTAGTTTTTTTTTGCTCTCCCTATACTTGTGAAGAGGGCTTGGACTTTTCATTGAGAACGTAATGGGTGTTGTTATTCTATACAACTTGTGTGTAAACACAAGTCAAAAGCTGCAGATACTTCTTTCAGGATTGCCAGACGTCCCGGATTTGTGTTAAATCTCCCGGGTTCCGGACAGATGTAATTGTCCCGTATTTTGAAACTTAAAACAGATACTTTAAATGTTTTCACATCTGGAGTTGGTAAAACCGACAGCTATATCCTGCAAAAAGTATTTTCCAGTCAGTTTTACCCTGTTATAACATTTGATTCAGATACAATTGGTTCAATCTACAAATTTGGCCATTTTTAGGGTTGGCCAGCCTGTCGGATATGATGCCTATAATAAGTAAAAACTACTGTGCAACTTACATTTCCCTTTTGGTTGGTATCCCTCAACAACGAAGGGTGCTGCTTAAAAGCTTGTGAGGTGAGCATGAACACGTGATTACTTTGTTGGAAAACAGCAAGTAAATCAATTTGAAACGCAAAGGTGAACATGTTTTAAAAAATCTGATGTGTTACACTCACATGACTTTCTCTACTCTTGTACAATCTATTTTTACAAACGCCTATTCTCCATATGCTTCATATTAATCGAGATATCGAGATGTCAATCTTATTTGTAATTTTCTTGTAGATGCAAGGGGAATATGGTAGCTTTTAAGCGATAGTCAAATATTTTATCGCTGGTTGCTATGCGGCGCATTCCATTCTCTTTGCATGTCCAGGACATAAAAAAATGAATAACGAATTTGAGAAAAAGTATAAGTATTGGAAAATTTAAGGAAATAACAAGCAATATCTCGAAAACGGTTCACTCAACAACAAAAATCTATATGATGTAAGTTGTGTATTTTAACGCGATCTACATTTTTTGTGTAGTAAAATTTTGTCTATCTCTTATGGTTTACCAGTTATGCAAAAGTCGTTCATAATGAAGAATACTTTTGGAGACATTCCCAGAAATTTCGAGATATACATTTCATTTCTCATGACATTATCTTAAACATATGATATTTTCATCAAAATCGTTAGAGCCATTTTTGAGAAAATTAAAATTTTCGAAAAATGTTCCATGTAAAGGGTAGTCTGGGGTGGGGGTATTTTCTTGAAAATCTTCGTGTCGCATCTCTGGAAGATACTGAACGTAAATACCAAGTTTGGTGTTTATCCGACTGTTAGTTTTTGAGTTATGCTGTTCACAGACACACACACACACACACAGACACACACACACGGACATGTTTCCAAAAATGCTTTTTTTTGGATTCAGGAGGTCTCAAAACATGTATTTCCGGTGAAATCTCGGTATCGAATTTTTGGGTGGAATGCAATACTTCCCCTACTTACTATACGTAGTAGAGAAAGTAAAAATCTGATGTGTTACACTCACATGACTTTCTCTACTCTTGCACAAAATATTTTTACAAATGCTTATTCTCCATATGCTTCATGTTAATCGAGATGTTAATCTTATTGCTAATTTTCTTGTAGATGCAAGGGGAATTGGTAGGCTTTAAGCGACAGTCAAATGTTTTAAGAGCTGGTTGCTATATGGAGTATTACATTCTCTTTTCATTACCAGGACAAAACTAAATGAATAACGAATTTGAGAAAAAGTATAAGTATTGGTAAAATTTAAGGGAATAACAAGCAATGTCTCGAAAATGGTTCACTCAACAAAAAAAAAAATGTATATGACATAAATTGTGTATTTTAACGTGATCTACATTTTTTGTGCAGTAAAATTTTGTCTATCTCTTATGCTTTACCAGTTATGCAAAAGTCGTTCAAATGAAGAATACTTTTGGAGACATTCCCAGAAAATTCGAGATATACATTTCATTTGTCATGAAAATATCTTAAACATATGATATTTTAATCAAAATCGTTAGAGCAATTTTTGAGAAAATTAAAATTTTCGAAAAATGTTCCATGTAAAGGGTAATCTGGGGTGGGGGGGATTTTCTTGAAAATCTTCGTGTCGCATCTCTGGAACATACTGAACCTAAATACTAAGTTTGGTGTTTATCCGACTATTCGTTTCTGAGTTATGCTGTTCACAGACAGACACACAGACACAAACACGGACATGTTTCCAAAAATTGCTTTTTTTTTTGATTCAGGGGGTCTCAAAACATGTATTTCCGGTGAAATTTCGGTATCGAATTTTTGGGTGGAATACAATACTTCCCCTACTTACTATACGTAGTAGAGAAAGTAATAAAAGGCTGTGCGTTTTCGTAAGGATTGGGAAAACTAAGCTGAATTTAGCGACTGGTTGGTATGATAAGTAGCGTTTCCCATGTTTTGGTTTCAGATATCTGGCAATCCTGATTTCATTTCGAGCAATATAGATACGTAGATGGTCACGATTTACCAACAGAGAAAAGAGAAGGGAATCAGATTTACTTACAAGTATATGTCGAAACCTTTTAATAACTTTTATATAACAAAGTTTTGTTGTATTTCCTCTATGTGTTGTAATATAGTTGATTAACAGTCTATCATACATAATTATATAATGGAAAAAAACTCTGTCCAGGTAACATCAGAAATTACTGAACTGATATTTATAATTAACAGCTTTTCTCGATGTCTACAGATTGTGGGGAATCTTCATATTCACCAGCTTCACCTAAAATCAGTAATTCAAGATGCACAGATATTTCACTAACTTATCCGTGAATGGGAATGAATATTTCGGGGGGAGGTAAGCTAAGTCAATTATATCGTCATTCAAGGCTTAAAAGGCCAACCGTTGCTGCATTATTCACAGAATCGGGTTGTTCGATTTGTGGCCGCGAGAAGAAGAAAACAAAGCACTCACAAAAATGAACAAGAGATTCATATCCCTGAAAGCTTGCAGTTCTCATTGATTCAAGACCAGACAAACATTTGAGTCATTAGTGGCCTGTGATCAATAATCATGACTGCACTAAAATGTCCTAAACGGGAGGTTAACGCCTGCTTAATGACGTTTTGTCTAGAACTGCTTGAAAAAGCGATTACATTTCTTTTTAAACTCGCGGAGACAACGAAGTACGGTCATTACCAACCTCCATTCATTGTCTGGATGTTGCATCGACAATGTTAAATGTCTGTCACTTGAAGTTAACAGGGTTACCTTGCTTACGCGCTCCCTTTTCCTCGGCTTTAACCTGGTTGGCTAATGTACAACGACGTACAAGCCCAGTGCGATAAAAGGTCACGTCATGGCAGATGCACGTGCTTTCGTCATCCTGAGAGACAGGTTTAAACCGAAGAATACTCCTACCTAATTGCTACATGCATTAACTGTGTTACGAAATATGTCTTATTCACACGATTATGAAAATGTAAATGCGACAGTTTTCTTCCAACATATTAAGATAAATTATGTTTCTATGCCATAACAAGCAACCAATGAGAGGCGACTAATGCAGAGTTATAAGGAACAGCTTTCACTGTTCTTGAAATCCAAATAGAGGTAGCAACTTCCCTTCTTTTACAATTCCTTCACCGTTACAACATATGAGAGAATTTTCTGAAGTAGCAGATCTAAAAGGGGGAATACCAACTTCCATTTGACTTTACAAATCTATTAACACTTCCACAAAATTAAATTAAATTGAGTTTTATTTATGGACGCCCTTTAACTGCTGTGGCTCTTAGCGTCCCATTCTATATAGGGCGTGAAAGATCGGTAATTTTGCTCAGAGGCCTCTTTATCAGACTTGAGGTGTTTTTACGTGCCGTAAATCTACGACACGGGACCACTGGCTTTACTTCCCTTCCGAAGGAAGCCATGCTAAGAAGTTTTAAGCTCAAAAAAATCCATCGCCCTCCGCCGGGTTTGAACTCGGAAACTAGAGGCTAACCACTACACCATGGAAGACAACCCCATTCCCACTGTGTGCTTGACGCTCGATATGGTCCTGTAGGTTACTTAGGTCGCGGGTTCAAACGCGGCGGTGGGCGGTGAATTTTTTTCGGGCGTAAAAATACTTAGCATGGCTTCCATCGGAAGGGAAGTAAAGCCGGTGTTCCCGTGTCGTAGATTTACGGCACGTAAAAGAACCTCAAGCCTGATAAAGAGGCTCTGAGAAAAATTTCCAGTCTTTCACGCCCAGTAATAGAAAGGGATGTTAAGAGTCATAGTAGTTAAACAGTGTCCATAAATTAATAAATAAAAAAAACTCTACAGTAGATTTCGAGGCATCCGTCGTAGGAGGTTTGTGCATCACACAATGCAAACATCCTGAATCCGTACTTCGCCACTTTGTTTGGTACTGTGATAATAGCGAGCATGTCCGTCAGCGCTAGCCGGCGCATGATTGGTCGAGAAATATGGCAAAGCTGCGAGAACTGACCTCCGTTCAGAGCGTAATTAAATTTGCGGGTATAAAGAGAACCACATTCGGCGAGTTTGAGGGGACACCGAGACCCAGCCAAAGGTAGCGCAGCAAGCTAAACTCCGCCCAAGACACACATATCAAAAGCTTGTGTACATTCTTTTTATCCTTTTATATCGCACAGGTAAAGCCGCATACGCGGCTAGGTACTGTGGCGATTATATTCCGCCCAGGTGAACCTGAGCGACCTGTTCTCGATTGCTGGAGTTACTAGGTTGTTGGTGTGGCGTACAATGCTTTGAGTTGTTACGTAACACAATGTTATGTTATGCACAAGGAAACACTGAACAAAGTCTGTTTACCACGAATCCAACAAAATCAGCCTGATGTGACATCTCATCTTTTGTAACAAATTCACCAAAACTAAAACAGCCTCGGTAGTTCTTTACAAAAGCACTGAAAATTGAGGAAACACCAAGCACTTCTCTCTTGTTTCGTCGTTTCCTAGTCATTGTAAGCAGAAACAGTCCGTAAAATGTCCACAATTCCCTCACATCTGAATGTCGTACCAATCAGTTTCACTCCATAGTTTAGACATAGTCTCCATAGTAATACTTCCATCTGTTTTACCAGAAGCTCTGTAATTGTCAATTTCTTTTCCAACTGTTCCATTGTATTACACCTTCATTTATTTTAATTCTTCTCTAATTATTTCATTATCTTTGTCGTCCAATAAAGTGCATCCTTTTGTTTTTCTTAGACAGCTGCTTGTGTTTTATTCTAAATCTGTATCCAAGTCTCAGATGCATACTTTAACCATTGTTCAAGTTTAGTGAAATGTTGCTAATTTTGTAGTTATATCTATTTCTGGGCGGGAGTCTATTTCACAACCCAGTACTTAAAGTCAGACACTCGTTCTAGAGGAATGTTATCGAGTATTATTTTGGATCTGTCTTGGTTTTTACCTTAAACTGCCATTAGTTTTTTTTTCTTTCTTTGGAGATTTGGATCCAGTAGTGTTCACACACTTGATTTAAACAATATAAAGATGTTTGTAAATTATCATTCGCTTGAATAATTACCAAATCAATCAGCGCATAAAAGAAATTTTATTTTTGTTGTTTATTGTATACCTTGGTTAAAATGTTGTTTCCAATCAAAACACAATATTCATATTAACGCCATAAGCTCACTTCTTGACATTTCCTTGCAGTTTCTTTCCCTAAAGAATACAACTTTAACGCCCTGAATATTGCTGTAGTCAATTTTACAATACCATCCACCGTGTAGATATCAATTACGTTTATCAACGCCTCAATTTCTTCAACAATATTCTTGAAGCATGGTTTTGGCCCAGAAAAGACCTTCACAATGTACTTTCTCTTCATTTTAAAGGATTTCCAAATGTCTCCCTTTCTTTCTTCTTCATTTGGTAGTATTGTATTTTCCTGCGCAAAAATCTATCCGTTTCCTCTATACCTTCCTGTTCTCCCCAGGGTCACAAAGTCAAGGTCATTTAACACTTCGTCAAGTATCCCTATTGCTCCTCCTCTTTTACGAATTCGCATTCTCAGTAAAAGTGTTTAAAGATTATGGTATACCTATAGTGACATGCTGTGGGACTCTCACTGCGTGCCGCGTTTTGTTGACAAGGGCGTACTCCTCCATTATATGCTACAACTAGAAACAGTATTTATACAACAAAAGTAAAAGTACCAACACGACAAATCTTCTCTCTCACTCTCTCTCTCTGAATAAATAAAACAAGCACTTTTTAGAAAACGGTCCATGTATGTGTCTATGAACAACATAACTCAAAAATGAAAAGCCGGATAAATACCAAACTTGATATTTAGGTTCAGCGTATTCCAAGGATGGGACACGAAGATTTTCAAGAACCCTCCCCCACCTCACATAGAAAATGTTACATTTTTCTCAGAAATCGCTATAACAATTTTGCTTAAAATACATGTTTAAGACATTTACGTGACAAATAAAATGTATATCTTGAATTTCCTGGTAACAGCCTGAGAAGTCCTACTCATCCGGAAGGAATTTTGTACATTGGTAAACCGTAACAGAGAGAGAGAGAGAGAGAGAGAGAGAGAGAGACAAAATCTTATACATAAAAAATAATCTGTTGTGCTACATTTACATGACTTTCTCTATTCACGCTTCTATAAACAATTCACATTTGCATACTTCCTTGCAGGATACGATAGGCAAAGCGATAGTCGGATTTTTAAAGAGCGTGTCACTGTGATGGCTTTGAAATTGCATACTCTTTGCACCATCACGAAAAAATAAACAAAAAACCAACTACGACTTCCCAGTAGAGAAAAGCAGAAGTATTTGAAAATTCAAACCAGTAAGAAGGAATATCTCGCAAATAGCTCCAAAACAGAAGAATTTTTCTAAAAATGCTTTTTTCTGGGGGGAGGGGGCGGGGTTTCAGGAAACCTAAACACATGTATTTCAAGTGAAATCTCGATATCGAATTATTTTGGTGCAACACTTGCTCTAAGCATGTAGTGGAGAAAATAAAAATGATAATTGTTGTACTTTTTACAAGGGCGGAGTACCGGACATTTGGAATTGTTTTATGACCTAAAGGACGGCTAGCCGTACTCAAGAGTAAAACCAGTTACCGTGCAACGCCCAATTTAATACATGTTTTAGGTGCTTTGTCTAAAATGTCTAATGATGAAGTTGCACATTACCTATCCAGAACTAGCTGGTCTTGTAAGGGTGGCTTATGAAATACCTCCCTTGACAACCATCGCCGACTATAATATGTTATGTAATGGCAGACTCATTGTCGAGCTCTTCAGAACGCATGGTTGGTGTCGAAAGCTTTGCTTTACAAGATAAGCCATTAGTTACGGCTCACCACCGTAACAGATAAGAGTTTTACTTATTTGGAGTTGTTTTGTCCACAAGAAGGTACCAAGAAAATCTCACAACACGTAAACTACTGTTCATTTAAGGCATTAAATTAGAATGTTGGTGAAATGTGCCCTAATTTGATCGATGTGGTTCGTCTGTGTATTGGAATTGAAATTAAACTCTTTGAAATTCTGCTGACTAAATAAAGAGACGTGAAATTCGGTTTGAACTGATTTATTGCGTGCAGTAAATCTATTTTATACGTGCGTTACTTCGTGAAAGCTATATTGATTTTGTACAGGGTTGTCACGCGTGAAAACCAGGACACCGCAAAAACACGAAAAATAAATTACATTAGCAAATTACACACGAATCAATGCAACTAGGGCAGGTCATATGATAATTTATATGAAAGTATAAACATCCTTTCTTTAATAATGTTTCCTTTCTCCCTGAATAAAACCTATCGAAGGAAAACTAAAGTGTATGATCGAAAAATTAAAGTTGCAGAATTAAGCTGTTACGACTTACACAAAACTACGGATGGCAGAAGAATATGAACGTGTTGGTAACCCTTAATAACGTAATTCCACCATTTATCGCAGAGAGCTGTCTCGCCAGCTATTGCTGACCTATATAGGCTTACTGAAGCAATATAATTGCGATTTTAAAACGCTATGGACCCAGATTTGAACCCCCGTTGGGTCAACCTGTCTGACAGCGAGGTTTTTATTCGGAGTTTTTTGTTTATAAACAATGCCTTAGCGCTTTTTGGTTTCGCTCATTCACCGTCCTGTTTACAGATGGCCAACTTAAAGGAAACAAACACAATACAAATGGAAAAAGATACATTAGGTGCTGATCTATTTTTACAGAAGTAGTATTTTTAAAACACATTTTAGCCAACGGGACAAAAAAAAATGCAGCCTGGATTCGAACCTCAGTTGGGTCAAGCGCATGGCTGAGTTTTGTAATTGGAGTTTTCCGTCAACGTTGGGATGAATTTCAAATAGCTTTAATGCTCATTTCCGTGATTATTTCTATATCTGATACCACCCGCCAAACTACGAAACGAAACTTACAAACTATAAAATACAATACTTATTAGGTATTATAGCAATAAATGTTCAGGTTTTACTTAGGATTGTGTATCCATGTCATTGTCAGTGAGGCGAGTAACTAGTTAACTTGTGCAATTTGTTTGCAATGGGTTATACAACGAATGAGGTAAAAGTAACAATGTGGTAAACGTACACATTTCAGTGCATTCCCAAAAGTTTCTCTCTTCTGTTCTAATGAAAAACAAACCTCGAAAATCTTACACTTTTAGCAGACTCTCCATATAAACTAGCCTTAAGTTTAATAAACCGAGTACCTGCATGAATATTAGCATGGCATTTGTTAACATTATTTTCATCTTCAATTTTTTACTTTCTCTGCTACGTATAGTAAGTAGGGGAAGTATTGCATTCCACCCAAAAATTCGATACCGAGATTTCACCGGAAATACATGTTTTGAGACCTCCTGAATCCAAAAAAAGCATTTTTGGAAACATGTCCGTGTGTGTGTGTGTGTGTGTGTGTGTGTCTGAGAACAGCATAACTCAAAAACGAACAGTCGGATAAGCACCAAACTTGGTATTTAGGTTCAGTATCTTCCAGAGATGCGACACGAAGGTTTTCAAGAAAATCCCCCCACCCCAGACTACCCTTTACATGGAAGATTTTTCGAAAATTTTAATTTTCTCAAAAATGGCTCTAACGATTTTGATGAAAATATCATAGATATGTTTAAGATAATGTCATGAGAAATGAAATGTATATCTCGAATTTTCTGGGAATGTCTCCAAAAGTATTCTTCATTGTGAACGACTTTTGCATAACTGGTAAACCATAAGAGATAGACAAAATTTTACTATACAAAAAATGTAGATCGCGTTAAAATACACAACTTATGTCATATACATTTCTTTTGTTGAGTGAACCGTTTTCGAGATATTGCTTGTTATTTCCTTAAATTTTACAATACTTATACTTTTTCTCAAATTCGTTATTCATTTTTTTTATGTCCTGGACATGCAAAGAGAATGGAATGCGCCACATAGCAACCAGCTAAAATATTTGACTATCGCTTAAAAGCTACCATATTTCCCTTGCATCTACAAGAAAATTACCAATAAGATTGACATCTCGATATCTCGATTAACATGAACCATATGGAGAATAAGCGTTTGTAAAATTAGATTGTACAAGAGTAGAGAAAGTCATGTGAGTGTAACACATCAGATTTTTTTTTTATGTCCTGGACATGCAAAGAGAATGAAATCCGCCACATAGCAACCAGCGTTAAAATATTTGACTATCGCTTAAAACCTACCATATTCCCCTTGCATCTACAAGAAAATTACCATTAAGGTTGACATCTCGATATCTCGATTAACATGAAGCATATGGAGAACAAGCGTTTGTAAAAATAGTTTGTACAAGAGTAGAGAAAGTCATGTGAGTGTAACACAGATTCTTTTTTGTCCTGGTAATGCAAAGAGAATGGAATGCGCCACATAGCAACCAGCGTTAAAATATTCGACTATCGCTTAAAACCTACCAATTCCCCTTGCATCTACAAGAAAATTATCAATAAGATTAACATCCCGATATCTCGATTAACATGAAACATATGGAGAATAAGCGTTTGTAAAAATAGTTTGTACAAGAGTAGAGAAAGTCATGTGAGTGTAACACATCAGATTTTTTCTTACATAATTTAAAGAGTAACAGCATAATGACTAAATATTATTTCAGTCTCCTTGTTTATTTAGGGTCCCCCCACTTACAAACATAAATGACAACTTAATTACTCATTAAGTACTCTTTCAGTTATAAGTAAAAAACGTTGGTTTAGTTGCTTTCAAATTTTATTTTCCATTTTTTAATGTGTTTAACAATTTAACTGAGCAGTAATTTAGAATTGCAGTTCAAAATGGTTGTAATGTTTGGAGGTGCCGCTATAATCATGTTGTATAATGAAGTCCATAATTCTTCGCTTTCTTATAAAAACTGCATATTATAAGTGTGTGCTCCAAGTTTCCACATTCAACCACAACTACAGTAGAGAATTTTCTTTCTTCTTTCTCATACTTACAATTTCCTAAAATTCAAACCCGTAAAATTTACCTTCTAGAAACTAAGCGATTTTTTGCGATGACAAAATTAAATTAAATTGGGCCTTATTTATAGATGCTCCTTAACTGCTAAGATTCTAAGCGTCCCATTCTATATTGTATATTGCGCGGGCGGAAATATTGCTCAGACGCCTCTTTATTAGCCTTGAAGTTCTTTTACGTGCCATAAATCAACGACACGCTAACACCGGCTTTACTTCCCCTCCGAAGGAAGCCATGCAGGATGTTTACCCACAAAAAAAAAATCCATCCCCCTCCGCCGGGGTTGAAGCCGCAACCTAGGGAACTAGAGGGCAGCATGGTACTTACAAAATTTACAATGTCTTAAATGTTCAAAGCAGTAAATAGACAAAAATTCCATGTAAAATAAATGGGAATTCCATTTTATAAGAATCCCTGAAGACCTACTAGTACTGCATTAGAAATTCTTTCCGGTACCACAATAAACGTTATGCATTTTGTTACAGCCCAGTGAAAGGGGACCATGATCATGGTGAAGGATGGACACACAGATAAGCTCTGGTCTATCACAGCACTGTATACCATTTACTAGAGGTCACTAGTGGTGCTATACATTTTGTTACAGCCCAATGAAGGGGGACCATGATCATGATGAAGGATAGATACACAGATAAGCTTTGGTCTAACACAGCACTGTATACCATTTACTAGAGGTCACTAGTGGTGCTATACATTTTGTTACAGCCCAGTGAAGGGGGACCATGAACATGATGGATAGACTCACAGATAAGCTCCGGTCTATCATAGCACTGTATACCATTTACTACTGGTCACTAGTGGTGCTATACATTTTGTTACAGCCCAATGAAGGGGGACCATGATCATGATGAAGGATAGACACACAGATAAGCTCTGGTCTATCATAGCACTGTATACCATTTACTACTGGTCATTAGTGGTGCTATACATTTTGTTACAGCCCAATGAAGGGGGACCATGATCATGATGAAGGATAGATACACAGATAAGCTCTGGTCTAACATAGCACTGTATACCATTTACTAGAGGTCACTAGTGGTGCTATACATTTTGCTACAGCCCAGTGAAGGGGGACCATGATCATGATGAAGGATACACACAAAGATAAGCTCTGGTCTATCATAGCACTGTATACCATTTACTAGAGGTCACTAGTGGTGCTATACATTTTGTTACAGCCCAGTGAAGGGGGACCATGATCATGATGAAGGATAGACACACAGATAAGCTCTGGTATATCATAGCACTGTATACCATTTACTAGAGGTCACTATTGGTGCTATACATTTTGTTGCAGTCCAGTTTAGAGGGACCATGAACATGATGGATACATGCAGATAAGCTCGGGTCTATCATAGCAGTGTATACCATTTACTAGAGATCTCTGTTGGTGCTATACATTTTGTTGCAGTCCAGTGTAGAGGGACCATGAACATGCTGAGGGATAGACACACAAATAAGCTCTGGTCTATCACAGCACTGTATACCATTTACTAGAGGTCATTAGTGGTGCTATACATTTTGTTGCAGCCCAGTGAAGGGGGACCATGAACATGCTGAAGGATAGACACACAAATAAGCTCTGGTCTAACATAGCACTGTATACCATTTACTAGAGGTTACTAGTGGTACTATACATTTTGTTACAGTCCAGTGAAGGGGGCATGATCACGATGAAGGATAGACACACAGATAAGCTCTGGTCTATCATAGCACTGTATACCATTTACTAGAGGTCACTAGTGGTGCTATACATTTTGTTACAGTCCAGTGAAGGGGGCATGATCACGATGAAGGATAGACACATAAATAAGCTCTGGTCTATCATAGCACTGTATACCATTTACTAGAGGTGACTAGTGGTGCTATACATTTTGTTACAGTCCAGTGAAGGGGGCATGATCATGATGAAGGATAGACACATAAATAAGCTCTGGTCTATCATAGCACTGTATACCATTTACTAGAGGTCACTAGTGGTGCTATACATTTTGTTACAGTCCAGTGAAGGGGGCATGATCACGATGAAGGATAGACACATAAATAAGCTCTGGTCTATCATAGCACTGTATACCATTTACTAGAGGTGACTAGTGGTGCTATACATTTTGTTACAGCCCAATGAAGGGGGACCATCATAATTGCGAAGGATACACACACAGATAAGTTCTGGTCTATCATTACACTGTATACCATTTACTAGAGGTCACTAGTGGTGCTATACATTTTGTTACAGCCCAATGAAGGGGGACCATGATCATGATGAAGGATAGATACACAGATAACCTGTGGTATAACATAGCACTGTATACCATTTACTAGAGGTCACTGGTGGTGCTATACATTTTATTACAGCCCAGTGAAGGGGGACCATGATCATGATGAAGGATAGATACACAGATAAGCTCTGGTCTATCATAACACAGTATACCATTTAGTAGAGGTCATTAGTGGTGCTACACATTTTGTTACAGCCCAGTGAAGGGGGACCATGATCATGATGAAGGATAGATAAACAGATAAGCTTTGGTCTAACACAGCACTGTATACCATTTACTAGAGGTCACTAGTGGTGCTATACATTTTGTTACAGCCCAATGAAGGGGGACCATGATCATGATGAAGGATAGATACACAGATAAGCTGTGGTCTATCATAGTACTGCATACCATTTACTACTGGTCACTAGTGGTGCTATACATTTTGTTACAGCCCAATGAAGGGGGACCATGATCATGATGAAGGATAGACACACAGATAAGCTCTGGTCTATCATAGCACTGTATACCATTTACTAGAGGTCACTAGTGGTGCTATAACTTTTGTTACAGCCCAGTGAAGGGGGACAATGATCATGATGAAGGATAGATACACAGATAAGCTCTGGTCTAACATAGCACTGTATACCATCTACTAGAGGTCACTAGTGGTGCTATAACTTTTGTTACAGCCCAGTGAAGGGGGACCGTGAACATGATGACAGATAGACACACAGATAAGCTCTGGTCTAACATAGCACTGTATACCATTTACTAGAGGTCACTAGTGGTGCTATACATTTTGTTACAGCCCAGTGAAGGGGGACCGTGAACATGATGACAGATAGACACACAGATAAGCTCTGGTCTATCATAGCACTGTATACCATTTACTAGAGGTCACTAGTGGTGCTATACAATTTGTTACAGCCCAATGAAGGGGGACCATGAACATGATGAAAGATAGACACACAGATAAGCTCTGGTCTATCATAGCACTGTATACCATTTACTAGAGGTCACTAGTGGTGCTATACATTCTGTTGCAGCCCAGTGAAGGGGGACCATGATCATGATGAAGGATAGACACACAAATAAGCTCTGGTCTATCATAGCACTGTATACCATTTACTAGAGGTCACTAGTGGTGCTATACATTTTGTTACAGTCCAGTGAAGGGGGCATGATCATGATGAAGGATAGACACATAAATAAGCTCTGGTCTATCATAGTACTGTATACCATTTACTAGAGGTCACTAGTGGTGCTATACATTTTGTTGCAGCCCAGTGATGGGAGACCATTATCATGATGAAGGATAGACACACAGATAAGCTCTGGTCTATCATAACACAGTATACCATTTAGTAGAGGTCACTAGTGGTGCTACACATTTTGTTACAGCCCAGTGAAGCGGGACCATGATCATGATGAAGGATAGATACACAGATAAGCTCTGGTCTAACATAGCACTGTATAACATTTACTAGAGGTCATTAGTGGTGCTATACATTTTGTTACAGCGCAGTGAAGGGGGACCATGATCATGACGAAGGATAGACACACAGATAAGCTCTGGTCTATCATAGCACTGTACACCATTCACTAGAGGTCACTAGTGGTGCTATACATTTTGTTACAGCCCAATGAAGAGGGACCATGATCATGATGAAGGATAGATACACAGATAAGCTCTGGTCTAACATAGCACTGTATACCATTTACTAGAGGTCACTAGTGGTGCTATACATTTTGTTACAGCCAGTGAAGGGGGACCATGATCATGATGAAGGATAGACACACAGATAAGCTCTGGTCTACCATAGCACTGTATACCATTTACTAGAGGTCACTAGTGGTGCTATACATTTTGTTACAGCCCAGTGAAGGGGGACCATGATCATGATGAAGGATAGATACGCAGATAAGCTTTGGTCTAACATAGCACTGTATACCATTTACTAGAGGTCACTAGTGGTGCTATACATTTTGTTACAGCCCAGTGAAGGGGGACCATGAACATGATGAAGGATAGACACACAGATGACCTCTGGTCTATCATACCACTGTATACCATTTACTAGAGGTCACTAGTGCTGCTATACATTTTGTTACAGCCCAATGATGGGGGACCATGATCATGATGGATAGATACACAGATAAGCTCAGGTCTAACATAGCACTGTATAACATTTACTAGAGGTCACTATTGGTGCTATACATTTTGTTGCAGTCCAGTTTAGAGGGACCATGAACATGATGGATACACGCGGATAAGCTCTGGTCTATCATAGCACTGTATACCATTTACAAGAGATCACTATTGGTGCTATACATTTTGTTGCAGCCCAGTGAAGGGGGACCATGAACATGCTGAAGGATAGACACACAAATAAGCTCTGGTCTATCATAGCACTGTATACCATTTACTAGAGGTCACTAGTGGTGCTATACATTCTGTTGCAGCCCAGTGAAGGGGGACCATGATCATGATGAAGGATAGACACACAAATAAGCTCTGGTCTATCATAGCACTGTATACCATTTACTAGAGGTCACTAGTGGTGCTATACATTTTGTTACAGTCCAGTGAAGGGGGCATGATCATGATGAAGGATAGACACATAAATAAGCTCTGGTCTATCATAGTACTGTATACCATTTACTAGAGGTCACTAGTGGAGCTATACATTTTGTTGCAGCCCAGTGCTGGGAGACCATTATCATGATGAAGGATAGACACACAGATAAGCTCTGGTCTATCATAACACAGTATACCATTTAGTAGAGGTCACTAGTGGTGCTACACATTTTGTTACAGCCCAGTGAAGGGGGACCATGATCATGATGAAGGATAGATACACAGATAAGCTCTGGTCTAACATAGCACTGTATAACATTTACTAGAGGTCATTAGTGGTGCTATACATTTTGTTACAGCGCAGTGAAGGGGGACCATGATCATGACGAAGGATAGACACACAGATAAGCTCTGGTCTATCATAGCACTGTATACCATTCACTAGAGGTCACTAGTGGTGCTATACATTTTGTTACAGCCCAATGAAGAGGGACCATGATCATGATGAAGGATAGATACACAGATAAGCTCTGGTCTAACATAGCACTGTATACCATTTACTAGAGGTCACTAGTGGTGCTATACATTTTGTTACAGCCAGTGAAGGGGGACCATGATCATGATGAAGGATAGACACACAGATAAGCTCTGGTCTACCATAGCACTGTATACCATTTACTAGAGGTCACTAGTGGTGCTATACATATTGTTACAGCCCAGTGAAGGGGGACCATGATCATGATGAAGGATAGATACGCAGATAAGCTTTGGTCTAACATAGCACTGTATACCATTTACTAGAGGTCACTAGTGGTGCTATACATTTTGTTACAGCCCAGTGAAGGGGGACCATGAACATGATGAAGGATAGACACACAGATAACCTCTGGTCTATCATACCACTGTATACCATTTACTAGAGGTCACTAGTGCTGCTATACATTTTGTTACAGCCCAATGATGGGGGACCATGATCATGATGGATAGATACACAGATAAGCTCAGGTCTAACATAGCACTGTATAACATTTACTAGAGGTCACTATTGGTGCTATACATTTTGTTGCAGTCCAGTTTAGAGGGACCATGAACATGATGGATACACGCGGATAAGCTCTGGTCTATCATAGCACTGTATACCATTTACTAGAGATCACTATTGGTGCTATACATTTTGTTGCAGCCCAGTGAAGGGGGACCATGAACATGCTGAAGGATAGACACACAAATAAGCTCTGGTCTATCATAGCACTGTATACCATTTACTAGAGGTCACTAGTGGTGCTATACATTTTGTTACAGTCCAGTGAAGGGGGCATGATCATGATGAAGGATAGACACATAAATAAGCTCTGGTCTATCATAGCATTGTATACCATTTACTAGAGGTCACTAGTGGTGCTATACATTTTGTTGCAGCCCAGTGAAGGGAGACCATGATCATGATGAAGGATAGACACACAGATAAGCTCTGGTCTATCATAACACCGTATACCATTTAGTAGAGGTCACAGTGGTGCTACACATTTTGTTACAGCCCAGTGAAGGGGGACCATGATCATGATAAAGGATAGATACACAGATAAGCTCTGGTCTAACATAGCACTGTATACCATTTACTAGAGGTGCTATACATTTTGTTACAGCCCAGTGAAGGGGGACATTGAACATGATGAAGGATAGACACACAGATAAGCTCTGGTCTATCATAGCACTGTATACCATTTACTAGAGGTCACTAGATGTGCTATACATTTTGTTACAGCCCAGTGAAGGGGGACCATGAACATGACGAAGGATAGACACACAGATAAGTTCTGGTCTATCATAACACTGTATACCATTTAGTAGAGGTCACTAGTGGTGCTATACATTTTGCTACAGCCCAGTGAAGGGGGACCATGATCATGATGAAGGATACACACAAAGATAAGCTCTGGTCTATCATAGCACTGTATACCATTTACTAGAGGTCACTAGTGGTGCTATACATTTTGTTACAGCCCAGTGAAGGGGGACCATGATCATGATGAAGGATAGACACACAGATAAGCTCTGGTATATCATAGCACTGTATACCATTTACTAGAGGTCACTATTGGTGCTATACATTTTGTTGCAGTCCAGTTTAGAGGGACCATGAACATGATGGATACACGCAGATATGCTCTGGTCTATCATAGCACTGTATACCATTTACTAGAGATCTCTGTTGGTGCTATACATTTTGTTGCAGTCCAGTGTAGAGGGACCATGAACATGCTGAGGGATAGACACACAAATAAGCTCTGGTCTATCACAGCACTGTATACCATTTACTAGAGGTCATTAGTGGTGCTATACATTTTGTTGCAGCCCAGTGAAGGGGGACCATGAACATGCTGAAGGATAGACACACAAATAAGCTCTGGTCTAACATAGCACTGTATACCATTTACTAGAGGTCACTAGTGGTGCTATACATTTTGTTACAGCCCAGTGAAGGGGGCATGATCATGATGAAGGATAGACACATAAATAAGCTCTGGTCTATCATAGCACTGTACCCATTTACTAGAGGTGACTAGTGGTGCTATACATTCTGTTGCAGCCCAGTGAAGGGGGACCATGATCATGATGAAGGATAGACACACAAATAAGCTCTGGTCTATCATAGCACTGTATACCATTTACTAGAGGTCACTAGTGGTGCTATACATTTTGTTACAGTCCAGTGAAGGGGGCATGATCATGATGAAGGATAGACACATAAATAAGCTCTGGTCTATCATAGCACTGTATACCATTTACTAGAGGTCACTAGTGGTGCTATACATTTTGTTACAGTCCAGTGAAGGGGGCATGATCACGATGAAGGATAGACACATAAATAAGCTCTGGTCTATCATAGCACTGTATACCATTTACTAGAGGTGACTAGTGGTGCTATACATTTTGTTACAGCCCAATGAAGGGGGACCATCATAATTGCGAAGGATACACACACAGATAAGTTCTGGTCTATCATTACACTGTATACCATTTAGTAGAGGTCACTAGTGGTGCTATACATTTTGTTACAGCCCAATGAAGGGGGACCATGATCATGATGAAGGATAGATACACAGATAAGTTCTGGTCTATCATAACACAGTATACCATTTAGTAGAGGTCACTGGTGGTGCTATACATTTTGTTACAGCCCAGTGAAGGGGGACCATGATCATGATGAAGGATAGATACACAGATAAGTTCTGGTCTATCATTACACTGTATACCATTTACTAGAGGTCACTAGTGGTGCTATACATTTTGTTACAGCCCAATGAAGGGGGACCATGATCATGATGAAAGATAGATACACAGATAAGCTGTGGTCTATCATAGTACTGCATACCATTTACTACTGGTCACTAGTGGTGCTATACATTTTGTTACAGCCCAATGAAGGGGGACCATGATCATGATGAAGGATAGATACACAGATAAGCTGTGGTCTAACATAGCACTGAATTCCATTTACTAGAGGTCACTAGTGGTGCTATATCTTTTGTTACAGCCCAGTGAAGGGGGACAATGATCATGATGAAGGATAGATACACAGATAAGCTCTGTTCTAACATAGCACTGTATACCATTTACTAGAGGTCACTAGTGGTGCTATACATTTTGTTACAGCCCAGTGAAGGGGGACCGTGAACATGATGAAAGATAGACACACAGATAAGCTCTGGTCTATCATAGCACTGTATACCATTTACTAGAGGTCACTAGTGGTGTTATACAATTTGTTACAGCCCAATGAAGGGGGACCATGAACATGATGAAAGATAGACACACAGATAAGCTCTGGTCTATCATAGCACTGTATACCATTTACTAGAGGTCACTAGTGGTGCTATACATTCTGTTGCAGCCCAGTGAAGGGGGACCATGATCATGATGAAGGATAGACACACAAATAAGCTCTGGTCTATCATAGCACTGTATACCATTTACTAGAGGTCACTAGTGGTGCTATACATTTTGTTACAGTCCAGTGAAGGGGGCATGATCATGATGAAGGATAGACACATAAATAAGCTCTAGGTCTATCATAGTACTGTATACCATTTACTAGAGGTCACTAGTGGTGCTATACATTTTGTTGCAGCCCAGTGATGGGAGACCATTATCATGATGAAGGATAGATACACAGATAAGCTCTGGTCTAACATAGCACTGTATAACATTTACTAGAGGTCATTAGTGGTGCTATACATTTTGTTACAGCGCAGTGAAGGGGGACCATGATCATGACGAAGGATAGACACACAGATAAGCTCTGGTCTATCATAGCACTGTACACCATTCACTAGAGGTCACTAGTGGTGCTATACATTTTGTTACAGCCCAATGAAGAGGGACCATGATCATGATGAAGGATAGATACACAGATAAGCTCTGGTCTAACATAGCACTATATACCATTTACTAGAGGTCACTAGTGGTGCTATACATTTTGTTACAGCCAGTGAAGGGGGACCATGATCATGATGAAGGATAGACACACAGATAAGCTCTGGTCTACCATAGCACTGTATACCACTTACTAGAGGTCACTAGTGGTGCTATACATTTTGTTACAGCCCAGTGAAGGGGGACCATGATCATGATGAAGGATAGATACGCAGATAAGCTTTGG
Organism: Deroplatys truncata; assembly: GCA_030765065.1. Lineage (NCBI taxonomy): Eukaryota > Metazoa > Arthropoda > Insecta > Mantodea > Mantidae > Deroplatys > Deroplatys truncata. The sequence goes on along the minus strand of CM060985.1, from coordinate 8,402,493 downwards.
TCTAACATAGCACTGTATACCATTTACTAGAGGTCACTAGTGGTGCTATACATTTTGTTACAGCCCAGTGAAGGGGGACCATGAACATGATGAAGGATAGACACACAGATAACCTCTGGTCTATCATACCACTGTATACCATTTACTAGAGGTCACTAGTGCTGCTATACATTTTGTTACAGCCCAATGATGGGGGACCATGATCATGATGGATAGATACACAGATAAGCTCAGGTCTAACATAGCACTGTATAACATTTACTAGAGGTCACTATTGGTGCTATACATTTTGTTGCAGTCCAGTTTAGAGGGACCATGAACATGATGGATACACGCGGATAAGCTCTGGTCTATCATAGCACTGTATACCATTTACAAGAGATCACTATTGGTGCTATACATTTTGTTGCAGCCCAGTGAAGGGGGACCATGAACATGCTGAAGGATAGACACACAAATAAGCTCTGGTCTATCATAGCACTGTATACCATTTACTAGAGGTCACTAGTGGTGCTATACATTCTGTTGCAGCCCAGTGAAGGGGGACCATGATCATGATGAAGGATAGACACACAAATAAGCTCTGGTCTATCATAGCACTGTATACCATTTACTAGAGGTCACTAGTGGTGCTATACATTTTGTTACAGTCCAGTGAAGGGGGCATGATCATGATGAAGGATAGACACATAAATAAGCTCTGGTCTATCATAGTACTGTATACCATTTACTAGAGGTCACTAGTGGAGCTATACATTTTGTTGCAGCCCAGTGCTGGGAGACCATTATCATGATGAAGGATAGACACACAGATAAGCTCTGGTCTATCATAACACAGTATACCATTTAGTAGAGGTCACTAGTGGTGCTACACATTTTGTTACAGCCCAGTGAAGGGGGACCATGATCATGATGAAGGATAGATACACAGATAAGCTCTGGTCTAACATAGCACTGTATAACATTTACTAGAGGTCATTAGTGGTGCTATACATTTTGTTACAGCGCAGTGAAGGGGGACCATGATCATGACGAAGGATAGACACACAGATAAGCTCTGGTCTATCATAGCACTGTATACCATTCACTAGAGGTCACTAGTGGTGCTATACATTTTGTTACAGCCCAATGAAGAGGGACCATGATCATGATGAAGGATAGATACACAGATAAGCTCTGGTCTAACATAGCACTGTATACCATTTACTAGAGGTCACTAGTGGTGCTATACATTTTGTTACAGCCAGTGAAGGGGGACCATGATCATGATGAAGGATAGACACACAGATAAGCTCTGGTCTACCATAGCACTGTATACCATTTACTAGAGGTCACTAGTGGTGCTATACATATTGTTACAGCCCAGTGAAGGGGGACCATGATCATGATGAAGGATAGATACGCAGATAAGCTTTGGTCTAACATAGCACTGTATACCATTTACTAGAGGTCACTAGTGGTGCTATACATTTTGTTACAGCCCAGTGAAGGGGGACCATGAACATGATGAAGGATAGACACACAGATAACCTCTGGTCTATCATACCACTGTATACCATTTACTAGAGGTCACTAGTGCTGCTATACATTTTGTTACAGCCCAATGATGGGGGACCATGATCATGATGGATAGATACACAGATAAGCTCAGGTCTAACATAGCACTGTATAACATTTACTAGAGGTCACTATTGGTGCTATACATTTTGTTGCAGTCCAGTTTAGAGGGACCATGAACATGATGGATACACGCGGATAAGCTCTGGTCTATCATAGCACTGTATACCATTTACTAGAGATCACTATTGGTGCTATACATTTTGTTGCAGCCCAGTGAAGGGGGACCATGAACATGCTGAAGGATAGACACACAAATAAGCTCTGGTCTATCATAGCACTGTATACCATTTACTAGAGGTCACTAGTGGTGCTATACATTTTGTTACAGTCCAGTGAAGGGGGCATGATCATGATGAAGGATAGACACATAAATAAGCTCTGGTCTATCATAGCATTGTATACCATTTACTAGAGGTCACTAGTGGTGCTATACATTTTGTTGCAGCCCAGTGAAGGGAGACCATGATCATGATGAAGGATAGACACACAGATAGGCTCTGGTCTATCATAACACCGTATACCATTTAGTAGAGGTCACAGTGGTGCTACACATTTTGTTACAGCCCAGTGAAGGGGGACCATGATCATGATAAAGGATAGATACACAGATAAGCTCTGGTCTAACATAGCACTGTATACCATTTACTAGAGGTGCTATACATTTTGTTACAGCCCAGTGAAGGGGGACATTGAACATGATGAAGGATAGACACACAGATAAGCTCTGGTCTATCATAGCACTGTATACCATTTACTAGAGGTCACTAGATGTGCTATACATTTTGTTACAGCCCAGTGAAGGGGGACCATGAACATGACGAAGGATAGACACACAGATAAGTTCTGGTCTATCATAACACTGTATACCATTTAGTAGAGGTCACTAGTGGTGCTATACATTTTGCTACAGCCCAGTGAAGGGGGACCATGATCATGATGAAGGATACACACAAAGATAAGCTCTGGTCTATCATAGCACTGTATACCATTTACTAGAGGTCACTAGTGGTGCTATACATTTTGTTACAGCCCAGTGAAGGGGGACCATGATCATGATGAAGGATAGACACACAGATAAGCTCTGGTATATCATAGCACTGTATACCATTTACTAGAGGTCACTATTGGTGCTATACATTTTGTTGCAGTCCAGTTTAGAGGGACCATGAACATGATGGATACACGCAGATATGCTCTGGTCTATCATAGCACTGTATACCATTTACTAGAGATCTCTGTTGGTGCTATACATTTTGTTGCAGTCCAGTGTAGAGGGACCATGAACATGCTGAGGGATAGACACACAAATAAGCTCTGGTCTATCACAGCACTGTATACCATTTACTAGAGGTCATTAGTGGTGCTATACATTTTGTTGCAGCCCAGTGAAGGGGGACCATGAACATGCTGAAGGATAGACACACAAATAAGCTCTGGTCTAACATAGCACTGTATACCATTTACTAGAGGTCACTAGTGGTGCTATACATTTTGTTACAGCCCAGTGAAGGGGGCATGATCATGATGAAGGATAGACACATAAATAAGCTCTGGTCTATCATAGCACTGTACCCATTTACTAGAGGTGACTAGTGGTGCTATACATTCTGTTGCAGCCCAGTGAAGGGGGACCATGATCATGATGAAGGATAGACACACAAATAAGCTCTGGTCTATCATAGCACTGTATACCATTTACTAGAGGTCACTAGTGGTGCTATATATTTTGTTACAGTCCAGTGAAGGGGGCATGATCATGATGAAGGATAGACACATAAATAAGCTCTGGTCTATCATAGCACTGTATACCATTTACTAGAGGTCACTAGTGGTGCTATACATTTTGTTACAGTCCAGTGAAGGGGGCATGATCACGATGAAGGATAGACACATAAATAAGCTCTGGTCTATCATAGCACTGTATACCATTTACTAGAGGTGACTAGTGGTGCTATACATTTTGTTACAGCCCAATGAAGGGGGACCATCATAATTGCGAAGGATACACACACAGATAAGTTCTGGTCTATCATTACACTGTATACCATTTAGTAGAGGTCACTAGTGGTGCTATACATTTTGTTACAGCCCAATGAAGGGGGACCATGATCATGATGAAGGATAGATACACAGATAAGTTCTGGTCTATCATAACACAGTATACCATTTAGTAGAGGTCACTGGTGGTGCTATACATTTTGTTACAGCCCAGTGAAGGGGGACCATGATCATGATGAAGGATAGATACACAGATAAGTTCTGGTCTATCATTACACTGTATACCATTTACTAGAGGTCACTAGTGGTGCTATACATTTTGTTACAGCCCAATGAAGGGGGACCATGATCATGATGAAAGATAGATACACAGATAAGCTGTGGTCTATCATAGTACTGCATACCATTTACTACTGGTCACTAGTGGTGCTATACATTTTGTTACAGCCCAATGAAGGGGGACCATGATCATGATGAAGGATAGATACACAGATAAGCTGTGGTCTAACATAGCACTGAATTCCATTTACTAGAGGTCACTAGTGGTGCTATATCTTTTGTTACAGCCCAGTGAAGGGGGACAATGATCATGATGAAGGATAGATACACAGATAAGCTCTGTTCTAACATAGCACTGTATACCATTTACTAGAGGTCACTAGTGGTGCTATACATTTTGTTACAGCCCAGTGAAGGGGGACCGTGAACATGATGAAAGATAGACACACAGATAAGCTCTGGTCTATCATAGCACTGTATACCATTTACTAGAGGTCACTAGTGGTGTTATACAATTTGTTACAGCCCAATGAAGGGGGACCATGAACATGATGAAAGATAGACACACAGATAAGCTCTGGTCTATCATAGCACTGTATACCATTTACTAGAGGTCACTAGTGGTGCTATACATTCTGTTGCAGCCCAGTGAAGGGGGACCATGATCATGATGAAGGATAGACACACAAATAAGCTCTGGTCTATCATAGCACTGTATACCATTTACTAGAGGTCACTAGTGGTGCTATACATTTTGTTACAGTCCAGTGAAGGGGGCATGATCATGATGAAGGATAGACACATAAATAAGCTCTAGGTCTATCATAGTACTGTATACCATTTACTAGAGGTCACTAGTGGTGCTATACATTTTGTTGCAGCCCAGTGATGGGAGACCATTATCATGATGAAGGATAGACACACAGATAAGCTCTGGTCTATCATAACACAGTATACCATTTAGTAGAGGTCACTAGTGGTGCTACACATTTTGTTACAGCCCAGTGAAGGGGGACCATGATCATGATGAAGGATAGATACACAGATAAGCTCTGGTCTAACATAGCACTGTATAACATTTACTAGAGGTCATTAGTGGTGCTATACATTTTGTTACAGCGCAGTGAAGGGGGACCATGATCATGACGAAGGATAGACACACAGATAAGCTCTGGTCTATCATAGCACTGTACACCATTCACTAGAGGTCACTAGTGGTGCTATACATTTTGTTACAGCCCAATGAAGAGGGACCATGATCATGATGAAGGATAGATACACAGATAAGCTCTGGTCTAACATAGCACTGTATACCATTTACTAGAGGTCACTAGTGGTGCTATACATTTTGTTACAGCCAGTGAAGGGGGACCATGATCATGATGAAGGATAGACACACAGATAAGCTCTGGTCTACCATAGCACTGTATACCATTTACTAGAGGTCACTAGTGGTGCTATACATTTTGTTACAGCCCAGTGAAGGGGGACCATGATCATGATGAAGGATAGATACGCAGATAAGCTTTGGTCTAACATAGCACTGTATACCATTTACTAGAGGTCACTAGTGGTGCTATACATTTTGTTACAGCCCAGTGAAGGAGGACCATGAACATGATGAAGGATAGACACACAGATAACCTCTGGTCTATCATCCCACTGTATACCATTTACTAGAGGTCACTAGTGCTGCTATACATTTTGTTACAGCCCAATGATGGGGGACCATGATCATGATGGATAGATACACAGATAAGCTCAGGTCTAACATAGCACTGTATAACATTTACTAGAGGTCACTATTGGTGCTATACATTTTGTTGCAGTCCAGTTTAGAGGGACCATGAACATGATGGATACACGCGGATAAGCTCTGGTCTATCATAGCACTGTATACCATTTACTAGAGATCACTATTGGTGCTATACATTTTGTTGCAGCCCAGTGAAGGGGGACCATGAACATGCTGAAGGATAGACACACAAATAAGCTCTGGTCTATCATAGCACTGTATACCATTTACTAGAGGTCACTAGTGGTGCTATACATTCTGTTGCAGCCCAGTGAAGGGGGACCATGATCATGATGAAGGATAGACACACAAATAAGCTCTGGTCTATCATAGCACTGTATACCATTTACTAGAGGTCACTAGTGGTGCTATACATTTTGTTACAGTCCAGTGAAGGGGGCATGATCATGATGAAGGATAGACACATAAATAAGCTCTGGTCTATCATAGTACTGTATACCATTTACTAGAGGTCACTAGTGGAGCTATACATTTTGTTGCAGCCCAGTGATGGGAGACCATTATCATGATGAAGGATAGACACACAGATAAGCTCTGGTCTATCATAACACAGTATACCATTTAGTAGAGGTCACTAGTGGTGCTACACATTTTGTTACAGCCCAGTGAAGGGGGACCATGATCATGATGAAGGATAGATACACAGATAAGCTCTGGTCTAACATAGCACTGTATAACATTTACTAGAGGTCATTAGTGGTGCAATATATTTTGTTACAGCGCAGTGAAGGGGGACCATGATCATGACGAAGGATAGACACACAGATAAGCTCTGGTCTATCATAGCACTGTATACCATTCACTAGAGGTCACTAGTGGTGCTATACATTTTGTTACAGCCCAATGAAGAGGGACCATGATCATGATGAAGGATAGATACACAGATAAGCTCTGGTCTAACATAGCACTGTATACCATTTACTAGAGGTCACTAGTGGTGCTATACATTTTGTTACAGCCAGTGAAGGGGGACCATGATCATGATGAAGGATAGACACACAGATAAGCTCTGGTCTACCATAGCACTGTATACCATTTACTAGAGGTCACTAGTGGTGCTATACATTTTGTTACAGCCCAGTGAAGGGGGACCATGATCATGATGAAGGATAGATACGCAGATAAGCTTTGGTCTAACATAGCACTGTATACCATTTACTAGAGGTCACTAGTGGTGCTATACATTTTGTTACAGCCCAGTGAAGGGGGACCATGAACATGATGAAGGATAGACACACAGATAACCTCTGGTCTATCATACCACTGTATACCATTTACTAGAGGTCACCAGTGCTGCTATACATTTTGTTACAGCCCAATGATGGGGGACCATGATCATGATGGATAGATACACAGATAAGCTCAGGTCTAACATAGCACTGTATAACATTTACTAGAGGTCACTATTGGTGCTATATATTTTGTTGCAGTCCAGTTTAGAGGGACCATGAACATGATGGATACACGCGGATAAGCTCTGGTCTATCATAGCACTGTATACCATTTACTAGAGATCACTATTGGTGCTATACATTTTGTTGCAGCCCAGTGAAGGGGGACCATGAACATGCTGAAGGATAGACACACAAATAAGCTCTGGTCTATCATAGCACTGTATACCATTTACTAGAGGTCACTAGTGGTGCTATACATTTTGTTACAGTCCAGTGAAGGGGGCATGATCATGATGAAGGATAGACACATAAATAAGCTCTGGTCTATCATAGCATTGTATACCATTTACTAGAGGTCACTAGTGGTGCTATACATTTTGTTGCAGCCCAGTGAAGGGAGACCATGATCATGATGAAGGATAGACACACAGATAAGCTCTGGTCTATCATAACACCGTATACCATTTAGTAGAGGTCACAGTGGTGCTATACATTTTGTTACAGCCCAGTGAAGGGGGACCATGAACATGCTGAAGGATAGACTCACAAATAAGCTCTGGTCTATCATAGCACTGTATACCATTTACTAGAGGTCACTAGTGGTGCTATGCATTTTGTTACAGCCCAATGAAGGGGGACCATGACCATGATGAAGGATAGATACACAGATAAGCTCGGGTCTATCATAGCACTGTATACCATTTACGAGAGGTCACTAGTGGTGCTATACATTTTGTTACAGCCCAGTGAATGGGGACTATGATCATGATGAAGGATAGACACACAAATAAGCTCTGGTCTATCATAGTACTGTATACCATTTACTAGAGGTCACTAGTGGTACTATACATTTTGTTGCAGCCCGGTGAAGATGGACCATAATCATGATGAAGGATAGACACACAAATAAGCTCTGGTCTATCGTAGCACTGTATACCATTTACTAGAGGTCACTAGTGGTGCTATACATTTTGTTACAGCCCAGTGAAGGGGGACCATGATCATGATGAAGGATAGACACACAAATAAGCTCTGGTCGATCATAGCACTGTATACCATTTACTAGAGGTCACTAGTGGTGCTATACATTTTGTGCCAGCCCAGTGATGGTGGACCATGATCATGATGGATAAACACACAAATAAGCTCTGGTCTATCGTAGCACTGTATACCATTTACTAGAGGACACTAGTGGTGCTATACATTTTGTTACAGCCCAGTGAAGGGGGACCATGATCATGATGAAGGATAGACACACAAATAAGCTCTGGTCTATCATAGCACTGTATACCATTTACTAGAGGACACTAGTGGTGCTATACATTTTGTTACAGCCCAGTGAAGGGGGACCATGATCATGATGAAGGATAGACACACAGATAAGCTCTGGTCTATCATAGCACTGTATACCATTTACTAGTGGTCACTAGTGGTGCTATACATTTTGTTACAGCCCAGTGAAGGGGGACCATGATCATGATGAAGGATAGACACACAAATAAGCTCTGGTCTATCAGAGCACTGTATACCATTTACTAGTGGTCACTAGTGGTGCTATACATTTTGTTACAGCCCAGTGAAGGGGGACCATGATCATGATGAAGGATAGACACACAAATAAGCTCTGGTCTATCATAGCACTGTATACCATTTGGTCTGTAATCTTAAGTTACAAAATAATGCTACAGAATTTAATGCTTTGTCATGTCTCAGGCAGAAAACTGTAACACTTTGAGTCTGCCCACAAAGCCATAAAAAGGATTCTGCTCTATACATTTTACGGAAAAACCATAAAAGATGGCAGATATGCATATTATATGACCATAAACCTAAGACAACATAAACTAAAAGTCAATGTGATTTGTTTGCCATAAAAAACAGTTCCTGAAGATAAATATGCGAGGTCAGATACAGCTGTCCATGTAGTATTTTAATACTATTTTTCAAAGTAATACCCATTTGTTATACATGGAGAAGGAGCTTTTTCAAGGAAGAAAAGGATAAAAATGTTTTGGTTTTAAGATAGATGTTGATTATGATGACTGCTTTCGTAGCGAAATTTACCTTCACCAGTTTAAGAGCAAAGAATTACTAAAGAATCTCTAGATGGCCGAGGAAATTGAAACCCAGACTTGGTATCCGATAGCCGTGCCTGCAGAATTTCATGTTATTATTAAATTTCCCATTTCAACAATAGGATATTTTTAGAAAGTAATAGTGTGTGTCAGACACAAGGGTTTAAGCTATCATTTTTGAAGAAATGGTTCAAATCGGATCATATGTGGTTATCGAGATACCTTCAAACAAAAACTGTTATTACATTTTCTAGCTCTAAATAGCACTAGCAAAATCTGCAGCTCTATTGTCACTTTCTCAATGCCTCTAGAGCCCTCTTCATTTCCACTCTCCATCCCCCTCCCTCCCTAGTTCTTATTTACCTCTCCCTTTGCTTCTATCTACAACTTGCATGTCATGATTTTTGACAATTAATAACAAACGCTGTTTCTTTGTCAAGGTGTAATAAACATAAGAAGAAGGGGAAGGAAAAGAAGAAAAATCAAGGAGGGGAAAGATGAGGAAAAGAAGAAGGCAGGTAGGAGCAGAAGAAGAAGGTATTTTGTTTGTCAGTTTTCTATTACGTTTAGTCGCTATGTTACTGATCAATAGATGGCTTTGCTTTCACTTATTCTTAATGAGAAAGAGGGTTATTTTATAAAATTATCTTGCATGCATTTAGTACAGCAAATATTTCTTTCATGTGGTATGGGGTGAGATCTGTTGATTTTCAATTGTCATTTTCGCATGGAATACGGGAGAAAAAGAAATTTGCAACGGAGCTTTAGACAGCTTTTGTTTTGGAAGCATATTTCAAAAGCGGAGACCACAACTCAATGTCTATTTGCAAGGGCGTTTAACATCATGGTGCAGTTCACAATAAAGTTGTGGATTAAAAGCACACATGAAAGGGCTTCTGCACACAAGAAGAAACCTTTGGGATCCACTTGGACTGTACAAATGCACTAGGTTTGTCGTCTTCACCAAATAAAAGAGTAGTATTTTGTGGAACAGTTTCTCCTGATGCACACTTTAATTTATCAGGAAGTGTTGGTTTGGTATGGTGTAGTTGCTTTGTAGATAGGACCATCAGTTTTTGAAGATGAAAATGGTAAAGCTTAAGTGTTACGTGGTTTTGCAGCACCAGAGGACCAACGGACATTAATTCTATATAGTTCCAGCAGGATGGGGACAAAGTTTATAGGCAACAGCAACTACAAATATGCTGGCTACAGTTTTTCCACAACATGTACTTGGTAACGTGCAGTGACCAGCACGTTCACCTTATTTGACAGCTTGTGGCTATTTACTGGAGAGTTTCCTTAAAAATAAAGTTTATGCCACAAGAAACATCAATGACTTCAACCAAAGAGGTTCAGAAGAGATACATACTTCCAACCTGACCTTACTCATACAGTAATGTGAAATGGAGGAAGGCATCTAGTGATGTATGTAATTTTCAAAAATTATAATAGCATGAAATGTAGTATTTAGTGTCATAAAGCACAAAAAAAATTTGCTCTGCTAAATGCAGGTAAAATAATTTTGTAAACACTATACATAAAAAAGATTTTAAATGTAGTGTATTTTCAAAAATATTCTAAACTAGAAAAGTGAATCATATTATTATCATCATTATACAGGGTGAATCACCTAAAACTTGCACCCCAAATATATTGGAAATGGAAAATGCTATTGATGTGCAGTTTTTCAGTGTTGATTGGTAGTCAATGGCTAGTACATTTAGCCTATAAACGGATTTTAATAATACTGAGAAAGTGTGTTTTTTTTAGCAAACATACAATTTTTTAAATGGAACAATACCTAGTTACATCAACAGAATAAAGGTAGGGTAAATTAGAATGTCAGTGGCATTTGTTGCAGGATTCTAGTGCAAGTGTTTTACGAGAAATCGTATTTTGAAAAGTTTCCACCCCGATAATGGTTTATCCCATTCAACATGCTTAGTTGCTAGGTACGATGTTATGTTTGTTTGCATTGTGTTTTCTGTTCATTGATTGCATTGCGACTTTTTAGTCAGTTTGTGACAGTTCAAGCAGTAAGTCGTGAGTGGAAGATGGGGTTTACTAATGCAGAAAAAACTGACATGCTAATGATGTATGCAGAGTGTAGGAAGAATGCAGTTCGTTGCTGTATGGTGTGTGCCGAAACATAACTCAACAGACGTCAACCATCTTGGCAATTATCTATCAACCTCTACAACCAATTACGTGAAAGTGGTACTGTAACACCTAGAAAACGTAACAGAAACAAACAAGTGACTGGAGAAGAGGCAGAAATTAATCTTTTGGCTGCCGTTGCAGTAGATCCGCAAATTAATTCCCACACAATCACACCTGGAAGTGGCATAAGTCAGGCAAGTGTATTGCGCATTCTCCATCAACATAGGTTCCATCCGTATCACATCTCTCTCCATCAAGAACTGCATGGAAACAATTTTGAGAATTGTGTTAACTTTTGTACGTGGGCATTAAGACATGATACTCCAGATTCATCATGTATCTTGTTTAGTGATGAAGCAATATTTACTAATGATGGCCAGGTAAACCGCAGAAACATGCAGTATTGGTCTGTTGACAATCCCTGTTGGCTTCGTCAGGTGGAACGTCAGCGTCCATGGAGTTTAAACATGTGGCGTGGGATAGTGAAACATCAGCTCATAGGCCCTTTGTTCATAGAAGGAACAATGAACTCGCATAAGTATCGCAGCCTCCTGACAGACCATCTGCCACAGATGTTAGACGTCCCTTTGCAGACTAAGAGGAACCCGTGGTACCAACATCATGGTTGTCCAGCCCATAGTGCACAAAGTACTACAGCTTGTCTTAACAGATTGTTTCCAAATCGGAATGGACAAAGGGGACCTGTACTTTGGCCAGCCCGTTCACCGGATCTAACCCCTTTAGACTTTTTTTCTGTGGGGAAGGCTGAAAGACACTGTCTACAAGGATGTACCAACTGCACCAGAAGATATGAAACAACGTATTACTGCTGCCTGCTCTGAAATGCTAGAACATGTGCAGCAGTCTTTCCATAGCAGAATGAAAGCGTGTATTGAAGCGCTGGTGGTCATTTTGAACACAACCTTTGAAGGGCTATGTTTTCGTTAATTGTAAGAATCCACAGAAGTATTTTAATTCCCTTTTGTTTTTCTTTAGTTTGTGCTACCACAGGTTGTACAGGTGTCAGTGCGTAAAAGTTTCAAAATAAGATTTCTTGTAAACCACTTGCACTAGAATCTTGCAACAAATACCACTGACATTCTAATTTACCCTACCTTTATTCTGTTGATGTAACTAGGCATTGTTCCATTTAAAAAATTGTATGTTTACTCAAAAAAATGCACTTCCTCAGTATTATTAAAATCTGTTTATAGGCTAAATGTACGATCCCCTGACTACCAATCAATGCTGTGAAAACTGCACATCAATAGCACTTTCCATTTTCGAAATATTTGCGGTGCAAGTTTTAGTTGATTCACCCTGTATACAATATTTTTGTTTTTAATGGAGATGAATGAAGCCATTGTTCTTAAAGAGATAGGGGAAAAAAATGAAGGTTGCTGGTTGCAGTATTAAATGCTAAGTTAAGGCATGTCAAAGGTTTCATATGCAACATTTAATCAGGGTCAGTGCAATGATATCAATACAAACAAATAAATCATCAGATTGGGAGTTTCATGTATGCAGATGGATTCTGTCATTTTAGCATAAAAGTTTAAGAAAAGCTTGAATAGTGTGTGCAGGTTGCAAAACAATTAAATTTGTTTCTCCTCCTTTTTCTGAGAGGGGCAATGAGGGAGGATAGCGTTATGACAGATGAAGGGAATGAAATTGCAAAATTGTAAGAAATGTACAATATTTGAGCTACTAGAAACAGCAGTAAAACTTTCATTAAATAAAAGTGTATATTCACATGACTTTCTCTACCAAAATAAATAGTTTCACTTAACATTCAATTATAAGTACAAAGGAAACAACAATAGTCAAACGTTTAAACAGTCACCATCTTGAAATTCCATACTCTTTCATCTCTGGAAACAACTGAAGTTTGGTAAAATTTCAAAACAGGACAAAGCATTGAAAAATTCAAAAACCAATAATAACAGATATCCCAGAAATGGCTGACACAACAAGAAAATGTATTTGAAATAAATTATGTTTTAAAGAGACATTTGTGTAGCACATTCCTGTCTATCTCTTATGGTTTACCAGTTATACAAAATTACTCAAAATTCCTTCCGGATTAACAGGTCTTAGCAGGCTATTCCCAAAAAATTCAAGATATACGTTTTATCATGCTATGTCTTACATGTAATATGTGGTAATACAATCAAGATTGCTATAGTCATTTTTGAGAATATTAAAAAAAAATTAATTTTCCATGTAAAGGATAATTTGGGATGGAGGGATTTTCTTGAAAATAGTGTTGCATCTTTGGTAGATACTGAACTGAAATACCAAGTTTGTTGTTTATCCAACATTTTGTGTTTTAGTTATGCCGCTCTCTCTCTCACACACAATCCCAAAGGACCTTTTTCTAACTAGTTTATTAAAACATGTATGTCAGTGAAATCTTGGCATGACATTTTTGGGTGGAATGCAATACCTCTCTACTTAGTAGATACAGATCTTAGACAAAGTAAAAATGAATGGTTACTTGACAGTTCATAACAATTCATTCACAAATTATCTATCACTATTTCTTAGTTTTACGTCTTTCGTTTCACCCCTTTACACACAAGTATCTCATTACTTCCTTTAATTAACGAGATGTAGAAACACCACACCTGTCCAAGAGCACTCCAATGATGTTTGTTGCTACTAAGTAATATAAAAACTCAGGATGAATGTCAAATGTTGTCATATTTTGGCACAGCACCCTACTCTTGGAACACAACAGTAACAGGTCACATACCCTGGACAACAGCCAACACCATCTGCCATATTACAAATGGGGACACTGCTTCAGCAACAAAAATCAATTAAAACCTTGTAAATCTCCATGCTAATGTTCAGTATTGTATGCCCTAATTTGGCAAAACATTTAATATTACACCATGGGAAAGCCATACAACACAATTCTGCTTATTCTACCACATCTCCTTCATTACGCATAGGTAACCCATAATTTTAGGGTTTTTAAATTTCCAGCAATATATAATGCAACAGTATTTATCACCTAAAAAACAAGGATCTTTAACATTATTGTCACTGTTTCAAAAATATTAAATGTATATCCAAATATAAAATTCAGAAATGATAAAATCTGTTTTCCCTTAAGTGTGTCAACCAAACATCCAAAAATAGGAACATCAGCCAAGTATTATATTTCACAAACCTAAAATTACAAAGAAAACAGCTACCAAAACTGAAATAAGCGTGAAGAGCATGACTGCAACGTCATATACATTTAATTTTTACCGCCAGAAAGTTAACAACCAAGGAATTAAAGAAATTGCACGTTCTTAAATAAACAAAACAAAGAATTCACATAACCGCGTGCATTGTAACTGCGCATTTTATAATATGGAATAACCTCCATTGACACTAGACGCAATCTCGGCGCATATCCCGTTATCTTCCGTGCTGTACTTTATCAGCTGTTTCCTAACATAATCTCCTAATTACAGGTCTGTGTTTTCCCACGGTATTAATGTTGATTGACAATGTCAACGAACGTCAATGACATTAAAAAGCCGGAAAGGCTTGTCAATGAAAACTAAAATAGACAAAACTGAAAATTGATATAGATTTCGGTTACCTTGGAATACAGTTGGGTGGAGTCCTATCTACTTCCCATGTGGCGAAGAGTTTCATAGGAACGGGCTTCGTTCCGGAGTTTGGTGTAACCTTGCCCAATTTCTCCGCCATGTTTACACGGACTGGAAGGCCTCTTGCCAGAGGACGATAAAGAACGAGATATTTCTCCCGCCAGCTTCTTTGCTGCCACGAAGTGAAACTTTCTTAATATTCTGAACTATGCACCATTACACCGATATATTTTATGATTAATTTACTAGATATTAAATACTTCTCCAGCATGGAAGTTTAATGACATTCCTGAAATTTACGGATGTTGGCTAGCCTGCATAAAAGTTTCAAGCCGATTCCGATTGATAGCAGCACCTTATGTTGGTGCCACGCCTCCTCAATGAATCAAACGACACATTTTAATATTCAGCCTAATTTACATAATAAAAATTTTAGAAAGATGAAACAGCCCAATGAAACGTGTATATAAGCAGATAATTATACATATTAAGTAATACTGTTTTCAGAATTTCTTGTGTACACACATAATGCGTCTATGGCTGTATTCATAACAATAAACTTTCCCCCTTACTGCTATTGGTCTTGGGCCCATCCATGATTTAGCCCACGCTCCAGCTAGTCAACAATGCTCACCAGAG
Organism: Deroplatys truncata; assembly: GCA_030765065.1. Taxonomy (NCBI): domain Eukaryota; kingdom Metazoa; phylum Arthropoda; class Insecta; order Mantodea; family Mantidae; genus Deroplatys; species Deroplatys truncata. The sequence goes on along the minus strand of CM060985.1, from coordinate 8,386,898 downwards.
AATTGGGGGCAAATCCTGGATCTCTCAGAAGAGAGGGAAGGGTGAATCTGAAATGTTTTGTAAGGGGCGGAGGAAATGCTTTACTGTTTATGTTTATATCATTCTAATTGTATTAATGACTTAACTCGGGGTTATTTGAACACTGATAGTACAAACATTACAATAAAAATATCGAGGTCATCTTAGTTATTCTATTTCATGGTAAAATGTGTAAATGTTATTGTTACTTGTAACAAATGATCACGAGAACCATGACAGATATTTGTCAGTCCTTAGCCAGCTTGCAGTCTGGAGTCCACAATAAACAGCCCCCCCCCGATGAAAATTAATGTTAAGTGAATAACTATTATGTATTATATAAAAATTATGACTATGATAAAGTAAACGTATATGAAATTTCAAACTAATCGAATGAATACCTTGGAAAAAGTTAATACCACAAAAACTTTGTCTTAAATTTTGCGTAACAGGATCTACATTTTTCTTGTATTAAGCCTTTATCCATATTATGGTTTACTGGTTATGAAAAATTATACACAATAATTTAGAATGAAGTGGACTTCATAGGTACTCGCAAAAAAAAATCAAGATTTATTTTATTTATCATATAAATATCTTCTACACGCGCTAGCGGCTTTTTCAGGAGACGTCAAAACGTGTATTTTCTTGTCCTGGATATAGAATTTTTGGTTGGAATATCAGTCCCCCTACTTAGTGTGGATTCTGCTATTAAATTATATAATAAATCGGTTACTGTTTCTTTAGGTTAGCAGGACCAGATATCTGCAGAAAGTATTATCGATTCTGGCGTCGAAATCTAATAAAATAAATGACATATTATAATGCAGAAATATACAGATAAAAAAATTAAAACTGCAAAATATAGAAGAGGGCCGCCCGTGCCTCGTCTCACATTTACACTCCGGTTTGATATTGCTTTCATATACCTACTGAAACATTTAAATTATTAATGTCCCTGGTACTATGATTATGCACAGCTTGAATTTTAGGTTTATTCTTTCCTACACCAAATGGGAATAGTTTATATAAATAAAGTGACCGTGAATATTTTATTAGTTTCGAAATGTTTATACATGATTATTTATTTTCCTTTGACGTAAGATGGACAAAAAAAAACCTGATAAAATGTTAAGTTTTATCTTCCTCTATAAACAACAGCCATAAGAAATTACATATTTTATGATAAAGTGACAAGTCCTCTTCTTCTTTATTTATAGACACCTTTGAAATAGTTAATTGTAGAAAATCGCACAATGTCCATTGCATTATCTTTTGCATAATTTTCTCTCCGGAAGGTCCGAAACTATAGGATAACTCCATGAACTAAGATGCAGTTAATCTACGTACAGGTCACGTCTAAGTTTGTTTATTTATGTTTAATAGCGAGTTTTTTTTACACCATACGGCGTCACTCACATACACGTTTCCATCTTTTTCTACCACTCCAGTCTTTAGCTGTCATAGCTTGATTAACACCATCACTCCACAACAGTCGCAGACTTCCCCCCTCTTGTTACGCCTAGGAGGATGCCAATTATACAATTTTAATGGCCCTCTCTCAGATAACATTCTTCTAAGGTGTTCATAGCATCGATAATATTTACTGCTGTCACTTGCATCTACTCTTGTGTACTTTTTCTTTCTTTCTTTTTTAATTAAAGTCCAGACACAACAACTTCTCCAATAGTCCATTTTCGTACAACTTAATTTATTTTGGTTCCTTTACGAGATTTCCCATAACTCGGCACCATACAACGTAATACTTTCGACTATTGTTTTATAAATTCTTCTCTTTATATCCTTATGTATGGTATTGTTCCAAATTATGGAATGTTATTGTCTTATGGCAACGAAATTCTTTTTTGTAGTCTCACTGCTTCCTTTGTCAGAAATCATGGTTCCTAAATATTTATAAGCTTTACAACACTTGATGGTAGATCCATCTTCCAACACTATATCACTTCCTTCACCTCCAACAAACATAATATATTATATTCAGTTCAGTTTGATGCAGTAATTTGTATCACAAATTACTTAAATGTAAATAATGATTGTAATATGAATATGCATTTTTATGTGACATTGATTTGAGATGTTTCTTGACTGTAATTATTGTTGATAAGTAAGTTTCTACGACCTTACTGAAACTGTCAATAATAGCGCGCAATAATGCAGCGAGGGGGGTGAGCTGTTTATCATTATTGGAAACGAGGAAGTTACGTAATGTTGGCGCGTTTTTCCGTTTAGAACCTTCTGGAATGTTTCCCTGGAGCATATGTATTCATAATTTTTATTGGATATTAATATAGACGCTAATGTTGGTGCGTTTTATTAGCCAATTGCAGTTCAGTTATAATCTTTAGGCATATCGGGGAGTGGGAGTATAAATAGAGGCTAGGTTTGAGGTAAAGTCCGTCAGTCCGTCAGTTCATCAAAAATCTGTGTACACTACACGTCGTCTTCAGTCAGTCAGTTCGTCGAAAGTATTTGTACGGCAAACGTCGGGTATCGATTCACAAGTTACGCGCAGCAGAATTATGAATAATCTAAAGTGTTGTAAGGTTAATTATACAAAAAGTTGAAGTCCGCAAATTAAGAGTGATCAGTAAGAAGTTATTATAACAGTTTCAGTTTGGCGAGTGTTAAGATCAATGTATAAATGTGATAGTTAACGTGTTCGACAGTAAAAGTGTAAAAAAAATTTCTTCATCAGTGTTATATTTGGATAAAAGATTCCTTTCCGTTTACACACCTTGATCAAGAGACATGTTCGACCGAGAAATAATAGCTAGCCGGAGGACAGTAAACAAAAATTAAATCAAATAACAGTCGCATTCTTTCGAACACTAACACTGCTGCAAATTGCTAACACCAGATGGAGCTACAAACCGAACAAATGAATGACGTCACAAGATGGCTTCACATGAAGTAAACACACATACACAAACATCACAAGTAATAACATTTGTAAGTAATACCGTTACAAATTGGCTCCCAAACGTGGTGCTAAAATAATGTTAAATAAATACAACATAAATACTACTACAAGTTTTGGATCAATTTATTTGTAGGCCCTAATTCCTATATTCTTCTTGCAATTTTTAAGCATATAGGTTATATCACTTTCATCTTCAGCGAAAATAATTTGATAATCTGCGAAACTTTATAAATATAATACATTGTTATTTATCTGTGCCCCCATGGGTCCACGTTTACTTCTCCAATTTTTAAAGCCTCGGATTGGAAGATTTTAAACAATGTGGATGCAAGGAAACATCTTTGACGAAGGCCTTTATCAACGATGAAACTATTCGAGAGCTTATTTCCAATCTTGATTCGACTCGTATTTCCCGAGTACAATTTCCACGTCAAAATAACAATAAAATATAGAAAATATTCCACACCGCTGGAATATCATATCATATTTTCCATTTAGGGCCTGATTATCAATTTCATTTTTTCCACTACCTGAGGTAAATAGGATTGATTTCGTCTAATTCAACAATATATACTTATTCCGGCAATCCCTTATTCCACACATATTATTATTCTTTTAATCAATTCATTATTATCAATCAAATGTTATTTCTCTTCTCAATCATCTAAATAGATGGTCATTTAATAGTTAACAACAAAACAGTAATTTGGAAATTTGTCTATTTTTCTTAGTGGCAACCCTGCTCAAGCAGAAATAACAAGCTCTTACAGATAGCTCACCCGAAAGTAAACGAACAGCAAACTTCCAGGGCGAATAGCGCGAGCACTGCTGATTACTGAGGCTGGAAACTATTATGGAGGTCAGCTGATAAAATAGCAATGCCGAAAATATAAAAATAAAACTGAATTTTCATATCAACGAGCAATTGGCTGAATGTAGGATATTATAGTGATACCTTATTTAATATCGAGTACCAAATAACGCTCATTGGATGTTTAAAACTGGAAGATGACCTGAAAACCTAGTAAGGTAGAAGACAGGTTATGAATCGAAAGTCACAACGTTAGTTGGTTTTAATGAATTGAAATATATATAGCGAAAACAAGCTAACCTTAAATATAAACTATACTGAGTATGTTAAGGTGTTAAAATGTGTTTGTGCTATTTGGTGTTGAAATGTGTTCGAATTAGGGACTGTATTTCGAAAAGTTTGTTTTTGTGGATTGCACACTAATATCGTAAATCGAACATGAGAAGTCATGCTCAAAGGTTATGTCTGATACCTATTTCAATTTTGAATGTGATGTAATGATAATAGTTTGGGATCCATAGTTTGATTTTCGATGTGTATTAGTGTTGCGCTCAAACACTTTCCTGCTGTTATACCAAATAAATAAATTAGGACATAATGTACTTTTCATTGCAAAATAACTTAAAGCATTTCATAAACAGAAAATTCTCCATGTGTACTGTGTATCTTTGGGAATTTTTTGTTAATCTGGGTAACTCGGTTAACCGCTAGCCTTGGAAGCACAAATAGTTACATAAAGCTTGTGTATTACCACATTATTACTGAATGATTTCTACATATCGAAATGCCAGCTACCATATTTATGGCAAAACACCCAACTTAAATTATATAAGCGTATAATGTGTATTGCATGGCAAAATATCTGCTGAAATAGTTATTCTTTTTTAAGCTTTATTTACATACACCTCATTTGTGAAGTCATAGTGGGAACTGCCTTGTAAAACAACTTCTTGGTTTCATTACTTGATAGTATTGAGTAATACTATCTCTGTTTTAAATGTCTCATATTCACACTTCTAATTGGGCAGCACTATGGTCTCTCACAAAAAAAGCCTGGATTCAATCCTAGGGATCAGAGGTGGGATTTTGTGGTAGACAAATGGCACTTAGAATGAGTGTTCTCTGGTTTTCCCCACCATAATTCCATCAATTGCACCATCTTCATCATTGTCATCCCCCCTCCTACCAGTCTCCAATCTCTGTAAACCTGTGAAGTTAAAAGGGGCATTAAAATTAAAAATACTATGGAGGACAGAGAGCAATACTAATGAACGAGTGTCTCATCCAGCCACCCAAATTTATAAACCAGCATGTGGACCATTAACCTGCAGAAACAACAATATAACTATACTTAAGTGATAATAAAATTGGGTAAGGAGGTAAGTAGGTAATAATGAAATATTGCATTTTAAGCAAATTTAAATTCTGTAATTGCTTAAAAAAGAATAGCATGAAAGTCATACAAAATGCTGTTACATTCTTTCTGCAGTCAACATATGAAAAAACAATTAATACTGGCACACTAAACTACATGTTAAAGTGATTGACAATTATGAAGGGTGGGTGTGATATGGTTAAACACAAAGAGACATTGTTATTATTTAGAGACATTGCATTCACATTCATATTTAATAATACTGAATAATACATTTGTATGGTATTTTAAGGAACATGTGCCTGCATTAATATACATTTGAATGGCCTACCCAATTAAAGTGTCCATTAAATTCTAACCTCGTGAATGTCTGTTATTACAATCTATTGGAATGATCTTATAGGTAATTGTAGTTGCACTTAGTCACTTATGCATACACAAAGCCAGTTCTAGTTAATAAAACTTACAGTTATTGAATAGAAAATACACTTTGATTCCTTTTCCTGGGAAAGGTTCTATATATAACATTTGATATAACACAGTGGAGGTCCTACAGCACATGGGAACCTTAAATTTATTGACAGGTCATATGGGAAAAAAACAAATTGAGCCCATACAGTGATGTTTGTTTGTGTTTGTTCATTTGGCTCCACTGTGAGCAATGCTCAGGGAAATTTAACACATCATACAATTATGAAGTATGCAGAGTAGTAGGAATATACCCAATGCCAAGAACAGCTTTGGGAGCGGGGGTGCTCCCCTTCCCATCATGCATTATCTAGGAGAGAAAAATTTGTAAACCATCAACATTTCAACAGTAAACTTCTCGACACGCATTACAGTAGGACAACAATAACAAATAAGTGTTAATCACCATCACATGCAATCTGCCCTACATATAGTGCTTACATGAGGTTGATACTATTATGATGATTAATTCACTTTGAATAAGCTCGAAATTATAGCTTTATACTTATGTTATGCTTAAATTTCAATTTCCCATGTAATTTCTATTACCTTGAAGACATGTTTGAGAAAGAAATCACTTGAAACAAGAAATTCTCATTATTACTGCATGGGTATTATTTGGGAGGACAGTATACAGGGTGGAAGGTACTGCTTGAACCGTACGTTAATCATGGATTCTATATAATGAGTAGTGTAAATACAATTTTTGTCATTAAACCTACAAAAATGAAACATAGTGATGTTCTTTGTGCCTGTGTCTATTAGCCATTTTATTACAGTTCAAGCAATACCTTTCACCCTGTATAAGAAAACATTTAGAAGATGGTGGAGTTTGCATATACATAAAACATTATAACATATAAAACTGGGATGCAACAGATCCATCTATCCCATTGACAAATTTTTTGTGTAGCCCATTTTCTTCTGTTGCTTAAATTTACCAGTTACACAACATTATACAAAATTCCTTCCAAATGAAGAGGACTTCACAGGCTATCCCCAGAAAATTAAAAATAAACATTTTATTTTTCATGTAAATATCTTGAATACAATGGCATTTTAATCAAAATCGTTTGAGTTCTTTTTTCAGAAAAAAATTCGAGAATTCTTCCGTGTAAAGGGTTATTTTGGGTGGGGAATTTTCTTGAAAATCTTTGTGTCATATCTTTGGAAGGTACTGAACTTAAACCGATTTGTACTGTGTATGTAAAAATTCCTGCTTTGAAGCGCATGGCTTTATGTATTCACTTTCAATTGCCAGTCGAAATGCGCGCGTCAACGTTCCATGTTATGTATTTGACCACAGCCAATGGGAGCAAAATGTGCCAGAATGGACTACCTTCCCCCTTGCACTGGAATGCTCCCTTAAGATCGTTCGCTTTCGTTCATTTTCGGCATTCGCTCGAACTTCGTCGGGCAACTTCGGGTGAGCTATCTGCAAGTGCTTGTAGATGAAAACGTCTAATGTGTTGCATTCACATGACTTCCTCTACTCTTGTACAAAATATTGCTACAAATGCTTGTTTTCCATCTAATTCATGTTAATCGAGATAAACATTTGCCGAAATTATCTTATTGCTGATTTTCTTGTAGGTGCTGCAGGTGGAATGTGATAGGGTTTAAGCGATAGTCAAATCTTTTAAGAGCTGGTTGCTGGTTGCTATTCCATTCTCTTGGTATCACCAGGACATAAAAAAAAATGAATAACGAATTCCCATTTGAAAAAAGGTATAAATATTGGAAAATTTAAGCAAATAACAGGGAACATCTCGGAAGTGGTTCACTCTAGGAAAAAAAAATGAATTGTGTGCTTTAACGAGACCTATATTTCTTGTGTAGTAAAATTTTGTCTTTCTCTTACGGTTTAACAATTGTGTAAAAGCCATTCAGAATGAAGAGGACTTTTGGGGACATTCTTAGAAAATTCAAGATATACATTTTATTTATCATGAAAATATGTTAAATGTATGTTGTTTTAATAAAAATTGTTAGAGCACTTTGATAAAATAAAAATTTCCCAAAAAATGTTCCATGTAAAGCGATAATCTAGGGTGGGGGATTTTCTTGAAAATCTTTGTGTCATATCTTTGAAAGATACTAAACTCAAATAACAAGTTTGGTATTTATCCGGCTTTTTGTTTTTGAGTTATGCTGTTCACAGACAGACAAACACATTTCCAAAAATGCTTTATTTGGATTTAGAGCAAGCATGTATTTCTGGTGAAATCTTGGAATCAAATTGGAATGCAATACTTCCCTTACTTAATAAATGTAGTAAGAAAGTCATAGTGTCAGAAAACAATTGTTTCGTAGTTGCATCTTAAAAATTTTGTATTATTGTTGTTATTGTTTCCTGTTTAAATATAACTGACTGTAAACACCTAAAATTTAAGAAAGTCTTAATTCAAATGCCTAATATATATGCATATGAATTAATTTTTACGTTTGTCATCTACCTTTAATAAGAGGAAGTATTGTATTCCATCCAAAAATTTCACCAGAAATACATATTTTGAGACCCCTTAATCAAACAATTATTTTTAGAAAATGGCGTGTTTATGTTTGAACAGCATAACTCTAAAACAAAATGTACAAGAAATAACAAACTTGGTGTTTTTAAGTTCAGTATCTTCCAAACACACGTCAGAGTATGTTAAAGAAAATGCCCCTACCCTAAACTACCCTTTATATGGAAAAATTTTTAATTTTTTCAAAAATAGCTAAAACGATTTTGATTCAAATACCACATATATAAGGTATTTAATGACAAATCAAAGGTATATCTTAAATTTCCTGGGAATAGCCTGTGAATTCCTCTTCATTCAGAAGTAATTTTGTATAACAGGGAAAGCATAAGCAAGTCAAAAAAGTAGATCTCTTTAAAACACAAAATTTATCTCAAATAATTTATTTTTGTGGCATTGGCTACTTCCAAGATATCTGCTAATATTGTTTTCAGTTGTTCAATACTTTCCAATTTTTTTAAAGTCCTGTCACTATTCAGTTGTTGCTGGCAAGGACGTGGAAAGCATAGCTAAACTCCTGACTATGTATTCGGCTTCTTCTATTTCTCTTCTACCCACAACAAAATGTGTAATGAAATTATATCTGCAAATGTTTATCTTGATTAACGCGAAGCAGATAGAAAAATAAGCTTACATAGGAATAGTTTGTAGAAGCTATATGAAAATAAACGATATTGTGTAGAGACAATCATGTGAATGTAACACAGCAGTAATTTAATGTTAGTTACTAAATACTCTGATAGTTACATGAAGTTGCTGAAGTGACTGAATGTGCAAAAGCAAATTGACGTTAGTGTAGCTTTCTCTTCCTGTTCTGCAAATTTAACTTCATCTTCTTGTGGATTCCTGCAACAAGCTCAGAGAAATGTATATTATGTTTGTGCCCCTGCTTTTGCCAAGCAAATGTTCACTTGTGTCCGCTGCACATTAACAATGGAAAACTTTCAACTATTCTTGCTTCATACAGTCACAGAGAGTTTTGAGTTTTATTTTGTATTTCACATTATGTTGGGTTGGTAGTGTATCTGAGGAAGATGCCAATGTTATATATACATCTACCTCACTGTTTATTTTTTATTCATGGATGCTCTTTAACTACTATGGTCCTGAGTGTCCCATTCTATACTGGGCATGAAAGACCAGTAATTTTGCTCAGAGGCCTCTTTATTAGGCTTGAGGTTCTTTTACATACCGTAAATCTACAACAGGGGACCACCGATTTTACTTCCCTTCCGAAGGAAGCCATACTAAGGATTTTTACGCCCAAAAAAATTCACAACCTCGAGAACTAGAACACGGTAACTACTACACCACGGAGGATGACATTGGACCTTGGGGATACTTCACATGATGTTGGTAAAGTTAATGCAACAAATTACCTATGAGTATTAAAAACATAAAAGAACTTCAATTGTTTAAAAAGAAGCTTAGGTCATTCTTATTAGTTAACTCATTTTATTCAGTTGCAGAACTCTTGATATGTAATGATTAAAGACGAGAATTCCATGCACTATAAAACCCCAAAATATGCATGCATTTGCGCTCGATCAACTGAAAAATACATTAAACTATGCACTATCATTTTTGCACAGTTAACAACTAATAACATTTCTAAAGTTTTTCCTTTGAGGTTCCCTAGCTTATTAGTCAAAATATTTTGAGGCAGCATTCTATCAAAGAAACTAGTAATTGTGGAATTATTTGCTTTTTGCAAGACTTTACAGCATACTAGATGGGGTTGACCAGGCCCATCTTCAGTTAATTTTCCTACAATTAGGTTAGTAACATATCGCCCCATAGGATAGTTGTTTCATCTGCAAACGTCCATATGCTTGAAGTTTCCAAATCCTTGAGAATTTTATCCAATAGCTGGTTAGCAAAACAACAAGTATTTGTACGTGTCTGAAAATAGTTTGCATTTATTTTTACACAAAATTAAATTTATTTTGGCAAATATGTCGAAAAATGTTGAAGGATCTTTTGATGTACACATCTCCAAAAAACCCTAAGGGTTTCTCAAGTGGTATATTTGCCCCTACAGAATCATTGCACAAATCCACATAAAAATTATTTTGTGATGCCTTAGATGTGGGAGCAGTAATAAATGACTAGATTTTGTGTTGCAGATTCTTTTGTTTTTTGCATTCTTGCAATACCTGACGCAGATGCGACATGCTGTTTGATTTGAAATTTTTAGTACATTTTATCTGAAATCATAAAAAGGTTTCCGGTTATATGGACATTGTTTTTAAAAAGCTGGCATTCTTATTTAATTATTTAAAATAAATTTTGTAATGCTTTACAAAGAATAAGTGCCACAGAAAATTTTCGGAGAAAGGATAGCTTACCTCTTTACTGCAATAATCACAGAATACAATATCCCCATCTGATTTAATAAAACCCTTTCCTTTTATCCACTGTGCAAGGACTACACTTCTGGAACTTTTAATGGGAGGCACATTAACACATGCAAACAGAATAACACAGACATTTATCACTTATGAGGTTCATACATACACACTGAGAAGACAGTTTAGTGAATGATTTCAGTTTTAGAAAATTTGAAATTGCTAGTAAGGTTTGTTCAAATTCCACAAGACTGTTCTGCAGCTGTGTCTTTGTCTCGGTATCTGACATAGAAGGCTAAATGTCCAGTGTGCAAAATCAAAGGCTTGCCGGTGATTGTTGTGGATAAATAAATCTGTTTATGACAGGCGGTCTGCAGAGGGCTGTCGGTAAAATTCTGGGAAGGTCATCCTTTTGTGAGAGTCTTAACTTTCTATTTCTGTTATCCCTCCCCCTTTTTTTTTTCTTTTTTCAATCCTGATTCCTTAAGCAAAAATAAGGATTATAAAATCGAAAAACTGAGGTGTCTACTCAAAACCATTAAAGCATGCATTTAAACTCAAAATGATGTATATTATATGCATAATTAAACTAAAAATGCCTTATACATTCATTATGCATGTTTTTATCCCCAAAAAGGCCAAAATATGCGTAGAAAAGTACACATATTTGAATCCGAAAGTAATGAAATAATAAGTACTAAGTTTGAGCTATGTCCAATGATCTTATAAAAGCATGCATTTGCATGGAATTCTCGTATTTAGTAATGATATATGATATGATCACATAAGTAATTAATTCTTAGTTTCTCTACCTATTTTTGATGTTTAATCTATATGTGATCATGTAAATAGCTGAATGCCGTACACCTTTAGTTGTTAGGAATCTTACTTTTAATGTTCTTTTTTTCTTCATCTATTTAAGTATTATATTGCAGGTAGGCTTAAGCAGTCGGTTTCAAGTTATCTATACTCAAATGGTATGCCAATACAAAGAATGTGTCATCCTCCGTGGACTAGTGGTACCATACTAGCCTCTAGTTCCCAAGGTCGCGGGTTCAAACCCGGCAGAGAGCGATGGATTTTTTCGGGTGTAAAAATCCTTAGCATGGCTTCCTTCAGAAGGGAAGTAAAGCTGATGGTCCCGTGTCACAGATTTACGGCACGTAAAAGAACCTCAAGAATGATAAAGAGGCCTCTGAGCAAAATTACCAGTCTTTCACGCTCAATATAGAATGGGACACTAAAGACCATAGTAGTTAAAGAGCGTCCATAAATAAAACTCAATTTAATTTAATTTAACAAAGAATGTAAACAACGGTGGTCAAGTGTCACTGAATGCTCTCTACAAATGCCAAAGGACTGTAGGAGGAATGGGAGGTGGTTTGTTACCTGCAATGTCCCTGCCTAAAGTCCAGTAACAGTTTAGCTTTATTTGTTTTTGTCCTGGCTTTAGTTCTTAGAGATTCCTATGTCTGATTATATGTATTTGTTTTCATACTGGCAAAGCTGTGAAATAGTTATTCAGAGGACTAGTTACTAAACGTAATTTGTAACACGTTGTCTACAATATTGTATCTATGTTCAGAGTATATTTAGTATATTTAATGAAATTTATTTATTGCGGAAAAGATATGTTTAGAGAAAGAGTAATGTGTGCTTTGGAGAAAAAAAAGACACTATAAAACAACAAACTTTGTTGTTATATTCTGCAATTTTAGATGCTAGTTTCATATGTGAATTTAAAGTAGAGCGAAGGAGGTAATTTTTTACAGTTCATCAGGGAAACATTTTAAAAGAGTGGAAATCAAATACTGTTGCAGAAGAAAGTGTGGAGGGTAAGAAGAAAATTGCTGATCTATTACTTACGGAAGGAAGTTCAATTACAGGCAGAGTTGTGAAAAATGATACTTCAGATAATAGAGAAAATGTGCCTCCAATAAATAAATGGTTGTAATAATACAATAACTATCAGTTAGGGGAGAACGTTTTTGTTTTAATGCATATTACAGGGTTATTCAAAAAGAAGGAATAGATTTTAAATATTCATTTTTAATGAACAACAATAGATAGCGACACATCATTGAATAGAGGAAAGTTCAAGGTTTTAAGCCCCCACCTTTTAGTTCCATTCAGTGCCTACAGCGGCACTGTGTTTGTTTACAAGAAAATGGCAATGCCACAGGAAAAGTCGTTTTGAGTGCTGCATTATGCAAAGAATGAATCCATTGTTTCATTGCAGCATGCATTTCGTTTAAAGTTCAACAATGAGCCTCGTTATAAAACATTTACAACTGATACAATAAATTCGTAGATGATGGTTGCATAAGCAAGCGGAAAAGCACTGGTCATTCTCGCATAACAAATGGTGCTCATTCTGAACACATAAAGTAAAATTTTTAACTTTTCTCTATTCAGTTAAGTATCGCATGTGTTGCCATCTGTTGTCGTTCATTAGATATAAATATTTAAAGTCTGTTCCTTGTTTTTGAATAACCCTGTATTATCAAGGAAAATAAAATATAGATGATCATCATTAAAGTGTACTTTATGTTATGTTAGAATATAAAGTATAGGTTTTGTTGTCTAGTAACTACGAACTAAAGCATCACTGATTACTATATTAGTAGATAAATATAATTTTTTCAAATCCTGAATAAAGAATACATTTTTATGCACATGTGTTCACTGTGTGTATGAAGCAAGTAAAAGTGTAGAATGTTCACACATATAAACTTATTGCTCTTAAAGATAAGACACAAGTGAATATTTGCTTGTTGCCACCCCCAAACCACGGTGAGGTACAGGAGCAAGAAGGGGGAAAAATATGGGAACTCTGTTCCATTCCAGGAAAATTTAGAAAACATTATTAAGTTTACAAAATGGGGTTTTGTTGGGTATGTTGATGCTATGTGAGCTCTGGAGCTTCGCCTAACTAAACCCTACCTAATGGTTAGCTAACCTCACACTGCCCCTAGAGCCACAAACCATACTCACATAACCAACAATTCAGTATCTGGTGTCATCAGACCATGTCTTCCTGGAGGGCATGTCTGGAAAGATAATTGCTGCAAACAAAAATGCTTAATACTTACAAACTCCGAACCTAAGGTTATAAGAACAGCCAAAGATACGCTTTCACTTTAGCTGCTAGTTGCTGAGAGAAGTATGCCACCAGAGAAACAAACACACAAATACAATATATGAGATACCTCACCTTGTTATAACCTGAAAGCTGCAACAGAAGAAAACAACACAACATGGCAGCACATTTCTCTCAGTGCATGTATGGCCCTTGTTCATGTGTCTGGCATCGCCCAGCCAATGGAGGAATCAAGCGGGACGCGAAGGTAGCTGGTTCCAGGTTTCGCCCGTCCTGGCGCACTTACAAAATATTGTTATTACCGCGACCTAACCATGGCAAAGGGGAGGACTGGGTTAGTGACAGCACCCACCCCACAGGCCCCCATTGGCTGTCTACTCTACTCCCTAACATACTCTCCACAGCCCCCAAGTCGGGTGCAGGATCCCGGGGACATAGTCACCTGTGGCCCCCAGATACATTCCTATGAGCACATCTGCTAATACAAACATATCACTCAAGGGAAGTGCATCTTTAAACTTGGACACATCAGGCATGTGGAGGTCCTACAGCGATGCCAGATTAATGATACAGCGGCTGTACATGCGGATAACTGGCAACTCTTCTCCTACCTTTCGATGTCTTCAAGCACTGGTGAGAAATACCTGCAAAGGAAGCTGTAACAAAACACAGATTGTCTGTTGGTCCAGCAGTGATACAATGATGATACATGTCAGTAACTGGCAACTCTTCTCCTACCTTTCAGTGTCTTCAAGTCCTGATGACAAACTCCCAGAGAGAACCTGTAATAAAATAATGAAGTTTCATCAATAATCATGTGAACAAATCATATAGGTATATAACTTTCTTTGTCTACTTTATTACATAATATAGATTTTACAATACTAAAAAAAACATAAGCCTATTCACTAGCTAACTAGTTTTGTGATGGCAGCTCATGCAACTAGTTTCATAATGAAGCATCTATTACACAATAATTTACGTAATGTAACTCTTATCATGAAACTGGTTGCACATTGTGAGCCATACATAAATAATACAGAGTTGGGATTTATTAGGAATTAAACTATCTATAACAGAATTAGCTGTGTCTGCAATATCTTCATCAGAATTCATTTTTCAAGTTTATTTAATTCACCTAGTACTCATGTTCTTCAGTTTTAAACAAAAACTAACAAACAAATCGTTTATCAAATCATGCATGACCCAATACACACACGTATAAACTATGTATCAATGTTTCAGTGATTGGCAATACTACAACTGAAATAAAAATATAATTTACCAAAGTAAACAAAAAAGCTTGACATCTCGTAACTAAAGTAGATAAAACGTTGTACGATACACGTATTGTAAATTACTATTCTCTGTTTTCTTCCCTATTTTACAAATCTTTAGACTTTTATAAATTTTCTGTACATTTATACTTTCACTACATCTATTCCATTATGCATAATGCTAAATAATAAGTAGATAATTAAATAAATAAATTATTCTGTACCTTACTGATGTGGCGATGGATCCTTCTCCACCAGATGTCTTGCAGATGTCACTGCTTGTACCAAACGCAACACTCCGACAAGGCTTGGAATCCTTAAAATACTAATACTCATTCTTAGTATGAAAATTAAAAATATAATTTTCCAGTGTTATTGAAATTACAGCCATCTTTTATTTGAAAGCAGAATCAGACGTAGTCGAATAACTCCATTACATGAATTACAACAGGTAAAACACAAAATTGGAGAGATGCAATAGAAATTGATTATAGGTCATTCAAAAATGAAAGATAACATGTAGAGAGATATATCAGGAAAAGTTTCAGTGCTCCAGGACAAATGAAAATAGTTCTGAGGTATAGTAAAAGATCTAATATTTGTAAGAAACAGACACAAATAATAGAAGAGCACAGTAGTTTACAACTTTGGGCTGCAGATTGGTCACAAATAATGTTTGAACCCAGGTCATCAAATATGAAACACTGTATTTAAATGTACTATGAAATATTGTAGCTAACCATTTTGATGAATTTAACTGTCCTTGCCATTAGTTCTGCTCGGAAAAGGAAGGAAAAATGCCTAACAATTCAATGCATTTTATCAATTTGGAATATTAATAAAACTGATAATAAATATAAAAAGAGGTAGATACAATGATGAATAGATGGGATACAGCAATAAAATACTTGCAGCTGGAAAAGCAAGAGAAGAAAACCAAAAAAATTGCTGAGGAGTCAGGTTCAGACTTTTGGATAATAGACAATTTGAGTTTAGACCACAGAGATGAAGTGTGCATGTAGTCAGACTTGGCACACACTGAAACTACTACAGCAAGATTTGTAATCGTCTTGATGTTTAAATAAACAGCTGATAGAATAAAAATCTCTAAAACAAAAACTGGAAAAAATACACCTGAAAACATCTGCAGATATAACAGTTTAAAAACAGAAGACTGGGTAACCATATCCAAGTAATACAACATGTTCCAAGGTATGATTTTGACAATAATTCACCATCATATGAGGCTGATGGGTGGTTTGGTCGACCATGGTCTGTTGTGCTATACATCATATAGAAATGAACAATCAAATGACTGTCTTCAAAAAATAATATAAGCAGTATGACTGAAGGCATCTTGAGATGCAGTGTTCTAAAAACAGACAATGTGGTGATTATTTCGTAGAGGATGACAGCAGAGCACTTGTTGCGGGAAGATCATTGTTGCACATATGATCAGATTCCAGAAGCCCTAAATATTTGATCAGCAGCAGTGAAAACAATCCTGAAAGAAAAGCTTGACATCAGTGCAGTTGCCGGATCACCCACCACCTCCCAAATGAGTAGAAACAAGCACGTGTCCAATGGTGTCAGGAAATGATTTAACAATTCAATAGAGGAAGCTCCAATAACATTTAACATTGTAACAGGTGATGAAAGCTGGATTTATCAGTATGATGCAGAAACTAAATGACAATCATTCGTCTGGGTCTTAACGGGAGGAAATCCTCCAAAAAAAGTGAAGCGAACAAGAAGTGTTGCCAAGAAGATGATCTGTTCCTTCTTCTCAGCAAGTGGCCACATTGTGACGATTCCACTTGCGGGACAAAAAACTGTTACTTCTAGATGTTACACCATAAAATGTCTGCCACAAGTGCTCAATGAACTGAGAAAAAGCGTCCTAAGACTGGTCTGCGTAGAATTTTGTTATGCCACATTGCACAAGAAACAACCCAACTTCCGCAGGAGTCAGAGATTTGTACCACCATCCCTACAGTCCAGATTTGGCCCATGTAACTTTTTTATATTCCACAAAATGAAAGAAACACTTTGAGGTCAGCGATTTGAGTCACCTGAAGCTGCAGTAGCGGTTTACGAAGAATGTATTTGCAGTCACTCCAAAGAAGAATGGTGTTCAGCATTTGAAAAATGTTTGATAGGATCAAACAGCATAAAGAATGCAATGGAGAATATTTTGAAAAGATGCAATGATCAGATCTAAATTTTTAAAATTGCGTCCATTCCCAAAACGTTTGGACTGGCCCTCGTACAAGCAAAAATTTTCATGAAGCCAGCAAACACTTCAGCAGAAATCATGTAGGTGATATGTTATAATGAAATGCTAAAGAGGATAATGACTGTTTGAACAATGTCAAAAAATTAGTCTTCTTATATTAAATTTTGGGATGCTGTCCCCATTTTGTTTGCTAAAGAAGACAAAATACACTGAGGAAATACATTCCTCTGAAGCCAGACAGACATCGCTTAATTCAAAGCCACTGCCTGATATGCAGCCTGTTGGTATGCTACAAGAACACCACTGCAATGTCTGCCAAAGAAACAAAAAATGAAAAAGAAACTAAAGTAAATAAGGGAGTCTCTGTGTGTGTTTCTTCTAATATTACTTGTTAATGCTGTCACTATGCTACAACTATACTACTGCTACAACTACTACCACTACATTTAATACTACTTCTAGTATACAGAAACCACACACAGAAGCCTCTTAAACAAAATTACAAAATAAATAAATAAGCAGGGCATTGCAGTTCGTATATTTGTGGCATAACAAAAATATGCATTCTTTAAGCTTTTTATCAGTATAATGCAATAGAAGCTCTGTACCATAAAAGAATCAGGATCCAAAACTGTGTTCAAAGTTGTAGAAAACCTTGTGATCTCTTTGACGGATCAGCACTTATCATGGTAGTAAAGATGTGGCTGGCATAAACTCAAATAAGACTCCTTAGGACAGCTCTAACCTTGCAAAACTAATCAGATATATCACTCATGAGGAACAGTAAAGGAAAAAAGAAAGCTAAAGTGTGCAACGATTAAAACAAAATGGACGGAAGTAATCCTAACTTTTGTTCTACATGGATGACATTGTGATCATTGAAGATTCTTAGAAAAATCTTCATAGAACAATTGCTATATAGACTAGGGATCTGGAGAAATTAGCAAAATGATGACAGCACTCGGGTTACAGTACAAACATGGTATGCAGAGGAGAGATACAAGAACTAAAGGGCTCCATGTGAATGTCTTAAAATTATGTTCATAGCCAATAAAAATACTGGCACACAAATTTTGAACAGGATTAAATGAACAAGTTTTACATGGAAGAAATAAATAGAAAAGAAAACAACATTTAAAATAAACAGTGAGTGCCCCAATCATAAAATACTGCAGCATAGAAGCTGTCGAGTCCATTAATGAGGAACAATAGTTTGCTAGCTTAGTCCATAAAACAATTGGCACTCAGAATTATGTAATTGCTTGCTAGAAGACTGACACCAGCGGTTACAGAAATAACAGGAACAGAAGGCCAATTTAAAATCTTTTGAATTAGAATTTTCTGATGTTATAACTGCGCATTCATATAAATGAGGCAAGAAGAAACAGAATCACTTCTTGCAGTGAGAAGTGAGACAGTTTTACTGCCACTAAGCAGCTATTGCCATGCTTCAGAAGATCAAGTCAGTAACCTACTGAAATATAGAGCAACAATTTGGTGCAATACCTATAAAATGTGAATGCAGTAGGTAACATCAGGAAAACCTTAATTCTTTCATGGTCCAGCATTTTCAATAACCACAAGCTCAAGAATACCTAACAAATTTGAAATTAAAATTCTTATTGCTGGAGAGAAGCATCGATTGCAAACAGGTTGTAAATTCAATAAGATAAAGCAGGTAATACCTGAAAGTGTGTACCAGGATAATTTATAAAATCTGTAAATCTTCTGCAGGTCAATGCAATAATGATAAATGGCAGATAAAGCAAGTAAAATGTAGCTGTTTCAATAAGCACACAAATTAATAGATTTTAAAATTAACCAATTTTAAACGTTAATACATATTGCAATTTAGTTGCCATATCAAGCAAGGCAAAGAAATAAATTTGTAATTTATTCCTTATAAAACCTATTAGTAAATTTAGAACGAATACTGATATTCAAAAATTAATAGAAAAACATGTATGATGTCCAACAAAATAGATAACAGCACGTTAAAGATTCCAAACCAAGAGAATTTACCAAGTAAATTCTTACCGCGTTACATTTCGCCTTTGCATTTCGGCGGGCTTCTGGCTTCTAATGAAGCCAATGTGCTTGCGTCGTTCGTAAGCGCGCGTTTTGGGACGTACCACAATTGCAATATCATAGGGGAGGCAGGTAGAGCCACCGTACACTGAAATTCTAACATTTTACACATACCGTTAAAAAAACTTATTAAATAAAACGTTTTTAAACAATGCAGTTGTTTCCTTTATAGGGTTTTCTTACGTAATGTAAAAAAATAAACTGTAAAGGAATCAATTTTCATGTTCTAGTTGCGAAAGGATATTCCCGCCAATCACGGAACATGTTCTATAAGTAACGCACGCGTATAGTGGTGGTAAAGTTATGCAAAGAAAATCTATGATAAAAGAAGCAAACTATCAATTGAGATGCTAAAAATGAAAAAAAAAAATTTTTTTTATTTTTAAATGCCAAAGCTTTGTTCAATGGTACTAGTGAGCTGCTTAATAATTATTTTTATTTTATTCTTTATGGCATAACCGTGGTTAAATCTGCGCTTGCATTCAAATACTACGCACACAGAGAGGTGACGTAATATTATTTTAATAAGCAAGCAAAGAGTAGGGCAATTGTACCTGGATGGCCTTGCCGTGAAGTTCAAGTGCCACATACATTTCCTTTGCAATGGTTGGCAACAATTTTAACCGATGTATGATTTTTAGCTGTATAGGATTAAAAATGCGTTTTGGTTCATGGTCTAAGGTACATGTTAGAGCCCTTCACAAGGCCGAAAGCGCCAGAATTTTAATTTGGAAACGGCTATAAGTGATGCGACCTTACTCTCAGCCACTTCAAAGGAACGCTTTCCACATTAGTAGTGAAAGCGGCCGGAGCGACCATGGATGTATTTAACAGCTGGATCGCTGACATTTTGAACTCTAGTTTTGCTACTAACCCACTCTAAGGCTGGTTCACAACCAAATTGAACGAGAAAATTGAAACACATGTATTCAAATTGGAGCGTTCGTGATCGACAAGAAGCCTTTCCGGGCCCCGGGAACGTGAAAGAAGACTTGCCCAAGTTTTAACCTCAGGGTGACAATGATAGCTTCTTCGCTGAAGCCAGAGCCACCATCTTGTGTCACAATGCCCTGCACTAATCACTCTGTCAAACGCATTGTTTTCCCAAATTTTTCAAGTAAAGAACAATAAAAATGGAAGTAGAGAGATTGCCAGTTCAACGAATATTTTATACATCCACGTTTTTGGGCCTCTCAAACATTATTGACAGACTGGTATTACTACACCAAACACCGCCGCAAAGTCATAGCTAAATTTGACTGCTATTCCTTAATCTAAAACCACTGTTGATGTAACAAAAATCTATAACTTATCTTACAGCACAGGCTTAAATATTTCGGAGAATGTGTGATACTATTAATTAGGAACTTCGTCATGGAATGCTGTGATAATAATAATGTCCATTCCAGAGTCCTAGGAATACGTCTCCTATCCCCAAGGGTCTGGTATCACAACCACATAACTTGATTCCAATTCTTTCGCGCTCATGAACTGATTAGCAAGACTTTTTTTTAGAGAAACGTGTACAGATATTACGTCACGCAAGATAACTTTATAACTACATCTATATACAAATTCTAATGGTACTTATTATCATATATGTATAATACGCCATTCTGACGTCATATTTAAAATCATGCTTATATTCATTTTGAGTATAAGAATGAAGCAGTTACTGAGAAAACCTTTATATAAAATGTGTTAGGTTCGAATCTTTGGGCCAAAAGTGCTGGGAGTACATAGCAGAAGCCAGAGTGGGTTTGAATTCTTTCTACGTGTTGCCTTTATACATGTTCTCTTATTATTTCCCGAGTTGGAAACCTAAAATTAATAAACAATACAGAATCATTCTGTTGATAGTACATAACATATTTCATGAAGTTTACCGCCGAAAAGGGCCTTAAATACGTACACTAACGTATGTACTGAAACAGCTCATTTTATTTCTGTTTTTCCTCTTGCTATAAGGGAAATTGCATCCAAACACCACATACGTGTTGACCGGTATATTGGTTTGAAGATAATGTATAAATTTACTGATTAATCCAACACTTTACACCACAAAAGCTTGTTTTTTTGTTCGCATTTAATCCATGCGAGGTTACTCCTTTAAAAAAACATAGTGATTTATCATGGCGGCCGCGCGCAAAGCCAGTTTCATCACTGACAATGCATAGTGAGGAGATTGCCAATATATTGTATCTGTGGTTTTACCTTTCTGGTTCTCATTCCCGGGGTACGGTATATTAGATCCATATTGGGTAGATTAAGATTCTTCACTATAGAGGTTATTTTAGGCGGCCGTGACATTAAACAGCCGATAGTGCTCTCTATAGTCGCAAGTTGGAAACATGAAACAGAAAGAAATTCGTAGTATTTGTACGCCACAGAACACCAAATGTATTCTCTAACCTGAGTTTCTCACACGCGCAGATCCATTGAGTTTTGCTTCTTCTGGTCATATATCAATTCAAAATTGGCTATTGCCTTAAAAACACTGGCAAAAGCTACAAAGAACAGCAAAAACTGCTGTAAATTAACAATAAACAACTTTAATGTATGTCATTAAATAAAGGAATGCAAGCCTGGTACATCTAGAGGGATCGGAAATGTATTTAGAAAATGTATATCCAATTTTGACGTTGGCTGACCCACATTATGTTGGCTAAATTGGATGTAGATGAAAAACAAGCGCTTCGAGATAGCTCATCGAAGTTGTCCGACGAATGCCGAAAATGAACGAAAGTGAACGATCTTAAGGGAGCATTCCAGTGCAAGGATGAAGGTAGTAGTCCATTCCGGCACATTTTACTCCCATTGGCTATGGTCAAATACCTAAGGCGCGCATTTCGACTGACAATTTAAAGTTAATGCAAAAAGCCATGCGTTTCAAAAACAGGAATTTGTACATACATAGTACAAATCAGTTTAATTTCAGTACCTTCCAAAGATGCGACACAAAGATTTTCAAGAAAATTCCCCACCCAAAATAACCCTTTACACGGAAAAATTCTCGAATTTTTTTTCTGAAAAAGGACTCAAACGATTTTGATTAAAATGCCATTGTATTCAAGATATTTACATGAAAAATAAAATGTTTGTTTTTAATTTTCTGGGAATAGCTTGTGAAGTCCTCTTCATTCGGAAGGAATTTTGTATAATGTTGTGTAACTGGTAAATTTAAGCAACAGAGGAAAATGGGCTACACAAAAAAAATTTAATGGGATAGATGGATCTGCTGCATCCCAGTTTTATATGTTATAATGTTTTATGTATATGCAAACTCCACCATCTTCTAAATGTTTTCTTATACAGGGTGAAAGGTATTGCTTGAACTGTAATAAAATGGCTAATAGACACAGGCACAAGGAACATCACTATGTTTCATTTTTGTAGGTTTAATGACAAAAATTGTATTTACACTACTCATTATATAGAATCCATGATTAACGTACGGTTCAAGCAGTACCTTCCACCCTGTATACTGTCCTCCCAAATAATACCCATGCAGTAATAATGAGAATTTCTTGTTTCAAGTGATTTCTTTCTCAAACATGTCTTCAAGGTAATAGAAATTACATGGGAAATTGAAATTTAAGCATAACATAAGTATAAAGCTATAATTTCGAGCTTATTCAAAGTGAATTAATCATCATAATAGTATCAACCTCATGTAAGCACTATATGTAGGGCAGATTGCATGTGATGGTGATTAACACTTATTTGTTATTGTTGTCCTACTGTAATGCGTGTCGAGAAGTTTACTGTTGAAATGTTGATGGTTTACAAATTTTTCTCTCCTAGATAATGCATGATGGGAAGGGGAGCACCCCCGCTCCCAAAACTGTTCTTGGCATTGGGTATATTCCTACTACTCTGCATACTTCATAATTGTATGATGTGTTCAATTTCCCTGAGCATTGCTCACAGTGGAGCCAAATGAACAAACACAAACAAACATCACTGTATGGGCTCAATTTGTTTTTTTCCCATATGACCTGTCAATAAATTTAAGGTTCCCATGTGCTGTAGGACCTCCACTGTGTTATATCAAATGTTATATATAGAACCTTTCCCAGGAAAAGGAATCAAAGTGTATTTTCTATTCAATAACTGTAAGTTTTATTAACTAGAACTGGCTTTGTGTATGCATAAGTGACTAAGTGCAACTACAATTACCTATAAGATCATTCCAATGGATTGTAATAACAGACATTCAAGAGGTTAGAATTTAATGGACACTTTAATTGGGTAGGCCATTCAACTGTATATTAATGCAGGCACATGTTCCTTAAAATACCATACAAATGTATTATTCAGTATTATTAAATATGAATGTGAATGCAATGTCTCTAAATAATAACAATGTCTCTTTGTGTTTAACCATATCACACCCACCCTTCATAATTGTCAATCACTTTAACATGTAGTTTAGTGTGCCAGTATTAATTGTTTTTTCATATGTTGACTGCAGAAAGAATGTAACAGCATTTTGTATGACTTTCATGCTATTCTTTTTTAAGCAATTACAGAATTTAAATTTGCTTAAAATGCAATACTTCATTATTACCTACTTACCTCCTTACCCAATTTTATTATCACTTAAGTATAGTTATATTGTTGTTTCTGCAGGTTAATGGTTCACATGCTGGTTTATTAATTTGGGTGGCTGGATGAGACACTCGTTCATTAGTATTGCTCTCTGTCCTCCATAGTATTTTTAATTTTAATGCCCCTTTTAACTTCACAGGTTTACAGAGATTGGAGACTGGTGGGAGGGGGGATGACAATGATGAAGATGGTACAATTGATGGAATTATGGTGGGGAAAACCAGAGAACACTCATTCTAAGTGCCATTTTATCTACCACAAAATCCCACCTCTGATCCCTAGGATTGAATCCAGGCTTTTTTTGTGAGAGGCCATAGTGCTGCCCAATTAGAAGTGTGAATATGAGATACCATTTAAAACAGAGATAGTATTACTCAATACTATCAAGTAATGAAACCAAGAAGTTGTTTTACAAGGCAACTCCCACTATGACTTCACAAATGATGTGTATGTAAATAAAGCATTAATAGATACTTAAAAAAGAATAACTATTTCAGCAGATATTTTGCCATGCAATACATATTATACATTTATATAATTTAAGTTTGGTGTTTTGTCATAAATATGGTAGCTGACATTTCGATATGTAGAAATCATTCAGCAATAATGTGGTAATACACAAGTTTTATGTAACTATTTGTGCTTCCAAGGCGAGCGCTTAACCGAGTTACCCAGATTGACAAAAAATTCCCAAAGATACACAGTACATATGGAGAATTTCTGCTTATGAAATGCTTTAAGGTATTTTGCAATGAAAAGAGCATTATGTCCTAATTTATTTATTTGGTATAACAGCAGGAAACAGTGTTTGAGCACAACACTAATACACATCCAAAATCAAACTATGGATCCCAAACTATTATCATTACATCACACTCAAAATTGAAATAGGTATCAGGCATAACACGGTTTTCAGGTCATGTTTCAGTTTTAATCATCGAATGCGTGTTATTTGGTACTCAATATTAAATAAGGCATAGCTATAAACTCCTACATTTACACAATTGCTGGTTGATACGAAAATTCAGCGTTATTTTTATATTTTCGGCATTGCTATTTTATCAGCTATTTCTGCTATTTTTTATCTTAGTTTCAAGCCTCAGCAATCAGCATGGCAGAGGTCGCGCTATTCGCGCTGGAAGCATGCTGTTCGTTTACTTTCGGGTGAGCTATCTGCAAGTGCTTGTACAGAAATAAAGTTTAGCAGGCAGTGGGAGGTTTAAATGTCAGCCTATTTGTAGGTAATTTTATATGAACTTTGATTTGATTGAGTTGTTAATCCGCTTAGAATATTGCTTAGTAACAAATAACTTTTATATTGCCTATAAATACTAATAATGACAGAATTGTTATACTCAAATCACTAACCTGCATGGTTACATAAACCATCGTGCCATTCGACTAGGCGAGATCATAATTTGAATTTTAGCCAATGTATTTCAATTGATTCTAAGTAAAGTTGAAAGCGGCATTGAAGATTTGCAGCGGTTTAAGAATGTGACAGCCATTGTACTCTAAACTAGCATTATAAGGAACATTTAAACGAGCTTAGACTTGGGCTTCTGAGGTTATGCGCAGCATTTACGTAACAGCCATTTTACATAAGAGTAATATTTAAACTTAAAAGAGCATTACCTGGAAGTGACAAGCGCTAAATACGCAGAAAATGACTTGTTGATGCTCTTAAGTACACGATAACATAAACCTAACCTAACCT
This sequence comes from Deroplatys truncata, assembly GCA_030765065.1. NCBI lineage: Eukaryota > Metazoa > Arthropoda > Insecta > Mantodea > Mantidae > Deroplatys > Deroplatys truncata. The sequence goes on along the minus strand of CM060985.1, from coordinate 8,361,383 downwards.
AATTTTTGCCGGCTAATCATTGCTGTAACAACACTGTGGTATATTTGGTGCTAGGTAGGTTTGCTGTGTCACCATTTTTTAACGCTTAATAACTCCAGAACAAGGATATTTTTACCCAAGCTACATGGAATAGTTACACTGTCAAAGTAAAAACTTAAGTTTCTTTTTTAGGTAAGTTTGAGTCTTAGTGCCTCAGCCAATGGCATCTGTGAAGATTCCTGAGCAGAAAGTGATTTTGTGTGGAGAATATGGAGTTGGGAAAAGTTCACTGTTCCGTCGTTATGCTACAAATTCATTTGTGACAGCTACGGACAGACAGTCAACATTGGGGCTAGACCACTATGACAGGGAATACAATGTGGGAGGAAAAGTTATAAGAGTAAGTTGTCTTGATTAGCTTGACCTTGTAAACGTCACTCGCTGAGATTGTTATACACTTAAAGTTTTGTTTGAACAGCTGCAGCTCTGGGACACCGGTGGGATGGAACGAGTTGCTTCAATCACGTCAAGTTATTACAAGTTTGCAGAAGCAGCCATTTTAGTGTTTTCACTAGATAATCCAGCATCTTTCCATGTGCTTTCACAGCATCTGTTGGACATTGTAACATATGCAGAAAATGCAAAGATATTTCTCTGTGGAAATAAGTCTGATTTGGAGGGTCAATCCCCACAAGTAACGGAAAGTGACATGGAGAACTTCTGGTAAGTAATCACACTAATTTGAAGTCCTATATGAGTAGTAGAGTTGGGAAAATTTGTTATTTTTCCATAAGAGAAGATCTGTTGTGCTTGTGGAATGTGTATATCCACTTGCCTTTAAACATCTGTTGATTCAGTTTCTTGTACGTGCAATTAAATGTGTAATGAAACTATTTCTTGATTAACGTGAAGTAGATAGAAGAATAAACTTTTGGAAGAATAGTTTGCAGAAGCTGTGTAATGAATGAATGGATGTATTGTACAATTTGTTCTACAGTTTGGTTTACAATACATACAATGTATATTTGTATATCATTATACCCTTACATCGTTTGTACAATTTGTCTGGTGCTTGTTTTCTTATTGGGCCACTCAGATTGCTTGGCTCCTTGGCCTTTTCACTCACTGAGTGACCCTTGCTTCTCTTACTTTTCTATACCATTTTTTTTCTTCTTTACCTTCCTTAATATTTTCCCATGTCCTTGATTTTGTTTCTTAGAACCTTTTATTGAGTCAGTCATATCTTTAAGATTTCACCTTACTTCATTTTTCTACATCTAACCAAATTTAGTTCAATTAATTCTTTGTAAACATTCTATACTTTTGGTCAATTTTCTTATTTCATCTCTAATTTCCCCACTATTACTCAACCTTACTCCTAAATAGTCATATTCCTTGACTACCTCCATTCTTGACCACCTAGATACCATTGTTTCTTCTTTCCTCCATTTATCACTTAGTACTTATTTATATTTACCTTAATTCCCCCATTTTTCACACATTCTAGAATTTCATTTATTGCTTTTGTAACCCTATTATCGATATGGTGGCTACAATAAAATCATCTGCGTATAATGAACCTGAACCTGGAATCTCCTTATCTCTTATTACTGGACAATGCTAATTTCTTATTTTTACTCCTTCTAATATATCATCTATGAATAGGTTAATAATATTGAACTCAGTTTACATCCTGTCTTAATCCTATTTTCTTATTGCGTGTCAATTTATTCCCTTTCCCTATTTGTTATTTGTTTTATCCTGAAGTAAATTTCTGCATTGCTCTTCTAAGTCTAGTACGCCTGGATACCGGGTCGACACTTTCCTCCCCTTGTAGCATTATCCTCCCTTCTCTCAAATCTATTATTTTGTACCTTCTACCCCTTCTTGCAATTTCTTCCGCCTCACTAACCGTTCTCACTCTTGTTACTTCCCCACTTCTCACTCGGATCACTCCTTCCACCGCATCCGCATTTCTTGCTGCACTGTTAATCATCTCTTCTCTCTCCTCACTTCTCCTTCTTTGCATCTCTTCTCGCCCTGCCTCTGCTACCAATGTTGGCTCCTTTTCCCCCTCCATGGCTGCTGGATCTTCCTCCCTATTTTCTTAAGTTCTCCTTTCAGGACTGTTTCTCACGTCTGTCAAGTTTGTGATTTGATCAGCTGTTTTCTGCTGCTTTCTCCAAACTACCGACTCAGCTATTCTCTCGGTTCTTTCACTTGTATGTGTCCTGGGCCATGGCTTCTGCTGACGTTTGCACATTTTTTCTCGTTCATTCCTCCGTATACTCATACTCCATTCTTCTCCTTCCATGAATAATTTTAAACCAAATGCCTTTTTGCCAGCTGCTCTTGCTTCTCTCATCCTGGCAATTAGTTCTCTTTTCAAAATTTGTTCCTCTCTCGTGAAACTGTATAAAGAATAAATCATATTGGTTAGAGAAACTCAAGTGAATGTAACACAAGGATTTTTATTCCTGTTATATTCGATTGTTCCTTTGCGTTGTTATTGTTAGTTTGTTAATATCATGCTGTATTTCTGCTATAAAATGGGTGAATGTCATGTCAAGTCTTTTTGTTTCTTGTTTAGTGAACAATGCCACAATCTTATCAGCGCTACCTACAGAACCTCTTGCAAGACTGGACAAGGTGTTGACGCAATGTTTGCTGACATTGCGCACCATCTGGTGGAGTCCAACAGATCGCGTATCGAGCTTCAGACCATGGACAAGGAATCCTTCAAGATAACGCCCCCAGACGAGGCAACGGAACCTGTGTGTCTTTGCTAACATACGTTTTCCTGCAGCTCGTTTATTTATTGGTTTTAAAGCATCTTGTATTCTCTCTGGCAGTGAAAGCATTTTAATATGATCTGAGCAAAATGTAGTAAAGAAATTCTGAAATTAGAGTAGTAGTGTAACATGAATAATAATCTCAGTCCTTATAATAGTAGATTTTATTCACAAGACTGAAATGTTTGGAATGATTCAGTGAATATGAATTTGTGTTTAATTTTACCTTTTGAGAATTTCCATTAGCAGGTCAATGAGAACAAATATGTATAGGGATATACAGTAATGTTTTATTCATGAAAATAATGTTTTAGTTTTATTGTATTAAAAAGAACATAGGTCCTTAGGTTTGTAATGTTGTTAACAAAAAGAGTTGATGGCAATGTAAAACGTAAGAAATGAAAGAGCTGAAAATGCTTTAGTGACTGCCAACTGTCGTAGATGAGAGAAATTACGTTAAGATTAAATTGAAAATGTAGAGCTGTATTCATAGACGTTCTTAGTATGGAGACAAACTAGTCAAGACTTAATTTGAGATTTAAATTTACTCCCACTAGAGAAGGTGAAGATGATGAAGTGCCATCAAAGAAGCCCACACATAGGCTCTTAAAGTGTCCTTTTGTGCCTCTTAGATTGGGCATTTAATTAAAAGCGATGGCCCTGATAAAATGGATCACGTCCTTCAGGTTCCAAGAAAAATGAGCATAAGGATACACGTCTGTGTAGGGCAAAGCCTTCGCTCTTGCTGGAAGGTTTCATATTCCTTCCACATTTCTTGCATAAAGTATCATTATGTGTAGATGTCTGCGCAATGTGTTATGGCATATAAGACAGCCAACAAGACCTCTGAGTTTGGATCTAGTTACATTAAAAAGAATTCACTCTTTTGGAAGGGGAGAATCAGAATGTCATACACATGGTTTATGTAAAAGAACAGACATAACAGTTGGTTAAACTATAAACCCTATTACTTACAATATTGGGGTATGTCATCTCAAAATGAATTTTAGATGTTGTACCGACATGTTACCATGGTAACTCAGTTGCTTACAGCAACCAGACGTAGACTAGAAGATCCATGTTTCAAATCCCAGCTATGGCATTGAATTTTTCAGTCTGATTCTACCTTACCAGCCTTGTCCTACATACAAGGTGAAAGAAATATTAATGATCATTGAATCTCAGTTTGCTTTCTGCCTGGACCCCGAAATTAATTCATGGGCTTGCCTGAGCCCTGCTGGTTAACTGGCACTTGTGGGGGACACACCACAAAAAGACTCAGGTTCTATAAAACTGTTCCTCCTATCCCCTCCTTACGAGCATGTCATTACCTCTAATACCAGTATGTCCAGGGACTCACACAAGGGTGACCGGGCAGCTGGCACAGAGTCTTATCTGATATCCTTTGGCATTGCTACGCCAATTTAGATGTGGTTTTCACTGCTTTAAGGGCTTTTAAAACTTACTGGCTATTCGAGCAGATACTCACCAGTTGTTTTGCTGGCAAATTTAAAATACATGCATACAAGTTTTTAGTGATGATCTAACTGGGACTGCTGTAATCAGCGTTTATGGATATGAAAAGTCTAACTTCAAGAAAGTCCATACCAACATGAAATCTATGAATACAGTTCACAAAGTTGAACCTGGCCTAATTTACTATACATTGTACTGTAGCCTTTTATGAAACCAGACATCACATAGGCATTTTTTTGAATTATTAATACTTAATAAGGATATTTTATGGATATACAGAGCGGTCCCTCAGCCATCTGGCCAGTAGTCGCCGCGCGCTATATTCAGTGTGTCTGTTTATTATTCTCATTATTGATACTGATACCATATTACTGATTTTATGATGATTATTACGATATATTGATTACCTATTGAACAAACATAAATACTTTTTATTTTATCAGTACTAACCTTTTTCACAGTTGGTGTTGAAAGTGTTGTCCTTCGGCAGATAAACATTTTTGGCACCTTGTGATGAAATTACCATTCACACGCATAAGTTCTTGTTGCGTAATTTCCCTAATTTCTGTTCTTATGTTGTTTTTAAGATCTTCTTTGGTGTGAGGATTATTCCTATACACACTATTTTTGAGAGTTGTACTGAGTTTATGTACTGATATTTTTGAAACACTGACTTGTGCTACACGTCGTAAAGATTTATTCGGAGACCGTTCAAATGCTTTGCCAATTTCATCAAGTTTTTCTTCCGTTAGAACCCTTCGTTTCTTTTTACAACTTACAACATTGAATGATCCCGTTTTCTTTATTCACTAGATATCTAACTGTTTTTCTACTCGGAACTAGAATACCAGGAAATTTATCGTGAAATTGCCTGCACCCCTGTCTACATGAGTCGGTTTTCACATACGTGTCATACATAAATGTCTTTGTTCAAGCTAAAATTTTAGTACTATTTCTGGGTTGTAATAATCCGATAATTCAATCGCACACAAATACACACGCGTCTCGTGTCTATATGCAAGAAGCAATAACAGCTGACTGAAGCCCGCTGCCACATGTCCGATAAGTGGAAGAGCCTGTGGCCTTGAGTTCATTCAAACGTGTCGCACAAGACTGCCGTGCAATTCCCGGCCAGGGCGCTGAGGGACTGCTCTGTATTATTTGATTTTTATTGAGCTTCAGATTCTTTCAACATAAATTGTGTACCACCTCTTTTGTCACCACTCGAAAGGAGGAACACTGTTGCCAACATATTTTACTAAACCCATCTCAGAGATTTTTATGTATATTTAGTAATTAACTGACATTACTGGTGCAAATAACTTTATTATTTTTCACTACTGGTTTTTATATTCTTATTGTTGTGTGCAAAAAGATTTGTGTAGTTAATAAAAGTTTATTAACAATGTTTGCATTTTGCAGAATTGCTTGCTGTATTTATTGTACGTTTAAACTACTTACAAACTGTTCATGCTAAAATCTACCTTGAAATTTCATTTACAAAAGCAAACTTTTGCCATTTGCAAAAATTAACTGTCTGTTTTAACCGCAAAGCTTCAAAATTATCCATTTCAGTTACACAGAGGCAATGTATGTACTCTGGAAAGTTGAGTCAGACTTCAAAAAATTTAATGCAATGGCCAGGAGTCAAACGTAAATCTTTGGCCTGTCTATTCCAATGCTCATACTGCTTGAGCTACCATGGCAAATTCCCAGGCATTCACTAAACTATCTCATCTGATTCAGGTGGCATGGTAGGTAGAGGGTATGTGCTATATTCCCCTAAAAATTTGGTTTCCACCAGAAATACATGTTTTGAGATCCCCTAGAAAATAATCTATTTTTGTGATTAGCTTAGTTCTAAAACAAAATGTTGGACTTCGGTATTTAAGTTTTCAAAAAAATCCCCACCCTTCAAACTACTTTATTTTATATATTCTCAAAAATGCTATAATGATTTTGATTAAAATATATATTTGACATATGAGGTGTGTTAAAAAACAGACTGAAGTTTTACTATAAATTTGTATAGCTCATTTTACAACATTTAAAGCACCATGCCCCTGAAAATAATAGTGCCTTCTACTGGCAATACACCGTTCCCAATGGTTCTTACATTTTTGCAAAGCACTTTCTGATATGGCATGCAGGTCTCTTGTCGCAATGTCCTGAATCTCCTCTATGATGTCGTGGTTTTATATTTGGGACTAGGTCTAGAGAATTGGATGGATGGGGAATGTAATGTTTTGCCAGATAACCCGGACAAGGAGTGCACCATCCAAGTCTGGTTTTTTCACAATTCAGGCCTCTTATTGCACACAGCAACCGTCAAATTGTGTGGTACAACTGTTTGCTCACCAGCTCATCATGTGGTATAACTTCATGATGGATAATGCCTTTCCAGTCAAAAAACACCACCTTGATCTTTGACCGACTCATGCATGCTTTTTTTGGACAAGGAGACCCTCTCCCCACCACTGTGACGATTGCATCTTTGTTTCAACATCATCTCATCTCCAGTTATGATTGCAGTGGCAAGCAGTTCCTGACTGATTTCAACAGGGTTCTGTTTCTGATCATCAGTCAACAAATACTTGCACTGACACAACACATATGGAGTTTTTCAGTCAGAATTTGATGGCATTCCTATGCTGATGCAACTTCTCAAAAAGTTAAATGGCAATTCCGACACTCTCGTCATCATCTGTCGATGTGTGAGGTCGTCCAGACCTGGGATTCTCACCAACCAAAATTCTGCCCTTTTCAAACCACTCATAGCACTGCATTGTATGTTTGGCTAATTGAAATGTCTCTGTAAAGGTTTTGCTGAATTTGTAGCAAAATTTCACACACACATGCTGTTCAAGCTCTTTCATTGTCAGTAATCCAGTGCTCACTTCAGCGGCTGTAGCTCGACGACTAACAATCATAGTGAAATGGGGTAAATGGCAGTTTATTGTCTAAACCTGCCACCAGGTGTGCTCAGGAGCCGCCCTGTGCTAATTGATGCACTGTTTCAAAAGATCAGTCTTTTTTTAAACATTCCTCGTATTAACACCAATAAAATGTGTATCTTCATTTTCCATGAATAACCTATGAAGACCCCTTCACTCTGAGTGAATTTTATGCGACTACAAAATAATATGAGATAAATGAAAAACTTTGTAAAACATTTTTAAAATTTACAATATATGTTGTCACACAATATATTTTCTGTTTTTGGGCAGAAGTTTTCAGTATTTCAAGCTAAACATTTTTTAAATGTTATGTCCTTTCTTTTCTTTCCCATCAGGCTGTGCAACAGCACACATACAGTGAGTTTGTTTTTAAACATTGGACTACTGTACTAGTGACCTGTGTACTTTTGTGTAGCTATAACAAAATTTGTATTGAAAACATCTTTTATGATTACAAGATGAAGGTAAATTATAGTGGGTACAAAAAGTAACATGATTGTAACATCTTGGATTTTAGAAGCCTGATTTAACTTTACAACTTACTGTCTAAGTATGGTTAGTGTGAAGGTATACTTATCAAATAATGATTGGTTGCTTGTGTTGTGTGTGAGAGAGGGGAGTGAATAGTGCACTGAATGGGACGTCCAATTTGTATAACATACTGTATTGCTATTTGATTACCGTGGAATTGAAACAGGCAGTTAATTTTACCCTACCTAGGGTAGCAGGGCAGGTTCACAATAGCCCAGTAACGAGAACAGAATTGGTCCTATTGATCACAAGTGGAAAGTTGATTTTGTGCATTGGGATTTCATTTATTTTTAACTGACCAATGAAATATTTTCACCTCCTTCCAATTCAGCCAACATAATTCAGGTCAAAATTTGATAGAGTAAACATAATCTAAATGAATATACATTACATTTCAAATTCCTCTAGTCGTACCAAGTCACTTTCATTCCTTTAATTAATGGCATACATTAAAGTTGTTTATTGCGTTTTGTTAATTTATACTGGTTTTTGTATTGTTCTTTGAGGCAGTAGCCAGTTGTATATAAGCACAAGAGATCACCTCTTCACTGGAAGGGATCTGTGGGTGTCAGGACACATATGCTAGAATTTCTTCCAGTTTCAGCTTGCAACTAGAGAAAGCATTAGTGGCTGTTTCATGTCAAGGCCACCTAGAATAAACTAAGAATCTAATATGCTGTGCCTGAGAACAAGAAAGTTGAAATTGGGCAAGTTGTCTTTCTTGTTCCTCGGCTCAGAAATGCTCCCATTAAAATACTGTATTTCAATTTTGTCATACTTGTTCTGGTTACCATTCTCAGTTGTGAACCAGCCTGTAGGATTGCATTTGGCCAACAATTTTATATATCAAGATCACACTGAAAACAAATTTAGATAAATATCAGTTTTCATCAGACTTGTAAAATTGAGTGCCACAGTCAGGATTTGAACCACACAGATGTTCAACATTCTGTGCCACTGCTCTACCACTGAGCTACCATGACAAAAGCTTTCCCTTCAGTTCAAACTTCCCAAGCTCAATATTCAAATGCCATACCTTAAAAGTGATTTTAGTAATTATTGCAAGTACTTTTAATTTCTGTAGTTTAGAATTAAGCGCTATCAGGGTAGATCTGAAGCTCCATGGTTTAAATCCTGGCTGTAGCATTGAATTTTTCAAATTTGGGTCAACCTTGTGATTTGTGCTTAAACGCAGGTATTGTCAAGGAACAATTATCAAACAAATTAAACATTTCATACTTAAGTTAGTATCTTTTAAGAATGCAGGACAAAGGAAAATACAATTCCAACCCAAACAACTCTTTATATGAAAAATACTTTCATTTGAAACACCTAATGTTTGAGAGAGTTTTTGCATTGGCATGCTTTCTGAAACTGAACACAGTAGACAAAATGGAGTCAGATCAGTGCAGCTTTCAGGAACGAGGCGTGAAGAACACTAGACTGGATTAGCTGATAATGGTCGCATGTGTAGTGGTCTTCCATAAGAGGAGCATCAAATCAGAAACCACTAAGTGCACAGGAAAAACTGATATATCCAGTATTTTTTAAACCTCTTCATGCCTAATGCCTCTTTCTTAAATACTGTTTATTACTTAGGACATTTTCAACCAAGCATTAAGAAAAGATGACAAAACATTATATTTAATGATATTTTAATAATCTCAATTCCACTTACAAAAGCAGTTTCGTACTTTGCTATGTGCATTTTTTTGGGGAAAAAAAGCGAGTCTTCAAATTTCATTTATATCTTTTTCTGTAGACACCTTTATGTCGAAGCTTCTTTCAAACACAACCGTGTTTCTGAATTTAAACAATTCTTCTTCAAAACAGTTAAATTCTGTTATTTTTAGAATACAGTAGACCCTCGCTAATTCAAAATTGGATAAACCAAAAACTCGGTTAATCCGTAGTAGCTGTTCAGAGCCTGCCGAATTGCATGGAAAAATCTACCGCTTAAACCGAACTTCGGATAATTCGTACTACAAACTAAAATTTGGTGCCCTCATTACATATTCCATACGTTATTCTTCATTTAAACCGAATATGTATGTTGTGCTGTGCATTATGGTATTTTCTGTTATGCATTTCACATAATTTTTCTCAATGCTGTACTGTAATTTTTCAACAATGGTCCGATTGCTTACTTGCTGCTTATGCATCACTTCCACAGCATATCATGCATTGTCGGGGAAAGAGGGGGTTGGTCAGCAGATGCACAAGGTGTGCGATCCACAACAATCCAGAGAGCTGTTTGTCTCTGCTTGTGAATAGTGATTTTTTTTTCTTTCTTTTCTTTTTTCCCCCTTTCATTCCATAACTTGCTATGCCACCGAAAGAGAAATGTGCTCATAATGCTCTCACGCTGAAACAAAAACAGCAAACTTTACATATGGTTGATAGTGCAGAGAAGACCAAAACCCAGGTTGCAGAACAGTTTGAATTTCCGAAGTGTACTCTGTCATCGATTATAAGTTCAAAATAGAGACCAGTCTGACAAACTATTCATTTAGTGGCAATAGCATGCGCATGAGACCAGCGAAACAAAGAGTTGGAGGATTCGCTATTAGAATGGTCCCAATGCATGCATTCTCAGCAAATTCCACACTGAAGTTGCCACTGCAATTTCTGTTCCCAAGAGATTTGCAGCCACTTCTATGTTTCCATGGCATTTCAGGCTGCCCTGGATGTGGTATCTTCAGAGTGTGCCATAGTATTATGTCCAGCGGTCCGCCAAATAACAATTAATGATTTTTTTTCAAATTATAGAACTAAAATGTGTAATGGATAAGAGTTGTAACTATTCCGATTAAAACTTAATGTTAAAGGAACGGTATATTGTTTGTTGTATTACACAAGTTACTAATTTAATAAGTACAATATTGTTCCAAATAGTACTGTTTTAAAAAACATTACGACTAGCATTTGACAGTATACTTTATCAATTAAACAAATGCCAGATACACCATATACAGTAGTTATTTTTACTTTTTCTTAGAAGTGGAACACCCTCATTCGTTGGTACGCATAACAAGAGAGAAAGTAAACTCAACAGTCGTATTTTACCATTTCAGAAAATACGGGACTATTTTTACAGAACCTCATTAATTCAAACTTCGTTAAACCGAATTGACTATTTTTCGGTCCCTTGGAATTTGGTTAAATGAGGGTCTACTTTACATAGCGCTGCAGCTCAGCCTCCATTCACTCCGAAACTTGTTCTATGAGAGTGCATCAGCGCCTTTCTTGCCTTCGTTGACTTTGCTTTGGAGTGTTGAATGCTGCACCTGTGGTGTATATTCATAGGAGATATGAATGCTTTAGAGGGAGTTCATTAGACTTGGATCTGGAGGATAATGCAAGAAAAAGAGAACTTAATATTTTTCATAATTTTTTAAAACTAGCATGAAAGACAAACAACACACAAAGTCATCTCAGTATCCTTTGCAAGCATTCCACTGAATTTGTTTGCATTTTAATGACTTCATTTTCTTTCTGACACCTCTACCATTGCCTGCAACAATTATTTTCTTTTCCATGCAAATGTACTGTTGCTGCTCCTATCTCAGACCTTCAAGCAAAGGGACTTGTTTTCTTCATTCATTTAGCATGACATAATATTGCCAGCAACTTTCCATACAATGCAATCAAAGCATGTTTTTACACAAGCAATTCTTTGCTTCTGTAAAATGGTGCATTTTGTTCCATTTATCTTGGTGGATTAAGCAGTTTCTGATCCAAACACTGTATTTCAAAACCATTGTACGATAGGAGTGCTATGGATTCAGCACTATCAAAATAGGTGGAACCCATATCAAAAAACATTTCATCTGCACATAGATTAGTGCATTTTGTTCAGCTGCTCTTCATATCCTTGTAAAAGATTATGGCAGTAACCTCTTGTTAGCAGAATTAGATGTCATTCTTCTCTTGTGGAAATCACAGCTAAATTTTTGGATATATTAGTCAAAATTAATTTTTAATTACTGTAGCTTCAGTTGTTTATCATCAGCCTAGCACTCGTGGTTGGACATACAGCATGATGAGACTATTTTCATATAGGACATCAAAAGTTAATAAATTGTGTCTATTTTTGTGTGTTAATAGCTGTTCCCAAATGGAGACAGCAGCTGGCTTTAAACACTACAGTATTTGTACCAGTAAGTTCATGATGAAACTAGAGTGATAAAAATTAATTTTGATTATTTTATATTTTTCTTGATTCTCTTGCATCACAATATTTACTGTAAACCTTTACATTGTATCAGTCAGGATGTTGTGTTGCATCACGTGGTTTTAGCAACTTGGAGCAGCCTATGCAAAAACTCTCTTATATGCATTCTGATTGTTCTTTAACAGCATTTTAAGACCTCTTCATTTTCAATTTTACATAACTACAAAACTTCCTACAGGGAGTTCATTAAAATTTACAATTTATGTCAAATACACTTTTTCATAGCATTAGCGGTTTCTGAAATACCTGCTGTTGTATATTTTAAGTTTTCCCAGGTTAAAGTTTATGATGCAGTGAGTAAGTAATATGTTGAAAATGTGTGATTCTTCTGTTTATGTAAATTTATAACTAAAACAAAGTCAACTTGTGATATAAACACTTGAGTGTTGTTTCTGCATGTTGCATGTGATGAAGTCTGTGTTGCCTAATGTGAAATAATTTCTAGACTGCATACAACAATTTTTTGTGTGTGCACAACACAATTTTTTTAATCTAGCTTTTTTTTTATTATTATAAAAATAAAATAAAACTGTGTAATTTGGTATAAGAAAACAAAAGAGCTTCCAGAGTTAAGAAAAGATAAACATGTCTTCTCACCTGTTGTTACACTATCTTCATCTTTTATGACAACATATGTCTCTTAGGAATGCAATTACATATAATTTCTATCTGTGATAAACAAAGTTGAAACACTTTGCCAACATAAAATAACTTGTTGCTATTTATATAATGAGATTGGTTCCAAGAAATGTTACCATGCATTAAGTAAATCTATGAAATTGCTGTTTGTTTGTCTTGCACATTGTTGAAAAATGTTGCCAGCAACATGGCAAACTTCATTGAAAATTTGTGTATAATGGATTGATAGTACAGAGTGTCTCCTAACCACAAAAGTGATGTGACCACAATCCTCAACTATGTTTGCTTATAGTCCCTAATCGTATTATCCTGTGTAAGTCCTGAACATACAATAGCAGAGGCATAAATACTGGTACAACTTTAACATGGAAAAGTATAATTTAAAAAACCAGTTTTTAGCTCAAATATTTAATGAAAAATCAAGTATATAGTTTCCAGAACTGTTTACAACACTTAGGTCTTCCAGGCCATGCATGAATGCTGTTTCCAAAGGATGCCCACTATAGCACGCTTCAAACTATCAACATTGCTACACACTCTTCTCTGAAGTTCACTCTATAGACTAATCCACGGGATTTAAATTAGAACTCGCAGCTGACCATTCTTCATATAAAATGAAGTCAGGAACACAACCAGCTCTGAGTGGCCTTCACTCGATGTGCAGGGGCTGAGTGCTGTTGCATTGTCCAATTCTGTATTAAACTATTGAACAATTGGGTGAAGTTCTGTTTCTGTGCATGCTACACCATTCTGGCTTAATCCCCATCATACCATAACAGACGATGGATGATGGCTCTCTGGATTTCTTGAGTCATAGTTCATTCTTGCCATAAACCCGAGCATTTTGTTGGTTAAAGCACTCTTCCACATCGAATAGCTTCTCATTGGCGAAAAGAATTGTCTTGCATTGATCATTAGTGTTATGCTTTGATTTCTGCATCCTCTTTTTCAGAGTGTCCAGTTCGTCTATGATGTGCTTTCACCCCGAGGACTTATTTCATGGTGTAACCTTTAATTCATGGGCAAGGATTTTTTGCTTTTGATCAGTATTTCGACGCAATCTGGCCGTCACTGCTCTGGTGTCCTAAGTGTCCTTGGATGGCCACTTCTTGGCCTGTCAGCAGTGGTTGGGTTTTATTGTATCGAGTAATGATACGATAGACAAACATTTTACTTATTCCAAGCTTTTTTAAGGTGTTGAAAATTTGTCCTGAAGCCTCTCCTACGTTGCGTAGAGCAATAACAGCTATGCGATTTTCTCTTTCGCCCCATTCCATAATTGCAACACACACTAGTATTGGCAATTGGAAGACCGAGGATTGAACTGCCTTCATTCACGTGCTTGTTATCTCACTTACCTGTGCGAGCACAGGGGACTTGCAAAGTTGGGTAACCATATTGATGCACTTACAGGTGTTGTGACTCTGTCCACTTTTCCTTGAAACATGTAAGAAGCAACTGGTTCTTCCTTCTGCTTCTTTTGCTGGGATATGAAACACAAGACTTCTGTTATCTGTTGCAGTATCAGTACACTACTGTCATCACAACCTCACTTGTAGAACAGCACTTCAAGAGCACACTTGTTTATATACAACTGCGACAGCTTCTGGAAGCTTTGAGAGAGGGAGAAACAAAGCTTTCATAAGAATCCTGTTATCTCTCAATAGCACGCCTCCTCTCCATATCTCAGAGCCTTGTATGCCATAAGCAAAGCTCATAGCTGCATACTAAGGAGTGAACTTACCAGTTTTCCCAGGACATTTTTCACATCAGCTGCTTGTTGACTGCTGGGTACTTCTACGACTTTTTTTTTTTTCCTCTGTAGTGTTTAATGCCTGTTCTTACTACAAGCAGTGACACTGATGATACATGAAATGGGTACTTTCCCAGCATCCAGGAAAACCTGTCAGGGACGACACCTTGTGGGATTCTAACCACAGACTTCTCGTTCATGAGACTTAACAACCTACCATTCCTTATGTGCTTGGAGGTCTCTGCTGGCATTTTGATAAAATTGAAGAGGCTATTGAAAGGTTCTGGAGTGTTGAAATTCATTAAGTGAGGTTCATGTTTGCTATTTTGAACAGCATTTATTGATTTGATTTGAGTGTTGATATGCAGCCTCTTGTATTTTATCTTCCTTGAATCAAGTAGACAATTGAGGATCCCTGATCTGTAGTTTTTCTACTGCTTGTATTCCACCCAATACTTCTATATAAAGATTTCACCAGAAATACATGTTTTGAGTCATCTGAATCCAGAAAAGCGTTTCTAGTAAAATGTCTGTGAACAGCATAACTCAAAAATGAAAAGTCACAAACTTGGTATTTAAGTTCAGTATCTTCCAAGCATGCAACACTAAGTTTTTCAAGAAAATCTCCCACCCCAGACTACTTTACATGGAAGATTTTTTGAAATTTTTTATTTTCTAAAAATGGCTGATTAAAATACTGTATATTAAAGATATTTACTAATAAATAAAATGTATATCTTGAATTTTCTGGGAATAGGCAGTAAAGTACACTTCATTTGGAAGAAATTTTATATAATCTTGTATAACTGGTAAACAATAGATGAAAAAACATACTACACAAAAAATGTACATCTCTTTAAAACACACAAATTTAAAATAGGTTTTTTCATGGCATAACCCATTTCTGAGATATCTGTTATTAAAGGTTTGAATTGTTCATTTCTTGGTCATTCTCTCAAAGTACTGTCAACATTCAGTTGTTTCTCGCAAAGTCATGGAATTTTAAGGCCAGCACATAGTGCCCAGCTCTTAAATATTTAACTATCAACATTACTTTTGTATTTATAATGAAATGTATGTATAGTGTAGCTATTTGGGTTGAAATGAAGTAGATGTAAAAATAAGCTTTAGTGAGACCAGTTTGTATGTCCACTAATGAACGATAGACGGTAGAGAAAGTTATGTGAATGTATCACATCAGATTTTTTCACTAGGTTGTGAATCACAGATTTTCAAGGTACTGGAGAATTTACACATAGTGAATAAAAATCTGATATGTTACATTCACATGACCTCCTCTACTCACTCTTCTAAGTACTTCCTTGACATAAACTTTTATTGCACATTTAGTTGTAGGTATAAGAAGAATACAGTAGGCTAAAGCAAGAGTCAGATGTTCAAAAAGTGGATCGCTATATGATGGCTTTGAAATTCCATGCTCTTTGCATCATCACAAGAAAAGAAATGATTATCGACTTACTACTTGAAAAAAGCAGAAGTATTTGAAAACTCAAATGAATAACAAAATAATCTCGGAAATGGTTAATCCACAAAAACGTTAAGGGGTGTAAATTGTGTGCTTTAACGAGATCTACATTTTTTGTGTATTAAGATGTTTCTGTTATGGTTTACGACTTATACAGACTATTCCCAGAAAATTTAAGATATACATTTTATTTGTCATGTAAATATCTTTAATATATGGTATTTTAATTAAAAACATTACAGTCATTTTTGAGAAAATAAAAAATTTCAAAAATTTTTGTATGTAAAGCGTAGTTTGGGGTGACAGCACCTTCTTGAAAACCTTTGTGTTGCATGTTTGGATAATATTGAATTTAAATATCAACTTGGTATTTATCTGATATTTTGTTTTCAAGTTTTGCTGTTCATAGACACACAGATGTAGACCTTTTTTATAAAAAGGCTTTTTTTAGTCTCTACCACGTACATAGTAGGTAGAAAAGGTATTGCATTCTACCCAAAAATTTAATACCAGATTTCACCACAAATACATGTTTTGAGGGTCCTTAAATAAAAAAAAAAGAGTTTTTAGAAAAAGATGTGTGCGTGTGCGCACAGATTTTCAAGAAAATGCCCCCACCCCAGACTACCCTTTATATCAGTGGTTCCCACCTGGCGGCGCGCCCCCCTGAGGGGAGTGTGAGAGATTTAAAGGGGATGCAGATAGCTAAGAAGAAAGCAGAAACAGCAGTCAGACAAGTCAAAGATGTTATATTCTTATTACAGTTAGCGAGTGCATTTTTTCTAGAATTGGCAGCATCGGCTTTGCCTTGCGCATCACCAAGTTACTGCTCACACAACACATTCTTCAGTCTGCGCTCTGCATTGTTAACGCAGCATTACGCCTGTAGGAGTAAATAACATTTTTAGTGATTTTGTACGTTGAGTAAAATGGCTGCTAAAAGAAGATTGTATAATGAAGAAGTGTGGATTCACGTTTATTGAAAAAGAGAGTGTCCAACTGCCTCAGTAAGTTGTGTGCCCTTCAGTAATGACTCATTGTGGCCTGTGCGTCTGGAACAACAGCTCACCCTGCATTGAAAAAGTTTTTTGTTGGAAAAAGAAATTATTTAAATCACATGAAACTGGACTCTACTGGGATCTTTCAGCAGGAAAATGAGAAAGTTATTGAAGCAACATATGACATTTCTTTCTTAGTAGCAAAAAATAAAAAATTTCACACTATTGGTGAGATGTTAAACAAACCTTCCATTCTTAAAGCAACCAGAATTGTTTTTGGAAAAGATCGTCATTGAAAAATGGACAAGATACCTATTTCAAATAACATAGGATCGAAGAAATGGCCCTGAATGTGAAAGAACAGCTAGTTAAAAGACTAAAACTGTGTCCATCTTTTGCCTTGCAGTACTAATGTCACTCAATAGTATACTGCCAATTTGTGGATGAGAAGAAAATAATGGAAGAACTGTTGTTTTCTAAAAACTTGGAAACAACATCAAAAAGTTCTAGATTTATGGTTGAAAATGGTTTGTTTGAAATAGCACCAGCCATATCAGATTCCTAAGTATTGCCAAAGATAAAAAATCCTGATCTTATTGGCTCTCACTGTATGACCCACAGACAAACTGTAGCTTCTAAAATTTTACCTGAGAAACTGTACACTGCACTGAACATGCCTATCAGTGTAGTTAATTTAATTTAAGTCAAGTGCTGTGAATATTTGTCTTTTCGACACCTATGTAATGCTGAACACCAATCTTTAATCTTTCATACACAAGCCCAGTGACTTTCAAAGGACAGTATGTTTAGCAGGCTGTATGAATTGAAATCGGAGGTAGAACTATTTGTTTTAAATGAAGGGAAAGCTGAGCTTCATCATTCATTGACTGATGACAGCTTTATATTTTCCCTAGCATACGTTGCAAACTTCTTTGAATCCTTGAATAATCTCAGTTTCAAACTACAAGGTAGATAATGATGCATTAAGGGCCTTCTTGGAAAAGACACAACTGAGGAAACATCACCTGGATGCTCCCATTACTAACTTTTCGTCATTCCCTCGATTCAATGAACTTCTAGATAGGCAACAGTGTGGTTATCATCAGTGAATACCTGGAACGGCTTCAACAAGAATTCAAGCTTTATTTTCCTGATTTGTACAAATTAGCCTTCACAATTGATGTGCACACACTTCCTGATGAAATACAATTGAATTGAAATGTGATTTGAGTTCTAAAGAACATATGGTGTTGGACCAGTTTCCCTCCTATTTATCCAAGAGTGGTAAAGGGAGCCTTGAAAAGTCCTTTACAATACTCATCTACATAGCTATGTGAGAACTGGATTCTCGACACTAGCCATCATAAAAACAAAATACAGTAGATCCTTGCTAATTCAAAAAACCGAAAACTCGGTTAATCCATAGTAGCTGCTTGGTCCCTGCGGAATTACATGGAAAAACCTACTGCTTAAACTGAATTTTGGATAATTCGTACTATGAACTAAAATTTGGCTCCCTTATTACATATTCCATATGTTATTCTTCGTTTAAACTGAATATGTATGTTGTGCGAGCACTACAGTGTTTTCTGTTATGCATTTCACATAATTTTTCTGAATTTTCTTTTTTACTGTCCGGCCCCATGCTTCAAAAGAAGGAATTTCTAGGTTTGTATCTTCTGAGTGATGGCTATGGCATTTTCAGAAGAGGCATAAAATGAGTGCTGTCAGTGTCTGTGGGGAGGCACATACAGTAAACGAGGAAGATACCAATGAGTGGGCGCGGGAGTTTCAATCTTAGCTCTCTCATCATCACCCAAGAAATGTGTTTAATATGGGTGAAGCAGGCATTTTCTATAACTTGATGCCTGAAAAAACACTATGTGCCAAGGGCGGAAAATGCTGTGGAGGAGAGACTGACGGTGTTCTTGTGTTGTAATTCAGATGGTTCTGAGAAGTTCAAACCATTAGTGACTGGAAAATACAAAAATCCATGTTGTTTTAGAAAGGTCAACCTGCCAAGTCAGTACAACAATAAAGCTTGAATGACCAAATCTCTTAAAGATTCAACAACAAATGGCTGCAGGAATGTGTAATGCATAAGAGTTGTAACTAAAACATGTGTTCCGATTAAAACTTAGTGTTAAAAGAACGGTATATTTAAAGTGTTTCTTAAGGTTATTGTTTGTTGTATTATACGACTCACTAATTCAATGAGTACAATATTGTTCCAAATAGTACTGTTTTAAAAAACATTACGACTAGCATTTGACAGTATACTTTATCAATTAAACAAATGCCAGATATACCATATACAGTAGTTATTTTTACTTTTTCTTAGAAGTGGAACATCCTCATTCGTTGGTATGCATAACAAGAGAGAAAGTGAACTCAACAGGCGTATTTTACCATTTCAGAAAATATGGGACTATTTTTACAAAACCTCATTAATTCAAGCTTCGCTAAACCAAATTGACTATTTTTTGTTCCCTTGGAATTTGGTTAAACGAGGGTCTACTGCACTGCAATTGGCTGAACGTGGAGAGTGACCTAGATGTGCTTTAACTAGTTTGAAACCAAACATTCAGGAGCTGCTTAAAGATAAACAATTTCAACAGTCTGATTGATGTTCTGAATTCTTCTTGTGACTTTCTTCCCCCCATAATAAAAATGTTAGTGTTGTTCAAGTGAAACAATTTCATTAGGTATTTAGGTAAGACATAAAGACATTTCTATTTTGGCTGACATGTCCATTACAACACTACAGTTTAGTATTACTGTATATTTGATAACTCTCTTTTACTAAGTGGATTGCACATTATTGTCAAATAAAGTTCTTCAAAAGAAGTCAAAATAATCATAGGGGCATCAGGTAGTAAAGGTTGGGAACTACTGCTTTACATACAAGATTTTTCAAAATGTTTGTTTTTCTAAAAAAACAAAATTGTTCTAACAATTTTTATTAAAATTCTATATATTAAAGATATTTACATTACAAATAAAATGTATATCTTGAATTTTTTGGGATTAGCCTGTGAACCCCATTTGAAAGAAATTTTGCATAATCTTGTATAATTGGTAAACATTAAGCAGTAGATGAAAACGTAATGTTGGTCTCTTTAAAACACACAACTTATTTTAAATAAGTATTTCTGAGATATTCATTATTAAAGGTTTGAATTGTTTATTTCTTGGTCATTATTTAAATCCTGTCAACATGCAGTTCTTTCTCATAGTGCATTGAAACAGTATGGAGCATATAGCATCCAGTTGTTAAAAATTTGACTGTCACTGTTCTCTTTGTATCTATAATGAAATGTATACTGTAGCTATTTCTACAAACGTTTATCTCAATTAAAATGAAGTAGATAGGAAAATAAACTTTCATAAGAATAATTTGTATATCCACAAATAAGTGGTAGAGAAAGTCATGTGAATGTAACACAGATTTTTTTTTATTCAGGGAGGCTTAAAACATGTATTTCTTGTATTGAATTTTTGAGTGGAGTAGAAACTTCCTCTTACCTGCTATTGTTATGAGCACTGGTTGGTAGTGTTATAACAAAGATACACTGTAATTCTTTCTTAACGCTGGAGGCTCTATAGACAGGGTATTCTGTCAGCTGTTTCATTTCAACTCTTGTCAACACATTATTTTTTGTCATGGGTATCAAAGAACTTATAGGTGCTAAGAACTTGAGTATTAAACCTGCTTGCTTTACTTACATGTAGATTTAAGAATGAATATGTAATTTATAAGAAAGAAATGGACGAGCTTTTAGGTGTGCCATCCAGGTAGAAGCAATGTTTAGAATTAAAACATCAGAAACTAAATGAATATCCTCTTAAATGAAACTGCACAATGATTAGATGCTTCCATAGTGTGCCAACATTCATTCAGGCAAGTTGGTATCATTGCTCAAGTTTGACTGAAAGGAACTGAAAAGTGATTTCCATTCTTTCTTTGACGTAAGTGAGAGCTTATCTAAACCCTTGCTTCAGATTGCGTCCTCATTTTATATTTAAACTTGTACTTTTATAATACACATTCATTACTGAGTAAATTACACAAATTTCCAAAATATACATACATAAGGTGTTTGCTAATTATTATGAGCATGCCGTCCAGATAGGAAGTCCTGTGCATACTTGCCAACTTTTGTATGGTTTGCCTGTAAAGTGTACAGGAGTGATCAATGAGGCATTTTTGTAGCTTTCTGGGCAGATTCAAAGTGTTACACAGTTTCACCACAAACATGAAAGAGCAGTAAATTCTATTGCATTATCTTGTAACTTAAGATTGCCGACTGAATGGTTTACAGTGCTATGATAGACCAGAGCTTATCTGTGTGTCTATCCTTTATCATGATCATGGTCCACCTTCACTGGGCTACAACAAAATGCATAGCACCACTAGTGACCTCTAGTAAATGGTATACAGTACTATGGTAGACCAGAGCTTATCTGTGTGTCTATCCTTCATCATGATCATGGTCCCGCTTCACTGGGCTCTAACAAAGTATACAGTAGTAACTAGGGTGCAAACATTCAGTAATGGACAATGTGAATTGTAAATGAACTCCCTTTATCTTATTGGTGTTCTATGACTGCAGGATATGTTTCCCATTTTTTGTGACAGTTTTTGTTAACAATTTATGTTATGTAGCATAAAATATGGACTAGAAATCTGTGTACAGCCTGGGAGGTGGTGTTCTTTGCTTTAATAGTGTTTCTTATTGTAACAGGAAGAACTTTTGAAGCAGTACCAGGTATTCAAGGATTCTTATAAAATGGAATTACCATTTATTTTACATGGAATCTTTGTATATTTACTGCACTGAAGATTTTATGCATTCTAAATTTCATGACATAAAATATTACGCTCAGCTGGAAAATTTTACAGTTTTCAATTTCAGGAAGTTGGCAAGTATGCCTGTGTTGTTGCATGTGAGGTAAGGAGAAACAAACTGAGACAGGGTATTCTTCTCGTAGTTTTTTTCAAAGAAACTTTTCTTAATTTCTTTTCACTGAACACTTAAGGAACAAAAAAAGGGTTATCTTCAGATTATATGAGATAGTTGGAGATAATTGTGGATTCTTCTAAAAGCTGTGATCGGCGTTAAGCATCTGCAAACGAAGTGATTGGAAGGTATCACTGTTCTTCATAAACTCCTCGGTTCAAATGCTTTCTAAGGGTATTTTTTAAATTGTTGGTTATTTATTTCTTTTGATTTAATTTCTATAGTTCCCTTTAAGTTGTATGGTCATATTGTAAGCTTTGACTTGAGAAACAAAACAGTGTTAGCGGTCATGGAATATGGGTTAATTTGTATTTCTTTTTTTTATAATGAGAGAGTCATATGCACACTTACAGACTCTGTGAAAGGTAATGAATGATCCTAGTTAAAGAAAAATCATCCACCGCAACTAGGAATTGAACCAGGACTTCTAAGTTTTTTTGTGCAATCTAAAACAATCACAAATTATATATAAAATAGCAGCTTCTCAAATGAAAACAGAAAAAGTACCACCCAGTGTTATATGGATGATTTTGTTGTATTGTTTATAAAATAATTGTACAATGTTTTTATGTTGGATCCCCTTTTATCACTTAGAATTATAATTTCATTAAGTCTCCAATGATAAAAAAAATCCTTCTTGGAAAAGTGTATGGAATATATTTGCAGATGTATTTCTGATTTCTTTGACCTCCCCCAACACAGTCTCTCAAATTTGGAAATGTTGCATTATTAGAATGTTGAAGTAATAATCACATTATAGTGACATTTTTAACTCTTTGTTCCTGTACTTATTTAATGACTAGAGACAAGCAAATTATGAAATTTCGTATTCTAAACTACTCTTGCTATCATTATGGGAACAAATATTTTTACATTTTGTGCAGTTCACTGCACTTGTTAAAACATTTCATATTACTTTTGTAAAAGTCTTTGTTATATGAAAATCCTCATAATTTTTCCTATTTTGTAAGATTTACATGTTTTCATTTTGTAAAATAATTTCTGTTATTCCGTATCCTAATGTAACCTAGGCAGAGGGGACTCAACCTGTCAAGTGTATGACATACAGTGTGACAACACATTGCAAAAAACTTATTAAAGCTATGGGTTACAGAATTAATATTATCATGTAGTAGCATAAGGTTATGCTTCAGGGTTTCTTTCTTCAATGCGTGATCATTTGGCTCTCGCCACTTCTTAAGGTTTGCCTTGGTTGTGTTTTATTTTGGCAGATTGACAGACCTGCTCTATGATGATAATCTTAACTGCTTTTAAACTGCATATACGTAAGTGTTCTGGGATTGTGAAGTATGTAAGAGGTGGGGGAAGTAGCGTCTTGAATATTAGAAACGACTCTGCACTATAAACAATAGCATCTGAATCCCTCAAGACCCACTTTGTTCGTGTGGTATTTGAATACAACTGTTTCATTAGTAATACAAAGTGAGGCTGCATATTATTTAACAGTAAGAAGTTAATAGTGTATAACTGGGCCTGTCTTTTGTTTAATCTAGGCTCTATGCTGTAAACATTCCTTTCAGAGTTCACAAGGAGCCCAGAACACATCTGTGGTGTACAGGATAGAGAGAAATGAATCTAAACATTTGTAGACTTTTCTCTCCCCAAAATAAATTTGTACTGAGGAGTGATTAGAAAACTTCCTTCCATCAATCAGCAGCCTAACAGCGTTCCATCTCTCCCCTTCCATATGTTTACAAGAGGATCATTCTTGGTTGAGACAGATTGTAACAGCCTCCAATTAGGGCGCTTTTCTGTGACACACTTGAGAAAATCTAGCAGTTTCTTGATGTAACATCACTTGCAAAATTAAATGTCCTGTATTCTTAAAGAGGTTTTACTTCCACGAACCAGTGCTTTTAGTGACATATTGTAATTAGTATTAATCGAGGATAAAGCAACCAATAACTTCTTTTTCTTTGTTTCTAAAGCTTTCACAAACATTAAAACCTATAAACTCCATTTAATATGTTGTATTTCATTTTATATTTTACTATTAAATATGGACAAAAATCTACAAAGCCTATTTTTTTAAACTAATTAAATGAACCATCTCCAAAACCTTAAAGTATAAGTGCTTTATATTTTATAATACTTTGGAGTTGTTTTCTTCATATTTTGCCTGTCTCTAGTAATAACATAAGAGCTACACCTAAACATATACTCCTGACATCACTATACAACGAAACGGGTGAAGCTGGTGAATATGAAGATGTCCCGAAGTTAAACATTTCAGAAATGACACACAGTCTGTAACAATCCAGAAAAATAATCTTCTGAGTTGTTAATTATAAATATCAGTTAAGTAAGTTGTGAAGTCTACCCTCTCTTTGTAGGACTTACACCCAATGGCTTGGGTCAGTAGTCTGTTGGGGAGAAAGCAAACTTGGATCATACCACACAGGGTGAGTGACCAGCCTGGTATGGCAGTAAAGAAGAAGGAATGAACTGTAGTGATGATAGGGAAATTCACAAATCAAATTATCCAATCCAGCATTCTCCTAGCGACTAGCAAAACTGCAAAAAACACCTTTGGTCAGATTGGTTGGTTTCAACCTAGACCACAAACGTCACCACCTGCTCTGTCAATTTCCTCCGTTAATATAACATGTACTGGTAATATATCACATACCATTCTTCCTCAGTTGCTACTGTGACTATCTAGCACCTAAAACTGAAATATCTGTAGCTTTTCTTGTCGTATTTTTACACACATACTGAAGTAACTATAACCACTTTCTGTCCCATGGCATTCTCAGCTACAAGTGAAAGGCATCTTCGCAAGTTTGCAATATGCTTGTGTGCAGGCCTTGTAAACCCTTTTATTCATTTACTTGAGTAGTAAAACAGATCTGTCTCAGTTTGTTTTCACTCCCTCACATAAAAATATATTGCTTAATTGATAAAACGAGTTGAATTTAACACACTACAAATTCACATATGTAGAAAAACATGTTTTTGAAGCTGTTGCCTCCATCCTCAGCTAGTTTTTGATGGAATAAACAATTCCAAAAGCATTTTAGTGAACTTTCAATGTGTTCAACTTGATTTATCAATTAATTCACCACTTTGCTATGTTAAATTTGATTGGTAATTTTGTTGACTTGTTTAAATTGATGTAATGAGTGTATACCTACACAAGTTGTAATATTTAGCATGCATGCATACACAGCTTTTCCATCTAGTATCTATTAACAGATGGTGCTTTTTAGTGAACACAAACTCTAACATTTGTAAGGTTACCATGATATTGTAAATGCAGCATTCTGTATTACATTTGTATGGTATCAAATGAATCAAAATTATTTCTTCAAATACATACCCTATACCTCATATTAACATTTTACAAGGATGGTTTGATAAGTAATTTGGTTTTATATTAAAAAAAAGCAAGTTCAATCTTGCAGCGTACCTTATTTTTTGACTACATTTGTGATTTCCAGGTGCACACTACTTTTTCAGGCATCCAAAATACTTGTTTACCTCCTCTGTGGCTCTAAATTTGTATCCAAGCAAAGTTTTCAGTTTCAAGAACAGATGGTTATCTAATGTAGTGAGAGGTGAATAGGGTAGATGCAGAAACATTTCAAATCATAATTTTACCTGAGTAATATGGGTAATGTATTTACCTTCACACATGTTTCATTGCAAAACTCATTTGTAGTATTCTACAGTATTGGTTTTTCCTCTTTTCAAGTAATCAGAACTTATATCAGATGGAATACGTCTATTCACATACCCATCAACATAAAATTTACGGGAGTGAAGGCATTTTTATGCTGTGGGCAGAATCAAAAGTGTTACAGATTTTCACCACAGACATGACACAGTATTAAATTCTATTATAGTATATTCTCACTTAAGATTACAGACTGAATGCTATACAGCACTATGATAGACCAGAGCTTATCTGTGTCTATCCTTCATCATGATCATGGTCTCCCTTCACTGGCTACAACAAAATGTATAGCACCACTAGTGAACTCTAGTAAATGGTATACAGTGCTATGATAGACCAGAGCTTATCTGTGTGTCTATCCTTCATCATGATCATGGTCCCTCTTCACTGGCTACAACAAAATGTATAGCACCACTAGTGAACTCTAGTAAATGGTATACAGTGCTATGATAGACCAGAACTTATCTGTGTGTCTATCCTTCATCATGATCATGGTCTCCCTTCACTGGGCTACAACAAAATGTATAGCACCACTAGTGAACTCTAGTAAATGGTATACAGTGCTATGATAGACCAGAACTTATCTGTGTCTATCCTTCATCATGATCATGGTCTCCCTTCACTGGCTACAACAAAATGTATAGCACCACTACTGAACTCTAGTAAATGGTATACAGTGCTATGATAGACCAGAGCTTATCTGTATGTCTATCCTTCATCATGATCATGGTCCCCCTTCACTGGGCTACAACAAAATGTATAGCACCACTAGTGACCTCTAGTAAATGGTATACAGTGCTATGATAGACCAGAGCTTATCTGTATGTCTATCCTTCATCATGATCATGGTCCCCCTTCACTGGGCTGCAACAAAATGTATAGCACCACTAGTAACCTCTAGTAAATGGTATACAGTGCTATGATAGATCAGAGCTTATCTGTGTGTCTATCCTTCATAATGATCATGGTCTCCCTTCACTGAGCTGCAACAAAATGTATAGCATCATTAGTGACCTCTAGTAAATGGTATACAGTGCTATGATAGATCAGAGCTTATCTGTGTGTCTATCCTTCATCATGATCATGGTCTCCCTTCACTGAGCTGCAACAAAATGTATAGCATCATTAGTGACCTCTAGTAAATGGTATACAGTGCTATGATAGATCAGAGCTTATCTGTGTGTCTATCCTTCATCATGATCATGGTCTCCCTTCACTGAGCTGCAACAAAATGTATAGCATCATTAGTGACCTCTAGTAAATGGTATACAGTGCTATGATAGATCAGAGCTTATCTGTGTGTCTATCCTTCATAATGATCATGGTCTCCCTTCACTGGCTACAACAAAATGTATAGCACCACTAGTGAACTCTAGTAAATGGTATACAGTGCTATGATAGACCAGAGCTTATCTGTGTGTCTATCCTTCATCATGATCATGGTCTCCCTTCACTGAGCTGCAACAAAATGTATAGCATCATTAGTGACCTCTAGTAAATGGTATACAGTGCTATGATAGATCAGAGCTTATCTGTGTGTCTATCCTTCATCATGATCATGGTCTCCCTTCACTGAGCTGCAACAAAATGTATAGCATCATTAGTGACCTCTAGTAAATGGTATACAGTGCTATGATAGACCAGAGCTTATCTGTGTCTATCCTTCATAATGATCATGGTCTCCCTTCACTGGCTACAACAAAATGTATAGCACCACTAGTGAACTCTAGTAAATGGTATACAGTGCTATGATAGACCAGAGCTTATCTGTGTGTCTATCCTTCATCATGATCATGGTCTCCCTTCACTGAGCTGCAACAAAATGTATAGCATCATTAGTGACCTCTAGTAAATGGTATACAGTGCTATGATAGACCAGAGCTTATCTGTATGTCTATCCTTCATCATGATCATGGTCTCCCTTCACTGAGCTGCAACAAAATGTATAGCACCACTAGTGACGTCTAGTAAATAGTATACAGTGCTATGATAGACCAGAGTTTATCTGTATGTCTATCCTTCATCATGATCATGGTCCGCCTTCACTGGGCTCCAACAAAATGTATAGCATCATTAGTAACCTCTAGTAAATGGTATACAGTGCTATGATAGACCAGAGCTTATCTGTATGTCTATCCTTCATCATGATCATGGTCCCCCTTCACTGAGCTGCAACAAAATGTACAGCACCACTAGTAACCTCTAGTAAATGGTATACAGTGCTATGATAGATCAGAGCTTATCTGTATGTCTATCCTTCATCATGATCATGGTCCCCCTTCACTGAGCTCCAACAAAATGTATAGCACTAGTAGTAACCTCTAGTAAATGGTATACAGTGCTGTGATAGACCAGAGCTTATCTGTATGTCTATCCTTCATCATGATCATGGTCCCCCTTCACTGGGCTGTAACAAAATGTATAGCACCACTAGTCACCTCTAGTAAATGGTATACAGTGCTGTGATAGACCAGAGCTTATCTGTATGTCTATCCTTCATCATGATCATGGTCCCCCTTCACTGAGCTCCAACAAAATGTATAGCACTAGTAGTAACCTCTAGTAAATGGTATACAGTGCTGTGATAGACCAGAGCTTATCTGTATGTCTATCCTTCATCATGATCATGGTCCACCTTCACTGGGCTGCAACAAAATGTATAGCACCAGTAGTAACCTCTAGTAAATGGTATACAGTGCTGTGATAGACCAGAGCTTATCTGTATGTCTATCCTTCATCATGATCATGGTCCCCCTTCACTGAGCTCCAACAAAATGTATAGCACCACTAATGACCTCTAGTAAATGGTATACAGTGCTATGATAGATCAGAGCTTATCTGTATGTCTATCCTTCATCATGATCATGGTCCCTCTTAATGGGCTGCAACAAAATGTATAGCATCATTAGTAACCTCGAGTAAATGATATACAGTGCTATGATAGACTAGAGCTTATCTGTATGTCTATTCTTCATCATGGTCCCTCTTCACTGGGTTACAACAAAATGTATAGCACCACTAGTGACCTCTAGTAAATGGTATACAGTGCTATGTAAGACCAGAGCTTATCTGTGTCTATCCTTCATCATGATCATGGTCCCCCTTCACTGGGCTGCAACAAAATGTATAGCATCACTAGTGACCTCTAGTAAATGGTATACAGTGCTATGATAGACTAGAGCTTAATTGTGTGTCTATCCATCATGATCATGGTCCCCCTTCATTGGTCTGTAACAAAATGTATAGTACCACTAGTGATCTCTAGTAAATGGTATACAGTGCTACGATAGACTAGAGCTTATCTGTGTCTATCCTTCATCATGATCATGGTCCCCCTTCACTGGGCTGCAACAAAATGTATAGCACCACTAGTAACCTCTAGTAAATGGTATACAGTGCTATGATAGACCAGAGCTTAATTGTGTGTCTATCCATCATGATCATGGTCCCCCTTCATTGGTCTGTAACAAAATGTATAGTACCACTAGTGATCTCTAGTAAATGGTATACAGTGCTATGATAGACTAGAGCTTATCTGTGTCTATCCTTCATCATGATCATGGTCTTCCTTCACTGGGCTGCAACAAAATGTATAGCATCACTAGTGACCTCTAGTAAATGGTATACAGTGCTATGATAGACTAGAGCTTGTGTGTCTATCCATCATGATCATGGTCCCCCTTCATTGGTCTGTAACAAAATGTATAGTACCACTAGTGATCTCTAGTAAATGGTATACGGTGCTATGATAGACTAGAGCTTATCTGTGTCTATCCTTCATCATGATCATGGTCCCCCTTCACTGGGCTGCAACAAAATGTATAGCACCACTAGTAACCTCTAGTAAATGGTATACAGTGCTATGATAGACTAGAGCTTAATTGTGTGTCTATCCATCATGATCATGGTCCCCCTTCATTGGTCTGTAACAAAATGTATAGTACCACTAGTGATCTCTAGTAAATGGTATACAGTGCTACGATAGACTAGAGCTTATCTGTGTCTATCCTTCATCATGATCATGGTCCCCCTTCACTGGGCTGCAACAAAATGTATAGCACCACTAGTGACCTCTAGTAAATGGTATACAGTGCTATGATAGACTAGAGCTTAATTGTGTGTCTATCCATCATGATCATGGTCCCCCTTCACTGGGCTGCAACAAAATGTATAGCATCACTAGTGACCTCTAGTAAATGGTATACAGTGCTATGATAGACTAGAGCTTAATTGTGTGTCTATCCATCATGATCATGGTCCCCCTTCACTGGGCTGCAACAAAATGTATAGCATCACTAGTAACCTCTAGTAAATGGTGTACAGTGCTATGATAGACCAGAGCTTATCTGTATATCTATCCTTCATCATGATCATGGTCCCTCTTCACTGGGCTGTAACATAATGTATAGCACCACTAGTGACCTCTAGTAAATGGTATACACTGCTATGATAGACTAGAGCTTATCTGTGTCTATCCTTCATTATGATCTGGTCCCCCTTCACTGGGCTGCAACAAAATGTATAGCACCACTGGTGACCTCTAGTAAATGGTATACACTGCTATGATAGACTAGAGCTTATCTGTGTGTCTATCCTTCATCATGATCATGGTCTCCCTGCACTGGGCTGCAACAAAATGTATAGCACCACTAGTGACCTCTAGTAAATGGTATACAGTGCTATGCTAGACCAGAGCTTATCTGTGTGTCTATCCTTCAGCATGATCATGGTCCCCCTTCACTGGGCTGTAACAAAATGTATAGCACCACTGGTGACCTCTAGTAAATGGTATACAGTGTTATGATAGACCAGAGCTTATCTGTGTGTCTATCCTTCAGCATGATCATGGTTCCTCTTCACTGGGCTGTAACAAAATGTATAGCACCACTAGTGACCTCTAGTAAATGGTATACAGTGCTGTGATAGACCAGAGCTTATCTGTGTGTCTATCCTTCAGCATGATCATGGTCCCCCTTCACTGGGCTGCAACAAAATGTATAGCATCACTAGTGACCTCTAGTAAATGGTATACAGTGCTATGCTAGACCAGAGCTTATCTGTGTGTCTATCCTTCAGCATGATCATGGTCCCCCTGCACTGGGCTGTAACAAAATGTATAGCACCACTAGTGACCTCTAGTAAATGGTATACAGTGCTGTGATAGACCAGAGCTTATCTGTATGTCTATCCTTCAGCATGATCATGGTCCCCCTTCACTGGGCTGCAACAAAATGCATAATGTGCCCTACTAATGATCTCTAGTAACCAGGGCGCAAACATTCAGTAATGGACAGTGTGAATTATAAAGTCTACCCCTTCACGTAAATTGTTTATGTTATCCATATTCTATGGCTGCAGGACATAAGCTTCCCAATTTTTATGACAGTATTTTGTTTATAGTTGATGTTATGAAGCATAAAATATGAACTAGAAATGTGAGTATAGTCTAAGAAGTGGTATTCTTTGCTTTAATACATGTTTACTCTGGTACCAGGAATAATTCCAGAAGCTGTACTACCAGGTCTGCAAGGATTCTTATAAAACATAATTTGCATTTATTGCACTGAACATTTTGTGCATATTAAATTTCTTGTCATTGCAAAATTATTATACTTTGCTGAATGAGGGAAAGTTTTATGGGTTTCAGGAAGTTGGTCAGTATGCATTTGTCATTTGTGCTCTCTGCTGTTTCATTTTGTAGTACATGCACTAGTACAGAAGATATATTAGCGTCACTTCATGCATCTGACCTTCTGTAGGCATGACAATTTATTATATAGGTTGAAAGTGCAAATTAAGGTTAACCAAAATAAAGATCCTCTAAACTGAGGCTAAAAGCTTATTAAATTGCTAGCTAGAAGAAATACTGCAATGAAATACATATGTAATTGACTGTAAATTGGTAATTAGGATTGGAATACAGGGCAGTTAATATAGCAGTAGTAGTAGTATATAACAGACTCCTATTCGAAATAGTTGCTGTGTGGTGTAATGGTTTCAGCTTGCATTTGCATACAAGTTGTTGGTTTCAATTCTCCACCACATATTAATATTTAAATTTATCTTATAAGCTAAAATGGCTTAAATATATTTTTAATTAGGTATTTGTAACTCGACTGACGGAGATAACTATGGAAAATTATTGTCATGAATTGATACTTCTTAAAATGTCTCAAGCCAATCTTGTAAATGGAAATGCCGGATTTTCATGGGCAACTCTTAAAATAAATTTACAAATTAAAACAACATAAAAGCTACCATTAAAAGTGAAAAGAATTGGGGAATTTCATAGACTTAAAAAATTCTATCACACAGCGTAACAGTAAAACCATGCTCAAGGTAGACTTGCTGTATGTAATGAAACGTCATATCAGTTATGATGGTATTATTTAAATGACGAGAACAAGTGAAGGTGCTAAATATACAATGTTTACAAATTCTAATTGAACATTCATGCATGTATTTGTTTGAAATTGATACAAATGTTGTTTATAATAATGCTCATCTGTCAGCGGAGGCAAACACTTGCGTCATCCACTGTGGACAAAATTGTCTTGTTGCTTTTCCTTCCAGAAAAAGGAATGGAATCACACCACATTATCACAAGAACTGAGTGTTGATACATACAAACAAAGCTACTTATCAAACCATCCTCGTACTTACTCCCAGGTGTGTGTATAAATCCTTCCTTAACCTTTGCATCCACTGAGTAATCTCTTTCTCCAACTCTGACCTCAAGGAGGTATTCTATTCCACCCAAAAATTAGAAATATTGGGATTTCATCAGAAATTCATATTTTGAGGTTCCCTGAATAAATAAATAAAGTAAAAAAAAATAAAAGCATTTTTAGAAATAGGTCTGTGGTTGTAGGTGGATGTATGTAAAACAGCATAAATAAAAAAATCTGATGTGTTACATTCACATGATTTCTCTACCCTCTATTGTTTATTAGTGAGTATACAAATTATTCTTACAAAAGTTTATTTTCCTATCCACTTCTTTTAACTGAGATACACCTTTCTGGAAATAACTGCATTACACATTTTGTTAGAATACAAAGGGAATAGTGATAATCAAATGTTTTAGACCTGGACGCTATATGTTGGCCTTAAAATTCCTTACTCTTTCTATGCAATCGTGACAAACAACTGTAAATGGGCAGTCTTGAAAAGAATGACTAAGTATTGAACAGTTTGAATCATTAATAACGAATATCTCAGAAATGGCTGATGTCACAAAAAACTTATTTGAAATAAATTGTGTTTTAAAGAGATCTACATTTTTTGTATAGTGGTTTTGATCTGTTGCTTAACATTTACCAGTTTTACACGATCATACAAACTTTGTTACAAAAGAAGAGGACTTCACAGGCTATTCCCAGAAAATTGAAAATATACATTTTATCTGTCCTGTAAATATCTTTAATATATGGCAATTTAATCAAAATTGTTAGTCAGTTTTAGAAAATAAAAAATGTTGACCAATGCTCCATGTAAAGGGTAGCTTGGGGATTTTCTTGTAAGTCTTCATGTCACATCTTTGGAAGTACTGAATTTAAATACCAAGGTTGCTGTTCACAGTCACACACATAAATATTCTTATTTTTCTAAATATGCTTTTTTTTGGATTTGGGGGCCTCAAAACATGCATTTACAGTGAAATCTCAATATAGATTTTTTGAGTAGAATGCAATACCTTCTCTACCTATATGAATGTGATGGAGTTAGTAAAAGTATATTAAATACCAAACTTTGTTTTGAAAAATAAAAATGTCTGGGTCTGAATGAGTTGATTCAGAGCTGACTGTGGGGGTAACAGCTCTAGTAAATAGTTTTTGAAAATTATACAGCTGAGTAATGTAGTTTAAAATAGAGAGTTGAGGGTTGTTACACTACATCACTATAATAATCTTACTTGAACGCGTTTCGGGAGACGGCTTGTAAGATTATTATAGTGATGTAGTGTAACAACCCTCAACTCTCTATTTTAAATTATGACACATCACTGTTACAAGCTTCTAAATCTTCAAAAATTGAGTAATGTAGTGTTCCCAAAAATTGAGTAATATATATATTTTTTAAAATTATTATTTGACATCACTGTCACCACACTAATACAACCAAGCTTGCTATAGAAGTTCAGTGATGCAGCTCACAATGTTCAAGAAAACCCAAACTATGTTTTACATGAAAAAGGTCCAATTGTTGTTTTCTCAAAAATTACTCTAACAATTTTCATTAAAATGCCATATGTTTAAGGTATTCTTGTGAATAATAAAATATATAATTTGAATTTTGTGTGAACAGCCCGTGAAGTCCTCTTCATTCTGAATGAATGCTGTATAACTTGTAACTTAGTTCAGAAAAAATGTACATCTCATTAAAAGGTAGAATTTGTGTCAAATAATTTTGTTTTTATAACGTTAGCTTTTTTAAAATATCCTGTGCTCTATGTTTCATGTGTCATCTGACTGAATATGCTAGAAAGCTTCTGATTCTTGTTGTTGCAAAAGCTCATTAGTCTGATGTTTGAATTTAATTCTCCTTGCTTTTGATAAACAGTTTCCCTAAGTTGGATGTTTGAATCAAACACTATTGTACATAGCATGGATACAAGAATCACTTTTTATATGATATACCCAGGTGGTTATAATTAATGTGGACTGTAATGATTGTAGGAATCTGAAACCTAAATCAGTTCCAAGTCTTGCCACCAGGTGAAAATATGGCATTATAACCAGTCACAACATAGAATGGGTGCAGGAGAGATCAAACATGTGATAATGGTGGTTCTGACATGCTTATAAGGAACTATGGTTATAAACTAGGGATGGGCAGAAAATAATGTAATGGTTACTAAAGTAACGAGATGGTTACCAAGCCTGGCTGACATCATTCACTGCAAGTGCACAGTAATGTTGTCACTTATCAGGAACTAGTCACGTCACCTAGTGTTCTTCGCATGGAGTTGCAAGTACATATTTGCTTATCACTTTGAATGTAGGTCACAGGTCAGTCAGCACTGCATTGCATTAAGATGAATATTTACATATGATTACAGAAGTTTTTATACATTGCACGTAGATGGGTATGAATAAACAATTAATGCTGTTTAGTAGCAAAGTATGCTCGGGCCGTTAATCTCAAACAAGGGTACATACATTTTTAAAAGTGGTGAATCATGATTCAGAGTTGCATAATTTCAGGAAATCTTCTCTTCTAG
This sequence comes from Deroplatys truncata, assembly GCA_030765065.1. NCBI lineage: Eukaryota > Metazoa > Arthropoda > Insecta > Mantodea > Mantidae > Deroplatys > Deroplatys truncata. The sequence goes on along the minus strand of CM060985.1, from coordinate 8,326,597 downwards.
ATTGCTTAAAGTAATATGAAATTTGTGAAACTTCCAAATTCAAAAAGTACATGTGAAGGTTTGTGTTTCTGCTCTTTTAGATTTGTTATCATGTATATTCAGCATGGCAAAGAACAATGAAAGACTGACAGACAATATTTCCCAATACTTCATTACCAAAGACACCACAATTGTAAGTTGAATATTACTGATTAATATTGTATTACTGCTTGCTCTTATCTGCATGAATGTAGTGATTTTTCAATTACTTGTGGCTGTTTCCATCTCACATGCTAAGAGGCAGTTTTATGGTGTAAATAAGGAGAAGACAACATGGATAAATACATCTTGGTGTGTGTGTGCAGGAATGTAGAAGTAGGTGAGATTTAATCAAAAGTGTTGACACAGGTAGGGAAACTTCTTTTTAGATTGCATACAATAACAAAGTAAGTCTGTACTGACATCGTTCATATCGAAACATAGTTACAGCTAATGGTTACAGGTAACCATTAATGTAATGTAATTGCGAGAGTTATAACCATCACCTGAGAATTAACTGTTTGTCAGACCCCTATTACAAGGTCTTCAACTCCCAACTGAGTACATGGTGGCATGGTCGACAGTAGCTTGCATCCTATCTGGTGAAATCAAGAGTGATTGGTAGGTTTGATATGTCCCTATTAGACCCGATCTTTCAAATATTCCAGAAGTAACATGATAGGTCGAGGGATCTTGAAGGCAGGTAAGCAGCATATGGTGGTGTGGTCGCAGTTTTGTTTTTGACTTGTTGCACAAGGGGGTCCATATACTTGCGAATGTCACTGTATGCCCAACACACCTGCAAAGTGTCATCTCTCAAAGATAGAACGGACCAAGAACAACACCAAACAGTAGTGTCATCTCTAATGCTCCCCATATATGACCTTCAGGGGTTACCTCATTCCACCACGTGATGACTGGACTCACTTCTGAGGTGGAGGCACGGACCCCATTGTTTCTGGTGGTAGGGCAAAATTGAGAAGACCTAAAGCTTTTACGTGGACTGTGAACTATGTTGCAAGTCTTAGGTGAAGGCGTGGATACAGCTGACTGAAAATTGCCACCTCAGAACGAGAGCCGGAAAGGAAACCACTGTGGTACCATAGCGCTCTGCAAACAGCAATGTAAGCTGAGTACGTGGGCAGATTGACTTTGACAACAGATAGCATTCTAATCACAGGTTTCTTGTTTGCACCCAAGTCTTATATCTATTCTGGGTATAATTGCAGAAATTCATTGTCATTTGTTTCTTAGAACATTGTTGAGAGCATCTAGAATAAGCAGATGTGTGTTGCTTCGTAGAAAATGGTTGTTGTTGTTCACCAATGGCACTGGGAGTGCATCATTTTCCCTCTGGCTTCTTCCATATATAAAGTCTGTAAGCTATCACTTTTAAGGCCTTTGCATTTGTTTGTTCAGGATGACATCACCTTCACAGAGATTCGTAGAAAATGGAGAAAAGTGAATTTCGTGTTCTGATAAAGCACTACTTTTTTGCGTGGTAAGATGGTGAAGGAAACGAAAGAAAAGCTGAACAAGTATTATGGGGACTCTACTCCATCAAATGGCATGGTTCACAAAATTTTAATGTGGCCATTCGAGCACAAGAGATGCTGTGCGCACAGGACAGCTGGTTGAGGCCACAACAGAAGAAATGGTGAACAAAGTTCACAATATTGTGTTGGAAGACCGTTGAGTGAAAATCCGTGAGATAGCTAAGACCATAAACATCTCAAGTGAATGGATGTATCACATTCTGCACGAATTTTTGAGTATAGGAAGCTGTCAGCAAGATGGATGCCGTGATTGCTCACAGTTGAGAACAACTGGTATTGTGTGACAATTTCACAGGGATGTTTGAACATGTTCCAGTGCAACCCAAATGAGTTTTTGCAGCGTTATATCATGGTTGATGAAACTTGGATGAATTACTATCAACCTGAAACCAAACTACAATCAAAGCAGTGGATTTCCTTCAGCGAACATGCTCCAAAGAAAGTGAAAACCATTCCATCAGCAGGAAAAATCATGGCAGCTGTCTTTTGGGATTCACAAGGGATAATAGACATCCACTACCTGGAAAAAAGTAAAACGATCACAGATTCATATTATGCCGCAATGCTGGATCAGTTTCACAAGGAATTGTTATAGAAAGTACCCCATTTGTTGAAGAAAAAGGTTCTCTTTCACGAGGATAATGCACCTGCACACAAGTCAGCCATTGCCATCGCAAAATTTGTAGAATTGGATTTACAAACTGCTACCTCACCCACCATATCCTCCAGATTTGGCTCCAAGTGGCTTCTTCCTCTTCACAAACCTGAAAAATTGGCTCCGCCTAGAAGAAATTCACATTCAGTGAACACATCATGGCAGAAACAACTTCATATTTTGCAGACTTCAAAAAATCATATTGTTTGGAAGAGTTAATAAAACTGGAGAAACCTTGGACAACGTGCATTGAATTGAAAGGAGACTGTGTTGGGAAATAAAATTGTTATTTTCTTTTAAAAAGTCACTGACTACATGTATGTGTGCTGAAGATGGAAGGACAGTGATGGCACCATGGAATATCTTGGGGTAGGGATACCAATGTTACAGCATCTAATTCACCAGTTTTCCCAAACTTATTTTTGTCCTTAAGCCCATCAGTTGACATTGAGCCTCTAATGGCGATGCTACTGCTGTCTTTCTGGTAAAATAACTTCAGTAGCATTTCACTTGGAGAAGTTCAACCCTCTTCATTTTGAACGAACATTCACTTAACAAAAGGAATCATCAACAAGCAACCAGGGAACTGCCACTGAACACCAGAGTTACAGAAAACTGCATGATTTAACTGCTTACAGTGCCATATTTTCACCTGGTGGTAAGACTTGCCTAAGATCATTAAAGTCTATGTTCTGACATGCTGATAGTTATAACCTTTTACTGGCGTTTTCAGTTTTATTACTGCTTTTAAAACGTTTATGTTATTCAGAGAGACAGTGAGAATGAGAAACACAGAAGAATCTGCATTTAATGAGCTGTGAATTCCTCTAAAATGTATACCTTGTCTTCTGTAAAGTTTTCTCCAATCTCGCAGGAAAATTTAAGAGAAAGAGGCAAAACTTTGTTCAGGTAAAATGGAGACAATTTATATAAAAATACCTTGTGATATCCTTCATTTCCAAAATATTCACTGCTATTTTTATACATTTTTATGTGATTTAAGCCATATGTTAGGAGCAGTGAATTTGTTTCTCATGAACTCATACAAAAAGTATGCAACATAATTATCAACCTTTGTCTCAGCCTACAAAATATAAATAGCCATAGTAGGTGAAACCATTTCTGGTAAATATCGTGATTAACAGTATATATGTATATATAGGTAGATACAAAAAAGAAATCTGATGTGTTATTCATATGACTTTCTCTACTTACTCTTCTACTTTTCATACAAAATCTCCTCTTGAATTAGGAATAAGTCACACTGCTTTTACACAAAATCTTCACTTACTAAGTTAATAAAAATGAACACGTTCCAGTTTTATTAACTTAATAAGTGAAGGTTTTGTATAAAAACAGTGTGACTTATTCCTAATTCAACATGAAGAAAACTTCACTGTTTGTATGCTTCTGTTTTTAATAGATAAAATCTCCTCTTGTTAATTCAGATAAAGTTTTATTACACACTTTGTTGTACATGAACCCCGATTTTCCTCAATCAGCAGATTATGTGACTCTTAATTCTCGCTCTTTTTAATGAAGAAGTAAGGCACAAAGATTATGTACTTCAGTGCTGTACTGCATGTACTGTTGTTCGGTGGAACAGGGTTTTTTCAAGACAGTGTTTGAGGGCCATCTCTACCTTCTTTCTAAGAAATTCACACTTCCATACAATTGCAAGGTCAGTTCCAGTTTTATTGTGCACCTTCTGTAGAAAATGTGTTCCACAGTGTGTGAAAAGAAAACTTATTGTGCTGAATATACAGGGTCAGCCAAAAGACTACGAACCGGCTGCGCAACGTTTTTCCTGTCTGCATCCTCGGCACTCGTTGCCGTCTGCCGTTATCATAGAAAGGCGCGGATGAAACTATACAACATTTTTAAAACTACTTTTAAAGGCTTTACTTAACAACTTTATGAAAGTGTGTTTGAGAACGGAATTATTAGTACAGATGTGTGGCCCCCTCGGTCCCCCGACCTAACCCCTGCGATTTCTATCTCTGGGATAACTTAAAACAAAGTGTACAACACAAACCCACACACCCTGGAAGAATTAAAACAAAATATCCACCAGGAAATTGCCAGCATTTCTCAATGTGAACTACGACGAGTGTTAGATAGTTTCCTAAAGAGGTGCCAAAAATGTATGGAAATGACGTTGGCCAGTTTCAGCATCACCTTTCATAAAGTTGGCAAGTAAAGCCTTTAAAAGTAGTTTTAAAAATGTTGTATGGTTTCATCTGTGCCTTTCTATGATAGCAGCAAACGGCAACGAGTGCCGAGGATGCAGACAGGAAAAACACTGTGCAGGCGGTTTGTAGTTTTGTGGCTCTCTCTGTAGAAATGTAAGTACAGATAATTGAGCAGTTTAAGAAGGGAGAAACTACATGTAATCTTGCATCTAAATACAACATTGGTATAATAACTGTGTGCAATTTAATAAAGAACAAAGATAAAGCGCTACAATTTGCATGTTCGTCAGACAGTGGGGGTTAAAGAATTGTCAAACTATGAAAGAATCCATGTCCAAAACCTTAGGTAAAAGTTTTGTTGTGTACATAGTTGCATGTTTTTTGTGTTTGTAACCAATATAATACTGTGCACACAACATTCATAGCAGCACAACAGGAGCTTCAAATTATAAAATTTTTATGGTATGAGTTAACCAATTTTGTTGGTTATCCAATCAACCTATCCCCATCATTGTGATGGATAATAGAGGTTCCACTGTACAGTAGACTAAAGTGGTAGTCAGATTTTTATAAAGTGATTTGGTATGTGATGGCTTTGAAATTCCATACTCTTTAAAGAACTATGAAAAAAAAAAAAACAGTTGAAAAAAGTGTAATTATATCAGTATTGAAAGCAATAACAAATAATATCTCGAAAATGGTTAATGCTACAAAAAAAAAGCAGATTTATTTGATATTGAGTTTTAACAACATCTACAATTTTGATGTAGTAAGGTTTTGTCTTTACCAGCAATACAAAAGTCATTCAGAGGACTATTCCCAGAAAATTAATGATATATGTTTTGTCATGAAGTGTTTTAATCAAAATCACTAGAGTTAGTTTAGAGAAAATAAAATATACTGAATTTCCATGTAAAGGGTAGTTTGGTGTGGGGGATTTTATCAAAAATCTTTGTATTACATCTTTGCAAGACACTGAACGTAAATAGTATATTTGTGACTTTTTGTTTTTGAGTAATGCTGTTCACAGACATGTATAGACAGACAGACATTTTTCTAAAAGTGCGTAGTTTTTTTTTTTTTTTTTTTTTCAGGAGAGCTCAAAACGTGTATTTGCAGTGAAATCTTGGTATTAAATGTTTCGATGGACTAGAATATTTCCTATAGGTATATAGGAATTTGAAAAAATAACAATTGTATGAATAATTTTTAGAATAGGCATGAGAATAAATATCAATGGGTTGAGAAAGCCATGTGAATGTTACACATTAAACATATTTATGTGTAATTGCTCAAGTTAGTTACCTGATAGTGTCACTTCCTTTATGAAGAAACCATAAAATGATTATACTATTCTTTCTTTGGTGGAGTTGTCGTTTGATAATTTACTTAAAGTGACCTGCTGCTTCTTGTGTTGTTGGAAACTCTGTCTGGGAGTCAGTTTTATTTTCAGTCCATTCTTTGGTCTCAGAATAAGCTCAAACATGTGTGAAATGTCTTCTTTCCTCTCCAAAGCTTCAAGTTTGAATTTCCTAATCACAGATGATACCACAACCTTCTCCTCAAGTAATGCGTAGCGTTGACCTGCAAACACATGCATATATCTAATTATGTACACTACTTCAGCAAAAAGATGTCAGATGTGTTATGTTCTCTATCCACTATCATTAATTATTACACCCAAAACCTTTGATGTCAACATTTCACCAGAAATATATGCTTTCAGACCCCCTGAATGAAGAAAGAAAGAAAAAAAAAAGCATTTTTAGAAAAAGGTCCGTGTGTGCGCGCGTGTGTGTGCGCGCAGCATAACTCAAAAATGAAAAGTCAGATAAATACCAAACTTGGTATTTAAGTTCATACTTTCAAAAGATGCGACATGAAGATTTTTCAAGAACATTCCCCCACCCCAAACTATCCTTCTATGACTAGTAAACGTTAACCATTAGACAAAAATCTGATGTGTTACACTCACATGACTTTCTCTACTCTTGTATAAACTATTTTTATAAACGCTTATTCTCCGTCTACTTCATGTTAATCTTATTGCTAATGTTCTTGTAGGTGCAAGGGGAATATGGTAGGCTTTAAGCGATAGTCAAATGTTTTAAGAGCTGGTTGCTATGTGGAGCATTCTATTCTCTTTGTATGTCCAGGACATAAAAAAACGAATAATGAATTCCCATTTCAGAAAAAGTATAAGTATTGGAAAATTCAAACAAATAACAAGGAATATCTCGGAAATAGTTCACTGGACAAAAAAAATGTATACGACATAAATTGTGTGTTTTAACGAGATCTACATTTTTTGTGTAGTAAAATTTTGTCTATCTCTTACGGTTTACCAGTTATGCAAAATTCATTCAGAATGAAGAGGACTTTTGGGGACATTCCCAGAAAATTCAAGATATACATTTCATTTGCCATGAAAGTATCTTAAACATATGATACTTTAATTAAAATTGCTAGTCATTTTTGAGAAAATCAAAATTTTCAAAAAATGACCCATGTAAAGGGTAATTTGGGTGAAGGGATTTTCTTGAAAATCTTGTGTCACATCTTTGAAAGATACTGAATTTAAATACAAAGTTTGGTATTTATCTGACTCTTTGTTTCTGAGTTATGCTGTTCACAGACACACACACAGAGAGCTTTTTGTAAAAATGCTTTTTTTTGGATTCATGGCACCTAAAAACATGCATTCCCAGTGAAATCTTGATATCAAATTTTTGGGTGAAATGCAATATTTCCCCTACTTACTATATACAGAAGAGAAAGTAAAAATATACTACACAAAAAATTTAGACCTCTTTAAAACACACAATTTATTTCCATTAACTTTTTCTTTGGCACCAGCCATTTCCAAGATATCCAATATTAATGGTTTGAATTGTTCAATATTTAGCCACTCTTTTACTGCTGTTGATTTTCAATTATGTCGTCATGGAAAGAGTATGGAATTTTAAGGCCAGCATATAGCGTCCAGTTGTTAAACATTTGACTATCGCTGTTCTCTATAACGAAATGGGTAATGTAGCTATTTCTGTAAAGATTTATCTCAGTTAAAATGAAGTAGATACAAAAACAAACTTTCATAAGAATAATTTCTTTACCCCCTAATAAGCAATAGAAGGTGGAGAAAGTCATGTGAATGCAGCAGATCAGACCTTTATTGTATCTGCTTCATGTTAATTGAGATAAACTTTCATTACGCATTTCATTATAGATACATGAACTGAAGTGAGAGTCAAATGTTTCAAATGCTGGCTTTGAAATTCCACTCTCTTTCCATAACATCAAGAGAAACAAGTGACAGCAGTTTATAAAAATGGCTGATGTCACAAAAAAAGTTTATTTAAAATAAATTGTGTGTTTAAAGAGATTTACATTTTTTTGTATAGTACATTTTTATTTATCTCTTAATTTAAAATAAAGACAGTTCAGGGTTGTTACACTACATCACTAAAATATATTCAAGTAAGAATGTTATAGTGATGTAGTGTAACAACCCTCAACTCTCTATTTTAAATTATGACACATCACTGTTACTAGCTTCTAAATCTTCATAATTAGTCAATTATCTCTTAATCTTTATCATTTACACAAAATTTCTTCAAATGAAAGGGAATTAACAGCTTATTGCTAGAAATTCAAGATATACTTCTATTTGTCTTACAAATATCTTAAATATATGATATTTTAATCAAAATTGTTAGAGCTGTTTTAGAGAAAATACAAATTTCAAACAATTTCCCATGTAAAGGGTTGTTTGAGGTTCTTATGTTATCTATGAAGGGTACTGAACTTAAATATTACACACACACATGCAGACACTTTTCTAACAATGCTTTTTTTGGAGGGGACCTCAAACAGTTATTAACGGTAAACTCCTGACATTACATTTTTTAGTACAATGCAATACTTCCTCTGTTTACTAAGTACATAGTAGAGAAAGTAAAAATATATACATTAACTACAGAAATTAATTGTCTGACTTAACAAATTAATATAGAGAGCATTAATACACAAAAAGCTGGGAACATTCCAGTTTGCTGTTCTGGTGACATTTGTATAATGCTAACAAAGTCATTTAATAAGGCAATTATTTGTTGAGCTATAAACACAGAGGAGGACTTTGACTTTTCTTTTTCCTGCACCCACACAATTGCAGGTATTATATAAAAATATTTGCTGTACTGAACTGGCACAAATAATGAGCAGCTACCTTACCAATGCAGTTTCTTGGGCCTGCACTAAAAGGTATGTATGAGAAAGGATGTCGTTTGAGAGATTCTTGTGCAGTGAAATTCTCTGGGTTGAAGTCATGTGGATTTCTGAACACGTCTGCATTACGATGCACAAAGTATGGCATTATGGTGACTTCTGTGCCAGCAGGAACTGTGAAATTTCCTAAAACAAAAAAAAATGTCAGCAAAGAACAAAATTATATATAAATATTAAATAAGTATTAAATTGCATGTAATAGTAGCCATTTCCCGCTGGTAGCGAAGATTCAAAGACGATCGGAGGAAGTAAGGGAAGGAGATGGAAATGGGAGAACACTAAGCCGTATGGTGAGTGACTTCAAATGAGAAACTGTTAGTGATATGAAGCTAACTCAACACACATGTTTTGTAAATGTGGAAGCTTGGGTATGATTGGCAATAGGAGCCAGGGCTCGACACTGATCATGCCCAAATGTATTGTATTAGCTCAACACTCAATAAAGATATCATATCATATATAAATACTATACCTTAAAAATCTAATATGTTAAATTCACATTGCTTTCTTTAACCACTATTGTTTATTTATATCTCTTCTAAGTACCTCATGTTAATCAAGTTAAACCTTTGCAGAAATAGTTTTGCATTGCACATTTTACTATAGATACAAGAAACTGAAGAGATACTCAAGTCACTATGAGATTTCATACTCTTTGTATGACTTGTAAGAAACAAATGAATAGTGACATAGCACTTCAAAATTGAAACCAGAGCAATAAATATCTTAAAAATGGTTAAGGCCACAAAAAATTAATTTTACATAAGTTTTAAGAGAGAATGTAGGTTGAATATGACCAAATTTCAGAGTTTTCAAAAAAGAGTGCAAAGTGAAGTATACAGTCTTGGGAATATTTCCACAAAATTTTATGGTCATATTGTTACTCTAAATGAGTTATAAAGAGCTGGAGGCTGCACACTACTATGTCTGCTTTTGACGCAGTGTTTTCCAAATTTGTGCGTCCAAACTGTAGGAATGGTTTCTCTTTGTATTAGAACGCTGTGAGTAGACACACCAACATTGTTTCATGTACAAGCATGGCATGGAATTAGATACCTGAAATAAGTTTTAACTTGTGGGCATGTGTTTGTAAACTTTGGGACTCATTTTTCTACCTTTAGGAAACATTTTTCTCAAAAACCTGTTAGAGTGAAAATAATGAAATTTCTCATACTTCTTTATCATTTAGTAATGAAAGATTCCCTGTAGACATTTTGCTTCTATATTTAAATGTATAGTATTTTTACTGGAGACAAGAGTAATAACTTGAGCTCTGCATTCACCTATTTTGTTCCTTTGTTTAGAATTGTAGGCTTTGTATAAATATACAAACACATTTCATGCTTACTGGAGTAAAATATACTAATTTTATAGTGCCTATAATTGCCTATTTTCATAGTGTGTACCTTTTCAAGATTAAGATCTATTACAGCTTTTTTTTTGGGGGGGGGGTAAAGAAACTTTATCAAGATTTTTGCCCATTATAATTTCATTATTTTTATTATTTATTAATGTGATCTTAACCTTAATATTGCAGTAAATATTTCACACTCTGAACCATTGTTGACTACGTGCCTGAGGAACTTTGCTAACGTCAGCAATTGCATTGTTTCATGTTAATAATAGAATAGTAGCTACTTGCTACAATAAAGTATGTGGTCAGCTACAAAAAACTATTGGTTTACAAGTGGGAAATCGATCATTTTATTAATATGATGTTATTATTGTTCCCACATGGTCAAAAACACAGTACTTACATTATTTCATTGTACGAGAGTCGTCCAATAAGTAAGATTCCCTACTTTATAAAAAACACTACGCACAGTTGATCATATTGAATTAATTTTATTTATATTGTACAATCCTTCTGTTACTTTCTATATAGTAAACATGTTTTTCCAAGCATTTTTGGGGACGTGACACACGTTTATCCAAGCCAGTGTTGTACCAGGTCGGGTCCTGTGCTCGCAACCAGCTGTTCACTGATTTGACTTCGTCATGGTGTTAAAGTGGTTACTTCCATGATGACCTTTGAGTCAGGGGAACATGTAAAAATCACTTGGGGCAAGCTCCGGTGAATATGGAGGATGCGAGAAAACTTCCCAGTTGAATCTTCTGAGCTCCGCCTGGGTCAAGATTCAACTTGGAAGTTTTCTCGTATCCTCCATATTCACCGGAGCTTGCCCCAAGTGATTTTCACATGTTCCTCCTACTGAAAGGTAAGCACCTTTAACACCTCTAAGCACTTTTAGTGATGTAGTGTAACAACCTTCAACTCTCTCTATTTTAAATTATGACGTATCACTGTTACTAGCTTCTCAATCTTCAAAATTAATTATTAATTCAACATGATCAATTGTGTGTAATGTTTTTTTATAAAATAGGGAAACTTAAGCACAATGATATTTAACAATAATACATAAGCGACTCGACATTAATTACAAACCAGCCTGGGAGTGTAAAACGCATTCAAGAGAGAAATTACTTGAAACTAATAATAGAGCTACCATAAAAATACATAGTAACTGAAGAATGGTAAATTAAAGAAATATCATTTACACTTCATTAAGAAAATGTGGAATTTAGTATTACATTTAATAAACAACTAACTATATTATTGTGTCATGTTAAAATGTGGTAAATGCTTGTGTCTACTTCAATGCTTATTACTGTGTGCCATTTTCTCCCCTTCCACAAGTTTGAAGTACATCCATAGTATCAGAATGGCATATTCAAGACGGCACGGGTTGGGCATCGAAGTATGCCATTGGCAAATAAAGCCGCCAATAGTTAGATGGCAGCAGCACTACAATGGAGGAAATGAGAACTATTCACCTTCTCCTAGCTTGGGTGACTTGGCATGAGGTAGAAGACGAGGAGACTCTGACAGGCACGCCTACCAGTAGTACACAAATATGAAATGAGAGTCAAGGTGCACTATTTTTTCAGACTATTCAAAATTTCTAATCAACAGCTTTGGTGAGTAACCTTCCAAAATTAATGAACTTGAAGTGCCAAGTAGACAGGGGGAAGCAGACAAGGAGAGATGGCTGTAACGTTCTCTTATCCGAAATAAATAAATTTTGTTACATTGGGGGGAAAGCAAGATTTAAATGCTGTTTCTATAATGTTAAAATACTTTAAAAATTGTAACAGTGTCGATATATATTGTATTTTGCTAATGTAATAATTACGGAAAGGTAGAATGTTTCTTTGGCTTATTGAATATCCACCATTTGTTGAATGAATAGATAAAGCCGTATTAATAATATGCCAAGTACTGTGTTATGTGAGAAGCTAGTCAGAATTATTATATGATAGAAAGATTTATATTATTGGAAAACAGTTATAATGGGAGAAATAAAATAGGAAAAGAGGTATTCTTGTTTTTTTGTTGCAACCTATACGAAGTAAGGGAATTCCTTATACTGAGCATCCTTCACATTTTTTACATAGATGTATATAACTGGGTTACGGGTTAGGTAGTAATAAATGAAAGTAACAAGCCTATTACACTGAACTGTAGTGACAACTTTTAAAAATTAATACTACTAATTTTTATTCTTCTCTTAAAGAATAAATAACCAATATTTAAAATATTTCTGTAGGAATTTGTTACATATAATGTGTTGAAAACATCACTTCCATATATATAATAGTTTTTATGTATGGAATTTTAAAGCCAGTACGTTTTGAGCATCGTACCTACATGAAATGTGTAATGAAACTGTTTCTGTAAATTTTATCTTGATTAACGTGAAATTGATAGAAAAATGAATTTTGTAACAACAGTTTGTACAAGATACAAATAAATGACATTGGATAGAGAAAATCATATTAGTTTTTCAATTGTGACTCCTAGGCCCCATTCACAATGAAAATTAAATGTAAGCATAAAAGCATAATGTAAATTTAAAATCTAGAGTTAAACCTCAATTATACATTATTCACTTCTATGTTGTTTTGTTTTGTTTTTTTTGCAGATAAACATTAAATTTTTAGGCACTGAACTTTGTCCATTAATATTTAGCTAAATTATACATTTTCTCATTAACATGTCATATTTTTGGGCCCCATGTATGAAATATATTAATTTACTTACTCATTTATACGTTATGTTAAGATGGTTTCTCTATACTGTATCATTGCAGCACAAAACAGTAGGCATGTTTGGTGAGGCATCAATATTTTCCGATGCACTATTGCTGCACATGTATTAACAATAGCAAAGAAAATTTGATAATCTTTTAAAACCAGTGTAAAGCACCAGTACTCTGATGTGTTTTTTTATTTATTTGTTTTTAAATTCTGAAAGTACTGGCATATATGTAAGTAGTCTAAATAGTGTATTATGTTTATTTTATTTATTGCTTTCTTATATTAAATAATACATAATTAGGTTGAATAATAATCTAATAAAACAATTTCAGTTAGACAATTCACGTTTACCTTTTCTCACTTTTAGAGATCTCCCTTTGAAAACATATAACTGATGTACATGATATGTATTGGAATGAAACCAGAACCATATAAACAATGAACTAAACGCAAACTAAGCAGAACTTAAATAACATGAGACTTCTGACACTCCTTGGAGGGTTATGTTTCATGCCAATCTCCCCACCAGTGTTGTGCTAGCCAGTAAGGTGCGATCCCTCACTAGCATTACGTCCCAGTGAGGGTTTGTTATTCAACAACCTCTAATACAACACAGCTCTCCCACTTCTCCGCTTAGAGTGAAATGTCAGGAGTCTCAGGTTGTTTTAATGCCACTCCAAGAAACTTGCAAGGTCCAAGCTTTCATGTTTATGTCTAAGTCAGACATAAGAAACTAGCCAATTTAGAGAGCAATTCTCATCTATCTGTCACCATTTATTCACTTTCTGTGTAACATCACTGGATGTGTATAAAAATAGCAGCAAAAGAAATTCTGATGCTAGATGGAGCTTTCTCTGAGTTTAGCGAAGGTCTTGTTCATTCTGATACATGTACATGATCTCTGTTGTCATATGTTGCTCTGCAGGCCACCATATGTTTCACGCTCTATCACGTTAAATTTATGTTGAAGTTCTACCTTGCTATGCAAAGCCTTGATTTTCATTGTGACTGGTTTTAAAACAATAGTATTGATGTATCTAGGTACTCACGAACTTGTACGTCAACATCCAGTTTTCGACAAACTCCTGGAACACTAGGATACAGTCTCAAGGTTTCTTTAATCACTTTCTCAAGGTATCGCATGTTGTGAAGATCTTCATATGTTGCTGCACGACTGGAGTCTCCAAAAATGCTCTGCAGCTCATCAACTAATTTCTCCTGTAGACAGAAGTAAAGTGTACATTCCAATGAGAGATCTTGGGAACCACTCAACTGATTTTGATAATTCTTTCACCATTGACAAGCATTATTGGACATGGGGGTTTCATCTTATTGTCAGCCTTTCAATCTAGTTTTGTTGAATATTAATATCAGTGTATTTTTTGTTGCTTTATTGTGAATATTAGATAAAATCCTTTAACACTACAGTCTGCAAAGGACCTGGCTCTGGCAACCCAACTGCTGGCCTCACGCTCACGCCCAACTGATATGGGGAGGTGATGTGTCCAGCATCATGCATGTTGGTTCATGAGGCCAGGATGCTGTGTATCACAGCTCTCTACTTTCCTCACAATGTTGAGTGGGCACCAGACTTATACCTGGGACTTAAAATCTGCACCCCATGGGTGGGATTGAACCCAGGTGTACTCTGTATGTGGGAACCAGCGCTCCATGCCCTAGCCCACAGCACAGGACTTATTGTGAACATGCCACACTTTTAATCACTTGCAGCCTAAAGGGTTAAAATGTTTTGAAACTTGAGTTATTGGAGTCACATATCACCAAACCTTGTTATCAAGAAGTATTTTTGACAAAACTTGGTACACTTAGGTTTTAGAATCTACAACAAATGATAAGCTATCTTATAGCTTTAGAAACTTCCTGTGCCCTTACTTAACTTACAAATCAACACTTATACTATGTGATCCAATGAAAATTATACAGTACCTTACAGCTCTCAGTAACTATTCCTACCATATTTTGAAATTTTATGTAGAAATCTGCACTATTTAACCAAGGCTGGCTCCCCTCACACTTTCAGCATGGCATGACATGTCAGTCCTCTATGACTACTTATTCTCACAGTAGTTAATAAGTTTCCCTTATTTCATTGTAATGTTATGTGCTGGAATTTTATAAGATGGTTAGTTAAATGATTGGTGAGAATCGTATATTTACCTGAGGACATTGTCACAGGTAAGATTCCTTATCATGAATAATTTTAACGCATTTCTTTTCCAGGTTAAATTCTCTTTTATTTTTAAATAATTTCCCTTTACATTAATATTTTTTGTTTATAATTAATGCCAACTTATTAAATGAAATATACATTCATAAGCATGTCTTGGTAAAAGAAGCTTATTACATGCAGATGACCACTATTGCAATAATACTGATCTACACAGTCTGAGTACAGGTGAGATACTGATTCTTCTTACTATAAGAACAATGTTATTTATTCTTCCTTCGCAGTACCTTTTGTTTTCTTAATATTTCTTTGTAGAAAATAACAAGTTTGTTTATTGCATGGTTATATAAAATAACTGATACAATTTTTCCTTATTTACAAATTTGGTTAAAGTTGACCATGATATATTTTGATTTGCTGTTATATTAATAGGGGCGGCGCCGTGGCCGAGTGGTTAGACTGCTCGCCTCCCACCGAGGCGGCCCGGGTTCTATCCCAGGGACCTGCATGTGGGATTTGTGGTGGACGAAGCGGCGTTTGGGTGGGTTTTCTCCGGGTTCTCCGGTTTCCCCCGCCATTCATTCCACCAACTGCTCCATCATCACCTTTCCTTTCATCCATTTCACCCACATTTCGTTTCATCCACTTCCTTCATCCCATACCAGGCATGGGGCTGATCACCCATCCTGGCTGCTCTGTCTGATCCATGAGTGTCTGCTCCTTGACGGGCCTCTCACCCCAGGCACCCGCTTGTAAGTCCTGGGGGGGTGTAAGTCCTACATAAGAGGAGGGTAAACAGATAATGCATGAATGAATGAATGTTATATTAATAAATGAATTTAACTTCTCAAAAAAAAAAAAAATGTGTGTGTGCGTGCGTGTGTTAACTAGGAACAAATTCATAATGCCATAATAATAAATATAACAATCATGATGATAACACCAAAATATGTAAATAATACAATACACAAATACATACAACATGATAACAAATAAATTCCACATCATTAAGGTCATATGTACGCAGTTAAGTCAGATATAGTGTTAAATAAATATTTCCATTTCAGTTAAATGCCACATTATGCAAGTGAGAATTCTACTACTTGTACTTTAGTGTTTTGTTACTGTGTGCTATCTGTTTGGGCCGTATGATATAACAATAACACAGGATGTTGAGGAGTAACTAAGCTTTAAACCATCTATAGAAATTGTCATGGTTAATGTCTTCATGGTAATCCCCAAGTGTTGTCAAATTGAAGAAGAGATGTTCCAGCATGGGCAATAATAATGTCCTGCAGGTGACATCATTTCAGCCCTTTAATACAGTTTCAGCCTACCATACTGTTTCCCCCAAATCCTTATTTTGTGCTTATCTTAAAAATAATGCCTTAGGGCTATAATATCAAATCTTTTCAGAATTATTTACTGCCTTGAATTAATCCGTGATGATGGAGGACATTGCTCAAAGAGCTAAGGCTTCCCTTAAACAGCTCTGCTTCTTTAAGTGAAGAAATAAGTTTGCATGTGCTAGGATGTTGATTTTGGGTGTAGTAGCCATAGATGTGACTTCCTATTACATTTAATTCCAATTGAGTTACTTGACATATATAATATCTCTAGCATTGTTTACTTGTGGCCAACGTGGCAACTATCCCTGTTGTGTATAGCGAGTACAGGGTACCTGAATGTAAACAGTGCCACCAATCCAGCATTATTGCTGAATGTCCTGAGTAGCAACTGAACGCAACTTCCATGACACCACTAGGGCGATAACTGACCACCTGAGAGGTTCATGAGTCAGAAGCAAATAAACTAAAGCTAGTGACATGAAACACTCCTGTTTATAAATGTCATGTTATTCTTGAATGTTTTGACAATGATCATCAATAAGGGTCGCATCCAGATCATTCTGGCACTTCGTTTGTCACCACTTTCATAACCAAAAATCTCCAGAAAGTTGCTAGATTTGTAATTTTGTCAAATTTTCACATATCTTGTTCATGTTTTAAGATTTTGCCACCCTGGGCAGTGACCCGTGTTTAACCCATCTGGTCAAAGTATTGCACAGCTGTATGTATGTACTTACTCCAGGACATGGCAAAACTTACAACTTTCAAACTTTATTTTCAGTTATATGAAACCTCAATATTTTTAAAAAGTACCTTAATCTTTTATTATAGAAGAGAAAACAAAACTATACTGTTGGTCAATCAGGGACAAATTTGTGCACTAGAGCTAGAAGGATGTCTTACAACCTACTCCTACTCAGACTTTCAACTGCTCATGCACAAATTCAACCAATCTGGACACTTTAGGTACGAGTGAAAATTGCAGGCTACTCACTACTTTCCAAAACCACCCCTATCCTTATTTTCAAAGTCTTTATTGCAATGCCAAGTAACTCAATTAATAAGCAATGAAACATATGGTGTTCCATTTAAAAATAAAGACTACCACTCCCCCCCCCCCACTAAGGCAAGTGCCAGCAATTAGCAGAGAGGAAGAGAGGGTCATGTAAACCCCAGAAGCATTATCGAATATAAAACACATTTTTTAATGTTTCTTTCCACTGCCTCCCACAGACATGCAAGATTCCTGTGGCTATATATATCAGCAAGCATGCTTGTGACAATTAGTCAGTTTTTTATGTTCACATGTTCGCTCAGTGTGTTCTGAAAGTGAGGATTTCTGACATACATTAAGCGGTGCTTCTGGGAGCAATTAGAGAGAAGTCCTGTGTTTGACATTCCATCGGGTGAAGCAGAAGGAAGAAGAGGCAGGCTTGTGCATGTTTCATCACACTTCAAACAATGTAAAGTGACAGCAAAAGCTGAACAAACTCACATGGAACATCTCCCAGTGCTCACCAACATATTACATGTAGAAAAGTTAATTTAAATGAGGATGTTTGTCTTGAAAGACAATTCAAAGCCTCAGCAGTCATAGCTGATAGTATGAAGCTAATTATTGTTTCTGTTTATCATGTACCTGATGGTAATACACAAATGTTTTTAAGGTGTTTTGAAAATCTTTTAACGAATTTAACAAAATGGTCAAACTACAAAATATGCATAGGTGGTGATATAAATTCTGACTTTAATATAACCTCCAAGAAGAAAACAGTGATTGCATTTAAAAATTTATTCATTCAATTTGGTTTTTATTATCATAATACCTTTAGTTAAAAATAGCCTTAAAATTTTTATGATATTTTTAAACTCGCTGGCAAAAAAGATATTGTATATGTTTGAAGCAATACAACTTTAAAATTAATGAGGCTAAAATTAACTATAACAAAGAGAACATTGAAAGGATTACAATAAGAGTAAAGCTGTATATGATATATTAATAATTTTAAAAATGATGCCAATAAGAAAGTAAATATAGGTATTTCATGAATTGCTGTAATAGCTGTGTGTTACAAATTAAGGGTAGAATCCAGAATATCAGTGTTTCCTTTCATGAATATTTGAGCAACCATATAGTTTTGTTAATTCAATTTTAAATGGAAAGAAGATATTCTTAGAATTGTGGCAAAATTGAAAAACTCTGATAGTAAACATATTTATGGTATGTCTAACAGGTTTCTAGAGCAAGTAGTCATTGATGTTGTACAACCATTAACTTTGTACTAATGTAAAGTTTTTCAGTATGCTGTTTTAGAGCAGTTATTTTGAAAGTTACGGTCTGTTTAGTAACACTCAATATGGATTCAGATCTCAATAGATGTCATTGAAAAATGTGTACATAACATTTTATTTGCTTTGGAAAAAGGTGATCTTACTAAGGATATGTGATACTGAGAATAAATTCTTTCAGCCCTATATATAAAACTGTGAACAAATTGTAAATGTTAATGGATCTTTCTCCTCTGAGTCAATCGTTATATCTGGTGCTCCTCAGGGTTCTGTTTGGTTGGTTCTTTTATTTTTGGTTGTAGTTAATGAATTAGCAAGCAGAAACTGTTATGTATGCTGCTGACACAAGTTTTGTTAGCTCTGAAACTCCTGCAAAAATATGAAGACATTAATGCTACTGCTTCTCCAATGGTCTAATGTTAAATGAGAATAAAACTGTCTCAATTTTATTCATGTTGAAGCCAATTTTGAAAAATATACCTACCTACTTCATACTGATAAACAAACATTTAAGGTGTTGATGTACACAGTCAATTAAAATGGGATATACATAGTGATAATTTATTAACAAGGTTATCAAGTATTAAATTAAATTGAATTTTGTTTATGGATGCTCTTTAACTGCTGTGGTCCTTAGCATCCCATTCTATATTGGGCGTGAAAGACCGGTAATTTTGATCAGAGGCCTCTTTATCAGGCTTGAGGTTCTTTTATGTGCCATAAGTCTATGACCCGGGACCACCGGCTTTACTTCCCTTCTGAATAAAGCCATGCTAAGGATTTTTACGCCTGAAAAAATCCATCGCCTTCTGCTGGGTTTGAACTTGCGACTTTGGGGACTAGAAACTAGCATGGTAACCACTACACCATGGATGGCCTTGTTAGCCTGATACATATATGAGATGTGCTTATTTTGCATTGTTCCAGTCGGTTATGAGTTATGGGGGTGTCTCACCATGGATGGCCTTGTTAGCCTGCTGAGTTTAACATACTGTTTGCCTGAGATGTGCTTATTTTGCATTGTTCCAGTCGGTTATGAGTTATGGGGGTGTCTCAACTAAAACACACAATATTCTTTTGATACACCAGAAAGTCTTGACAATTTTAAGCAAATGAGGTCTCACATAAACTTCTTTTTATTGATCTTGAAATTTTAACAGTTGCAAATTTGTACTTGCTTGAGTTATTACTGTATGTTCATTGTAATACTTCAGACCATTCTTTAAAAAACAATGCACATTACCATAATACTAGAAGTAACTCAGCTCTGAACTTACCTCGATGTAGACTCAGTAACTCAATTCATTCTCATTTGGGCCCAAAATGTTACAATTTGTTGCTCTAAGGTTGTTGTAGGAAACATAAGTTTTCAAACACACTATTTAAATGGTTGGTAAAAACACCTTTTTATATAAATCTTTAAATTAAATGCCAGTAAAGTGTTGTGTTAAAATAAGGTTGTTTTTTGTATTCACGAAGTATTTTACTGCTTTCTGACAGTGTCAATTCCTTCTAACAATAAATATTCAATATACATTTTCGAAGTTTCTCTAGTGGAGTGCAAAAATGATGACAAAAACAACATACTGAAATACCTAACATTTCCCTTCAAATGGTTTACAAACTCCTGTAAAACTCACCTGTACTATGGGATTGCTAGCAATGGAGAATAATGCCCACGAGATGCCAGCTGTTGTAGTATCATGTCCCTGAAATGTGCAGTTAAGTTTCAATTACTATCATGTTGGTATTAACTGCTTGTAAAACAAAGTTAGATGCTGTGTTTGTTGAGCTAAAAGATTTTAAGCAAAGCTCAGAGTATTCAGAATACTGTTACAAAATGAATCAGATTTTTAAAAAATCTGATTTGTTGCACTCACATGACTTTCTCTATTCAAACCTTATTTTTGTATCTACTTTCATTACAGATTTTGTTGTATGATACAGTAGACTAAAGTAAGAGTCAGATTTTTAAAAAGCATGTCGCTATGTGAAATTCCATCAACACAAAAAAACTAATAGCAACTTACCACTTCAAAAAAGTATAAGCATTTGAAAAGTCAAACCAATAACAAAGAATATCTCAAAAATGGTTAGATTATAAAAAAATATTTTTTACATAAATTATGTGGTTTAATGAGATCTACATTTTTTGTATAGTAAGATTTTGCCTATCTCTTGATGGTTTACCAGTTATACAGGGTGATTTATGAAGAACTGACATATTTATTTCTTTGTTTCAAAACGAGTTATGCAAGCAACAACTTATTATACTGTTGTCTATAGCAAATGCTGAAAATGTCCTTCATCCTGCATAAGGCACAACTCAACACGTCATTCCAGGTTACTGGCCACTCGGAGGATTCTGTTGTAAATAGCTTGAATCTCCTGTGTAATGTTGTGCTTCAGATCATCCAATGTCTGGGGATGTGTGGCATAAACCCTGTCTTTTAAGTAACCCCATAGAAAGAAGTCCGGCGATGTCAAATCCAGAGATCTCGGTGGCCACAGGTTCTTGAAAATTATATGGTCGTCAAGAAACTTGCAATTAGTGCCATGGATTCATTTGATGTAATGCCATCCTGCTGAAAATAGCCTTGACTGAGCTCTACATCATCTAGTTGCTCAGCAAACTCCATGAAAATCCGTCGGTACTCTGCAGTGCTCACATTGTTTTAAAACAAAATTGGTCCCACTATTCTCTGTGTGGATATTGTGCACCAAACTCCGATTTTAACCGGGTGCATAGGCGCTTCATGAATAACATGTGGATTTTTGCTGGCCCAATAGCGTGAGTTATTTGAGTTCACACAGCCGGATAAATGGAACCATGCTTCATCTGTGAACCATGTGATGGACAATATGGCAGGATTTTGCACAATAAACGCCTGAAACCAACATCAATAATTCAGTCGTCTATCCTTATCTGGTTCCTGTAACTGATGGACAACTGTAATCCTATACGGTTTTAGGCCTGCACTTTTCACAGCTCTCTGACACATTGAGTAGCTGTACCTGTCTCTTGCGACAAACGTCTTAATGATTTTTGGGTGATAATCCAGTTGTGCTCTTACGTCAACAACAACTGTGGGAAGCCTAGATGAACGACTTTTGCTTTTTTCACTCACCAGAGATCCAGTTGTTTCCAATTTGTTTACCAGTTCCAGTATTGTGTTTCTTTGGGGAGGATTCCGAACACCAAATTCTCTCTGGTATGCCCTTGAGTAGCTGTAATTGAATTTGTAATCCAGTATTGCTTTACAAGGAAGAGTCGTTCATTTAATGTGTACTCCATTTTCACGTTGACTAGAACAAAATCTCAAATCTCAGTTGTTGACAATAAAACTAACAATTACGAATAAAACATGAACATCTGCACATCTAGTGACAGGCAATCGAAACTCCAGAACATTCTGCTTAATTTGGTGCTAAAATTGGGGCATTGAGTGAATTTTGAACAGAATAATTAAAGAAAGAAATGTGTCAGTTCTTCATAAATAACCCATAAAGTAGTTCAAAATGAAGAGCACTTCATAGAATGTTCCCAGAAAATTCAATACATATATTTTATTTGTCATGAAAATATCTTAAAAGACGGGATTTTAATAAAAATCCTTCGAGCCATTTTTGGGAAAATCAAAATTAATGAAAAATTCTCCATGTAAAGGGTAGATTGGAGTACGGGGATTTTCTTGAAAGTCTTTGCATCACGGCTTTGAAAGTTGCTAAAGTTACTTGCATACCAACTTTGGTATTTATTGGAGATTTTGTTTTTTTTTGGGTTATGTTGTCTGTATTGAATTATTGGATGCAATACTTTGTCTACTTACTAGAGGTAGACAGTAGTGAGATGGTACAGTCAGCAGTTGAAGCATGGCCATGCTCTAGCTATGAGCTACCATGGCAGGATACACAAATATGTACTAAAACCTCTCATCTGATTCATTCATCCCAATAAACCTCCATGACGTAATGATATGTTAAAGGTGACTTGCAACATTGTAGATACTTTTAATGTTGGTCTATTATTCATACTAATAAGTCTTTGACGATAATAATAACTGTTATTTGAGACTAGGTATTTGAAACTGAAACCATGTGTCTTTGGCTTTCTGTGTTGATGCTCTATCTCAGAGCTACCATGGCAAGGCCACATTAAACTCCTCATCTGGTATGTAAGTCTATAATGTCTTGGAGATTCTCTTGAAGGCTTACTATATGTGAATCAGCTCTAGAAGGTGTATAAAATGTCACTACTTCCTCTAGCACCTACCTACTCTAGGAAGCATTGTATTCTACTCAAAAATTAATCATAAATATTTCACTACAAATACATGTTTTGAGGTCCCCTGAATTCAAAGAAAATATTTTTACTTCCTTCTACCTCATATGTATATAGAGATGGTATTGTGTTCCACCCAAAAATTCACTACCGAAATTTCAGCAGAAATATATGTTTTGAGGCCCACTGAACCCCAAAGAAAGCTCTGTGAACAGTATAACTCAAAACGAAAAGTCACATAAACACCAAAATTGGTATGTACATTCAGTACCTTTCAAAGATGTGACACAAAGATTTTGAAGAAAGTCCCCCCCCCCATCCTAAACTACTCTTTACATGGAACATTTTTCAAAATGTTTAATTTTCTAAAACATGGCTCTAATGATTTTGATTAAAATACTATATATTAAAGATATTTACATGGAAATAAAAACTATATCTTGAATTTTCTACTGCAAGAGATTAGAGAGGTCTTTGTTCAACTTCCCAGTGGGTGAAGTTAAACTGTCACAATATAGATAGCCATGACATAACAGCTAAACCTCGGAAAAATGCTAAGCAAACAGAAGACAAGTGACAATGAGATCCATATTACATATGTATGTGATATTTAATTGACAGATTGAGTAATGAATTTTCTCCATGTCAGCTAGTGCAAATTGTTTATGTGGTACAACACACTTTTAAATTTACCTCAAACATAAATGTATCCACTTCTTCCCGAATGTCAGTGTTTGTTAATTTATTTTCTGTCTCTGACATTTCAATGAGAAGATCCAAGAAGGCCAAGCGTTTCTTTTTACCTGCCAATAAGAACCATCAACATTATTTTAGTTACTTACTTTGCAATACACAGAACGTAACAACACATGTTATAAAAATAATAATTTTCCTGTTAGTTCTTCCTAAATACATTTGTAAGGTACATGAGCTCCTACATTTTCCATTGGAATGGCACACTAGCTATCGTGTAACAACAACCTCATACCAGAACATCAGATCATGTGTAATTGTGTGCCTGTGATTCTTAATTTCACCAAGAATGGTAAAAGCTTTATACATAGCTGCCAACTTGTTATACATTTGGAGGGTGGGGGGAGCAGCATTGTCCAATAAAGCTAGGTATTAATAAAATATTTAATGCAATTGATAAGCTAAAAGATATTTAATTATAGTATAGCACACAAGCTTTCAATTTCCTGCAAATTAAACAAGGGTTACGTTGATATTGTAATGAAAAGAAGCTAGAAACAGTGATGGGTATTGAATTTATTTAAAGGTGAGTCGGAATTGTTACACTAACATCACTTAAGTTTACTCACTTAACATGTTTCGGGAAACAGTTGTTCCCATCCTCAGAAGGTTAATTCGACTGAAACAGTCGAATTAACCTTCTGAGGATGGGAACAACTGTTTCCCGAAACATGTTAAGTGAGTAAACTTAAGTGATGTTAGTGTAACAATTTGTGAGTATAACAAATTTTGTTACATATAATGTTTATAGCACCACGTTGTGGAAGCCAATTTGTGAGTATAACAAATTGTATATGTGTTTATTTCACGTGTGTTGCCATCTTGTGTGACGTCATTCGTTGGTCTGGTCCGTAGTTCCCTCTGTCGTAGCAATTTGTATGAATTAGTTTCTAAAAGAATTTAAGGTTATGTATATTGTCCTCCGGCTAGCTATCATCTTTTCTTGGTAGAACTTGTATCTCTTGCAGGGTGTGAAGCGGAAAGGAATCTTTTGTCTAGAAATGATATTGACGAAGAAATTGGTTTTATAATCTTTATTGCAGAACACGTTCACGAACACTTTCACATATTTATTTGGATACTCGCCATACTGAAACTGTTTGTAATAACTTCTTATCACTTTTAACTCGCATACTTCAACTTTGTGTATTTAACTGTATAATACTTTATAAGATTTCTCGTACTTCTGCTGCGCGTAACTTGACGAAATGAAGGACTGACTGACTATATGTAGTGTACTGAGAATTCCGTTGATCTGGGGACGATGTGTCATGTGTTGAGAATCTTGTTGCACTGGGAACGCTCTCTTGAATCTACACTATTTATAGGCTTGCCTTAAGATACGCCTAATGATTATAAATGAACTGCCATTGGCTAATAAAACGCGCCAACATTAGCGTCTATTTTACTATCCAATGAAAACCACGAATACATATTGCTTTAGGAAATGTTCTAGAAGCTTTTACCGAAAAGGCGCAAAATATTACGTAACTTCCTGGTTCCCGGTAACGATAAACAACTCATCCCCTTGCTGCATTATTGCGTTATTGTTGACAGTTTCAGTAGAGCCGTATATTATTATTTACCAATAATATTTACAATTAATAAACCTCTGAAATCAATGTCACATAAAAATACATATTCATATTATCATTAATTACATCTGAGTAATTTGTGATACAAATTACCGTCTCATATGCCCCACTAGAAACATAATTATAAATATTTATAACCTGTTTGGAAATTTTATAATTTTGTTTTTAGTCTCCTAAATCTTGGAACACAC
This sequence comes from Deroplatys truncata, assembly GCA_030765065.1. Taxonomy (NCBI): domain Eukaryota; kingdom Metazoa; phylum Arthropoda; class Insecta; order Mantodea; family Mantidae; genus Deroplatys; species Deroplatys truncata. The sequence continues at coordinate 8,301,147 of CM060985.1, read as the reverse complement.
GTTATCACTTTCACTTAACACTTCACACGCATTTAGCACACGACATATGTTTTATCTCGCCACTACTTACTGGCTCTGGTTTAATTAATTTAGATATTAATCTGACATTACAATTTTTTTATAGCAAATACTTTACCATAAATTATTTAACTAGTGTTACAAAAAATGGTTTACTTTCTTATATTGTTACCAAAAATTTATCAATTCAAGAATTTTTTTGTAATTACTATACATATTTACCAAAATATTCACCCTTTACATATATTTACATCTCTTAAATCTAGGCACTGTGTCACATTTTCTGTTTGCTACATAAGTATTTGTTTCAATTATTTTTAATTATATTTACCAATTTTTTTTTTTTTTTTTGTACTTTGCAAATATATTTACATCTCTTAAATCTTGACAATGTTTCACCTTTTCTGTTTGCTATATAAGTATTTGTTTTATTTATTTTTACCAATTTTTGTTATTCTGAATTTTATTTTAACAATACTCTTTGAATTGTATTTACGTACTTTTAATTTAATATCATATTAAGTTTCAATCTTTGCATTTTTAATTTTTTAAATCTTGGAATTGTATTTACGTACTTTTAATTTAATATCATCTTAAGTTTCAATCTTTGCATTCTTAATTTTCAAATGTTGTTACAGTTACTAAAAGTTTAATTTACTTATTTATTTATTTATTTTTAAAACATTTCTCTTTTTTTTTTTTTTTTTTTTTTATAACTTATTTCTCTTTTCAAATAACATATATATTTAGTTAACCCTCTTACGTTCCAATACATTTCTCTGCAAGTCATCTTTACCTATCCAGCATTTACTTTACATCTTGTTGCTATTTACCCTCCTGGATCAAATTGTGTGTGGCTAAACATTACTCGTAGCCGTAACCTAACCTTCAAATTGTTCATGAATAACCTCTTGTATTCATAAGAAATTTTGTTCCCTGGTAACTTTTGAAAACAATCTAAAGTTTCTTTTACAACACATCTTTTAACAACTTTCATTTTCAATTCTTTTACTATCTCATTAATCTGAGAATACTCTGACAAATCTGTACTAAACTGTACTAGACTGGAGTTTTCATTTTGAAAAGTTTGGTACAATTTATTTCCTTGCATTACTGTCTCATTCTGTATTTCTGATATTTCCCCTCTGAAATTAACTTGCGCCTTATTCACATCTACATTTATAACCTCATTTATCTCTCTTACCGCACTTGAAATATTACTCACTTGACTTCCTAGCTATGTGCATTCTACATTAACCTCACTTTCTTTGTTACCTATTTCCATGCTCATGTCTAGCATTTTCTTTGAAATTTCTCCTATCTCACTTACTATTACTTCCTCATTTTCATCTCTCATTTCTGGCATACTACTATCTAACTTCATAACTTTCCTTTCAGTTTCTTCACTGCTTTGATTTACTGTTTGCTCTAATTTCTCATAACTATGAATTAGTTTATCTAAGTTCTCATTATACTTTTGCATATCTTCCCTCATTTTCTCATTATTCTTATCTAGTTTTTCACCAAATTTTCTAAACATTTCCATAATTTCCATCATCGTACCAGCATCAATAGTAATATATCCTACTATTCTATTCTTACTTTCTGCACTAACATTTTCTCCCTCAAAAACTACATTGTTCGAACCTTTTTTTGTAACCTGTATTGACTTACAGCTAACTGTTACACTATCCCCTTCCATCATTGTTTCTTCAATATTGCTAGTAGCCATTGTTTTTGTTTTCTAAAAAAAAATTATGATACCTTTGTGATGCTGTATGTTGCTGTTACTTTGATGTCCAGCGTTCTGCCCCATTCTCCTAGATTTGATGTCGCTTCTGCGTTGTGTTATGATGAATCTACGTCGTCTCGATGTTTTTATAGTTGAATTCCTTGTTGCATCGTAATCTCGGAATTACGATCGAAGTCTGTCGTCCCTGTTGTTTCTTGAATCTGGGTCTTGTAGATGATTTCACCGCTGTATTCCTCCTTTGGTCCTCTCGATTCTTCTTGGTTAATTCTGATCCTTTCCTGGTTACTCGAGTTCCTTTCCTGGTCGCTTTGCCCCACGTTGGGCGCCAATTTGTGAGTATAACAAATTTTGTTACATATAATGTTTATAGCACCACGTTGTGGAAGCCAATTTGCGAGTATAACAAATTGTATATGTGTTTATTTCACGTGTGTTGCCATCTTGTGTGACGTCATTCGTTGGTCTGGTCCGTAGTTCCCTCTGTCGTAGCAATTTGTATGAATTAGTTTCTAAAAGAATTTAAGGTTATGTATATTGTCCTCCGGCTAGCTATCATCTTTTCTTGGTAGAACTTGTATCTCTTGCAGGGTGTGAAGCGGAAAGGAATCTTTTGTCTAGAAATGATATTGACGAAGAAATTGGTTTTATAATCTTTATTGCAGAACACGTTCACGAACACTTTCACATATTTATTTGGATACTCGCCATACTGAAACTGTTTGTAATAACTTCTTATCACTTTTAACTCGCATACTTCAACTTTGTGTATTTAACTGTATAATACTTTATAAGATTTCTCGTACTTCTGCTGCGTGTAACTTGACGAAATGAAGGACTGACTGACTATATGTAGTGTACTGAGAATTCCGTTGATCTGGGGACGATGTGTCATGTGTTGAGAATCTTGTTGCACTGGGAACGCTCTCTTGAATCTACACTATTTATAGGCTTGCCTTAAGATACGCCTAATGATTATAAATGAACTGCCATTGGCTAATAAAACGCGCCAACATTAGCGTCTATTTTACTATCCAATGAAAACCACGAATACATATTGCTTTAGGAAATGTTCTAGAAGCTTTTACCGAAAAGGCGCGAAATATTACGTAACTTCCTGGTTCCCGGTAACGATAAACAACTCATCCCCTTGCTGCATTATTGCGTTATTGTTGACAGTTTCAGTAGAGCCGTATATTATTATTTACCAATAATATTTACAATTAATAAACCTCTGAAATCAATGTCACATAAAAATACATATTCATATTATTATCATTAATTACATCTGAGTAATTTGTGATACAAATTACCGTCTCAAATTCCGACTCACCTTTAAATAAAAAAAAATATATATATATATAAACAAGGGTTCATTCATTAAAAGCTTGAAGGAAAATAATGCCAGTTATGTTGTGTTTTACATAGTGTTTCCCAGTGAAAGTTCTTTCCAACAGATACAGGTGGTTAAGGTCATTAAGACTTGGACTCATGAACAGAAGAGTTTTTCCAGGTTTTCCTCAATCCTCATAACTGACAAATGCCAGAGAGGTAACCTGAAGGTGACGCTTCCTGTGATGCCATAAGAAAGGGGTTAAGCACTACATTCCTACTAAGAGACTCATCTGCCACTGAATGAAGATCTATGTTCAGGGCTTCTTTAAGATGACAGCAACAGTGTTGGGGTGAATACAAGGAATTTCAGTCCGTGGCTGCACAAATGACAAAAGCTTGCTACTACTTAGGTGTGACGAGCTCAAAACATGGATGCAACACAATTCCTATAAGTGGATTTCTCACGGCACACAAAAGGAATTGCATCACACCTTACTTCTAAAACTGATCACAGATATTAAAGCTGCAAAATATTTTTCTATAATAGGGGATGAAACCACAGATGTGTCAACACAAGAATGATTCAGCATCTGTGATCTCTGATTCTAATCCAGTGTTAACTGAAACCTAGGTTGCACCATCATTACTTTTTTGTTTGTTCCATGTATATGCCACCTTTAACACGTAAGGTCATATCGCCTTTGGAACAATTGTTCATTGGCAATATGTTCACTCATTAACTGTTGTGTTACTCTTTACGTTTTCTTTAAACTCATACACATATTTACATTATCATTCATACCTCCATACTCTAAGGAGGATGAGCAATAATCCTGCCTAAACAAACATTTCCACCCTGTACCTCTGGATTTAAAAGCTAACCACAGACCACAGATGCAGTCATCTTTGCTTTTGTTTAACAGTTGAATTCTGTATTTAAAATGAAGGTAATGCTTTACAACTCTGTCTTATCCATTTAAACAATTCTTTATTTGTTTAATGAGAAACCTATTTTGGAATTTTGAGGGGTGAGAGCCCCCCTTCATTAAAAATGTTGGGACACAATGCCCCTGTCTTTGTAAGTAAGTTAGAGGGGCAGAGAGTACCTTGCCCTAAGTCAGTGTCTATGGCTATGTAATATACAGTGACTTCAGATACAGAGCTGACTGTCATTTACATGCCTTAGAGGAATAAACATAAGTTAAGTCCATTTGAAATTATTATTATTATTAATGAAGGTGATAGAACAGAATTAATGGCAGAACCTGCATCATTTATTCTGTAATTTTAATAAAACTTAAAACACCAGTAAAATGTTTTAACAGTGTGATGAATATTACCTGACTTATTGTTATATTAGCAATGTCTGAGCAACATAGAGACTTATAATGAATAACTTCTATCATAATCATATATTTTAAAATTGACTTTTATATAGGGACGCTCTTTAACTACTGTGGTTCCCAGCATCCCATTCTATATTGGGTGTGAAAGACGGTAATTTTACTCAGAGACCTCTTTATCAGGCTTGAGGTTCTTTTATGTGCTGTAAATCTACGACCAGCACTAGCTTTACTTCCCTTCTGAAGGAAGCCATGCTAAGGATTTTTACACACAAAAAAATCTGTTGACCTCCGCCGGCTTTGAACATGTGACCTCGGGAACTAATAATATATTTTGTTTACTAATTCTATTTTAATGCACAAAATAGAAGGAGACAACTGGTATTTCATTTGTCATCTGCTGCTTCTGTAAACAACATTATGTATATATTTCTTTTCTTTTCTTTTGCAATTAATTTTGATGCGGTTATTATTTGTATATATAATTTAACAACAATGTAGAAAAATTAAAGTTTTGCTGTCGTGTAAAATGAATATTAATTTAAAAGCACTTTCATGTGTTTCCAAACCGATAGCTTAGTTTGTTAAGACATGGAGTCATGAATGGGAAGGTCTCGAATTCAAATTCCAGCAGAACTTCCCTCTCTGATTGGGGTTCTTCTCAGTCATAACTAATAAATACGGGATGGTAGTCTAATCTTAGGTCTGGAATTTTGCTTCCCAAATTTCCTTTCCCATTATCATCTCAGTGTTAGTTTTGAATGAATGGAAGAATGTCTATTTTTGCATATATTAGTCTGTTGCAGAATTTAAGAGACTAACAGAAAACATCTGTGGTACAAAGAAAGATGCTGCATCAATGGAAATGAAAGCCATGTATTTCATATGTTTATCAACCTGCCATACTCACAATATTCATTACTTGGACAGGTTCCAGCATTCGACCTATATTCCCTTTGTCTTTCCTCTATCACCTGAAAGTAAACAAATCTAATGAGCAACTATGTACTTAATATTTTAACATAAAAGCTGCCTTCCTTGGCATTACACAGATGCATCTTTTAAATATGTATAACAAGTTGCTAAAACATGTGCATATAACTGGCACAAGTGAAAGTTTATGAGCACTTTGTTTAGCTTTTCGTATATTTATTTAGAAACGTTTTGAAATGCATGGACATTTGGCTACAGTGCACTTGCTCTTGCCGGTGGGAGAGAACATCCCACTGGATGTGCAAGGTCAGGCCCGTCACACAGTAGAATATGCAAACTGTCTCTGATGCTGTATGGAATTGGTTAACACTAGCAATAATTAACTTTGCTAGTAGTTTTTAATCCCTAAGACACTTGTTTGGTGTACTTTCAGCAAAATGATTAATGTTTAAAGTTGAATGAAACAGTAAAAGAAAATAATTGCTTAAGCATAAATGTTCTTTAATTATGCACTCAGTGTAAGAGCTAACAAATTTTTATTTACACATTTAATAAATGTTTCAATGTTGTAGCTTTAGAAGGCACTTAAGGAAAAAAGTCACATACTGCAGTAACATTCAGCTTAGTTGTTCCATATAATCTATGTATCACAATCTCCTTATTTGTTAACCTGTATCTTCCCTGACTTTTTAGCAGCAAAACAATGCCCCCATAACATAATTACAACACCAGTACACACAAAAAAGTGGCTTGAATTACGAGGGGCATTCAGAAATGATTTAGAATTGCATTGTTTTAAAAATACCACTCAATCTATAGGCATGTCATCTTGTGGGACGATAAACTGATACTAGTACACCACACAGATGCTAGATGACAGTTGTGAGCAGAGTGTGTAGTGAAAAGACAGCGCTTGTTTGTTGTTAAGTGGAGAAAGCCATGGACAAAGATGGAGTGCACGATTTTTGTGGAAGGAAGGAGTCTAGTATTTAGTATTTATTTATTGTGCTAAAAGATTTACAATTTGATTGTCTACTGAACTTTAACCCTGGCCACTCATTCTGTAGACATCTACTACAGTTTATCTACATTTTACAATTTCCCGTCAATAAATTATCTTGTTTCAGTTTTTCATGTCCCATTTCCATTTGTTTTTCACTTGTCACTTATTGATTACTTTACCATCGCACATTCACTATAGTTTTCCATTCAAAGTAAGATACACTACCTCTTACTTTCCTCTTTCCACTGTCCAAAGCCATTCATTTTTTACTTTACACAAAAACTGTCCAATGCTTGCACATCATTTCGATTATAAGCATATTTCTATCCCCCTTCAACCACTTCTTTTTAATAAATTCTCTTCTCCAATTTTCTGTTCCTTGGCACTTGAATGAATGAATAGTTTATTGTGCTAAGAGTTTTACAAATTTGATTGTCTACTGCATTTTGACCCTGGTCACTTATTCAGTAGACAGTCACTACAGTTTATTTACATTTTACAATTTCTTGTCACTAAATTATCTTGCTCTTTTTTTTCAGTTTTTTTTTCATGTCCCATTTCCACTTTTTTTTTCACTTTTCATTTATTGATTACTTAACCATCACACATTCACTATAGTTTTCCATTAAAAGTAAGATGCACTACCTCTTACTTTTCTCTTTCCACTGTCCAAAGCCATTTATTTTTTACTTTACACAAAAACTGTCCAATGCTTCTAGCGTCCTTGCATATCATTTCAATTGTAAGTGTATTTCTATCCCCCTTCAACCACTTCTTATTAAAAAATTCTTTTCTCCAATTTTCTGTTCCTTGGCACTTAAATACTATGTGTTCAATGTCTTCATTACCACCACATGTTGGACATTGGTTTTGAGGAATACCGTCTTAACCCTCTTAGCCTCCATGCTCCGGTTCTTACCCATGCAATAGATCACAGCTCCGAGATGGCGAGGAAGAAGGGTCGCTCTGTCGCCGCTCCTGCTAAGGCAGGAACCTCTTCATCTCCTCCGGTACCCGCCGAGGAGATTTCGCCGCAGCCTAGGGCAACCTACGCTTCGACCGCCGCCTCGCCACGTGCCAGCGCAGCTTCGCCGGGACTGCCTCCGCAGTTGCCGCCAGCTTCACCGCAGTCAACGCCGCCGAACCTGGATACTGTCCAGCCAGCGCAGACACAGCCTGTGCCTCATGGGAGGTACAGTGCTGTAATCCGAGGGACCTGCCAGTCAGGTTCCTCATCAGCGCAGCACACCAACAGTGGCCTTCAGCTTTGAAGGCCGCTCGGATCCACGGAGCACAGGGACCCACATCCCTAGTCAGGATCGAGTTCGCAGACCCGGTGACCAGGAAGCGGCCTTGAGGGCGGGCCTGCCCTTGTTAGGGCGGTGCTTACGCATCGAAGCCAGCCGAATGGAACGCCAGGTTCCCTGCCGACGCTGTTGTGCCTACGGGCACAACGAGAGCTCCTGCACGGCGAAACCAAGGTGCCACTACTGTGGCGCTTCCAGCACTACGTCATCGTGCACTCAGCACGACCTTCGCCGCCGACGCCGCTACTGTGCGACCTGTGGAGGGTCAACACATTTTACCGGCCAAGCGCTCTGTCCCCTGCATCCTCGCAGGAAGGCAACGCCGAAGCCGCCAGCACCTTCATCGCAGCCAGCCTCACCTTCACAGACGCCGACACCAGCTCCATCACTAGCGCCGACACCATCTTCAGCAACGATCATCGAGGAAGTCCAGGGCCTACGCGACGCCGTTCAGGATCTCCACGCGGAGTTCCTGAACATGACGACGAAGCTTACAGCCCTGGAGGAACTCATCAGGGACCTTCAAGACACCTCAGCTGCTCAGCAAGTTTTTCTAGCTGGGCAGTTCGAGACCTTTTCTACTAGACTCAGCACCATCGACAACTCCATCCAGACTTCAGCTTCAGCAACAGAACCATCACACAACACCTAGATTCCATCGACATCGCCATCAGATCCCTGGAAGAGCAGCAGCACCAACTTCGGGCCTACTTCCAGCAGACAGCCATACCGGAGACTCCAAGCAACCGCCGAAGGCCTCTAGCCAGCGCAGCATACTCACAAGAGTACATCAGCAGGATGCAACTTCACAGGAAGTAAGTTCTACGCCAACCTACACCTTTCACACAATCACCTTTCCAACTCTTACCTAAACCCACGCCATTTTTCACTAGTGTTGCGGTCAGGTTTCATGGCTGCAACCTAGTAACCACCTATCCCGCTCCAGCCCATAGGGCGGAGACATCCATCTCTCACATACTAACGCGGGTGCTATGCGGGACCGCACAAAGCCACGCCATTCCACTTTTACCTTCTTCCTTTTTCCACCGGTGGAGGAGTTTTTAGTGGGTATGCCAACTATTGGTGAGTCCCACACTCTCAGTCCCGACTCCCATCGGGACTGGGGTTAGTGATTAAATCATTTTCTCCTCCACTCGAAAAAAAAAAACAATAGATTCTCTCTCTTCTTTATTTACTATGTCTATATATTTTTCCCTACCCCATGAATTTTTCATTGGCGTATAACAAACCAATGAGCTCTTTTCAGCAATCTCACTGAACATGTTTTGTATTTCTATATCTTCGAGTCTTTTCCTTGCCTTTTTCCAAAACTTTTTCACGTTATTTTCTCTCTTTCTCCACATGTCTCCTAACCCATTTTTCTCCAAAATATTCCGTAAATTACTTACCCATTCATCATTCATTAAACTATTCTCTTGGTATACTATACATTGTCTTAACACATTTCTTTTTTCTAAATTTAAAATTTCAAAGTTCTTTCCATTATCTTCCCCTTAGTCGCCACCCTGCCTATCTGTAATGGCGTTACCTATCTTACAATTGCCTTCGGTAACCCTAGTATTTCTCTACAAAACATCCTGTGCACCTCATCTATACTTTCCCATCCTCTATCTAATCCCCATATTTCTATACCATACATCATTTTTGCCTCCACAACCATCTCATAAACTTTTTCCAGCCATTTAACATTTATATTAGGTACTCTATATTTGCAGCTTTTAATTGCTGCCATTGACCCTTTACCTTTTGCCAATGCAAACTTCTTTTGTTTCTCCCATTTATTACCTCTATCTATTTTTACTCCTAAATAAATACAGTCACGCACCACCCTGTAATCTTTATTCTCTCCCTTCTACTTTTCATATTTGCTTAATTTTCCCCCCTTTTTAAATACCACAATCTGTGTTTTCTCTTGATTCACTTTTAACCTCCATTCTTTACACTATATATCAATTGGTTGTAATGATTAGGAAGGAGTCAAAACAGTAGATATTCATAAATGTTTAACTGCTGTATATGGTCAAGAAGCTCCTGATAAAAAAAAATGTTTACAACTGGATTGCTGGGTCCACCAATGGAAGGCAGTGAGTACTGGTTGTCCATCAACATCGTGATCTCAGAGGAATATTGAGGTTATGTCTGAATTGATTATGGCTGATAAGCACATAATCTTTAATGAACTGGAACGGTAGACAGGCCTCTGCCGTGCAACCGCACACCATTGTTCATGACAATTTGGATATGAAAAAGATGTGTGCACATTAGATTCCATGGAACTTGGCACAGGCCCAGAAGTGGAGCAGAGTTGAAGTCTGTTGTTGACTACTGGAAATGAGGAATAAAGACCCAGATGTTTTGGAGAAACTTATGACTGGTGAAGAATCATGGTGTCACTACCATACACCTGAGAAAGAACACCAATCCATGCAATGTATACATCCCCGGTCCAAGAAATTTTGTGCTCCTCCAGCCGCAGTTAAGCAGATGATCTTCTTTTGGGACACTGGCTTCCACAAGGAGCAACTGTCAACAGCAAGCTGTACTGTAACACCCTTACATGACTTAGACACAGGATTCAGCAATGCTGATAGGGAAAGTGGTTTACAGGGGTGCTCCTTGAGCATGACAATGCACAGCCCCACACCAGCAAAGTTGACATCACTTGAGAGGTTCATTATTGTGTCACCATATCTCACTGCTTCTGATTACTTTATTTGGAGAACGTGCTGCCAGGTTCAGCAACAACAGAGAATTGCAGACATCTATCCACGAGTGGGTGCAGAGTACCCCAAACAATGGTTCCAATAATGAAGTTGACAGGAAGGTGGTAATGATGCACTGACATCAGTGAGGAGTATATTGACAGATCCCATGTACACTGAATCATGTTCACTAATAAATAAAGTACAAAAGACTACTATTGTAAATCATTTCCAAATGCCCCTCGTACATAATCAGGGAAAACAATAATATCTCCATGGATTCCAGGACATTGTGGTATACTTGACAAAGTTATTCCCACAAACTAAAAGATTGGTACTCTGTGATATATCTAACACAATTAAACATCACCTGGTTAGTAAAGTCATGAAGAGTCCGTAGAACTGTGCGCTGCTCTCTTCCTGTGGGGCTCAGTTGGAACACACTTCGTCTGTGTAGCCAAGGTCTCATCTGTCTGTGTACCACAAGCTCTGTCATTCTGTAACAATGGCTCCATCTTTGTAATAGACAAGCATTCAAATTTACACCAACATTATACAGAGAGCAAAGCATGTGACAAACAGCTACTTTTGGATAATGGTTATAAATGTCACAGTTACAGTGCATTAATGGTAAGTTATTTGTTTTCACATTCACGGTTATATTACATTATTGGTTACCAGTAACATTACAGTATAGCCACATCAATAAAATAAAAACGTTACAAAATTTGAGTAAAAAAAAAATCATTTGCACTGTATAATGGATTAGCCACAAAAGTTAGAGACTTCTGTTAATCTTTGTGGTAGAGCATAAACAACTTAACTGAAAAAAGTAAACAACTATTCTAAATTTTGGTATACTTAAATTGATTACTATGTAAATTTAGGCCATTTTGTGTTGCATACTTATGAATATGTGAGCAAACTGTAAAACTAATTAAGTTCTCTTAAATATATAAGAAGCAATTCAGCACATACATTGATGTGAAAATCAAAATAGGTACCTAAGTCAGTAAAACGTGGCTTACAGAGCTATTTAGAATGAACTTTACAAATTAATCTAAAAAGCCCTCTTTTGCAAAATAAAAATCTTAATTGCTAAAGGATGTTTACCCCAAAAAAGAATACCATAATTAAGATGCAAATAAACTTAATAAAATAAGATGGTAGAATTACCATCCCAGATAGGAACTGTTCGGGACATGTGATATTTAGCACAAATCCAGGACTGTCTGGCAACCATGATACTGCATAGCTAGTTTCCAATGTACATTCAGTGACTGATGTCATCCAGACTTGGTAATCGTTTCCGTTACTCTAATGTTAATGGTGTAACTAGTAACTATTGGGTTACTAGTTACCTACTATCTGTCCCCATTACTTCTCTAACCATTACGTTATTTTCTGCCCATCCCAATGTGTAGGTGTATAAGGTAAACTCAAAAACCACTCAATTGATTTTCACAATTCCTTCAGCATAAAAGGCACTGTTCCTCCCAATGGACATAGGCTATAACGTGAGTCTATGCTTGGTATTTATTGTTTGATGATTGTGGTAAACTGAATTTATTTTAAATTGTTACGGCTTTTGTATATGAAGGATATAAAATGTCTAGCACTTTTCCAGACATGCACCAAATTTATATCTGTGAACGAAATGTATTCAAAAAGTAAGCTATGCAGAAGTTCTTGCTATGCTGAATTCCTTAAATGTATAAGTGTATTTGTTTAACCTTGCCAACATAAATGTTTCATGATAAATTTGCATCAATTCAAACACAGTTTCATGCTCGTGGTTGGACAGATGCACAGAGCATGGTCACTTGAAAATTTGCAGTTTATCTCAACTATAAATTTGTCTTTTGGAAACTTAATATGAAAAGTGTTAGAGGCAACATGCTTTTTGCTTCCCTTAAAATAGCTACCAGTTCCTCATTCTAATAAATCTAATCACTTATGTCCACATGATTTTCTCTAGTCAGTATCCTTTATTTTAATACCATCTTTTCTACAAACTATTCTAATAAAAGCCTAGTTTTCTATCTACTTCATGTAAGTTGAGATAAACATTTACAGAAATGACTTTATTACACATTTTGTTGTAGATACAAGAGGGATAAAGGAAACTGAAGTAATACCTAGTCAAATGTTTGAAAGCAGCTCAATGTATGTCGTCATTGAAATTTCATACCCTTTCCACGATATCACAATAAACAATTAAATGGTGACCACTTCAAACCAATAATTAATGAATAACTCTGAAATGACAGATAACAAAAAAAAAAAAAAAAAACATTTGGAATTAATTTCGTGTTTTAGAGACACCTACATTTTTTGTGCAGTAACTATTGCATAAGGTTTACCAGTGATACAAAATTTCAATTAAAATGAAGAAAACTTCAAACACGTTGCTTGAGGCAGTTCTTCATAATACCATCTTAGAAAATTTTCAGCTCCTAATGGAAAACGTTACCTTTGCACTGCATTGAGATAATCACTTCGACCTCCCTGCTGAGCATGAACAGACAGTCCCATTGCAGTCTCTGTGGAATACAGATAAATATTTATTTAAGTAAACATAAAAAAGACACAATAGCCTTTAACTATCAGACATAAAAACTAAACATTTCACATGTTTACATAATCTAGCTATATATATGAACTGTAAAGTCTGAAAGTGTATTTGTTTGCTGGATGTATTGATTATAAATCCATATCGTTAGACCAACTTCCGGCACATTTTGCATGTCTAATTTGGAAGTTGATATTCCACTCTGTAGCCATGCATAACTTAGGACATGCAAGTTAAATAGTGGTGGTGGCAGGGTGGTGGCAGTAGTGTGGTAACTTTACAGCCATTAAGCTTATATAGCAATAGACAAACAATAATTGCAGTAGCAATACATCATTGCATTATATAATTATTAAATAGTTAGGTATTAACATAACATATACAATTGCAATATATAAAATATACAGATGGATCTCTCATCAATAAAAAAAACACTGGTGCAGGAGTATACTGTAAACATTTTGCACAGTATCTAACATTAGATGAAACGTCAAACCACTATGATGGAGAATTAACAGGTATAAAAGCAGCATTACAGAACATTTTATATAGACCATACATAAAACAAAAAAATAGTCATCTTATCAAACTCAAAATCAGCCATAGATGGAATAGTAAATTATAATAATAAAACAACAAGAAATGTTAAAGAAATAAGAAGCCTAATTAAAGCAGTTGAAACTAGAAATCATGTCGCTCTACAATGGATCTCAGCTCATGTCAGACTTTTGGGCAATGAACATGCGGATCAATTAGCAAAGAAAGGAGCAATACAACAAATATAAATAAATAAACAATTAAATAACATTTCAAAAGACAGCAGAGACTTGATGAAGATAAAGATTATAAGAATTTAAAGATAGAGTTGATATACAAAAAATGCCAAGGAAGACTGCAGTGGCCTTATTTAAGATGGCAACTGACCACGATTGCTTCACACAATACCTCTACAAGATACGATGCCTACCTACACCCAAGTGTATTCCCTGTGAAGAAGATGTCATCCTGAACATGCAAAGGCCTTAAAAGTGATAACTTACAGACTTTATATTGGGAAGTCAGAGGGAAAATGATGCAGATCAATTAATCCCCAGTGCCATTGGAGATCAACAACAACAATATATAAAACTATACAGGAAACGTTAGAATGTATATATTAAATAACCAGTGAATTGATATAATTTCAAAGAGTTAATTTATACAATAAAAGTGATTTTCAGTTAAGAAGTCATACAATTTGAGTTTAAAAGTGTTAAATAGTTTGTTAGTTTAAGAGGGAACTTATCAAAGAGTCTGTCTGATACGAAGTACGTCATAGCTGTTCATTACTTTAGTTAATCTGGGATATGGTATAGCAAGGTGCCTTTTGTTCCTTGTATTGTATCAGTGAGCATTATATCTGTGTATACAAATACATAGTACCTAGTCTTATCATAAATACTGACACTAAACTTTGCCTCTTATCTCTTGATTGTCGAAACTACGCAGCAGTTGAATAAACACCTTTCCTCAGCAGTATTACCTATTGGCATTCAATATTTATCTTTTTTCCAGATGGAATGGTCTGTGAAAGAAAATCATACAGTGTTACGTAAGTGTCAGAAGGATTCAACAGCAATTTTCAATTTGTTAAAACTGCTAGGAATTTCACTCCGATTTGTTTATCAGACCATCAAAAGATTTGACCATCTTTCTAGTGTTGATGACAGACCATCATAATATGGTGGTCCTCACTTGGTTTGTACCCCGAATATGATAAACAAAGTTTGGGAATGTGTCACAAGAAATCCTGTTAGGAAACATGAAACAAAAAAAAATAATAGCACAGCAGCTTCAAATGTCAAGAATGAATGTCTCTAGGCTGTTAAATCAAAACCGCTGATGTACAGGACACGTCTCACAGTAGAGCAGAAAGTCAACAGGCAGAATGACAGAGTGTATGCTCAGAGTCATGAGAAATCCCTCAGGTTCTTTTCAGCATGAGTGATGATTTCGTTGGGGGTCTTGTACAAAGGGGCTATCAATGTTCATTTCTATGAAAAGGGAGTCAGGGCCTTGACAAGGTATACATAGAGGAAGTCCTGAAACCTCTTAGGCAGACAATGTTCACTGGATCTGCCAACAGGATAGCACTCAGAAACAAAAGAAAACCTAAATTAGTAGAAATACCATACTGGAAAACAAAGATATGCAACAAGGAAGAAAAACAGAGTACTGCACTGAAATGGTTCATTGTTTTGCATGTATCAGCAGCCCGAATGAACTGGAAGAAGAATTTAACCAAACACAAGAAAGCAATGAAAGAACATAATGGTACAGAAGATAAGGATGTTCACCGATAGCCACGGCAGAGACCTTAGCACAAAGCTAATAGAAACTCAGCAAGAAGCACAGGTGGAAGGGATTGTGAAACTGGTAGCACCCATGAAGCAAGTCGTCAAAGAAACTGAAAGTGTATGTGAATGTTTAAATAATAAGGACTATGTGAGGGAACAAACGATATAGGATCAGGAAATGGTGGGGCTCTTGTGATAAATAACCTGAAAAAAATGTATTCCCAAACTGTGTAATACAAGTGTGATTGTAGTGAACGTACCAAAGAGGTATGATTTGGACAGAAGTTCAGAGGTAAACAACGAAATAACAAAGTGTAATGTGAACATAAACAACTTGTGCAGTAGGTTTAAAAATGTTAGGGTAGTTGATGTAAATACAATAGATAGGTCTTATCATACACAACACGGACTCAGGAAAGGACTGGCTGGGGTGTAAAATATCACAAGTTATAAATGAAACAGAAATACCAATAGTAATGTTATTCCAATTTATCAGTTCAGGGAAACATAGTACAATGACTGACCCCAGTCATGCAAGTCTAGTAACATAAAAATAAATACAAAAGAGAGGGAATAAAGATTACAGGGTGGTGCATGACTGTATTTATTTAGGAGTAAAAATAGATGGAGGTAATAAATGGGAGAAACAAAAGAAGTTTGCATTGGCAAAAGGTAAAGGGTCAATGGTAGCAATTAGAAGCTGCAAATATAGATTACCTAATATAAATGTTAAATGGCTGCAAAAAGTTACGAGATGGTTGTGGAGGCAAAAATGATGTATGGTATAGAAATATGGGGATTAGATAGAGGATGGGAAAGTATAGATGAGGTGCACAGGATGTTTTGTAGAGAAATATTAGGGTTACCGAAGGCAATTGTAAGACAGGTAGTGCAATTAAAGATGGGCAGGGTGGCGACTAAGGGGAAGATAATGGAAAGAGCTTTGAAATTTTGGTTCAGAACTTTAAATTTAGGAAAAAGTAATGTGTTAAGACAATGTATAGTATACCAAGAGAATAGTTTAATGAATGATGAATGGGTAAGTAATTTACAGAATATTTTGGAGAAAAATGGGTTAGGAGACATGTGGAGAAGGAGAGAAAATAACGTGAAATTTTTTTTGGAAAAAGGCAAGGAAAAGACTGGAAGATATAGAAATATGAAACATGTTCAGTGAGATTGTCAAAAAGAGCTCATTGGTTTGTTATAGGCCAATGAAAAATTCATGGGGTAGGGAAAAATATATAGACATGGTAAATAAAGAAGAGAGAGAATCTATTGCATGGGTAATGTGAGCATGGAGGCTAAGAGGGTTAAGACAAGGTATTCCTCAAAACCAATGTCCGATATGTGGTGGTAATGAAGACATTGAACACATAGTGTTTAAGTGCCAAGGAACAGAAAATTGGAGAAGAGAATTTATTAAAAAGAAGTGGTTGAAGGGGGATAGAAATACGCTTATAATCAAAATGATATGCAAGGACGCTAGAAGCATTGGACAGTTTTTCTGTAAAGTCAAAAATAAATGGCTTTGGACAGTGGATAGAGAAAAGTAAGGGGTAGTGTATCTTACTTTGAATGGAAAACTATAGTGAATGTGTGATGGTAAAGTAATCAATAAGTGACAAGTGAAAAACAAATGGAAATGGGACATGAAAAACTGAAACAAGATAATTTATTGATGGGAAATTTTAAATGTAAATAAACTGTAGTGATTGTCTACAGAATGAGTGGCCAGGGTCAAAGTTCAGTAGATAATCAAATTGTAAATCTCTTAGCACAATAAACAAATATTCATATTCATATTAACAGTTATACATAAAAATGTACAGCATATAGGAAACAAAGTACATGAACTTTCAGTATTCTTGCATGATAACAATCCACATGTTCTAGCAATAACAGAACATGGTCTTATGGAAAATGAAATGAATTAGTGAGGGTAACCAAAAGGCAACATGCTACTGTAGACAATCTCTTAAGGGAGGGGGAACAGGTGTCAAATCACTAAATTGGATTAAAGAAAAAAGCATGTGAAATTGTAGCAATAGAAATTCAAAGGGAAAACAGAAAGATTATGTCATGCTACCAATCACCAAGTAGTAGATATGACAAAAGATTTCTTCCAAAATCTTATAATGATACTGGATCAGCTTAATAGGGAAAATGTTGATATTAGGGGATCTGAATATAAATAGGGATGACAACAGTAGTGATTGTAAACAGCCGGTTGATCTTGCTAACATGTACAAACTGCTGCAAATTGCAATAAATGAACCAACAAGAGTAACCAATACTACTACTGCAACTATTATAGATCAGATCTTAACAAACTTAACTCTAGAACAATATCATACGATTGTAATAAAATGTAAAATATCAGATCATTATGCATTGCAAATAAAAAAATCAGTTTTAGAATCCCTGTACTACAAAATCTCAACAAAATAGTGAGGAAAATTAATAATGCTAATGTAAGTGCTGTTTGTGCTATGTTGCAAAACAAGCAATGGGTAGAAATTTACAATGAAGTAGATGTTGATAAGAAATGGGAACATTTTATACCATATTTAATTATTATTTGGATATATAGCTTTTCCATTAAAAAGTAAGAAAATAAAAAAACACACAGGAAATCAATGGGTTAATAGATATAATTTTAGTAAAAGCAAAACTAAAAGATTATTATTATGATAAGTATATGAGGCAGTATTTTAATACCTAAATAATTTCAACTGTAGTTTTACAATAAGTAAATTCAATAACAGCCCGCCTTAAATCAATATGTATGTAATAATTATTTAAATGTATGTAACAGTCATTGCAAATGCTTATTTTTATTGTATACATGTTTTATTAATGTTATGTGAATACATTACATACTTTAATAATGCAAGAGCTGTGAGAATAATAAGTTTTAAGTTGCTAATAATGAGGTAACCTTGTAGCAATAATGAGTTAGAGTGTTTGAAAAGTTAACAGTCATGATTATATCAAAGAGGTAAATTCAGTAACAGTTTAAAATTAGCTAATCAATAGCAAGAAAAAAGTTTAAGTAAAATGCAGATATTCTATTGGACTAGAATTAGCCAATCAGGGACTTGAAATACTGAAGCTTACAGGTTTAACCATTTAAAGTTGCTCAGTTGCTGGCAAGCCTTGGTAGTGAACAGATGGAAGATGTGTTCTCTACGTGTGAATTGTAAAATATGTACACGCGCTAAGTGAAAGTATTGAAGATTCTCACAGTTCTTAAAAAGTGTAGTCCTTTATAAAAATGTGTAAGATTTAATAAAAGAAGTGAATTTTAAAAGTTAAATTCTGTGATGTCTACAATCATTGTCAAACCGTGCCCTGCATAAGATATACGTGACTCTACAAACATTATTGATATAGCCGAGGCAAATTCAAACATAAATAATATATAGAAGCAGTGTTAATAACAAAGTTAAATATTATAGTGTAAAACTTGGAGTGTAATAACAAAAACACATCTTTACATCAGCTTCTCATACGTAACAGCATATTGCATAATAACAGTAACTATTGTGTAATCAACAAATTCAAACCGATGCCCAAAGCGTGTTCCAGGAACTCCTTAAATGCAACTAAATAAATATTACGTAAAATACAATTACGTAAGCATACCAACTTCATCAAGTCTAAACATATATTTTACGTAACTAAATACTACTTCAAGTTGGAGAAACAATACTTCTTCATATAGAATTACAAAACTAGATAAAGAAACATTTATATGCTTTAAAATAAATTACAATAAATTAATAAAACACCTAACTGAGAAATCAATAATGTTACAAAAAGTGCATGGAATGTTATAAATAATGAATGTGGTAAAGGCAAAAGTCAGCATAATTAGAGATCCCGCACAAATAAGTAAGATATTTAATACTGCTTTATTTGAAATATTAACTCACTAGAAGGTAAAAAAGACACCACTTTAAATTACATAAATCTAAATAAACATACTATATCAAATTCGATGTTCCTTTCAGGGATATCTGAAGAAGAGCTTTTAAATGAGGTAAATAAAATGAAAACTAAAAATTCAACAGGCAATCATGGAATCTCAACCATTATTTTAAAACAATAGTAGAATTGATCGATACAAGTATAAATTCAGGAATATGTCCAAATTGTTTAAAAACATCTATTGTAAAACCCTTATATAAAAATGGTTATAAGCACTCAACAGAGAATTATCGTCCAATAGCATTGGTCCCTGCCACTTTCAAAGTAATGGGAAAAATCATTGCTAATCAAATCATAACATTTGTAGAAAAACACAGGACTTTAAATAACTTTCAACATGGTTTTAGGAAAGGTAGATCAACAAAAGATGCAATAATAGAAATAGTTGAGCATCTTATTGATAGTTTAGAAAATAGGAAACAAAACGGTTACATATTCATGGACATAAGTAAGGCTTTTAATTGCGTAGACCATGAAATATTACTAAATAAACTATGAGGGCACTCCCAGAAGTACCCGACCTGAAGTGTATATAGCGGATGTTGTTTCAAACAAATGAATATGGTAGAAAGTGCCATCCTTATAAAGCTTAAGTTTGAAGTTTGACGATGCTACGTTGTTTAGTAATTGTTTGGCAGTCATTAATAGTGAACTCTCTCAGCGAATTTGTAAAGATGGATAAAACTGGCCATCATTATGTGATAAATACTTTCATTTGAAAGGTCTTAGTCCAACTAATATTAAAGCTGAGCTAGATTCCACTCTGGGGTAGTCTGCTCCATTGTTTACAACAGTAAAATATTGGGTGGCAGAATTTAAGCAAGGCTGTATAAGCTGCCAAGACGAACATCGCAGTGGTCGACCAAAGTGGTGACCACGGCGGAACTTCTGAAGAAAATCCACAAAATGAAATTGGATGAACGTTGACTGAAAGTGCATGAGCTAGCAGACATCGTAGGAGTTGGCCTACGATGTAGTTGGTACATCCTTGTAAAGAGTGTCTTTCAGCCTTCCCCACAGAAAAAAAGTCTAAAGGGGTCAGATCCGGTGAACAGGCTGGCCAAGGTACAGGTCCTCTTTGTCCAATCCAATGATTTGGAAACAATCCATTAAGACAAGCTGCAGTACTTCATGCACTATGGGCTGGACAGCCATGATGTTAGTACCACAGGTTCCACCTACTCTGCAAAGGAATGTCTTCTAGCATCTGTGGCAGATAGTCTGTCAGGAGGCTGCGATACTTGTGCAAGTTCATTGTTCCTTTTCTATGAACAAAGGGCCTATGAGCTGATGGTTCACTATCCCATACCACAAGATGGCGCACGGAGGTGTTGTGACGCGATCGCGCTCTCATATATTATGCGAAAATAATAATATCAGTGGGAATTGTTTGTCATCTGAGAGGTTTAATAACACAAATAACGCATTGGGTACGTGCAGAAATGAAGGCGATGCGGGTGTAAGTCAATTTTACCGGAAAAGTAATGGTTTAATGGACTCTGCAGATAGGACGCTACGGGATAGTGAAACAATCGCGTCACTTCATGTTGTAATAAACATGCTAAATAGGGATCTACAAACGGCTATTGGGAAGATCAGTGCGCTTGAGGAGGAAAATACGGCTCTAAAAGATAAAATAAATAGAGAGCTATTGAAGGATACAAGAACAGAGGCAATAAAGCAACCCGAATGCGGCAGGCAATGGAAGAACGTGAAACACGTGGCGGCAAAAGAAGACTACGGAAGACGATACTCGATGCGGGAATCGCAAAATTTTCTCAGCAAAAACAGGTTTGAAGTGTTAAGTGAAATAAATGATGATAGTGAACCTCAAGTTGTAAATTCTCCAAGATCTGGTGGCAGTGAGAAAACTGACGAAAAACGTGTTCTGGTGATAGGGGATTCAATGTTAAAGTTTTCTGGGGAACTGTGCAGGGATAAGGGCTATGAAGTTTGCTGCCTTCCTGGTATAAAAATAGCCGAGTTACAAAGGAAAGTGGAACTGATGAACTTAAAGGAAATGAAACCAGAGGTGGTATTGGTGCATGCGGGTACTAACAATATTAAACAGGGAAGAATGGCAGAAGAAATTATGGGGGAAATGATGGACCTCGTGCAAAGTATTCGGGCACAGACAAACAAGACCAAAATTATCATAAGTGGTGTGCTTAGTAGGTATGATGTTAGCAAAAATAAAATAATACGTATTAACCAGGAGTTGGACTGGCTGTGTGCTAACAAAAACTGTCTAATGGTAGATGGGAATCTATGGCTGGATGCAAGGGACTTTGGGAGGGATGGGGTACATTTGAATAGGAGGGGATCATATAAATTTGGTAAACTGCTCTGTAACACAATTAGCTCTGTAAGTAATGGAAACTAGATAGTGGTAAGGTGGATGCATTAGTTCATAAGAGGAGTAGTTTGGAAAGTAACAATACAAGGTCAGTGATTATAAATGAAAGAAATAGACACAGGATATATGCACCAGAAAAGTCAATAAGGATTATGCATTTGAATGTACAGTATATTAGCCAGAAAATGGCTGCCTGTGAATATCTACTGAGTGAATATTTACCAGATATTGTAGTATTTACGGAACATGGTCTCAATAGTGAGCAGCTTAGTTTATGTAAATTTAATAATTATCACATTGTAAGTAGTTTTAACAGATCTCTACACAGAGGAGGTGGGGTAGCCATATTAGTTCGAAGCTGTTTGCATGCCAGAGTTGTAGATGTGAGTGAAATACAGACTGAGAAAGTATTCGAGATTGCAGCCATAAAGATACAAGCCCATAAACAGAGTATTGTAATTCTGGGGATTTACAGGTCTCCTAGTTCTGAAAAAGATATATTTACTGCATATTTGGATGAACTATTATCAAAATTATCACAAAAACATAAACAGTTTATAATTGCAGGAGATTTTAATATTGATTTTAACTATAATGACAATTCTTATAAAAAATTATCTGATGTGTTTAACAGCTACAATATTGATGATCAGATTCACACACCAACTAGAGTAACAGCACTAACATCTTCCACCATCGACCATGTCGCATCAAATATAAGTAATGTCAAGATTAATGCATTTAATATTAATACCCTTATTTCAGACCATTATGCCCAGTGTGTAGATTTTATGGGTATAAATGGGGATGTAGAACAAAAGGAGATAAAAACTTTCCGTGATATAAATGCAAGCTGCATTACACAGCTAATTGGGGAACTAGGTATGGAGGCATGGGGAACTGTCTATTCTGAGGATAGTGTGAATGGGAAATGGGATGAATTCTATCGTATTTTTAGTATGCATTTCAATGCTTGCTGTCCCATAAAAACAAAAGTTTTATGTAGGAACAAATTTGCAAGAGTTAAACTTGACTCAGAAGCAATAAAATTGAGAAAAGAAATGAAGCATTTTTATGAGTTGCATAAATCAACAGGCTATGAGTACTATAAAAATAAATATAAACAGGCTAAAAAAATTTATTTGACAACCATCAGTAATCTAAAAGCTAATGAATATAAAAAAAAAATAAGAAATTCGGGAAACACGTGTAAAACAACTTGGAATATAGTTAATGAGGCTAAGAAACATGTACCCTCTTTTAAAAATCTTGAATTAGACGTAAATGGCTCAGTACTGACCGATCCTATTAAACTATGTGACTATATAAACAAATTCTTTCTAGGAGTCGCAACTCAATCAGGTAATCAAGTACACTCATCCAAATTTTGCGTAAAAGAAATCTATCCAACTTTTTTTATTAATCCTGTGACAATAAATGAAATAATGAATATAATAACTAAATTACCAAACAAAGTTACTAGTGGGTGGGATGAAATAAATACACAAATTCTTAAGCAATGTAAATATGTTCTTGCAGGTCCTCTTGAGCATCTCATTAACTATTCCATTGCAAGAGGGCAATTTCCAGACTGCCTAAAATTATCTATTGTTAGGCCCTTACATAAACATGGTGATACCAAAGATATAAATAATTATAGGCCAATTGCATTAACATCAGAACTAGCCAAAATCTTTGAAAGGGTTCTACTGAAGCGACTGATATGTTTCTTAGATAAAAATAATATACTTATAAATTCGCAACATGGATTTAGGAAACACTTCTCAACAATCTCGGCCATTATGGAATGCACAAGCAATGTAATTAATCACTTGGAAAACAAAGAAAAAACTGCAACGCTATTCTTTGACCTTACTAAAGCGTTTGACTGTGTGGATCATAATATCCTAATAAATAAACTGGAAGCATATGGAATTAGGGGCTTAGCTAAAGATCTAATTACCTCATACCTTATTGGCAGGAAACAAGCAACACAAATATATTATAAACAAGGGCAGTTAACAATAAAAAATACATCACAATTTGAAACAGTAAACTATGGGGTTCCGCAAGGTTCTGTGATGGGCCCTCTCCTATTTATATTGTATGTGAATGACATACCTAACTATGGGAACAGTAAAGCAATTTCGTATGCAGATGACACGACAATGGTATGTTGGGGCACCTCTATAGGAGACTTAAATAACACAATGGCACAAACTATTCAAACACTTTTTAAATACTTTGGGGATAATAATTTAAAATGCAACATGTCTAAAACAAAATTAATTCAGTTTCAGTTAGGGAACTTAAATAATGAACACGACCCTATACAAATATTGAACTACAACATAAATGCTACAAATAAACATAAATTTTTGGGTATTATAATGGATCCAAAACTTACATGGACGGAACACATTCAATATATCTGTGGGAAAATCAGTAAATCTCTGTACTTGCTTAGGCACTTTTCCAATCTTCTTGAAGAAAAAGAACTAAAAATGATCTACTATGGTGTCATTTTTCCCCATCTGATTTATGGGCTTGAGATCTGGGGGTGCAGCGCAAAATCTAATATGGAAAGAGTATTGATATTACAAAAGAAAGCAATTAGAATAATGTATCACCTGAACTATAGGGATTCCTGTAGGCAATATTTTAGGGAGAAGCAAATTTTTACAGTTTTTTCTTTATATGTTTACAGAGTAATAACTTATGTGTTAGGGAAGGACAATTTAAGAAATAGTGATATACATCATTATAACACTCGACATAACAATAATTTCTTCAGACAAGGTTTTAGAATAAGGTGTAGCATTAAAGATCCAAGTGTAATGGGGTTAATTCTGTACAATAAGTTACCAAATTCGGTAAAGCAATTTGAATCAAAAAGTACATTTAAGAAGGAGCTTAAAAGATATTTAATAGATAAGGCTTTGTATACCATTGAAGAATTGTAATTAATAAGTAATTTGTCTAATTGTATTGTGGAATGTACATATGTAAATATTTGTAAAATGGAACTGACAATGTCAGAAACTGCTTGCAGTCTATTGGCAATAAACGCATTACATTACATTACATTACATTACATTACATTAAATTACACATTTAAACTCCATGGACGCTGATGTTCCACCTGACAAAGCCAACGGGGATTGTCAACAGACCAATAGTGCATGTTTCTGCGGTTTACCTGGCCATGATTAGTAAATGTTGCCTCATCACTAAACAAAATACATGATGAATCTGGAGTATCATGTCTTAATGCCCATGTACAAAAGTTAACACGATTCTCAAAACCGTTTCCATGCAGCTCTTGATGGAGAGAGATGTGATAGGGATGGAACCTATGTCGATGGAGAATGCGCAGTACACTTGCCTGACTTATGCCATTTCCACGTGCGGTTGTGCGGGAACTAATTTGTGGATCTACTGCAACAGCAACCAAAACATTAATTTCTGCCTCTCCTCTTCTCCAGTCACTTGTTTGTTTCTGTTACGTTATCTAGATGTTACAGTACCACTTTCACATAATTGGTTGAAGAGGTTGATAAATAATTGCCGAGATGGTTGACGTCTATTGGGATACATTTCCACATACACTGTACAGAAATGAACTGCATTCTTCCTTCACTCTCCATACACCATGAGCATGTCTGCATTAGTAAACCCCATCTTCCACTCACGACTTACTGCTTGAACTGTCACAAACTAACTGACCAGAAAGTCGCAATGCAATCAATGAACAGAAAACACAATGCAAACAAACATAACATTAATTGACCTAATAGTGGTCGAAACTATGAAGCCCGGAACTTAAGTACTTACAGCAATGTAAGTCGCCAATGGGGTATGCCATCTCAATACAATTTGAGATCTCCTTGTGGTTTACCGGGAAAATACGAATCAGCTGGAGAATTTAGTGTCATGCCGGCATTTTGCCATGGTAGCTCAGTGGTTAGAGCAACCGGATGGAGACCGGGAGATCCGTGGTTCAAATCCTAGCTATGGCATTGAATTTTTCAGTTGTCTGATTCTACCTTTCCAACCCTGTCCAACACATGACTTGTGTGGAAGAACAATTAATTCCAAACATAACATCGTACCTAGCAACTAAGCAGGTTCAATGGGACAAACAATTGTTGAGGTGGAAACTTTTCAAAATATGATTTCTCGTAAACTACTTGCACTAGAATCTTGTAACAAACGCCACTGACATTCTAATTTACCCTACCTTTATTCTGTTGATTCAACTAGGTATTGTTCCATTTAAAAAATTGTATGTTTGCTCAAAAAATACAGTTTCTCAGTATTATTAAAATCTGTTTATAGGCTAAATGTACGAGCCCCTGACCACCAATCAATGCTGTGAAAACTGCACATCAATAGCATTTTCAATTTCCGAAATACTTGTGGTGCAAGTTTTAGGTGATTCACCCTGTATATAGGTAGAACTTAATGTATCATATTGTATAATTTAACCTCTTTGTACTTAGCATTCTGCTGACAATGTCATGAATTCCTGCAATTTTAATCATCAGATAAATGAAATGAAAAACTCCAGCCCATAAAGCTCAGGAGCCTCAGCAATGGCTTAAGCACAACACTCCAGATTGGCCATCATCCAGTCCAAATATGAACCCTCTGGATTATAAACTGTGGGACATTTTGGAGACCAAGACTAGCTCTTCAAGTCACAGCAATCTTGATGGTCTCTGAGGCAAGTAGTGGTGGATGTGGCCATACAAGTCATACATGCCACTTTAGACGACTGGCCAAGGCATTTAAAGGCTTGTGTGGAGGCTAAAGGTGGACATTTTGAGTGAAATGATAGTGCAGAGTGTTCATCACAATCTGCTTTATTAAATGGTATATAAAAACTTTAAAAAATGTTTTCACTTAACCCTGAAATTATTCCTTAAAGCTGCAACAGAACTAATGATATATATATACAGTAAGTAATTTTAATTTTTTTAAAGAGAGGTTTACAGTAATCTCCTTTTGGTGAGTTAGTTACAACTTTCTTCTGCAGTAATAAAATGTTGTTAACATACAAACTACTTCCCCAGAGTTCATATGAGATTATGTTGATATTATGTAGTTATCAGGAACATGTTGCTGAAGGCAACCCTAGATAACTTACCAATAATACACTATATGTGTTTCTCAAGGTGAACGATTATCAATAAAGTTACTGAAGAATTTCCTATTGGGATGTCTGTCAAGCTCAAGAATATGTTTTGTGTTTTGTCTTCACTTAATAAAAGAACATTTGCTCTGAACCATGATGAGGCTTGATATGAAGCATCATCTACATTACTTTTTAAGCATATTAAAATCAGATTTAGAACTAAAGAGAGTAGTATCATCTACAAATAGAAAGGAGTGGGCAATTATATGGATGGCAGGTCATTAATCATTATTAAAACCAATAATGGTCCTAGTACTGAACCCTGTGGAACACCATATTTAACCTCTGTTATGCCTCAAAATCTCCTCCTGAAATGATTACCTGTTTATGATTCTCCAGGTATGATTTAAAAGAGCTACATCCAGTCTCATATACAGTTAATTTCTGTAAGACTAAAATACGATTTACACAGTCAAAAGCCTTGCTCGCTCACAAAAGGTAGCCTGTCCAAAGTCTCTCTCTTCAAAACCATGCAAGACCTTTTTTATCAGACGATCTAGTGCATCTGTGGTAGATTTACCTCTCCTAAAAGCAAACTGACATGGAGTAATTTAGTCATTCTCTTCAACGTGTCTGTACAATTGTGATTTAACCACAGGCTCAATAACTTTATAAAACATTAGTAATATTCTTACGAAAGCTTATTTTTGTATCTACTTTTTCTTAATTGAGAAAACGTTTACAGAAATAGTTTCATTGAAGGTACAAGGAGTGTAGAGGTAACAGAATGGATAGTCAGATGTTTAAAAGCTGGCCTACAATTCCAAGCACTTGCCATGATATTGTGAGAAACAACTGAACACTGAGTACTTTATAAAAGTCTGATGTGATACATTCACAAGACTTTCTCTACCCTCTATCTCTATTAGTGGGTATATAAACTATTGTCACTAAAGCTTATTTTTCCATCCACTACATTTAATCCAAATAAACCTTTGCAAAAAATAACTACATTACGTGTTTCATTATAGATACAAAGAGAACAGCAATAGTCAAATGTTTAACAACTGAACGCTTTATGCTGACCTACTGTTTCCATGACATCGCGAGAAACAACTGAAAATTGATGGATTTTAAAAGAATGACAAGTATTGAACAATGCTAAAATATAACAGCAAATATATATCTGATATGGCTTATGCCACAAAAAAGCTTATCTTAAGTAAATTGTATGTTTTAAAGAGATTTATATTTTTTGTGTGGTATGTTCTTGTTTGTCGTTTAATGTTTACTAGTTATACAAGATTATACAAAATTCCTTCCAGATGAAGCACAGTTTCTAGGCTATACCCAGAAAATTCAAGATATACTTTATTTGTCATGCAAATATCTTTCATATATGGTATTTTAATCAAAGTCGTTTAGAGCCATTTTTTAGAAAATCAAAATTTTTTAAAAAGGTTCCATGTAAGGGGTAGTTGGGGGCGAAGGGATTTTCTTGAAAATCTTCATGTTGCATTTTTGGGAGATACTAAACTCAATTACCAAGTTTGGAATTTATCTCGCTTTTCATTTCTGATTATACTGTTCACAGACACACACACGCACCCACGCACACACACACTCACACACACAAAGGACATGTTTTCAAAAATGCTTTATTTGGATTCAAGGCACCTCAAAACATGTATTTCTGGTGGAATCTCAATATCAAATTTTTGGATGGAATCCTGCTTACTATATGTAGTAGAGAAAGTAAAAATTAAGAAGTACTGAAAATTCAAACCAGTAACAACGTATATCTCAGAAATGACTAGTCACAGAAGAAGTTATTTGAAACAAATTATGTGTCTTACACATATCTATATTTTTCTAAAGTAACGTTTTGTCTATCTCTTATGGTTTATCAGATAAGCAAAATAATTATACAAAATTCCTTCTGAATAAAGAAGGACTTCACAGGCTATTCTTAGAAAATTTTCATTTTATTTTTCATGTAAATATCTTAATATATGGCATTTAAATCAAAATCATTAGTGCCATTTTGGGCAAAACAAAGACCAGTTTGTGAAGGGGGAATATTTTTGGAAATCTTTGTTGCCATATTTAAACAATGTTTGACTCAATTATGAAATTTGGTTTTATCCGACTTGAAGTTTTAAACTAATACTGTTCATAGATAGACACATACAGACGGTTTTGCAAAAATTTATTTTTGGGAATTGAGAAACCTCAAAGCATCTGTTTCCAATGAAATCTCGATATAAAATGTTTGAGTAGAGTACGGTACTTTATCTATAATGGCTTTTTTAATTAATGTTTTACAGACCTCAAAATGTACATTTCCAATTAAATAAGAGTACGTTATTGTAATTTAGCAACTTACCACAAATGATATCGAGAGTACAGTCTGCAACATAAGGACATACATCAACATAAGCCTCTTTCGATATCTCTGTTAGTCTCTGTATCATAACATTGGCATTTGAGTTGAAGATATCAATGTATTCTTCAAGGATCTTAAAGTGAAATGCTGGAGTCAACATCTTCCTGTGAGAGCGCCAACGTTGCCCTGCAATAAACATAACTGTTAGTAAATTAATGGAACCTATCCAAATTGGACAGTGAATAAGCCAAAGTCTTATCTATTTCAGAAAAAAAGTTTCAGTGCTGGTAGAAATCATATACATAGTTTATGTGTAATTTTTCCTGAATAATACAGAAACTGCTCACCATGGAAATGGAATATCCATTTGTATTGGGATATGCTGTGCTTCCAAGGAAACTGCAAACGTTTTATTATTTTATTTTGGGACATGCTGTACTTATGAGGAAACTGCAAATATAGACCATTAAGGTGAATGCGATTTCTTTGTAAACGAACATACCTGAGTAGAAACTGTGTCAAGGATGAAAGAATGGGATTACAGCTGCAAATGTGTGTTTTTCCTTCAGTGTTTTCTGTTGCTTGAAATGGTGTATTGTGAGAAAATCTGTGCATTTTGTGATAAAGAAGGTCACATACAAATGTGGCATTTTCTCAGATATATATATATATATATATATATATATATATATATATATATGTCTTAGTGTTAAGATACCTAGTTTAGTGTTGTGATTCATACATTAGTGCAAGAGCAAAACAATTCAAATGCACTGCATTAGTGGTGTGAAAGGACACAGAGAGACTGGAATAATACATAATATGTACTGGATTATGCAGCAGATAGAAAACTACATATGTACTAAGGTGAGTGTTTTTTTTAATAAAATACAGGATACTGTTTGTGATTAATTTTAAAAGCTATGCATAGGAAAAACATCTGGAATGTCTGAATAATACAGAAACATTGCCAAAGCAGAAAAAAATTAAGATCATGTCATCTCCATCTTGAACAGGTTGCATTTTATGATACACTAATTTGTTATTGTTTGTATATGAGATATGTTAAGCATTGCTAATATGTTCCCAGGCATTTAGAGCTGCAGACTTCCCATTACTCTTGAAAATCCAACATTAATATTTGCTCAACATTCTTTATTTAACACCTTCACTTGCTTTCTTGTGATGTGAGTAATACCAAAATAACTGATATAATGTTTCATTACATGTTACATTAAAAATAGCATGTTTCTAGGTTGGCAGGATACTTTCTAATCATGTCACTGGTATTTAATCACATGTGTTAGACAGTATCAGCAAAGCTAACAGCAACAGAAACTGTGTGGGTACACCATGTGCATGGTTTGCTAAGTTTGAGTGGATTCTAAATGAGTGCAATATCTCCCAGTTTGGAACGTAACCAGAAACACTATTTTGTTGTGAAATAAAATGGCCTGCGACGGTAATGTAAAACACTTCACAGTGGTCATTAGTTCTCATGTCACAACACATTTGCCTCTTAGAATACACAAAACATCCTATTCCTAATTTCAATTCCAATTGCTGCACCTCTATCACTGAATATAAAATCAATTTATCTAAATATTTAAACTCAGGATTAATTCATATTTATAATTTGAATCAATATAAATTGAAAAAATGGATCACTATATATAGCCCTGTGCCCTTAATATTTTTCTGGCTACACCACTCCATGAATGGGGTTACATTGTGTGATAGGATGTTTTGCAAATCTATGCGATTTGCCAATGTTTCATTTAATTCTAATGATAACCTTTGTATTGTTTTAATTTGTGAACATATCTTAAGAGGTGACCACCAAAGCCATATTTCTGGGCACATGCCAATGGACTTGAGATATTTTAAAATGTCTCAATTCATTGCAGCAAATTTTAAATAAAAATATGTGCAGATTCACATAATTTTTGCTACCCTCAATTGTTTAAAACCTTATTTTTTCTATCTACTTCAAGTTATTCATTTACAGAAATAGTTTAATTATGCATTTCATTGTACATACAAGAGGGATACAGGAAAGATATTAATAGTCATATGTTTAAAATCTGGTTGCTACATACCAACCTTAAAATTCATACTCATTCCATATAATTACTAGAAACAAGTGAATATCCACATCACTTTAAAAATGACAAATTAAAGCAATAATAATGGATGTCTTGAGAATGGCTGATATGGCAAATAAAGTTACTTGAATTAAACTGTATATGTTAAAGATATCTACATCTTATGGTTCACCAGTTACAGAAAATGAAGAGGACTTCATAGATATTTTTCATGTAAATATCTTATATGTATGATGTTTTAATCAAGAGCCAGTTTTGGTAAAATAAAAAATTTTGAAAAATGCTCCATATAAAGGGTAGTTTGGAGTGGGAGAACTTTCTTGATAATCTTTGTGATGCATCTTAGGAAGATACTGAACATAAATACAAAGTTTGGTATTTGCCCAACATTTTCTTTTGATGTTTTGCTGCTCACAGATACACAAAACAGCATTTTTATGCATGTGTCTCTGAACAGCATAACTGAAAATAAAATGTTGGATAAATTCCAAGCTCAAGTTCAGCATCTTCCATGGAAGTGACTCACACATTTACTACAAAATCCCCCAATCCAAACTACTCTTTGTTATTCTTATTTTCTCAAAATGGCTGTCAATAGTTTTGATTAAAATATTATAACTTTGTCAAGTTTTTCAACCTCACTTTTCTCAGTTCTTATCCTCGTGTTTCGTTTAAATCTATGACTCACTTCATTAATGTCACTTCACTAAGGTGAACTGGTCACTTCACTTGCTTCGTGATGTAACCTTTTCATGCTGGATGAATCACTTCACACAAGACCTCCACAATAACACTCGCTGCACGCCACCAACTTGCTCGGAGAGTCGCTCTTGATGTCGCACACATTCGCTCACTCACTCACTAACTTAACATTACTCTACTCTCTCTCGTGAGAACGCTCGCTTGTGTAGTCAGTGGAATCTTTCCACAAGGTTGTCGAATGTTCTAGAACTATCGCAAGCTTTTTTGCATTACTTTGGTCTTTATTGAAAACGTTAATAAAAGCTAAAGCAAAGTGAATAAATTAACTTAGGAGTGGCTTTTAGGAGTAGTTGTTGTCTGTTCTATAGCTGGTGCCCAGCCGTTTTAGTTGTTCTACTTTTATAGCAAAATTACAGTGTGAAGACAATACCTAAATGTGGCCATCTTGTCACTATTGCACGCGCGCATTGGGAACTGTCAACCTAAATGAGAAGTGAAGTCTGCGGAATAAACAATGTGTTCTTCATTTTCTTTTGCCGCTGATATAAATGCAATGCATTCTTATTAACAGTGCATTACAGGAAACAAAATGGCTTGCGGGGAATGTGAAAATACAATATACACAGTAATGAGTGAGAAACTAAGTGTGGAGAACTTACAGCTACATTAGTAACCTAAGCTATATATAAACTAAACCTAACCCCCCGTGAATCAGTAACCTAAGCTCATAAAAAAAACTAACCTAATCTCACGTGAATCAGAAGCCTAAGCTTATATATATAAACTTACCCTAACCTCGCAAACCAAACCTCCCGCGAATTAGTAACCTAAGCTTATATATAAAAAAACTAACGCTAACCTAACCTCCCGCGAATTAGTAACCTAAGCTTATATAAACAAAACTAACGCTAACTTAACTTCCAGCGAATTAGTAATCTAAGCTTATATAAAAAACAAACTAACCCTAACCTAACCATCCGTAAATCAGAAACGTAAAAAACTAATAAACTTAAAATAAAAAGTAATTAGGAACGTACGCTACGAGCGTTGACGGTATCTTATTAGCTTTGGCGGTATTTGTTATTCATATGTTGCTAGTATTGTGTTGGAGCTAGAGGATGACATAGGGTGACATCTGCAGAAGATTTAGGACATCACTTTCATCGCTTTTGAAGACCAGCGTAATGTAGATTATCCCATATTTCGTCACACTTTCTGGAGGAGGGGGAGATAAAGCTTCCAGAAGGTTCTGTTTATCTGCCGATATTGCGCCCGGTATTTGGCTGGCGAACGGCCCTTATCGTTGTTTACTCCGACCACCCGGCGCCGACCTCCCGATAACCTTGTGCTATAGCCACTGCGTCACAATACCATACGTTTAAGATACTTATATAACAAATAAAATTCACGTCTTCAGTTTTCTGGGAATAACCTGTGAAATCCTCTTCATTCTGAACGACTTTTGTATAATTGGTAAACAGTAGGAAATAGACAAAATCTTACTACACAAAAATGTGAATTTTGTTAAAGTACACAATAATTTTTTGTGATATTAGCCCTTTCTGAAATATTTACTGCTATTATTTCCCAAGATGTTTACGTTTGTTGACGTTCTAAGTCACCATTCTTTTGTTTCTTGTGGTGCCATATTATAAAGAGTATAGAATTTCAAAGCCAGCAAGAATATACCTAATGGTGCATTTTTTAAACATTTTATTACCATTACAGTCCTGTGTATCCTTCTTGGGGTAATTTTTTCTCCGGGGTTCCCGACAGCGATGTAAGTGATATCTTATATGCCCTACAGATGTCACTCTGTGTCGTTCTCTAGCTCTAACGCAATGCTGGCAACATATGAATAACCAATGCCGCCAAAGCCGGTAAGATACTCAGCCTCAAGACGTAGCCGAGGGATGTTTTTTTTTAGAGGGAGAGGAGTGTAGCAGTTACTGCGAAGCGACGCCAGGGTGTAGCCGAGGGATCTGCGCGTCTAAAACTCGAATGATTCACGTTTGCAGAAATTCCTTATTTCGCGGATTTCGCTTCTTATTCAGGTTGGCACTTCCCATTCGGCGTCTGTTTTAGCGGGAATATCGCAACTTTCCTATAAAAGTAAAACACCTAAAAGGGGCGGCACCAGGTATTGGCAAGATCACACCTACTTATTTCCTCACTCTTAAGGTAATTTATTCCATTCCTTCTTGCTTTTTCAGCGTTTTCAACGGGGACCGCAAATAGCCCTCTCTTGTAACTGCATGAGTAATGAAAGTATTCCTACTTGGATTAACATGAGTTAGATAGAAAAATGGGGTTTTTAAGAATAGTTAATGGAAGAGTGGGTAGAGAAAGGCATGTGAGTGTAACTCGTGTAAAGGATTGTTTGCCTACTTACCCCCGCTGGTCAACAGACCTTCACCAAGCCAAGGAGACAGCAGTCGATACTCAGAGCTCTTCGTTATGTGTACATGACTATTCATGATAACCTACAGACATAACATGTTTCGTTAATGACCACAGCCTGGATTTGTATGCAAAATGTATGTTCTATTTTGTAAATTTAAATGACACACTTTCACAGACAATTTCATAATGTACATTTTAAATTTTTTATGCAAAAATAATATTTTGCTCTTGAATGCAGTATTAAACTATAATTCTTGCCTTTAGCTAATTGATACATACTTGTACTTAATAAAGTCTAAACCTAACTTAATAAAGTCTACTTAATAGAGTCTAAGGTAGATAAACCTTTCTGGAAATAGCTACACTTCACATTCCGTTATAGACATAGCGACAGTCAAATATTTAATAACTGCATGCTGTACGCTGGCCTTAAAATCGCATACTCTTTCCATGCAATCTCGAGAAACAACTGAAAATCGGCAGGACTTTAAAAGAATGGCTAAGTATACAGTTCGAACTATTAATAACGGATATCTCGGGAATGGATGTTGCCACAAAAAAACTATCTGAAATAAATTATGTGGTTTAATGAGATCTACATTTTTTTTTCGCGTATCGCTTAACGTTTAGTGGTTATACAAGATTATATAACATTCCTTCCGAATGAAGAAGACTCTAAAGCTATCTCCAGAAAATTCAAGATATACCTACACCTTATTTATCATGTAAATATCTTGAATATATGTATTTTAATGAAAATCGTTAGAGCGCTTTTTTTTTAAAAAAAAAAATAAAAAATTTCGAAAATGTTCCATGTAAAAGGTAACTTTGGGTGGAGGGATTTTCTTGGAAATATTTGTGTCGCGTGTTTG
Organism: Deroplatys truncata; assembly: GCA_030765065.1. NCBI lineage: Eukaryota > Metazoa > Arthropoda > Insecta > Mantodea > Mantidae > Deroplatys > Deroplatys truncata. Next base: position 8,265,873 of record CM060985.1, on the reverse strand, counting down.
AAAGGTACTAAATCTAAATACCAAGTTGGATATATTTATACGACTTTTGATTTTTGAGTTACGCTGTTCACAGACAGATACACAAATGGACCTTTTTCTAAAAATGCCTTTTTTTTATTTAGGCGGCCTCAAAACATGTATTTCCAGTGAAATCTCAGTATGGAACTTTTGGGTGGAATGCAATACCTTCTTTGGGCACGTGGTAGAGACAGTAAAAATGCATATTTAACTCCTGAATGTAGTATTAGGTAAATTATAATTGTTGCCTTTAGCTAATCGGTACATACGCGTACTGGTGTGTAGCACTCACATGACGTTCTCTACTCCCTCTTCTACAAATTACTCTACTTGTTAATACAGATAAACCTTCATTGCTTATTTAAATTTTTCGTTATAGCAAGAAGACTACAATAAGCTAAAGTGAGAGTGAAATCTTTTCAATGCCGGTCGCTAAGTGATGGCTTTCAAATTCTGTTCTCTTTGAAAGAAGAAGAAGAAAAACAAAAGGAATAGCTATTTGCAGTTACACAAGTATAAAGTATCTGAAAATTCAAACCAACAACAAACAATATCTCAGAAATGGTTAATATAACAAACAATGTTATTTGACATAAATTGAGTGCTTCAACGTGATCTTTACGAGATTATTACTTTCTTCAGTAAATAGGGAAGTATTGTATTCCATCCAAAAATTTTATGTCAAGATTTCACTGGAAATACTTGCTTTGAGATCTCCTGATAACAACAACAACAACAACAAAAAAGCATTTTTAAAAAACGGTTTGCATGTCTGCGTGTCTGTGAACAGCATAACTCAAAAAGGAAAAGTTGGTAAATACCAAACTTGGTATTTAAGTTTAGCATCTTCCAAAGATGCAAAACCAAAATTTTGAAGAAAATCCCCCATCGCAAACTACCCTTTATATAGAAACGTTTTCGTTAGCTTTTTTTTCTGAAAAATTGTTTTAAGGGTTTTGATTAAAAATACCATATATTTAAGATATTTACACGACAAATAGAATGCATATGTTGAATTTTCTGGGAATAGCCTGTGAAGTCCTCTCTATTCTGAAGCAGTTTAGTATAACACGTAAACCGTAAGAGATAGACAACATCTTACTACACAAAAATATGTAGGTGTCGTTTAAAGGCACAATTTATGTCAGATAATTTTTTTTTTTGGTTTGGTGGTGCTAACCTTATGGAGATATTTTTTGTTATTGGTTGGAATTTTCAAATACCACGATATCCCTCCGATTATTTCCGTTTCGTTCTTATCTTTGAGGTTTTTTGGTGGTGCGAAATGCTGGACACTAGAGGGCTGAACGGGACGGAACCGTTAATACTTCCACGCGTCCTGTTGCTCCTTCACTTCGGGGGCGGTAGATGTGTCCCCTCCTCTCCTATCTCGTCTAAGAATCTGTACGTCAGTTGTGTTCCTGCTGGGTCGCCAGTCGCGACATTCAAGATAATGTTGCTGATCATAATCCAGTTTCCTTCTATGATACTTATAGAATTTTTATCACTTTAATTCATAGTTATTTATTTACAAGAAAATCCTGCTCTTGCCTAATGTTTGGTACCTTAAGCGTGTCTTATACACGAACCGAGCGGGATGGTGACTGTGCATTTTATAGAGGTCTCTTCTCTGCGGGGACTGCTCAGCTAGGTCTCTCCTCCGAGTGGGCTCCGCCCCGGAAGTTCGGGGCTTGTAGGTAGGGTCAGGCGGCGTCGAATGCGTTCAATCTCGAAACATTAGGGACCCTATCTGTGCTTGCACCCGTCCTTCATTCGGATCCGGTCGCCCTTCTGGTCTCTCCCTCCCTCCCTCCCTCCCTCCCTCCCTCCCTCCCGGGGACACTGGTAGAAGCATAAGGGGCCGACTGACCTGCGTGCGGTGCTCTACTCTTCCCAGTTTCGGATCCCTCCCTCTCGGGGACACTGGTAGAAGCAGAAGGAGCCGACTGGCCTACGTGCGGTGCTCTACTCTTCCCAGTTTCGGGTCCCTCCCTCTCGGGGACACTGGCCTACGTGCGGTGCTCTACTCTTCCCAGTTTCGGGTCCCTCCCTCTCGGGGACACTGGTAGAAGCAGAAGGAGCCGACTGGCCTACGTGCGGTGCTCTACTCTTCCCAGTTTCGGGTCCCTCCCTCCCGGGGACACTGGTAGAAGCAGAAGGAGCCGACTGACCTGCGTGCGGTGCTCTACTCTTCCCAGTTTCGGGTCCCTCCCTCCCGGGGACACTGGTAGAAGCAGAAGGAGCCGACTGGCCTACGTGCGGTGCTCTACTCTTCCCAGTTTCGGATCCCTCCCTCTCGGGGACACTGGTAGAAGCAGAAGGAGCCGACTGGCCTACGTGCGGTGCTCTACTCTTCCCAGTTTCGGGTCCCTCCCTCCCGGGGACACTGGTAGAAGCAGAAGGAGCCGACTGGCCTGCGTGCGGTGCTCTACTCTTCCCAGTTTCGGATCCCTCCCTCTCGGGGACACTGGTAGAAGCAGAAGGAGCCGACTGGCCTACGTGCGGTGCTCTACTCTTCCCAGTTTCGGGTCCCTCCCTCCCGGGGACACTGGTAGAAGCAGAAGGAGCCGACTGACCTGCGTGCGGTGCTCTACTCTTCCCAGTTTCGGGTCCCTCCCTCCCGGGGACACTGGTAGAAGCAGAAGGAGCCGACTGGCCTACGTGCGGTGCCCTACTCTTCCCAGTTTCGGATCCCTCCCTCTCGGGGACACTGGTAGAAGCAGAAGGAGCCGACTGGCCTACGTGCGGTGCTCTACTCTTCCCAGTTTCGGGTCCCTCCCTCCCGGGGACACTGGTAGAAGCAGAAGGAGCCGACTGACCTGCGTGCGGTTCTCTACTCTTCCCAGTTTCGGGTCCCTCCCTCCCGGGGACACTGGTAGAAGCAGAAGGAGCCGACTGGCCTGCGTGCGGTGCTCTACTCTTCCCAGTTTCGGGTCCCTCCCTCCCGGGGACAATGGTAGAAGCAGAAGGAGCCGACTGACCTGCGTGCGGTGCTCTACTCTTCCCAGTTTCGGGTCCCTCCCTCCCGGGGACAATGGTAGAAGCAGAAGGAGCCGACTGACCTGCGTGCGGTGCTCTACTCTTCCCAGTTTCGGGTCCCTCCCTCCCGGGGTCACTGGTAGAAGCAGAAGGGACCGACTGGCCTGCGTGCGGTGCTCTACTCTTCCCAGTTTCGGGTCCTTCCCTCCTGGGGACACTGGTAGAAGCAGAAGGGGCCGACTGGCCTGCGTGCGGTGCTCTACTCTTCCCAGTTTCGGGTCCCTCCCTCCCGGGGGACAATGGTAGAAGCAGAAGGGGCCGACTGGCCTGCGTGCGGTGGTTTATCCCAGTTTCGGGTCCCTCCCTCCCGGGGACACTGGTAGAAGCAGAAGGAGCCGACTGGCCTGCGTGCGGTTCTCTACTCTTCCCAGTTTCGGGTCCCTCCCTCCTGGGGACACTGGTAGAAGCAGAAGGGGCCGACTGGCCTGCGTGCGGTGCTCTACTCTTCCCAGTTTCGGGTCCTTCCCTCCTGGGGACACTGGTAGAAGCAGAAGGAGCCGACTGGCCTGCGTGCGGTGCTCTACTCTTCCCAGTTTCGGGTCCTTCCCTCCTGGGGACACTGGTAGAAGCAGAAGGGGCCGACTGGCCTGCGTGCGGTGCTCTACTCTTCCCAGTTTCGGGTCCCTCCCTCCCGGGGGACAATGGTAGAAGCAGAAGGGGCCGACTGGCCTGCGTGCGGTGCTCTACTCTTCCCAGTTTCGGGTCCCTCCCTCCCGGGGACAATGGTAGAAGCAGAAGGAGCCGACTGACCTGCGTGCGGTGCTCTACTCTTCCCAGTTTCGGGTCCCTCCCTCCCGGGGTCACTGGTAGAAGCAGAAGGGACCGACTGGCCTGCGTGCGGTGCTCTACTCTTCCCAGTTTCGGGTCCTTCCCTCCTGGGGACACTGGTAGAAGCAGAAGGGGCCGACTGGCCTGCGTGCGGTGCTCTACTCTTCCCAGTTTCGGGTCCCTCCCTCCCGGGGGACAATGGTAGAAGCAGAAGGGGCCGACTGGCCTGCGTGCGGTGGTTTATCCCAGTTTCGGGTCCCTCCCTCCCGGGGACACTGGTAGAAGCAGAAGGAGCCGACTGGCCTGCGTGCGGTTCTCTACTCTTCCCAGTTTCGGGTCCCTCCCTCCTGGGGACACTGGTAGAAGCAGAAGGGGCCGACTGGCCTGCGTGCGGTGCTCTACTCTTCCCAGTTTCGGGTCCTTCCCTCCTGGGGACACTGGTAGAAGCAGAAGGAGCCGACTGGCCTGCGTGCGGTGCTCTACTCTTCCCAGTTTCGGGTCCTTCCCTCCTGGGGACACTGGTAGAAGCAGAAGGGGCCGACTGGCCTGCGTGCGGTGCTCTACTCTTCCCAGTTTCGGGTCCCTCCCTCCCGGGGGACAATGGTAGAAGCAGAAGGGGCCGACTGGCCTGCGTGCGGTGGTTTATCCCAGTTTCGGGTCCCTCCCTCCCGGGGACACTGGTAGAAGCAGAAGGAGCCGACTGGCCTGCGTGCGGTTCTCTACTCTTCCCAGTTTCGGGTCCCTCCCTCCCGGGGACACTGGTAGAAGCAGAAGGAGCCGACTGGCCTGCGTGCGGTTCTCTACTCTTCCCAGTTTCGGGTCCCTCCCTCCCGGGGACACTGGTAGAAGCAGAAGGAGCCGACTGGCCTGCGTGCGGTTCTCTACTCTTCCCAGTTTCGGGTCCCTCCCTCCCGGGGACACTGGTAGAAGCAGAAGGAGCCGACTGGCCTGCGTGCGGTTCTCTACTCTTCCCAGTTTCGGGTCCCTCCCTCCTGGGGACACTGGTAGAAGCAGAAGGAGCCGACTGGCCTGCGTGCGGTGGTTTATCCCAGTTTCGGGTCCCTCCCTCCCGGGGACACTGGTAGAAGCAGAAGGAGCCGACTGGCCTGCGTGCGGTTCTCTACTCTTCCCAGTTTCGGGTCCCTCCCTCCTGGGGACACTGGTAGAAGCAGAAGGAGCCGACTGGCCTGCGTGCGGTTCTCTACTCTTCCCAGTTTCGGGTCCCTCCCTCCTGGGGACACTGGTAGAAGCAGAAGGAGCCGACTGGCCTGCGTGCGGTTCTCTACTCTTCCCAGTTTCGGGTCCCTCCCTCCCGGGGACACTGGTAGAAGCAGAAGGAGCCGACTGGCCTGCGTGCGGTTCTCTACTCTTCCCAGTTTCGGGTCCCTCCCTCCTGGGGACACTGGTAGAAGCAGAAGGAGCCGACTGGCCTGCGTGCGGTGGTTTATCCCAGTTTCGGGTCCCTCCCTCCCGGGGACACTGGTAGAAGCAGAAGGAGCCGACTGGCCTGCGTGCGGTTCTCTACTCTTCCCAGTTTCGGGTCCCTCCCTCCTGGGGACACTGGTAGAAGCAGAAGGAGCCGACTGGCCTGCGTGCGGTGGTTTATCCCAGTTTCGGGTCCCTCCCTCCCGGGGACACTGGTAGAAGCAGAAGGAGCCGACTGGCCTGCGTGCGGTTCTCTACTCTTCCCAGTTTCGGGTCCCTCCCTCCTGGGGACACTGGTAGAAGCAGAAGGAGCCGACTGGCCTGCGTGCGGTTCTCTACTCTTCCCAGTTTCGGGTCCCTCCCTCCTGGGGACACTGGTAGAAGCAGAAGGAGCCGACTGGCCTGCGTGCGGTTCTCTACTCTTCCCAGTTTCGGGTCCCTCCCTCCCGTGGACAATGGTAGAAGCAGAAGGGGCCGACTGGCCTGCGTGTGGTGCTCCATCCCGTCCGTTCGTACCTTCCTTTAGCTTTACGTTTTATTAACATATGACACGTTTGTACATCACAAAAGAATACAAGCGTTCCTATACAGGATGTTTCAGAAATACTTTACAAACCAAGAAATAAAGTCCAATAAACTCATCCCCTTGCTTCCATACACGCACCGTTTCAAATACTTGCACGCGATGTCGAGCGGTGACGCAGGCTTCCATGAAGTCTCTCTGTGCTCGGTGGAGTGTACATTAACATTTGTTCATTTCTACTTTAAAGTGAAACATAGGATACAATGACTGCATCGATAACATCACTCCATTACCATCATTTTCAGTTACAAACTTGATATGCGTAAAACGTAAACTTTCAACATCTAAATCCAAAACTAAGGATTCCCGGAAATATGTTTATATGAACGTTGTTTCTTATTTTTGTTATGAGGAACTCGTCACCAAAGTTTGTAGAAGTATTTCTGAATCACGAATGAGACGGCGCGTAGGTATGTTTCTTTCTGCGGGAACCTTTTAGGATGGTGGGGATGTATAGTCAGAATTAGCCTGCCGCCATACATCTCGAAGATTGTGGGGACAATATTTTAATGCTAAATCATGCAGTATTTCAATAAAATATCAACTAACGCAACAAGTATCACTTATATTGTCGTTTGTTTTCATGTTTTCTTAGCTGCTAAATCATGACCATCTATGCACAGGATGAAGCAATGAAACAGGCGATTGTAAAGCTTTAAAATACTTATGTGTTACATTCACATGACTTTCTCTATTCTGTATAGCTTATTAGTGGGTATACATACAAATTATTCTTACGAAAGTTCACTTTACTATCTACTTCATTTTAATCGAGATAAACCTTTACAGAAACAGCTACATTACACCTTTCGTTATAGACACAAAGAGAACAGCGATAGTCAAATGTTTAACAACTGGACGTTATATGCTGGTCTTAAAATTACACACTCTTTCCATGACATTGCGAGAAACAAATGAATATCAACAAGAATTTAAAAGAATAACTAAGTATGAGCAATTCGAACCATTGATAACGGATATTTCGGAAATGGCTAATGCCACAAATAAATCATTATAAATAAATTGTGTTTTAAAGAGATCTACGGTTTAGTGAAGTACGTTTTGCTCTATCGCTTAACGTTTACCATTTTTACACGATTATACAAAATTCCTCCCGAATGGAGCGGATTTTACAGGCAATTCCCAGAAAATTCAAGATATACATTTTATTGTTCGGTTAAATATATTTAATATAATATTTTAATCAAAATCGTTAGAGCCACTTTTTAGAAAATAAAACATTTCGAAAATTTTTCCATGTAAAATGTAGTTAGGATGAGCGGATTTTGTTGAAAATCTTCATGTCCCATCTTTGGAAGGCACTGAACCTAAATACCAAGGTTGGTATATATATCTGACTTTTCGTTTTGAGTTATGTTGTTCACAGACACACCTTTTTTATAAACATGATTTTTTTTATTTAGGAGTTTCAAACATGTATTCTAGTGAAATATCGGTATTGAATTTTTGGGAGGAATACAATGCCTTCTCTACCTACTATGTACGTGGTAGAGAAAGTAATACAATTGCTTTCAAACAAAACTGTCACTTTACATTTAAAGCATTTGCCAGTACCTCAAGAAATTCTATTTTCTGAACACTATATCGAAGGTGGGACCCACACCTAGTTGTAAGTTTCCCATAACACGACCAACATGTCCACAGGAATTTCAGCAACTTCATAGCAATTTTTTTTCTGCGCAGGTGTATTTCAAACATCCCCATAAGAAATCTCCAAGCCATGAAATGTCCCCATATCAGGAGACAATGTAGTTTGGAAATAAACATCTGACTGGAGCAGCATCCTGTTGACACCAGGTGTCTCGATTGATGAGACGACTATTGTCAAGTTGTGGAGAGAAACCTCTTCAGTCATTCCAACATATCGCTAAGATGTTACACTAACAGAGGTCCCAAAGAAGTAAGGACTATTGCACTTGACTTCTCATAAGGGTATCGCAAGTTTTGTTTGTCGAGAGATCATCAGGTCATGCGGTTTACTTTATCAATGTCCTCGTACACTAGTGTTTGACCAGCAACTCTTACGTGTCTACTTCAAGATGTACACCCACACTTTTATTCCAAAGGCTAACATTGCGATGGACATTATATTGACGTTTTACAGCAATGAAACCTTAATAGCACTTACATAACACAAACTAGCACCCGTCCAACGACCCATTATAAACAAATGCTATAAGTTAAATTTTTGCATGTAACAATTAAAAATAGCCGAAAAGACACGAATCTGAAAACCGCCGGTTTCACTGGCGCACTCTGTATATTGTTTCGAATTAAACATGGCATCATTTGTCTTTTTTACATGCATTCTCAACTACTATTTCTCCTTTATGGCATTCTCATGAAAAAGTCAAAACCTTCTTCATTAACACGTTCATCCACACTTTAGTTATTACTGAGTTGGAATATCAGTGATTTTCAATGGTGAAAGAATTTTCAAGATTAGTTCAGTGGTTTCCAATATTAGAACACACACACACAGAGATACTCACCTCCACATCTTCAGGATCCACGAGGAACACCCTGGGCATGCCCATGATCCAGAGTCGAAACACTGGGCCATAACACTCGTGGAGATGAGCCAATTTTTGTAAAATTTCTGTGAAAGAAAAACCTTGACATAGAGACTTGGCTTCAAGGCTTGTTTGGTTATCTTCCTATAACTAATATAGTTGTATGTATGGCACGAGTCGACCATAGCACGCTTATTGGCTGTAAATGGTCTTTTTAGCGTCATCACTTCCGTGCATGTTCATTGTTAGTTTAACCTTTGGTAATACAACGTGATCTGTTTGGGAACACACAAAAAAACAATTCTGAGAAATGTCGTGTTACATTCACAGGGCCTTCTCTACTCTCCATCGCTTATTAGTGGCTATACGAACTATTCTTACGAAAGTTTATTTTTCTATCTACTCAGTTTTAATCGAGATAAACCTTTACAGAAACACTTACATTACACGTTTCGTTATAGAGAACAGCGATAGTCAAATGTTTAACAACTGGACGCTATATGGCCCATACTGTTTCCATGACATCGCGAGAAACAACTGAAAATCGACAGGACTTTAAAAGAATGACAAAGTATTGAACAATTGGAACCATTAATAATGGATATCTCCAAATGGCTAATACCACAAGAAGTTTATTCGAAATAAATTGTGCGATTTAATGAGATGTTCATTTTTTGTGCACTGCGTTTTCGTCTACAGCTTAGCGTTTACCAGTTATACAAGATTATACAAAATTCTTCCGAATGAAGAGCACTGCACAGGCTAATCTCACAAAATTCAAGATAAACATTCTATTTATCATGTAAATCTTAAACATATGGTGTTTTAACCAAGTTCGTTAAATCCATTTTTCAGAAAAGAAAAAATGTTCAAGCTTTTTCCTTGTAAGGGGTGGTTGGGTGAGGGGGATTTTCTTGAAAACCTCCGTGTACTATCTGGAAGAAGCTGAACTTAAATACCAAGTTTATTTTTATAAATACCAATATCTTCCGAATATGCGACACGAAGATTTTAAAGAACACCCCCACCCCAACTACCCTTTAGATGGAACATTTTTCGAAATTTTTTATTTTCTAAAACATGACTCTCACAATTTTGATTAAAATACTATATATTAAAGATATTTCCTACATGACAAATTAAAATGTATATTTTGAATTTTCTGGGAGCAGCCTTTGAAGTCCTCTTCATTACGAAGGAATTTTGTGTAATCTTATATAATCGTAAACGTTAAGTGATAGACGAACTCATACTGTACAAAAAATGTAGATCTATTTAAAACATGCAATTTACTTCAAGTAACTTTTTGTGGCAAAAGCTGTTTCCGGGATATCGTTATTAATGTTAAAATTGTTCAATACTCCTGTCGTTCTTTTCAAGTCCTGTCGACATTCAGTTGCTTCTCCCGATTGAACGGAAAGAGTATGGAATTTTAAGGCAGAGTGTAGCGTTCGGTTCTTAAACATTTGACTATCGCCGTTCCCTTTGCTTTTATAATGAAATATGTAATGTAGCTATTTCTGCAAAGGTTTATCTCGACAGACAGAAAAATAAGCTTTCATAAGCGTAGTGTTTAGACGGGTTAATAACGGTTAGAGGAAGTCATGTGAATTTAACGCATCAGATGTTTTCATTACATGCATCAGTGTGCGGGGTTTTATTGTTACGTTATGTGTTAGGATGTTTTGTAAATCTGTGAGATTTCCCAAGGTTTTATTTGCTTGTAATGATATCTGTTGTATTATTTTAACTTGTGAAGATGTCTTAAGGTTTGCCGTAAGAACTTGGCACTTGCTCATGGAACTGAGGTGTTTTACAAAGTATAATTAATCGCAATACATGTAAACTAAAAGCATAGTAATGCCTCTCATTGGAGTTCAACATTGTTAAAAATACGTTACACACATATAACGCAGACTCAACTTTTTAATATCCATATAGAGTCGAATATCGCGAGGCAAGCGACTTAACGAACCATTACACCACGCAACTCATTGCAACAGGTGTATATAAACACATTAACAGCGCTTCGGCCACTTGGGGGGCTACTTACCACAAGAGCGTCGATAGCGCATGGCTTGTGGGCACCCCTGGTAACGAAGGCTTTAAAGCTGCCAACAGCACAAAGCTGCCCCCCTCCCCATGAGAGTGGTCAATCAAAATTACACAAATCACAATCCATCAAGGAAGAACAAACATCATCGGAGCAGAGCATTGGCGCTGCTCCTGAAAAGGCAGCCGCTGAGGAGCCTATGAAAACATAGCGCTATCTCCCATCACAACCAAACCACCACCCTACAATAGTTTCATCATCCCTATGGTAAAGCCCTTCCAAGGGTAGGTAGTACATAGCAAAATAACAGGCTCAGCACATTTCTAATGGTAAAAATAAAATAAATACAACATATTTATTTGCTCCCATTAGTTTACACATATATTTCACTGCAGCACTTCTATTAGCTATCAAAGTTAAAAACCTTTAGTTTTGGTTCGAAATAACCAGCTGCAACCTTCATTCGGAGCCCCTTTATTTTCACTAACCTTAATTTTTTAACCAAATCTGAAATGTGTTAACAAACTTTTGTTCAGAACTTGTCTGCAGCGTTGCCATACTTACGGTCATGAGAAACGTTGAATGTGAGAATGTTACCAAAATATGGGACAGTTGGTGGACCTGGTATGACACTGAGCTGCTGCCAGGCCTTCCACCTGAACAGCCACACATAGTGGTACGGCAGGAAGATGTTGAGCACAAGAATCACGAGGATCAGGGCGGCCAAGATCAGCGCTAACATCTGAAACAACATCAACACTCCTCCGTCAAGAGAAATAGCAAACGGCTGTGTTAATAACATCCACAAAACTTTCCCTACACGTGTGCTGTACACGCCACGAGTTATGGTAGCCTGCTTGTTCTGATGTCCTGAGTGATTCATTCAGAGAGCTCGACACTTGCCTATTTTGTTCCTTTGTTTAGAATCGTAGGCTCTGTATACACACACACACACACATATATATATATATATATATATATATATATATATATATATATATATATATATATTTCTGTTTACTGAAGTAAAATATACTAATTTTATAATGCATATAATTGCTTAGTTTCATAGTGTGTGTGCATGCGTGCGCCTATTGGAAAATTAAGAACTATAGCAAAGAATATCTCGAAATGATTATAATTATAATACCCTAAACATTGTATTTGACAAAAATGGTATGTTTTAATGAAATGTACATTTTCCAGAGGTGGATATTTTTTGCCTGGTTGTTATGGTGAAGAGGAGTTCAAGGTTAGTTACAGAATATCCAAGATAAACATTTCATTTGTCGTTAAAAGTCTGACATTTTAATCAAACTCTTGAGAAAATAAAACATTTTCCATGTAAAGGATAGATGGGGGGGTTCTTGAAAATCCTCGTGTCGCATCTTTGAATGATGCTGAACTTAAAATACCAAATTTGTTAACTATCTAACTTTTCGTGTTTTAGTTAGGTATGCTGTTCACAGACATGCACATATAGCTTTTCCTAAAAGTGCTTTTCGGGTTCAGGGAACCTCAAAACGTGTATTTTCGGGGAAATTTTGATATAGAATGTTTAGGTGAAATACGATTTTATTTTTATCTACTTGCTATAAGTAGATGGAGAGAAAGCAACTTTAAAAGCCCACAGTCAGCGAGTTACCTACAAACACAAGACTGCGTCCGTGGGGGAGTGGTCAGGATTTTGGCTTCTCAACCCAGATATCCCGGATTCGATTACCGACTGCAATCATTCCCTACCCCTCCGCCGACGTTTAAACCGTTCTTTGGTTTGACTCAACACTGTCAATTGTTTCTCAAGTCAGAGCCCCCACTGACACAGAAGTTAAAGGCGGTTATTATAACAAAAACAAAATACATACACTAAAACATTTAACGAGAGAATAGTGAACTATTGTTGCTTTTCTTTGCTCTGGACATTAGCAAAGTTAAGGTGTGGATAAACGCATTTGTTTCATAGTTTTACTTCTCTAGTCTCTTGGTACCACACTCGTCACGTGCGGGCTTCCCATTTGTTTGTTTATTTGTTACGTAAAACTCGCGACAGACAAAAATGCTCACAAACACGATATTAGTACCTTATGACGTATTGACCAAATACACTGCAGTCAAAAGGATATTAGCATCAGTTTAACGTCCAGCATTCACACGCGGCCAGAATTCCATACTAGGTAAAAACGTTGTCCATCAAAAAGTGACTACGGTTTATTTGTCATCTAAATATCAAATATGCGATATTTTAATAAAAATCGTAAGCCATTTTTGAGAAAATAAAAAACAACAAGTTTTTGTCAAACTAAAAGGTTGTTTACGATATGGGGGAGGGATTTCCTGAAAATACTTTCCTTGCAATTTTAGAAAGAATCTGACTTGTGTAGAACATGGTTAATCTCAATTTTCGAGTTATATTATTCATAGAACACAGAAATACGAGCCGCTTCCTACATCTTTTTTATTCTTCTAATAAATTTGGGGACCTCAAAACATGCAATTCATGTGAAATCACAATAGACATTCTTCCCCTAACAGATAAAGTAAGATGTTGTATCCTACTACTCTAAACGATTATTTTGTTCATTAATAAATGCACGAGTTACACGTAAACATTTAGATGCTGCAGAATAAACAGCGCCATATGAAACCATTTTAAAACTTAGCGTTAGTGATTAGGTAAAGTCTTTACACCGAACAGTAGGTGAGATTTACATGTATACACTTCAAACAGTTGCCTTTGATCAGAATCACTGCAGTTGGTTGTTTTTTAAAAGCCTTCTTGGTTAAAGCCCACTATGAATATCATTGTTAATGTATGTTTCATGCTCATTTTTGGAGATAGTCGGTAAAGTATTGGGAGATTTTTAGCAATGAAACGCGTTTTGCTCTTTTCAGAAAATGTCAATGCATTGTGTGTGAAAATAAAGAAGGCGTATAAACATTTACTACTACTAGTGTTGCTCTCACCTGTGAGAGGTGTTGCTGCTCTGTCAGAATCCCTCTTCAGAATGAGAGGCGTCCCAAGCGTCTTCAAGGTTCCCATCACACTTCCGTGATGCAACAAAAACGTTTCTGTATCTTCAAGGTTTAAGCGCATCATCAAATTAATTGTAACAAATAACGTTTTTGCGACGGGCCTTGCAGTCAAGTTGCTATTGCGAAAACAATATCTGTATATATATACGTGTTGCATCAGGATAAAACAGAAGAAGGAATTGATTAAATGAAAATAGGAAGACAATTATGTACACGAAATGGTAACGAGAGAAATGGCTCCACGGTAACGTGCGAGGTCCCGGATTCGATTCCCGGGGCTGGACCTGGTGGCTTTCCCTGGTTGGCAAGGCGAATGGTTTCTCTTGTACAATGAATTTCCTCTCCCTCATTTCGCTTCCCCTTTCATGTTTCAGGTGGTCTTAGGGGCTGTGTAGTGTCGGTCAAATGGGGCACATGCTTGCTTGTTGGAAAATTCTTCTGGGGCCTGCAGGTTGGCAATGAGCCGCCTCAGGTGGACCGATTTCTCCCCGGTTCTGGCAGAGGGAAGTCTTGTCTGAGCAGCATGCCAGTGTGACCGGGTCATCAAGTTTGGAATGGTTAGGCACCTCTGCGCGTCTCTGTGGCAGGCCTACTGGGGATGGCAAGCGCTGGGTCGAGGTGTCCTCTCCGTTCCCTGGCCATATCTTATTATTCATTTTGGCTGGAGAGTTGGAAGTTTTATTTTCTCTACCGCTTACAGTATGTAGAGGAAGTATCGTATTCCACCCGAAAATTCGATATAGAGATTTCATCGAAGATTTTCAAGAAAATTCCCTCCCCCCAAACTACCCTTTACTTGGAAAATGCTTCGTTATTCTTTTATTTTCTCAGAAATAGCTGTAATGATTTTGATTAAAATACCATATATTAAATATAGTTTTAATAGAAATAAAATGTATATTTTGAATGTTCTGTGAACAGTCTGTGAAGTGTTCTTCATTGTGAATAACTTTTGTATAATTGCTAAACCGCAAGAGATAGACAACATCTTACTACATAGAACAAATGTAGTTCTCGTTAAAACACAATTTATATAAAAATGTTGTCATTAACCATTTCCGAGATATTCATTCTCAGTGGTTTTAATTTTCAACTACTTACATTTTTTCCTTCTCTACTACATAGTTACCTAAAGTAAATAGTGTTGCATTCCACTCAAAATTTCATAACGAGATTTTACCGAGAATTCAGGTTTTGAGGCTCCTCAAAAACGAAAACTCGGCCAATACCAAATTCGGTAGGTATTTAACTTCAGCATCTTCCAAGGATGTGACACGAAGATTTAAATAATTCCTCCACCCTAAACTGCCCTTTACATTTTATTTTTTAAAAAATAACGACACCACAAGTTTAAGACATCTGCACGACAAAATGTATATCTTGAAATTTGTGGTAACAGCCTGTGAAGTCGTGTTCTTTCAGAGTGACTTTTGAGAGAAAACACATACACATAATGTATGTCATTCACCAATTCCCAAATATTCATTAGTGGCTTTAATTTTCAACTACTTTATATTTCTTAAGTTTTAATTTGCCATTTTTTTTTGTTTAACGTCGTGTCATGAAAACATTGTGAAATTTCAAAGCCAGCAAAGTCTTCTCTTGCGCCTACAACAAAATGAACAACGAAATTGTTTATCTCAATTAACACGAAGTAGATAGAAAAATAAGCTTTTGTAAGAAAATAATTTCTTGAAGATTGGGTAGAGAAAGTCATGTGCATCCTCCATATGTCGGAAAGATTTTGTGTCCATTTGCTGGTGCATAACTCGTGCAAAGGCTTCCACCGTGTGCGAGGTTCGATCCCCACTCTGACCAGACAGGCGAATGGTTTCTTCTCTACCTCGATTTCCTTTCCCTTTCAGATGTTTCGTGGCGTATGACGTGTCAGACGGATGCGTGCTCAATGGAAAGAGTACACCAGAGGGCGGCTCCAGCTCTGGAAATGTTAGGGACTTTCGCGCGTCTCTGTGGCCTTCCTCCTAGGAGGGCCGCAGCGCGCGAGGTCTCCCCCTCTGTTGAATCACCTCTACCTAACAGCATTATGATTGTATTCTTCCTGTAATTTTCCTTTTTGATTTTTATGTCTTATTGTATAGTCTTCAAAAAATTCCTAATACAGGGTTGTTTTTATTCAGTGGAAGAATATCTAGAAATGAATTAGGTTATAAGCTTTCTTATGGAAATATACTATATTTACAATTCCAACATTTAGTTTAAGTACCTACTCATGTAATAATTAGCATTTCTGTATTTGTATATTACATCTAATTAGACATGCTCTTTTTTATTGTTGACGAAGCCAATATTTCTGTATTGAAATCAAACGGCGAATTTAAATAAATTGGCTTATGAAACTGATGACTTCATTGTCTTGTGTACAGTTTTCGATCCAACTCCTGTCTACGCCCGCTTGCTTAGGCAACAGCACGCACAAGATCTCGCCCTGGCGTGAGAGGGGGCAGTATTTTATCTCCTCCACACTGAGTAGTTCTTGGGCCTGAAACCTTGCTGAATGCATATTATGCGATCAACAAAAACTGATTTCACACATGTTGTTACACCATCTCAATGTTTACTTACATGATCTTTTTTTAAAGCAATCCCTCCTACTTCAATTCAGTTTTTATAGCGTCTCTGCCACTCCTCAAACACATGGTGCAGGACGGGCAAAAATGAACATACTTCAAAACACCCAACTTCTTATTCCCCAATTTTACGCAAGATTAGTAGGTTTTAGCCTTTTGTTTCAAACTGCTTACGTAAACATAATGAAGCTAGTACGCAGAATGCCATGTCAGACTTCGGATTATCTTAAATCACATTACTGCAAAATACAAAGTCACTTTGCAATGAATCACAGACCTAAGAAAAGAAATAGCTGCTGTTATACATTATAAAGTAGTTTAAATATGGCAATTATGAAAACAAATGAATTCAGTTTTCTATTTATGGACGCTCTTTAACTGCTACGCTTCTTAGCGTCTCATTGTATATTGAACGTGAAAGACTGCAAATTTTGCTCAGAGGCCTCTTTATCAGGCTTGAGGTTCTTTTACATGCCGTAAATCTAGGACACGGGACCACCGGCTTTACTTCCCTTCCGAAGGAAGCCATGCTAAGGATTTTTACGCCCGGAAAAAATCCATCCCCTTCCGTCGGGTTTGGACCGTGACCTCAGAAACTAGAGGCTAGCATGGTACTCCTAGACCACGGATGACGACAGGCAAGGATGAAGATGACAGTAAGGACATATTAATGATGATGATGATGATGATGATAATAATAATAATAATAATAATAATAATAATAATAATAATAATAATAATTGGTTGGTAATTCCAGTGAAGCGCATTTGCCCCCCCCTTCCCTTGCCGACATCCATGGGTAGAGGCTATTTTTTGTGAGGTCCTTAAGGATCGCCTGACTTTTCTTGAGCACTGCTTCAGAGCTCTCAAATCGAATGTTCCAGAGCTTTGCCTTTAATGATGGGAATAAAAATATCACAGGGTGCAAGCTAGGGGCTATAAGGTGAATGTTCCATTCAGCCAAAATCTGCGACATGAGGCCGCGCGTTGTCATCACGATCTGGTTGGCAATGTTTAGCCAATACTGACGTGTAGTGTGCAGCTGTAACAGTCACAGCAGGCTCAACACGAGGGGGTGCATCTTCACGCTTGCTGCAGCTTTCAGAGGCTGTGTGTTCAAACGCAAACAGAATTTTATTGCGCTGTATTATCCTTCTCGCGTCACCTCCCTCTTGTGGTATACGAAATGCAAGCTCTACAAAACAGAACATTGCTACCAACCTACCGATACGTAAGTGCTGCTGTTTTTAAATATTCATGGTACAGACAGGAAGCTACGGGGGAAAAACCAGTCTCAGTCTCTGTTGATCAGCTTTGTCCTCCACATTTACACTGCGATGTCCAATAAAACATTGATTGTTTTGGAGATTCTTCAGGTGAAACCCAAACAATCCTAAACATTCTTCATCCCAGCTTAATATACGCTTGATATTTCGGTCAAAACTCTTTAGTACGGAGAACGATTTCTTTCTCATTACTTTTTTAGGAAAGATTTTAAGTAATTTTCTTCAATTTTACAACGTTTAGCCTTTTACAGTTCACCACGTTGTGTTTCTGGTTCCCACACTATTCTACAATGTTTTTTCAAGTTTTCGATATCGTTATGATTTAAGTTTACTTTCATATACACGCTTCGATAGCTTACAATTTTCGACTCCTGTCATATTTCACTGAGTTTAAAGGATGTCTTTGCGGTGATGGAGATCGAAAGGTAGAACGCCTTCTATGAGAGTGCGCATTATTAAACTGGCAGCGCAGCGTCTTTAAGGTGACAATTAAAAAGGGCAAATAAATAACTATAGGGAAAAAAATTGAAGTCGTTTGTGCGGTTTGTTAGAAGAATACATTTTGAGCGGTTGTAAGCACGACTTGCAAAGCTGAAAATATTTGCAAATATCTCAAGCTATTTTAAAAACGTCGAAAAAGGTTGTTCAACGTAACCGTTGAAATTGCAATGAAAACTTTCTGAAAAGTTCTAAAGTGTGACGTTTTATTGTTTCATTAACAGTATGGAGCATATAGAATTATAGAAAAGAACTCAAGAATAAAAGCTATTGACATTAGGATGTTGTGTCGTACGTAAGGTGTCAGGCAGTATGACGATTTTTCTTCACCTGCCTCTTGACATTGAGGAAAACCACCAGTCAGGGGTCGGTTTTATTGGTGATAATGTTTTAAGGAATTTCGCATTTTCGTGTTAATAATACATTTCATGACAAAAATAAAAACGGAATGTATGCGTGGTTCGTATAATAACCGACTTTGAAATTCATTTGGAAAAAAGAGGCTAACTTATTTTATACAACATAAAATTACTGTATTATTCGTAAAATTGAATTATTATTACGAGCAGTAGTTTATGCGAGGTTAAACAGAGCTGCGGGATATTTTGGAAGGATATTTATGTTTGGTACGAAACAGCGCAATACATTTAGTGCAACTGTTTATTGCATGACACCAAATTGCAACATTCAACGATATTTTCAGACCAGTGAACTTCTCGTCAATCATAAGGCTTGAACACAATCTATAAAACTGGTTACTTTTATGTTTAAGTGTCAACACAGTACATCGGTTCCATTATCATCCTGATACGTGGGTGGGTACATATTTCTGACGTAGATGCACTATTCAATGTAACATAAAAGCATATATTATTTTCACTCTGAAATTCAGCAATTGTTTAAACACAATCTTTACCAAATCGACCTTGACATCAGATTTTGCAATTAATGTTGATGGCTCAAAAACAAAATCGAACTTTCGATCACCTTTATATAATCAACATGTAAGTTTTGAAATATGAAAATTTTCGTGTTTATCGCACAAATAAAAAAACTTTTGCAAGAAATCGAGAAATTCGCGAGTAAATTACAAATTTAGACGTATACATTTATTGCGAAACACACAGCTAATTCTATACCAAGTTGTAAAACATTTTTTCGCGTTTATCTTTAATATAAATAATAATAATAATCGCACGCTTCTGCTGCCAGCCTAAGTTTAGGTTGGCGGTACAGATCCCAGTAATGTACATTTGTAGTTAACCGAGCGGGACGGCTCAGAGTAGAGTCTGAGGACCGGTGACCTGAAACGTTTTCGTGGTTTTCCCAGGTCGGAGTGGATTATATATTACCATAAATTTTCCTGTCTGTCATATGATTTACCTCTTCATCTTGCAGCGCAAGCATGGAACCTCCTACTCAAGACTGTACGTGAAACGTTAGCGACCCGGTACTCTGTCGTCTCAACCGGATGTTTAAGCCCTAGCCTTGGCCGCAGTGCTGAAACCTTACTCCCTATTAGAAATGAACATTAACAACAGCAAGCTGTGTTACCAACGGTATGTACTTGAACAATTTAAATAGGGCCCAAAGTATAAAAATAAATAGTTTAATAGGAGAATAGAAATAAGCCCCGTTAATGGTGCTAACAGCCTGTCCTACGTCACCATATGCTACCAACCCACATACGAGTAGTAGTGCGGCAGAATACGAGTGCTGTTGGCAGTAGGTAATCCATGTTTTTTTAGGAGAGGAGTGTAGCAGTTCCGGGCGAAGCCGAACGATTCACGTGGCAACAATTCCTTCCAAAACCGACTATATAAGAAGGGCCGCTTAACCGTTACTTTTATTAACGTTTTCAGTGAAGACCAAAGTAATGTAAAAAAGCCGATTATATTTTTGGTTGAATTAAGGAATGTTATGCATAAGCAACATGCCACTTTCAAATAACAGCTGGTGTGTTGCTAACAGTTCTGGCGATGTCATGGAAACAGTATGAAATTTTAAGGCAGTGTATAGCGTCCAGTTCTTAAACATTTGACTATCGCTGTTCCCTTTGCAGCAATAGCTGCATTAACAAAATGTGTGATGTAGTTATTTCTGCAAAGATTTATCCTGAAGTAGATAGAAAAATAAACTTTTGTAAGAATAATTTTGTATATCCAATAATAAACTATAGAGACAAGAGAAAGTAATGTGAATGTAACACATCAGATTCTTTTATTTAGCTTTGTATTTGTCTAAAAAGTAGGCCAATTAGGACTTGCTTATTGTTACAATAAAATCAACAGAATCAGAACACGTGTTACTTTGGATTTAAGATCTTACAAACCATATGCTTCTCAAAATATAAACAACTTGGTCTTTCAAGTTTAAATTAACTGAACTTTGTATAAAATTAATACTTAATATTATTCAACCACATCACTAGTAAGCATTATTGCTGTAATAAGCGTGAAAGAATTTTAAAAAGACAATTTAAAGCATCTAATAAAAACATACTTTTATAAAGCTTGAAGTCCAAATTTTGTTAATATCAGGAAAGAGTTATTTGTTCAACAGTAAATACATTACTGACATTAAGATGTGAAGATTTTACTTCTTAATTGCATTGGCTTTATCAATGTTAATCCTTTGCACCCTTTCATTTTCTGTTGACAATAGCATTAAGGTGTTCTTGAGTTACAGAATTTCTAAGGTAGTTTTGATCAGTTTTAATTTAGAAAATCATATTTCAGCTCTGGTCAATGTAACATCAGGCATTACTAGATTCTCTTTCCATTAGTCATGTCAACTGATAATGTCTGTGATACAAACAAAGCTCTTATGTAAACACAAAAGCTTTCTGCAAACTTTTCAACTTCTTTTTCCAGTGGATCATCAGTCAGGGTGACCAGGCGCTAAAGTGTCTTTAAATTAAATTGACTTTTATTTATGTATGCTCTTAAATTACTATGGTTCTTAGCGACCCATTGTATATTAGGCATGAAAGACCGGAAATTTTGCTGAGACGCCTCTTTATTAGGCTTGAAGTTCCTTTATGTCCGTGACTCTATGGGACCACCTGCTTTACTTTCCTACCAAAGGAAGCCATGCTAAGGATTTTTACGCCCGAAAAAAGCCATTGCCCTCTGGTTTGAACCTGCGACCTTGGGAACTAGAGGCTAGCATGGTACCCCTAGACGATGAAGGATATTTCACTATAAAGGAAGACAATTAGAATTCCATGGAAAACGCATGTAACAACTGTTTTAAGCTTTGAGGGTATAGTACTTTTAATATGTAAATATATTAGATCTACATATACTAATTCTTATTCTGATAAGAAAATGATCAATATTAAACCTAATAATGAGATCTTAGAGTAGCCATACATTGTTATTATTATTTTATGCTTCTCTTTTAAGTTTTAATTTACAACACAGAGAATTAGAGAAATAATTAACAAACATTGTTTGTTTTTTTTCTTTTTCATTGAAAATGATATTTTTTGCACAGTTCACACTCTGCTTCAGAGTGTGTCTGCCCTTTAACAAAGCCAGAATGCTTTGCTCTCAATTTCTAACTGAACTGACATTTTCTTTTTAGCGACATGATTGCAAGTCGCAAGATTAATGAATGATGGCAGCACCTCATTAAACAGCCACATGCTGTTACAATAACAGAAGCGACAACCACCAACTGGAAACAAAACTTAACAAGATAGCCAATGTATGAAGTCAACCTACAGACAGAATGATCAATGCAGAATAAAACAATTTTACTTTGTCATGGCATGTCAACCTTTTTAGACTTATTTTTAAACCTTCCTTTTCTCATAAAAGTAATAATATGTGATTTTGTGAAGGTTTTACTTCCAATATCATATACGAGGGCTGATCAACAAAGACTGAGACTGATTTTTTTTCACAGATGTTTATTACTCCAATTCAATGTTTACATCATCTTTTTCAAAGTAGTCCCCTCCTACTTCAATGCACTTTTTATAGCGTCTCTGCCAGTCCTTGAACACGTGCTGCAGACCATTCTTTATCAGGTCCTTGAGAATCGCCTCACTTTTCTTGAGCATGCTTCAGAGTTCTCAATTCGAATACCCCTAAGCTTTGCCTTTAGTGATGGGAATAAAAAAAAAGTCACAGGGTGCAAGATCAGGGCTATAAGGTGGATGTGATACACAGGTAATGTTGAATCGAGCCAGAAACTGCATGACTTGATTTGCAACGTGAGGCCGTGCATTGTCATGATGAAGCCGCCACCCAGTCCGAGAAAGCTCTGGTCGTTTCTTTGCAATGTGCTTCCTCAGTGTAGCCAAT
The DNA here is from genome assembly GCA_030765065.1 of Deroplatys truncata. Lineage (NCBI taxonomy): Eukaryota > Metazoa > Arthropoda > Insecta > Mantodea > Mantidae > Deroplatys > Deroplatys truncata. The sequence continues at coordinate 8,243,735 of CM060985.1, read as the reverse complement.
ACTGACGTGTAGTATGCTGCTGTAATAGTCGTGTGAGGGGGAACTGCATGCTGGTAAATCATTCCATTACAGTCAAAAAATGTGATCACCATCACTTTCCCTGCAGATGGAACAACTTTTGCCTTTTTTGGTGTTGGAGAACCTGGCGATTTCCACACTGTGCTGGCTTGTTTTCCTTCAGGATCATAATAATGCAGCCATGACTCATCACCAGTGATGATTGATTTAAAAAATGCATCACCTCCATTGCCTGATATGCGAAATGCACGTAGGGTCTACAAAATAGAGCATTACTACCAACCTACCAATACGAGAGTGCTGCTGCCTACCAACATTATACATAAAAACCCGTTCTTTTCAAATATTTATGTTACAGATACGAAACTATCACGGAAGCTACAGGAAAAAATCAGTCTCAGTCTTTGTTGATCAGCCCTCGTACTTTAAAATGCTGGACATTTTGATATGTTTTTAAATACCTGCAGGACATGTCCTCCACAAGCTGGGCACTGTATCAGTAGAAGTCAAAAAGAAGGGTTCAATTACCTTATACGAGCTACAGACTTTCTGCCCTCGGACTGATTGGGAAGTTCTAAGCATATAGTGTCAATCATGGGATAATATGACAGCCAGCACATGTGCACTGTGGTTATCATACTGACAACACAGTGAATCCTTACCCAACAACTGTCCTGTCGGTATATCATTTCATTTACTCAATAATTCTCATATGTAATTGCAACACTAATAAACAATAACTTTAATTAAATATTTTGTTGACAATGTAATTTGTTACATTATTGTTTACCATGAGATAACCTTCAAAATCTCCACCTTTATTGGTGGGTGCCTGGTAGCGCTAGCCTAGCTATGCTGCTGTTCCACACCAACACATTAGACCTGTACATCAAGCAAACAGAGATTCTCTGTTAGAACAAGCCTTATACACAGACTGAACCACGCAACCCATGTCATTTATTTCAGAAAAAATAATTACTACATTAAAACTTTTGAGGCAAGAATAAACCATGTGTTAGCTTGATTTCATCAATTAGCCACAAGCAGTGGCACATCACTTTAAAATTTTAAGTTGAAGTGGGAGTCAACTAGAGTACCGTTGGACAGAGCTCTTCAAAACAAACAACTTGTGTAGGAAATGTGTTTATTAATTCAAATTCTTTCAAGATGAAAAGACAGCGCACCAACGGACAGCAATGCCATTCATATTGAGAAAAATTAAAATTAATATTGGCAAAGAAAGCTCAGACAACCTTGCACAATAAATGTGGCTAATGAAATAAGTAACTACAGGGTATTTCATAAGTAAGAAATAATGAAAAAAGAAACTAAAATAACTCTTTTTTTTCCGGACTCATCAAGTAAGATAAGAAACATTTTACAAAAAAGAAACAAAATTTCCAGTCATTATGGTACAGGGTATGATGTGATCAACAAAAATTTTAAATGGCAACATACTATTTTTTCACTTGTTTCTGAAAGGTTAAGCATGATCTTTTATAACCCCAACATGTTCATATTATAATATCCATGCCTTGAAAATCCTTTTTAGTCTTTTATGAGCTGAAATTACAAAACACCTTACAGGCTATGTCCATTGGGAAGAACAGGGGCTTTTGAATGGTGAACGTAGAATAAAATCTGGCTGAGGAGATCAGCCCATATACACACACATACCAATTTTGTCTACACATATAGATTAATTATTCATCCATAAGTGTAGTAAATGTTCAGTTGTATCAAAACTTATCTATAACCCCAGCAATTTTCTGTATTCTTCAATTAATTTTGTTAACATCCAACTGATAATAAGTGGGGCAATGCTAGTCTTGTTGAATTTGCACTACACTTCTCAGTCATGCCCAAACATAAACAAATCTGAGCAACAGAATGCAACAAGGCAAACTTGACAATAAATTAATAATCTTTAAAACATTAATATTGGTGTTCCACAGGGAACACTACTAAATCTCTTTAAGTTAAGACATACTTGCCAACTTGCTGAAATTGAAACCTGTAAAAATTTCTCTCATCCAGAAAAGCAAAACATTCAGGTCAGTTAATGTTCGAAAATTCATGTAAAATAAATGGAAATTCCATTTTATAACAATCTTTGAAGACCTGGTAATAAAATTCTTCCCAGCAATCAAATAAATATGTATTAAAACAAAGAACATTACTTCCTAGACTATACACACATTTGTAGTCCTATTTTACACTCCATAACATCAACTATAAACAAAAACTATCGCAAAAAATAACAAACTTATATCCCAGAGCCATAGAACACAAATAACATAAACAATTTATGTCAGAAAGTTGACTTTACATCTCATCATCCATTACTGAATGTTTGCACCCTACTTACTAGAGGTTACTAGTGGTGCTATATATTTTGTTGTAGCCCAGTGAAGGGGGACCATGATCATGATGAAGGATAGACACACAGATAAGCTCTGGTCTATCATAGCACCGTATACTATTTACTAGAGGTCACTAGTGGTGCTATACATTTTGTTGCAGCCCAATGAAGGGTGACCATGATCATGATGAAGGATAGACACACAGATAAGCTCTGGTCTATCATAGCACTGTATACCATTTACTAGAGGTCACTAGTGGTGCTATACATTTTGTTGCAGCCCAGTGAAGGGCGACCATGATCATGATGGAATAGACACACATATAAGCTATGGTCTATCATAGCACTGTATACCATTTACTAGAGGTCACTAGTGGTGGTATACATTTTGTTGCAGCCCAGTGAAGGGGGACCATGATCATGATGAAGGATAGACACACAGATAAGCTCTGGTCTATCATAATACTGTATACCATTTACTAGAGGTCACTAGTGGTGCTATACATTTTGTTGCAGCCCAGTGAAGGGGAGACCATGATCATGATGAAGGATAGACACATAAATAAGCTCTGGTCTATCATAAAACTGTATACCATTTACTAGAGGTCACTAGTGGTGCTATACATTTTGTTGCAGCCCAGTGAAGGGGGACCATGATCATGATGAAGGATAGACACACAGATAAGCTCTGGTCCATCATAGCACTGTATACCATTTACTAGAGGTCACTAGTGGTGCTATACATTTTGTTGCAGCCCAGTGAAGGGGGACCATGATCATGATGAAGGATAAACACACAGATAAGCTCTGGTCTATCATAGCACTGTATACCATTTACTAGAGGTCACTAGTGGTGCTATACATTTTGTTGTAGCTCAGTGAAGGGCGACCATGATCATGATGGATAGACACACAGATAAGCTCTGGTCTATCATAGCACTGTATACCATTTACTAGAGGTCATTAGTGGTGCTATACATTTTGTTACAGTCCAGTGAAGGGTGACTATGATCATGATGATGGATAGACACACAGATAAGCTCTGGTCTATCATAACACTGTATACCATTTACTAGAGGTCACTAGTGGTGCTATACATTTTGTTGTAGCCCAGTGAAGGGGGATCATGATCATGATCAAGTATAGACACACAGATAAGCTCTGGTCTATCATAGCACTGTATACGATTTACTAGAGGTCACTAGTGGTGCTATACATTTTGTTACAGCCCAGTGAAGGGGGACCATGATCATGATGAAGAATAGACGCACAGATGAGCTCTGGTCTATCATAGCACTGTATACCATTTACTAGAGGTCACCAGTGGTGCTATACATTTTGTTGTAGCCCAGTGAAGAGGGACCATGATCATGATGAAGGATAGACACACAGATAAGCTCTGGCCTATCACAGCACTGTATACCATTCAGTTTGTAATTTCAAATTACAATAATTTGCAACAGAATTTAATGCTTTCTCATGTCCGTGATGGAAGTCTGTAATACTTTGAATCTGCCCACAAAGCCATAAAAGTGCCTGCTTTGCCATAGTCATAAAAGGACCCCTGCTGCTGTACATTTTATGGGAAAACTGTAAAAGTTGGCAAGCATGTATTGGTGAGCAATTTTGGCACATAACCACTGGAAGAAAGAAACTTTTCAACCTCACAAGAATGATCAATTATGGATAACCATTCAGACAAATTAGATCAGGAAGTTTTAGGATGGTTTAAGGAAAACCTGAGGAGAGTGCATGTTGAACTTTAAGGGAGCTGAATGAAAGAATACAACAGAGACTACTTGTTTTATTTCAACACAGTCCACAACAAATACATGAGACACTTTCTGTTGCACCTCTGTTTCACCCTTCACAGTTTGACATTCGGAACTCTGGAATTTCCGTGTTAGTTGATCTCTGTAAAGTAATGAGAAATTATTTCTGCAAGAATATGGGTGAATCATATAGGAATGAACTTTTGCAGGAGAAAAAAAATACGTTTGTGATGCATTAATTTGCTGGTATTTCTGTGAAGGAAATATTTTCTCTGCTATCGTGTATTATGATTCAGCTTAATAACCATTTGTATTTAATTTTACATATGATTGTAAAGAACAGAATGAATACCTACATCACAATTAAAATTTTATGTGAGCATACACCTATAAATCTTTAATCCCCTCTCAACTCTGCTTACACTGTGCTATGGCAGCTTCTAATCATAAGTATCGTATAACAACCACCCCACACCAGAACAGCTAACTGCTTGTATTAGCATGTAATTAGAAGCAAGGTGGCCTGATCTTCTATGTAAGAAGGCCACACACTACTTTCTCTACCTATTGTAACTTCATATAGCATTCACACATAAAATGATTCTTTTGTTAACATTACATTACTCCTGATAAATTATTGACTAGAAATAACCTCAAATTACGAATGTGGAGTTGATTACTTAAGGATACTGAAAACAGAACTCAACTGTTCGCATATCATAAGTGGGAAAAACCTGATGTTTTGCATTCATACGACTTTCACTACTCATTCTGCTACAACCTATTCTTATTAAATGTAAGGAAGAGTACCAAAAAAACAGAATATTTCTTGTTAATACAGGGTAAACCTTCATTTAGACATTTCGTTGTAGGTATAAGAAGAATACAGAAAGCTAAAGCAACAGTTGAATGCTAGTTGCTATGTAATGGTTTTGAAATTCTGTTGTCTTTGCATGAGAGAGAGGGGTGAGGGAGAGAGAGCGAGCGAGAGGGGGAGGAAGTGAATAGGAATTTGCAGTTGAGAGAAGATAAAGTAATTAGAAGTTCAAAGGAATAACAAAGAATATGTCAGAAATGCTAAGACCACAAAAAATTTTATTTGTCATAAAGTGTGCTTTAACAGAGGCTACATTTTTTGTGTAGTAAGAATTTGCCTAACTATTAGGGTTTGCCAATTATACAAAAGTGATTCAGAAAAATCAAAACTTACATTTTAATTGTCATGAAAATAGCTTCAACATATGGTATTTCAATAAAAATCATTAGAGCCATTTTTGAAAATATATAAAATAATAAAAACTTTCGCATGTAGTTTGGGGTCAGGGGATGTTCTTTAACAAATCTGGAAGGTCTCGAACTTAGTTACCAAGTTTGGTATTTAACCAACTTTTTGTTTTTGAATTATTCTGTTTTCTCTCTCTCACGCACACACACATGGATGTTTTCCAAAAAATGCTTCTTTTATGGTTCAGGGTCTTGAAAACATATATTTCCAGTGGCATCTCAACATGGGTACAATACTTGCTCTACATACAAGTAACAAGAAATGTTCCAAAAATGGCTAATGGTACAAAAAATATTCCTCATATGACCTATGACGTTCAGGGGTATCTCATTCCACCAAGTGATGACTGAAGGTGGCAGCACCCAACGAGCGGAATCTGTTGGCTCCAATGGTAGGGTGATGATGAGCATAGCAGTAGAATGAGATGACCTATAGCTTTTACGTGGACTTTGTAGATACTTGACATGAGCAAATCAGAGGTGAAGGCCAACTTAATACTGCTACCCAAGAGCCAGGAATCGAACACAGACTCTCAGTACGAGAGCCCCAACAGAAAACGTTGTTTGACATAAACTGTATATTTCAATGAGCCCTTAAGATATTTTCTGTGCAGTAAGTTTTTAGTCTGCTGTCTCTTATGGCTTATACTGAATGAAGAGGACTTGCACATCAAGATATGCATTTTATTAGTTATGTAAATATATGCTAAGTCACCATTCTTTTGTTTCTCGCGACGTCATACAAATAGCATGGAATTTTAAAGCCATTATATAGCAACTTGTTTTTTAAAGATTTGACAATTGCTTCACCATCATGTATCCACAATGAAATAATTTCTGTAAATGTTTATCTTGATTAACATAAAGTAGACATATAAAATAAGCTGTTGTAAGAAGAATGGGTAGTGAAAGTCTCATCTGAGACAGAGTTGTTGTAAAGAATCACATAAGAAGCTCGCCACACCGTACCTTTGTGCTGCTGTTTGTAGGGAACAGTAAAGGGTAAGGACTGGCTTCTGGAGTATCTATACAGTGTCGAGGTGTGGGTGGCCGAGGATCTGGTTCTGTACAGCCGAGCAGCCAGTGTGTTGTAACACATCCCTTGCCTTTCAGCTCCACTTCGCCTCTCAGTTCCAATTGAAACGTACCAAACTTCTCCAGGATCTGACGTGCAGCGTCACTCACGTGTATACGCAGAGCTGAAACATCAACAAGTACTCTAGGTTCGAACGATTCAGCAGAATATGAAGTGTTCAGTTGTGAATAAGAATAACACACTTGTTTAGCAAACAACATTAAAACATACACAAATGAGAAGAATTTTAAGGGTATACAGAATGTTGTATTCTCATAGTGTGTAATATGAGGGTCACTTCGAAAGCTTCTATTGGACTCAACCTGCCATGTGCGGTTTACAGATAAGATTTGCAACACTAGCTGTAGCAGTGCTACAATAACTTATTAAATGTATGTGTTACACAATTAATATTATAACTTTAAGCTTCAGGGTTTCATTCTTAAGATTGCAAAACAATGCACTATCATTTACCTCTTGCCACTTCTTAAGGCTGCATTGCCTGTGTTGAAAATCTTCATTTGGGTTTATCAAACACAAAAGTCATATCTTTCCCTACCCAGTGCTTCACATTTGAAGATCATATGACAGGCAGGTTACAAGCATTCCTGTGTTTGAACCCATTGCAAATGGTGGTTATGAGTAATCCATTCAGCAATGGTTCTTTGAACAGAGTTTAAGGTTATGCCAAAAATAGTTAGTTCCAGTAAATGTTTGGGCATATCCTTTTCTTATCAAGATTGTGTTTTTTCATTGCCTAAAATTCCATTACGTTCAGGCACCCACCCAAGATTAACCCAGTCAGGGATAAGTTGTATTCTCACCTGGCATAAACACCACAAATGCTATCAACAGATAACCAGAATTTTCTGTAAGTTTCTTTCCTCTAGAATGTGTATCCAGGTAGAATGTTGTGTGCAAGATTTCATTGGCTATATAAGCGAGCATTCTCATGAAAGTTGGTCAGTTAGTGAGTGCGATTCTGGTATGACGAAAAGTGTTGTTCTAGAGATTTTGTCATGACTTGGGCCCGGATTTTTAGGTTTTAACCTATATTTTTCCTCGCTATTTTATTAACACATTTCAAGATATACATTCGTTTCAACCTCCTGGAGCAGAATATGTGAATTTCATTCCACCTAAAAAAACCTAAATGTGGAGTTGATAGCTAAAATAACCTAAATAGCTGTTTTCCCTTTTTCAAAATGAAGAATGTTATTTTCAGATTGAAACTCATTGTAAAATTATTTGCAGCAGTAGATAGTTACTACAGCACATGTGACACCTGCATGAAGCTTATAGGTCAGAAGGAGCGTAACCTGCATAACAGGATCACCTCCAATCGTTCACCGAGAGTACTTTATTAATGTAATTGTTGTATAGCGAAACAATGTTTAAATCACATTTATTGAAAAAGTGGATTGCTGCAGATCCACACTTCACTTTTGTTAGTGACAGTGCTGCCTGCGCCAGAACGGAGGTGCTACAGTCCTTCTACCCACCATGCTACATATTACGTGCTTGTCCAAGGCTGCACCATCTTGCAGAAGATTAGAATCCACTTCGATGATGTGAACAGCCTGATATCTTTGGTCAAGAAGGTTTTCCTAAAAGCCGCAACACATATACTATTGTTCAAAGAGAAAGTACCAGCAACCACTCTTCCACCTGAGCTGATACTTATCTGCTGGGGAACTTGGCTGTCTGCTCCATTTACTATGCCGAGCACTTAAAAGACATTAAAAATGTCGTCAATAAATTGGATGAAACAGAAGCTTCCTGCATGACTTGAGTGTCCCACTCTTGCCACTTCCCTTAAGACACATTTTTGTTTTATACCAGGAGCTGTTCTCCAGTTGGAAAGTACAACTTTGCCACTGAAAGATGCTCTAGATATCATTGGCAATGTTTCCAGCAAAGAAATACCTTGACCAATGGGAGTTGCATGTTCTTTGAAGTTCTTCAATGAAATTCTGGTTTTAAAGATATAAAAATCGTCATTTGCAGGGAGAAAAGTATACAGAAAAACTACCCCTAGAACCTGTGCACTGGTATTTGTATTCTACGCTCCAATGGCGTCATGTTCCATTGAAAGAACCTTTTCTACATACAAGAATGTGTTACGTGATAATAGGAAATTGTTTACATCAGAAAATTTGAGAATGTAACTATCTATGGCAAGCCAGAAAATAAATCTTACAACTAAGTACCAGAAAAGCAAAATTATTGATACCTGTATTGATCCACAAAGCAAAACATAAAAAAAAACTATTTTAAACATATAAGAAACCTAAAATAAAGGTTTATTCCACCTAAAAAATCCGGGCCTTAGTGATGACTGCCGTGACATACAGCAAGTGCCACTGGGGAGATCTTGTATTTGTCTCTCCAGCGAGTGAGTGAACTGTCCAGAAGAACAGCCTACATCACAAAGTGAAGTGATGGGGAAATTAAACTAGTTCACATAAGTGAAGGGAATATTTTAACAGTGACAGTTGAAAACTGGACAAAGTCACAATATATTCACATACCACTCAGTGGCAGGTTTTGGGGTGAAGTGAGTGAAGGGGCCCTTCACCTTCTTGGTGTTTAAAAATGGAAGAATCATGTAATCAATATTTATTTGGAAATTCTCAGCCTACTTGTTTCCACATGCTGAGCTGCTGCAATTTGTTTTTTCTCTGCAGTCCGCACTGCTTCACAAGAATGTTTATGCATTCTCAGGCGACAGGCTGACAAAGGATTTGACAGAGGGAGTTTAGGCTCTATCTGTCTCTAACCACTTGCTTGCTGCCCAACCCTGTCTCTCCCTCTATTATGACAATGTGATGTCAAACATTTTTCCTGCTAGTGCTGGATGGTCTCAACAGATAAGAATCCTTTCACGTCCTTCCCAACTAACTGTGAATCATGCTTGCCTAGGGACCAGGGGGAGGGATGTGTGAACATCACACTCAAGAGTCATGTTTTTGTTATTGCTACAATGGCTTGTGGATGTTATCGTTTGCAAAATGAATCCAATTAATGACATAGTTTGTAATATACTTGAGACATGGTTCTCCAGGTGGTAAAATGAGGATAAGAAAGACGTGTTAATAGTTGGAAGACCTACCATACCATTATATCTTTGTATAAAAAAAGAAAAGAACGGTAAATGCTATAATGTTAATTTTAAAACATTGTGGTTTTCCAGATTTCTCTGGTTGTGTGGTACCTCCAATTTAGAAAGACTATTTTGCTGGCCCTGTTTACTTTTTAATAATAATAATAATAATAATAATAATAATAATAATAATAATAATAATAATAATAATAATAATAATAATAATAATAATAATAATAATAATAATAATAATAATAATAATAATAATAATAATAATAACGACTAGATAAAGGAAGGATTTCCAGATTTTAAGAACATTATGCAAGCTTTAAATAAGCATAAAGATTCCGCCCATCACCTAAAATGCAAACTATATTGAACACTTCTTTAAAGAACAGGAATACACTCTCTGATGTCCTACAGGAAAATCCAAGGCTATTTATGGTTCAATTCAATGAAAATATTTGTATAAATAGACTATTTTTCCAGCTGGTTATAGATGCTCTGCTATATTTAGGTAAACAAGAAATTAGATTTAGGGCTACGATGTAAATTTAAGTTCAATAAATCGTGAAAATTTCAAGGAACTGCTTGCTTTTCAATATTGAGGAGTTCATTGGAAATTTATTTATTGAATTTCCAAAATATAAAATCCCTATTTTAGAATTGTATACTACGGCTATAGTTTAAGTATAATATATGGTTATAAATCAATGGGTAACATTAAACGTAAGTATAACTACTATTAAGATAAACATTAACTATGGATAAATGGAGGTATAACTTTAGCACAATAATATGCGTAACTATTTACAAAGATTTAAATATTCTATTGACAAAGTGTTCTGGAATTGTGAGTAACAACACTGTTTGGGAATAATTTGATTTAATGGTGGTGTGAATAATGTTAGACATGAATCTCGGTGTTGAACAAATCCGAGTCGTTTTCTTTCCTGTAATGGGTAATCAAAAAGGTGATGGATGGACATCTTGTATTGGATGTAGCGTTGTTAGGACTAATTACTTTAAAAAAACATTCAAGATATGAACTGAAATTATCATGGCCAGTCATAAATTGTGTTATTAGAAATGAAGGCTCAAAATATTTTGAAGCCAATCTACCATGAATAGATGGGAAGAACAAATATACTTTGTGATGTGACCTTTACTGTTTCTTACCCAGTAAATTTTTTTTAAAGTTTTCTTCACCAAAGTAGTTGGATATTCTTGGTAGGCATAATCTGTACACATATTTGAAGCAGGCTTTGGTCAGCTCTTCCTTCATTTCCATCATGACCTTGCACCTACATGTTTATGTATTCAACAGCGGAGATCATTACTTGCTCAAAGTGATTCAAAATGAAGTCATAAACTGCATATCTCAATACACACAAGATTATGAAAAATGAAATTCATAACCGTAACCTTTTTGCTATTGAAGTTGATGACAGTGCAGACATAACTCAAATATCATCGTGTTCTATCACAGTAACGTGCGCGATGAAGGAAAAGTTTTTGAGTGTTTTCTAGGGTTCTACGATGTTAGTGCTGAGGCTTTGTTTAACCTTCTGGATGGGATTTTGCCTGAGTTTTCATATGAGAACAAATTAGTGGCTGAATGTTATGATGCGGCCAGAGTAATGGAGGTAAGTTAAATGGTCTTCAGCAGATGAAGCACCTTAATCTATTTTTGTGCATTGCTTAGCTCATTGACTAAACTTGGTCTTTAACAAAGTTTAGATTGCATTTCTAAATGTCACATATTTTTTGCAAGTATCAGTAGCATTCCTTCGTTTTTCCACCATTCATCAAAAGAATATGGTACTAGATTCATTTTCAGCTAGACATATTCTAATCTTAGCAAAAACTGTGTGGTGTTCTAACTCAAAGCTACTCACTGTAATTGCTGAAGGTCAGGAAAAATTGAAACAAGTGTTTGAGAATATTAGAATGACAAGAAATCTGATAAAACATTAGTTCAGCTGAGTAAGGGATTTTTGAACGAAATGAATAGTTTTGAATTTACTCTTCTGACTGTAGTGTTCAATGAAAGATCTTCTTTGACAAACTTTCTTTTTGAAGTTTGCAAAAGAGATTGCTTATTGCATTTCAATTGAAAATTACGCTTAAGATTTTCCTTCTTCAGCTCTTGAAAATTTACAATGATGTTATTCAAAGATATTTAAAATAAGTGATCACTTAAAGAATGAACTGCGTCATTTGTATGCTGATGAGGTGTGTAGGTCTGTTACTCCAGTGCCAGGAAAAGAAGGACGTATTTGAGGAATCATGCAAGTTATTTGCTTTAGTTTTAACAATTGCATCAAGGGAAAGAAGTTTATCGTGTTTGAAAAGAATTAAATCTGTCAATAGAAACACTATATCACAAGGCAGACTCACGTCATTAGTGGATGTCTCTATCCAGAAGGAACTTTCATATAAACTTATAAGGAATGGGCCATTCTATGAGGACAGTCCTGTGTTGTAGATTTACAGCACGTAAAAGAACCTAAGCCTGATAAAGAGACCTCTGAGCAAAATTACCGGTCTTTTATGCCCAATATAGAATGGGACACTAAGGATCACAGCAGTTAAAGAGCGTCCATAAATAAACTCAATTTAAATTTTAGCCCTTCACCCACTATTTAAGTCATGGGCCACCACAGATACACTCTGCAGTACCTGGGTGACCGATGCTAAAATACGACTTTTTGAGAAGAAGGAAGCCCCCATGTTGTTTCCTGCACTTTTGTTGGTGGGTCATCATACCACCGACTGCCACTTTGTTTCAGGAGCTTAGTGGTATAGAGGGGGTACATCTCGTGCAATGTCACCTGCACAGATCTATTGTGGCTATCACTCTCAAGGAGGAAGGAGCCACAGAGTCCCTATCATTTCCAACTTGCAGACTCGACCCACTCTTGGAGAGGGTGATGAATGATTCACCAATCAAGCAGCCCTCTCTGGTGTCCACATGAACTACTCTTTCCATCCACACCATCTGTCCAGCACCACCATATGCTACGAAGCCTGAAAGATGAGAAGAACATTGAATGGAGGGGAAATTATGGAAAGGAAATCGAGGTAGAGAAGAAACCATTGCCGCATTTGCCTGCCGACCACAGACAGATAGATAGATAATTAGTAAAAAATGTTAATGCTTAATTTTGATTATAACTAGCCCCTTATGCTGTCCATAGATAATGAATAAAAAAATGTCTTGTTTGGGGAGAGGGGGATTCAAGGAATCTCAAAACATATTTTTGGTAAAACATTGTTATTGAATTTTTGGGTGGAATACAATACTGCCTCTACCTGGTACAGGTAGGTGGTAGAAAAAGTAAAGGTCAAATAAATATTCTGCAAATTGCAAATTTTGGGTTTTAACAGCTGGTCGCCTTACAATATTCCCTAAGAGACATGAAGAATGTTATAATTATTCTCAACATGAATTTCTTCATAAATTATTTTCTATTCCATACTGCATCCACATTTGTTACAAAACTAAAAATGAGAGTTTATAATGCATGTTTACCAACATACCAAATATTTCAAATTACTGCTGTTTAAAGAATATCTCACACTGCATGATCAATGATGAATGTATGTACTTTCTCTCCACTTAAATATGGTAGGAAGTATTCAGGATATCGTGATGCAGCAACTATGGCCCAACCGATTGGCCAGGAAGACAAGACCTCCTCAAGCAGGATCAAGAGATAACCAATCTTCTGGAAGTTTCCCTCTCCCCACCTCTCTGAACATTCTAGAAGTCTCTGGAAAATTCCAGTGGCTATATGCGCGAGCCATTAGTGAGTTGGTGACTAATTTCTGATGTGACATCAAGTACGGTTCTACAAGTGAGTGCTGCTTCCGTGAGAGATTAGAGAGGTCTTGTATTCAATTCCCCAGCAAGTGAATCATCTACTTCATGTGTACTTCATTATGTACCTACGTAATAAAGAAAAGTGAAGCAACAGTGGGAACTGGACAAAGTCACAATTTACTGAGATTTCATTGGAGACAAATTTTGAGGTTTATTTAATAAATAATCAAATAAAAAAGGATTTTAACAATATGTGCATGTCTAAGAGAAAGAATAGCATAACTAAAAATAAAGAAATTGGAGAATGAATATCAAACTTTGTTTTTAAGTTCAGTATCTTCCAAGGATACAACACAATGACTTTCATGAAAATCCCACCCACACAAACTATCCTTTACATGGAAAATGTCTCAGTTTTTATTAAAATACCATATATTTATGATATTTGCGTGACAAATAAAATATATATCTTGAATTTTCTGAGAATATCCTCTGAAGTCCTCTCCATTCTGAATGACCTTTATATAATTGGTAAACTGTAAGAGATAGACAAAATATTACTGCACAAAAATGCATATCCCATTAAAGCACACAATTATTGATATAAAATAAACCTTTTTTGTGGTGTTCACCACTTCTGAGTTATTGGTTTGGATTTCTTAATATTTATACTCTTATCAAATAGTAAGTTGTTATTCATTTTTTCTCGTGCTCATGCAAAGAGCATGAAATTTTAAAGGCACACATAGCAATCTGATTTTTAAAACTCTGACTATGGCTTTATCCTCTTGTAATGAACGTTTATCTTGATTAACAAAAAGTATATAGAAGACTTTATTTACACACTGAAATTCTTATGACACTCAGTTTGAATATGTTAAAAAGTTTCACTTAGCGTGAGACACACTTACGTTGTCCAGTGGACTCCATGCGGCTGGCAGTGTTTACAGTGTCACCAAATAAACAGAAGTGTGGCATTTTCTGGCCGACCACACCAGCACATACAGGACCTAGTGCAATGTTAGGATACAATTAAAACAACAACTGTGACGTTTTGTCCACCACCTCCCTCAAAGCAAATACACTATTTCTACTTTCTCTCTCTACAATAGGCAGAGCAAGTATTATATTTCACATAAAAATCCATAATTGACAGTTCACCAGAAATACATGTTTTGAGTCGTCTGAAACTAAACAAAAATTAGACAAAGAGCTGTGTGTGTCTATGAACAGCATAACTCAAAAATGAAAAGTTAAATACCAAAATTAGTATTTAAGTTAACCATCATCTAAGCATGTGATAAGGGACTTTCAAGAAAATTCCCCCACCCAAAACTAACCTTCCCATGTAAGTATTTTTGTTATTTTCGCAAAAATGGCTGTAATGATACTGATTAAAATACCATGTATTTAACATATTTGAATGACAAATAAAAAGTATATCTTAAATTTTTTGGGAATAGCCTGTGAAGTACTCTTCATTCTGAATGTATTTTATATACATAGCGGGGGGGGGGGAGAAAATCTAAAGTGGTAATTAATGGTTTTTTACAAGGTTGGAAAGGTAGAATCAGGCTAAAAAATTCAATATCATAACCAAAATTTGAACCCCAGATCTTCCTGTTGCTCTCACCAATTGAGCTACCATGGCAACATGCTAGCTTGGCATTAAATTCCCCAAATGATTGTAAAAGAACAATTAATTACCGTTGAGTAAGTTACAAGTTAAGGGCCAATACTTTTTGAGTCAATAGCTGAAGCCCATACATATGTGAATACAATTTTGCCCCCTTTTCTTATCAGAAAATTAACAGCCAGGGAGCGCGATTTTGCCTTTTGTCAACAAGACTCTGCAACAGCTTATATGGCCAATATTTCGATAAGAACAATCGAAAGTGCGTTTGAGGATAGAGTTATTAGTAGAGATTTGTGGCCCCCTCAGTCCCCCGACCTAATCCCCTGCGATTTCTATCTCTGGGGTAACTTAAAACATAAAGTGTACAAGGCAAACCCACACACCCTGGAAGAATTAAAACAAAATACCTGCCAGGAAAATGCCAGCATTTCTCAACATGAACTACAGTGAGTGATGGGTAGTTTCCTAAAGAGGTGCCAAAAATGTATGGACAATGATGGTGGCCAATTTCAGCATCTCCTTTCATAAAGTTGGTAAGTAAAGCCTTTAAAAGTAGTTTTAAAAACGTTGTACAGTTTCATCCGCGCCTTTCTATGATAGCAACAAATGGCAACAAGCGCTGAGGACGTGAACAGGAAAAACACTGCACAGCCAGTTCATAGTTTTTTGACTCTCTCTTTAGTTGGTTAATCTATGAAGCCTGGGACTCAAAGTATTACAACTTGTATACTTGCATCCAAATACAAGTGATATAAACGTATTTAAAAAATGACAGTGCCCCTGAATGGGATGGCGTAACATCAAAGTTTTAAAACTTTGTAAATATTTGTTAGTAAATATATTGGTACATCTGATTAATCATTCAATGGAAGAAGCAGAATTCCCTGAATTGTTAAAAATTAGCATTGTTAGACCTGTACATAAAAAGAGAAATGAAGAACTAGCTAGTAACTACAGACCAATAGGCTTAACTTCATTATTTGCAAAGTTATATGAAAAAGTAATCAACAGAAGATTGGTAGGCTTTCTAGAATCTAACAAGGTACTGTTTTAGTCCAAACATGGACTTCAAAAAGGATTTTTGACTTACTGCTGTGTCAGAATTTTTACACAACATAATACTAAATCTAGAAGAAAAGAATAAAACTGTAGGAATATTTTTAGACTTGTCAAAGGCTTTTGACTCAGTGTCTCACATCCTATTTCTATCTAAATTGCAGAACTATGGAGCAAGAGGCAAAATACATGAGCTTATCTCGTCCTACATGAAACATTGACCACAGTGCACAGAAATATATTTGAAACAAGGAAATTCTATTCAGACCATTAAATCTAAATATGATGTGGTGAAAACAGGTGTTCCTCAAGGTTCGTTATTAGGTCCCCTATTATTTTTGGCCTCTACATAAATAACGAAGTGTGCAAATGATTGTAGTGTAATATCATATGCTGATGACACTACGTTAATTTGTGCGGGCAAAACTATTAAACAATTGGAAATTAAGGCCTCAATATAATTAACACACATATAAAAATTTCTTAGTAATTCACAACTACAGATGAATCTTGAAAAAAACTAAATCTATGCTTTTTGAGCTTTGTGATACAGTAATGAGTACGAGTTAGAAACATGTACTGGTAACACAAAAATTGACCAAATAAGTTGTGTCAAACGTCTTGGAATCTATATTGACAAAAATCTAACATATAATGACCACGTAGACATGCTCCGTAAAAAACTGTGTGCTATCTGTTAAGGAAATGATCATATAAACTAGAAAGTGATGTACTAAAAATGGTATAATATGGGTTAATTCAATCTCACATTGCATACAATGTTGAAATATGGGGAGCAACTTGTAACTTAAAACTAAATAGAATTCCAATTCTACAACAACAAAAAGTTTGAGATGTATTATATTTAACTTAACAAATCACAAATCTGTAAAAGAAATATTTAAAAAGCAGCAGATACTAACCATGATATCCTTGTATGTATATAAGGTTATTCTATTAATAAAATCAAGAGGTGAGTTTGCCCTGCTAAATAAAGATCGCAATACTAGAAGAATGAATAATTACCATAGAGAGTATAAGGCTAAAACTTCAAGCAGTAAAGATCCATATATTATAGGTATCATTATGTACAATACACTTCCCCGCTATATTAAATTAGCACAATTTAAACAACACTTGAAAAAATATCTAATTGAAAAATGCCTGTAAAATTTAACTGAACTGTAACTTATACTCAAATGAATTGTAAATGTATTATTTTAAGTTAATTTGCATAGTAAATTAAATTGTATTTAATGGCTGTATTGTGTGTTATATCAGTGTACAATCTGACCATGCCTGAAACTTGTAATATCAACTCCAGAGGCAATAAATGGCCTATGAAGTCCTCTTTATTCGGAAGTTATACCTTATATAACTAGTAAACATTAAGCAATAGATGAAAATGTACTACACAAGAAATGTAGATCTCTTTAAAACACACACTTTATTTAAAATAACTTTTTTTGTGACTTCAGCCATTTCTGAGATATCTGTTATTAATGTTTCAAATTGGTCATTCTCTAAAAGTGCTGTCAACATTCCGTTGTTTCTTGTGATATCATAGAAACAGTAAGGAATTTTAAGGGCAGTATATAGCGTCCAGTTGTTAAACATTTGACTATCGCTGTTCTCTTTGTATCTATAACAAAGTGTGTAATGTAGCTGTTTCTGCAAAGGTTTATCTCGATTAAAATTAAGTAGATTAAAAAAAAGAGAGAGAGAACTTTAGTAAAAATAGTTTGTATACCCATTAATGCCGAGGGGGTGCCTTAGACCAAAGGCATCCAAAATAGGACTCGCGGTTACATCATGCATTGCAATTACATCCCCGTAATCGTTGATAATCAAGAGTGTCTCTCCTTCCTTTGCGCACGACCAAGCAGCTTACTTGAACACATTCTACCGAGGTCAGTCTATTGATAACTTTGAGAGAGGCATATACACATGCACAGTTTGAACAGTGGGCATGCTATGAATAATAGCATTGTCAACTCCTTCAAAATCAAAGAAGAGAAAGTTCCAAATGGAATGGTAAGACCTGTTTTTTGTTCTGAATATAACGAAAACATTAAGGTCTTATATGTTCGAAAATAATACATGGCATGTTATGAAGTAATATACAGCGGCACTACATGTCATGTTGAATATGCAGAACTGAAAGGTGGTATTATTATTATTAAACTGCAGATTAATTGCATGCCGTTTATTGATTCATTATTTCAGAATTGGAACGAGCCAAGAAACTAACCGAGCTAAAGGAGAAGCACACTGTTCCTGCTACTAAATCACAAAACATGACAGAAAAACAACTGCTAGCTAGTTACATTGTGGCGTGGTAAAAGTTTTGTGCCCCCAGAAACTGACTAATTTTAAAAACTTGCATCTTTCACGACAAAGTATCTCCTGAAGAATTTAGTTGTTGTCCATTGATACAAGTGAATGTAAATTTATGTACTTCTCTCTAGCTCTTGATGAAAGGACAGATATGATTGACACAGCTCAGTTGGAAATATTTATAACAGGAGTTGAGGAAGAATTAAATGTCGGAGAGTATGTGCTAGAATTATTTCCTTTGGAAGACACTGCTAAAGTAGAAGACACATTCAATGCTGTTTGTATGTGTGTAATTAAACACAATTTAGAGGGTCCAAGATAGCGTCAATTGCAACGGATGGAGCTCGCTCGATGATTGGAGATAAGAAAGGGTTAGTTCGCAGGCTCAAGACCTTTCTTAAGGAAAAGGGTGTAGTAAATGTTTGTACCTTGCATTCCATTCTACACTAAGAAGCCCTTTCTGCCAACTGTTATGAAACCTGTGACCCAATGTGTAAATATAATAAAGAATAGTGCATTGAAGCACCATCAATTTAGACGTTTAATGGCATTTTCCGAACAGAAATTTGAAGATTTACAATGCTTTTGTGACGTCAGTGGCTGAGTGGAGGTCAGATGCTTTGTATATTTTTTGATCCTCGGAACATTATTGATGAATATATGAAGCAGCACAGAAGAGCAATAGCAGAGTTGAGTAAATGACGAGTAGATATGTGATTTAGTGTTTTTGAGTGACATTTTTTAACACTTAAAACACACTCAATATTTCTTTGCAAGGCCAAAAACAAAATATTGTCAATATGTATTGCTCAATTAATGCATTTGTTAAGAAAGTTGAAATATGGACTGAACATGTCCCTGTGTGAACTCTGTCACATGTGTTCCCCCACACAAACTCAATAGCTGTGGTGCAACGTTAAAAAATCTGAAAGTCAAATCTGCAGAGAATCGATTTACCCTATCACTGTGTACATTGATCCATTCTCCATAGATGTCAGAAAAGCAAGAATAGGTATTCAGGAGAAACTCATTGAATTACAAGAGAACATAACAATGAAAAATGATATACAAACCATAACCTCTCTGAACTGTTCACAGGAATGTGTGGTAAACGTAGAAATTTTGTGTGCTTCATGGAAGCTATTTTTGGAACAACCTATGTATGTGAGCAACTGTTCTCACAAATGAAAATTGTAAAATGTAAATAAAGAAGCCATCTGTCAGACAGACATTTGTGTGATTGGTTGCATGTGATATAACCCCTGACTTCAATTCTATAACAATACAGAGGAGGAGGAACCTTAAAATATGTACAATGATAGCTCAAAGGGTAGTTGCATTTGCCAGAAACATTTGTATTAAATAAATATTTCTAAGTGTACAGTGCAGTTTCATATTAGGCTGAATGGTGATGAAATTATGGGAAAAATTGATAGTAATACGGGGTTAAGACAAGGGTGTAAACTTATTTATTGACAATATCTTGGAAGAGTTGAATAACGATAACTTATATTTAGCCACAGTAAATAATAGAGAAATTCCAGAATTACTTTTGCAAATGATTTAGTGATAGATTCTATTTCAGTAGGAGGTCTAACAAAAGTGTTACATATCATATATTCATTTTGTAAGAAATGGGGTTTAAGAATAAATTTTAAAAAATCAAAGATAATGGTATTTAAAAAGGGCTATAAGTTGAAGGAGGAAAAGTGGTATGTGGAAGGGGAAGAGTTGCAAATAGTAAACAAGTTTGATTATTTGGGAGTGAGAATAAGTAGTAATGGGAGATGGAATGATCACAAGATAAGTGCCTTAGCTAAGGGAAGATTAGCAATGAGTGCCATAAGAATGCATTTAAAGAAAATACCAGAAATGCAAATTAAATGGTTGGAAAGGGTTTACAAAGCTGTAGTTAAAGGCATAAATGGTCTATGGATCGAGATTTGGGGAAGTGACAAAGGATGGGAGATGATTGATAAAGTACATGGATTGTTCTGTAAATGTATGTTAGCTTTATCTATTTCATCACCTAATGGAGCAGCAATGTTGGAATTGGGAAGAGAAGGTAGCAAGGGCATGATAGTAGAAAGGATACTTAAATATTGGCATAGATTGAAATCATTGGACGAGCATAATATCTTGAGGCAATGTTTAATAATCCAAGAAAAATCCAGTGCTGGGATGAACTGGGCTCAAGGAATAAGGAGAATTTTACAGGAAATAGGAATGGGTAACTTATGGGAGAAGAGAGAGGGGTTAGTTACAGGTTTCTGGAAAGAAGTGAGGAACAGAGTGACAGATATAGAGAAACAAGAATTATTTCAGAGTGTGGAAGGAAAGAAAAGTTTGGAACTGTATAGACAATTAAAGGTGGACTGGGGAAGGGAGAAGTATGTAGATGAAGGTAATAGGTTAGTGAGAGAAGGGTGGGCCTGGTCTAGATTAAGTGCACATAGGCTAAGGGAGCAAATTTGGATAGGTGTCCTGTTTGTGGAGAGGCAGATAATGATTTGCATTATATAATTGAATGTGAAGAAACTAAGTTGTGGAGAGATCAGTTTTTACCTATAGAATGGGAGAATGTCAACAAAGAAGTATTAAAAGTTAGGATAATGAAAATACAAAAGGAGGGGGATATAAAAGGAATAGGAGAATATATGGGGAGAGTAAGAGAAAAATGGTTTAGAAAAATAAAGCAATATGAATTTGTTATGACCCAGCATGCATAAATAACCACGGTGTTAAAATGCATGGTAGACTAAAGAATAAATAGGAACTCAAAGTAATGTATGAAAAAATTGTAATATTTTGTTATAGCATTATGGAAATAAATACATGTTATAAGTGTGCTGTTAGGAGATACATGACATTTGTGAAACATAATGTTGTATGTATTAACTGCACGTGTTTCTTTGTAATTAAACACTGCTACTGTGTAACTCTAGAGTTCTCTGAATGAGTACATTCATTTCGAACAGTCATGTGCGTCCACTCTGAACTTGTAAGACACCTCTTGCTGTCTGTGTTACGTGCAAACAGTGCAGCTGTATGACTCGGAGCTGAAGGCTGCCCAGGCATCAAAGTCTGTGGCCTGGGAGGTGATTGCCCACTCTGACCTAGTTGTCAGGTGAATGCCCGAGTGGTTTCTTTCATCCCTTCTGTTCTTTCATTTCATTCATCCTTCACCCATTTCAGGGTTGGAAGTGTCAGTGATGGCAGGAAAAAAGGATGTTCTCTGTGAACTTTCTCCATTCTGGCTGCTTGTCAGGGTTTAAGGACCAGCCCTTGCAGGGGCAGGGTTCCCAGTCTACCTGCTGGGTCATCTCAATCTGGAAACTATAGGGACTCTGTCATTGCTGCACTGCTGGTATCTGCACGGGGTACCCCCTTGTAGGGCATTGGAACATATTCTCATTCCTGGATCAGTGCCGAAACCCATCCATTTCCCAATCCAATCCCCTCTAAAAACAATGATGGTACAGAAAGTCATATGAATGTATCACATCAAATATTTGATTATCACTTCAGCCTCCTGTATCTGCATACAACAAAATCTGTAATGAACCATGTGTCACAATTGACATTAAGTAGAAAGAAAAAAGATTTTAAGAATAATTTGTGAAGGTGGGTGGAGGAAATCATGTGAATGTAAATAAGATTTTTTTCATGTCCTAAATTTTGACCTGTTTATCCTATCCCTGAACGTCCATATGCTGGAAAATCAATTTCTGTTCCTCCTCCTCCTCCTGCTCTGAATTGTCAATCCATGAGGAGCACAAAGTCCAAGTTACCAATGACCTGCTCAGTGTGGTAAGCCTTATGAAATTGCACAGTAATTTGTAATGCTGTGTCATTAGTAACATAGCTTATACTATACCCTGATGCAACACCGACATCTTGGGAGTGTGCATCTCTGTCATCTTCAGGATGCTGAATGACTTAGGAGCCAAACAATGCTTTGAATACGACCATCATCATGGCTACTGAGAATGCAGAGTCAAAGAGGCGCTGCAGAGGACACACTGAACCAGAATGCTCGGCTATAATTCAGTTCAGCAGCTTGGAAGCCTACCATAACATTCCCCAAAAACGTACAGCATCAGCCAGAGTAGCAATATTTTCTTTGAGGTCCATCTTGTTTCCACAAGGTCTGTGCTCATCAATCCTGAAGATGGGAGAGACCTGGTGAACAAAGCAGAGCATACGTACCAGAGTGAATGCCAATCCTGATCTTGAGTTGGGCATCAGGTTTGTGCTTGATGGTGAAGGACTTGACAGCATCCAGTATTGCGAGAGCCATGAGAGCAATCTCACGAGCATGATCATTGCCGTTCCTTTCAGGAAGCCCAGACACCACCATATATGCATCTCCTATAGTTTCAACCTGCGTTATACAACACTGATTACTTTCAGTGATTCAGAAGGTACTTTACAATGTATGAGGCGTACCAAAACAAATTTCATTATCAAATATAAAAAGCTTACTACACGAAAATTATGCAGGCTAAGAAAGAAAAAACTGAGTGGTCTAAGTTCAACTTGATTCTGCAGTGAGCTCACACAGGTGTGTCTTGGGGGTATATTTTCTGCAGATGAATACAATGTTTATTTCACATATTATAACATAATTTCCAACTACAAAGGCTTGTTTGATTTTAAGGCATTTATGCTTACACATATTGTATATAAAAAAAATGAAATTATTTCCTTTTCAAACTAAATACGAAATAAATACATATTTTAAAAGCAAAATCATATTAAAAATGAACTTAATATCGTATATGTAAACTGTCCAGGACATGGATAGAATCAAATTTTGATGAGAGGAGACTTCCTCCCAAGCACCCTATATTTGTCCCACAAATGTCTTTTGTTTTTCACTGTGTTGCAGGCCAATGTAACTCCAACATCTGCCTGCCCACACATTTACAACTTGGCAAGCTTTGCAAGAGCCAGTTTGAAACCTGTTAACTCGTGGGGACAGGATGTCTATTCTGGCCATCAAGTTACCACAACACACCTAGACCATCCAGTGGCAATCATCACCAACGGCTGTCCCAGAAGTACCTGACCTAACAAAGAAAACACAAAAAACATCTTTATTTCTCTACATAGTCTCCTTTCAGCTCGATACACTTTTCCCAGCGATGTTCAATAGCTTCGATACCCTGTTTATAGTGAGAACTGTCGAGTTCTGTAAAATAGCCATCAACTGCAGACTCCAGCTCTTCATTGTTGGCAAATCTTTTACCACCAAGCCATTTCTTCAAGTTTGGAAACAGAAAATAATCAGAGGGAGCTAAGTCTGCCGAATAGGGTGCATGAGGAAGCAATTCAAACTTTTAACTTATTGAATTTGGCCATGGCGATAATGGATATGTGAACTGGTGCATTGTCTGGATGAAACAGAACTTTTTTTTCGCTAAATGCAGCCATGTTTGCTTGATTTCATCATTCAAATGTTGCAATAAGTTTGCATAATACTTGCCATTGGTTTCGTTTCCTTTTTGAAGATAATCAATGAAAATTATCCCCGCGCATCCCAAAAAACTGACCTTGCCATGACCTTGCCTGCAAATGGAACTGTCTCAACTTCTTTGGAGCTGATTCTCCCCTTTCAATCTACTGTTTTCACTGTTCCTTTGTCTCAGGTGTGAAGTGAAGGGTCCATGTTTCATCCATGGTTATGAATCGATGCAAAAACTCAGCTTTATTGCAGCAAAACATCGCCAAACACCTGACTGAAACATCCTCACGATCTGCTTTTGTTCCATTGTGAGTAAATGCAACACTTATCTTGCACACAGCTATCTCATGTCCAAATTTTCAGTCAGTATGCGATGTACAGCAGTTTTTGAAATGCCTACGATGTCTACTAGCTTGCGCACTTTCACTCGACGGTCATCCAATACCATTTTGTGGATTTTCTTCACAATTTCTGGTGTGGTCATCTCATTTGGTCGACCATTGCGATGTTCATCTTGGCAGCTCATATGGCCTCACTTAAACTCTGCCACCCAATATTTTACTGTTGTAAATGAAGGAGCAGACTTCCCCAGAGTAGAATCTAGCTCAGCTTTAATATTAGTTGGACTAAGAGCTTTCAAATGAAAGTATTGTATCGCATAATGATGGCCAGTTTTATCCATGTTTACAAATTTGATGAGGGAGTTCACGTTAAACATTTGACTATTGCTGTTCTCTTTGTATTTATATTGAAAGGTGTAATGTAGCTATTTCTGGAAAGGTTTATTTTGATTAAAATGAAGTAGATAGAAAAATAAACTTTCATAAAAATAATTTGTATACCCACTAATAAGCGATAAAGGATAGAGAAGGTAATTAGCATTTTTAAAATATTCCATGTAGCAAGTTTACACTTTTCTTGAGTATGGGGTATCCTGTAGTGGACATGCTTGAAAATTTGTAGGTAATTTTTTTCCCTTTATTACAACAGCTTCTTACCATGAATAAACATTTGAATGCTGTTTCCACATGTCTTGCTTAATTTTAAATCATTGCTAAGCAAAAAGTATACTGTAAGATAACATGGATAGAAGTATCACATTTATATCAAAACTAGAACATATAATGGATATGTGATACGATTTATCTTGGTAGAGAAAATTATATAAATGTGTCATATGAAGCTTTTCATTTCTACACATCACAAAAAGTATGTAATAACCAAGCATTGCATTTGTATACAAAGAACATATTTGACTTGTTTTTACTTGCAATATGTTTCATGTCTTCTGTGCTGCTATGTGAAGTTTTATACTGAATATAATTGTATATTTCTTATGTTGCTGCACTTTTCATCGTTTTTCCATTCACTGAGCATATAATACATGTATTTTTAAATTAATGTTTAAACACATTACAGACAAAACAATAAAGTCCTTACTATGGAGGTTCAGAGTTAACTGCTCCTTTAAAGTATGCAGGAAGATTAAGCAGTAAATTGTGTAGTAAGAAATCCTGTCATTAAAGTTTTATGCTCCTTGACATAATCTCCTGGGGGAATTCTAAAAACAGCATTAAGGTCTTCAGGATGCAAAAGAAAGTAATAAGAATTATGGCTGATATTTCTAACTGCAAGCCATTACCATGCATGTTTATACAAAACAAAACTTAAATTCCTTTAAAACAAATGACAGTAGAGCAAAACACAATTTATTTGTAAATTCACACAGAACCAAAGTGCTGGTCTACACTTATATAACAAACTACCTCAATATATAAGGGATACTGAACCCCAACAAAAATTTTAAAATGTTTTATTTAATTACTTAATGGAATATAGCTTATATAATGTAGATGAATTCCTACGTCATGAAGTAGGTAGTGTAAAATGTTAATTTGTAAATGATTCTTTATAACTCAAATCTGTATAATCTTTCATGTATGTTGTTATTCTTTTCCTTTGTGTTTTAAAATTTTGTAGAATCTTATATCTCTGCATTTGTAATTATTTATGTATCATGGTATATTTTCTTTGTATTTTAAACTGACATGTCCTATAATATTGATACGGTAATTTGTATCACAAATTACTCAGATGTAATTAATGATAGTAATATGAATATGTATTTTTATGTGACATTGATTTCAGAGGTTTATTAATTGTAATTATTATTGGTAAATAATAATATACGGCTTTACTGAAACTGTCAACAATAACGCAATAATGCAGCAAGGGGGTGAGTTGTTTGTCATTACCGGGAACAAGGAAGTTACGTAATGTTTCGCGCGTTTTTTCCGTTTAGAAGCTTCTGGAATGTTTTCTCCCTAAAGAATATGTATTAGTGGTTTTCATTGGATAATAAAATAGACGCTAATGTTGGCGCGTTTTATTAGCCAATAGCAGTTCATTTATAATCTTTAGGCGTATCTTGAGGCAAGCGTATAAATAAGCCAGGTTCGAGGTAGAGTGTCCCCCAGTTCTACAAAATTCTCCGTACTCTCCACGTCGGTCTCTCAGTTCAAGTTACGCGCAGCAGAATTACGAGAATCTAAATTATTATAAAGTTAATTCTACACAAAGTTGAAGTATGCAAGTTAAAAGTGATAAGTAAGAAGTTATTAAAAACAGTTTCAGTTTGGCGAGTATCCAGATTCATATGTAAAAAGTGTTAGTGAACATGTTCGACAATAAAAGTTATAAAACCAATTTCTTCATCAGTATCATTTCTGGATAAAAGATTCCTTTCCAATTCACACCCTGCAAGAGATACAAATTCTACCAAGATAAGATGATAGCTAGCCGGAGGACAATATACATAACCTTAAATTCTTTCAGAAACTAATTGATACAAATTGCTACGCCAGAGGGAGCTACGAACCAAACAAAGAATGACGTCACAAGAAGGCTTCAACACACGTGATGTAAACAACATTACGTAAAGCAGCAACCGTCGCATATTGGCTCCCAAACGTGGTGCTATAATAATGTTAAATAAATACAACATTAATACCGCATCATATTGGCGCCCAACGTGGGGCTATAATAATGTTAAATAAATACAACATTAATACCGCATCATATTGGCACCCAGGACGTGGGGCGAAGTAACCAGGAAAGGAAGGCGAAGTGACCAGGAAAGGAATACGATGACTAGGAATGAAGCAGAGTAACCAGGAATGCAGCGGTGAAATGATCTACAAGACGCAGATTCCAGAAACAAAAGGAACGACAGACTATACGGATGATTGGACATCGTAATTCCGAGATTACGAGGCAACAAGGAATTCAACGCAAAAACATCGAGACGACGTAGATTCATCACAACACAACGCAGAAGCGACATACAAATCTAGGAGAATGGGGCAGAACGCTGGACATCAAAGCTACATCAACAGTCAGCATCACAAAGGTCAGGTGATTGAAATTTTTTTTTTAGAAAACGAAAACAATGGCTACTAGTAATATTGAAGAAACAATGATGGAAGGGGATAGTGTAACAGTTAGCTGTAATTCAATACAGGTTACAAAAAAAAGCTCAAACAATATAATATTGGAAGGAGGAAATGTTAGTGCAGAAAGTGAGAATAGAATAGCAGGAAATATTAATTCTGATACTAGAATGATTATGGAAATGCTGAAAGAGATTAATGAGAATATGGAAAAGTGTAAGAGGGAATTGAGGAAAACGAGGGAATATATTAGTAAGAAATTAGATCAGAGTTTGGAGGAATTGAGAGAAGATATAAAAGAAGATCATAGGAAATCAATTGAAGATATTGGTAGGAGTAATGAGATATTAGAGCAAAAAGTAGATCAAAGCAGTGAAGAAATTGAAAAGAAAGTTATGAAGCTAGATATTAGTATGCCAAAGATGAGAGATGAAAATGAGGAAGTAATAGCAAGTGAGATAGGAGAAATGTCAAAGAAAATGCTAGACATGAGCAAGGAAATAGGTAACAAAGAAAGTGAGGTTAATACTAAAAGTGAGGTTAATGTAGAAGGCGCAGAGTTAGGAAGTCAAATGAGTAGTATTTCAAGTGAGATAAGAGAGATAAAAGAGGTTAGGAATGTAGATGTAAATGAGGCGCAAGTTAATTTCAGAGGGGAAATATCAGAAATACAGAAAGAATTAGAAATGCAAAGAAATAAATTGTACCAAGATGTTCAAAATGAAAACTCCAGTCCAGTACAGTTTAGTACAGATTTGTCAGAGCATTCTCAAGTTAAAAAGATAGTAGAAGAATTGAAAATGAAAATTGTTAAAAGATGTATTGTTCAGGAAGCTTTAGATGGTTTTCAAATGTTATCATGTGATGAAATTTCAAATGAATACAAGAGGTTATTCATGAACAAAAATTTGAAGGTTAGGTTACGGCTACGAGTAATGTTTAGCCACACACAATTTGATCCAGGAGGGTAAATAACAATGAGATGTAAAGTAAATGCTGGATAGTAAACGATGACTTGCAGAGAAATGTATTGGAACGTAAGAGGGTTAACTATTTATATATGTCATTTGAAAAGAGAAATAAATTATATAAAAAAAAAAAAAAAAAAAATTAAATTTTTAGTAACTGTAACAACATTTGAAAATTAAGAATACAAAGATTGAAACTTAATATGATATTAAATTAAAAGTACGTAAATACAATTCCAAGAGTATTGTTAAAATAAAATACAAAATAAATACCATCGCAAATTGATTGAGAAAACAGAAATAAATTCAGAACAAAAATAAATAAAAAAAAAAAAAAATACTTATGTAGCAAACAGAAAAGGTGAAACATTGTCTAGATTTAAGAGATGTAAATATTTGTGTAGAGGGTGAATATTTTGGTAAATATGTGTAATAATTACAAAAATTTTAAATGTATAAATTTTTGTCAACAATGTAAGAGAGTAAACAATTTTGAAACAGTGATTAAATAATTTAGGGTAAAGTATTTGCTATAAAAAAATTTGTGATGTCAGATGAATATCTAAATTAATTAAACCAGAGCCAGTAAGTAGTGGCGAGATAAAAAAAAAAAAAAAAAAACATATCGTGTGTTAAATGCGTGTGAAGTGTTAAGTGAAAGTGATAACGTGTGTTCCAAGATTTAGGAGACTAAAAACACAATTTTAAAATTTCTAAACAAGTTATAAATATTTATAATTATGTTTCTAGTGGGGCATATGATACGGTAATTTGTATCACAAATTACTCAGATGTAATTAATGATAGTAATATGAATATGTATTTTTATGTGACATTGATTTCAGAGGTTTATTAATTGTAATTATTATTGGTAAATAATAATATACGGCTTTACTGAAACTGTCAACAATAACGCAATAATGCAGCAAGGGGGTGAGTTGTTTGTCATTACCGGGAACAAGGAAGTTACGTAATGTTTCGCGCGTTTTTTCCGTTTAGAAGCTTCTGGAATGTTTTCTCCCTAAAGAATATGTATTAGTGGTTTTCATTGGATAATAAAATAGACGCTAATGTTGGCGCGTTTTATTAGCCAATAGCAGTTCATTTATAATCTTTAGGCGTATCTTGAGGCAAGCGTATAAATAAGCCAGGTTCGAGATAGAGTGTCCCCCAGTTCTACAAAATTCTCCGTACTCTCCACGTCGGTCTCTCAGTTCAAGTTACGCGCAGCAGAATTACGAGAATCTAAATTATTATAAAGTTAATTCTACACAAAGTTGAAGTATGCAAGTTAAAAGTGATAAGTAAGAAGTTATTAAAAACAGTTTCAGTTTGGCGAGTATCCAGATTCATATGTAAAAAGTGTTAGTGAACGTGTTCGACAATAAAAGTTATAAAACCAATTTCTTCATCAGTATCATTTCTGGATAAAAGATTCCTTTCCGATTCACACCCTGCAAGAGATACAAATTCTACCAAGATAAGATGATAGCTAGCCGGAGGACAATATACATAACCTTAAATTCTTTCAGAAACTAATTGATACAAATTGCTAACGTCAGAGGGAGCTACGAACCAAACAAAGAATGACGTCACAAGAAGGCTTCAACACACGTGATGTAAACAACATTACGTAAAGCAGCAACCGTCGCATATTGGCTCCCAAACGTGGTGCTATAATAATGTTAAATAAATACAACATTAATACCGCATCATATTATGTATTATGTTTTTATGGATGAAATGAATACAATACAATACAATCTTCAAGATGAAAACATAGTGCTTCCTGAAGAAATTTCCTCAGAGTTACTAAGTCCTTCAAATTTTGCTGAGTAACATATGCAGAGACGAAAAGATCCTTCTGTGTTAACTTACACTGGAGCATTTGCAGAAAAGATTATTGTATGTTGCAAATCAAATTACAACACCGGAACAATGTCTTAAGGAAGAATACTGAAAAAATTAAATTAATTCAGTTTTATTTATGTTGTGGTCCTTAGCGTCCCATTCTATATTGGGCGTGAAAGACTAATAATTTTGCACGGAGGCCTCTTTATCAGGCTTGAGGTTCTTTTACTTCCCTTCTGAAGCAAGCCATACTAAGGATTTTTATGCCCGAAAAAAATCCATCACCCTCTGCCAGGTTTGAGCCTGCAACCTCATGAACTAGAGGCTAGCATGGTAACCACTACACCACAAGGATAACAAGAAGACTGAAGAATAACCACTTCTAAGAGTATGTAGAGAAAAGACTAAATGTGGCCTGTCTCTTGTTTATCAATCACATATACACACTCAAAAAATAATTTATTACAGCTACTTCCAGTCCATATAGGAATATGGTATAGTTGTACAGAATTCTGAAAATACAAAAGAAGATTATCTGAATAAACACCCATTCAAAACACAGGGATTCCTGCATTCCATTATTCAAAGAACTATAAATTATGATAAAACTTTCCTCTATGCATATAATTTACTCCAACAGAACTTCACTGATTTAATAGGAAACCAATAAAGCCACAAATATGAAATACCCAGGACACAAGCTAAAAGTGCTTGGAAAAAGTCTGCAAATTAAACTACTTAACAAATTACAGCAAAAACTGATAGAAATAAATAATGTTAATAAATTCTGTAGGCAGACTGTACAAGTTCTAGTGACAGAGAAAGTCTACTTCTCTTGGTAAAAGAATACATGGACGATGAGTTAAGATATGTTTTGTAATTTGTTAGCTTGTTCTACAGACTAGGCGGCATGAGGTCCCCACAGCAGCTCTCATGTGCTGGTGGGCACATTAGAGTCGCACTTATCTCTCTGTCTCTGCTGTGCTGTTATTTGTGTACATCTTAGTTGTGGTTTAACATGGCACCACAAAACTTTACATAGGATTTATGTTTTCAAATGTTACATCAGGAAGAGGAATTCTGGGGAAGAGCAACAATATTTCCTGCTGCTTCCATTTCAAGTAGGATCACTATATTAAACCTATTAAAATGTTCACAGAAATGGTCAGTTCAAAGTAAATGTGAAAAGAGAAACCTGAGGAAAAACTCAATGAGATACGAGAAAGGTTAGAACATTCTCCTTGAAAATCTCTCCACCGCCTATCACAAGAAATGTGTGTTTCAAAAACCACAGCATTTAGAGCCACTAAAATTCTTAAGTTTAAACCCTAAAGACTGGCAAAAGTGTATGAACTAAAGTCTGCAGATAATGCAAGCTGTTTGAATTTTTGTAACTGGGTTTTACAAAGTGTTGCCAAAGACATTGTGGATCGTAACTGTATTATATTCACATGGTTTCACTTACATGGCCATATTATAATGTAAACAATGGTGAGAGATACAGAACACAAATAATCCATCTATTTTTTGAACAGTTAAGCAGTATGAAGCATCAGAGTGGTTATTTTTGGCAGGATTCAGCAGCTGAAACGTTAAGTTTCATAAGGAAATATTTGAGGACAGGGTTATTAGTAGAGGCTTATGACCCTTTATGTCCCCAGATTTGACAGCCTGCAATTTCTATTTATGGGGAAATCTGAAAAACAAGGTATACAAAGACAATCTGTGAGTTAAAAGACTGTATTGTGCAAGAATGATGTGGTCAGCAAATCAATACATATCACTCCAAGATGCTAAATGTTAAATATGGTGTTCCACAGGGTTCCGTTCTTGGTCCCCTTGTATTTATTATTTATATGAATGATATAACTATAAGAGAGGGAAAAATTATCACTTATGCTCATGACATCCATTGTTAACACTAGCAATAATTGTCAAAAACTTGTCACTTCCACTAATCAAAATATTATCAAATTGCACAGTATTTTAATTTAAATAAATTACATATTAATACAAAAAAAACTGGTTTTATAAATATACAGCCGGTTCAAACAGAAATGATATTCAGCTAAAATGTAATGTTAATAATGAAGATATTAACGAAGGTTCATTATACAAACTTTCTTCGAATTATGCTGGACAAGCATCTCACCTGGGATATATAAATTGACAAAATTTGTAATAAGGTAAGCTCTAGTATATTTCTTCTAAAAAGAATGGCAAAAGTTGTAAATGTAACTATACTAATGAACATTTATTATGGTTTAATTTATGCACATTTGTCGTATGGAATAACTGTCTGTGCTGATAAGTATACTAAAAGAATTTTCCTTCTACAAAAAAGATCAATTAAGGTGATGATGGGTTTAAAACCAAAACAATCTTGTAGGGATAGTTTTGTGAAATTAAATATTCTTATCTTATACTCTTTATATTTGAATTTATTATGTATTTAAGACATAATGAAAGTCGTGAAAGAGTTAATAATCAGATAATACAAACTTTTATGTCAGATCTCATAGAAACCAGGCTATTCAAAACTAAACTTCTGTTGCTGCATGCACTTTTTATAATAAATTACCTACATATCTTTTTGTTTGTACTGATGATGTCATGGATTATTTTGTAATTTTAATCGACAAATAATAAATGAGAATGAGAAAAAGAAATCAGGAGATGAACTTGCACATGTATATGCCAAATTCCTTTAGAGATGTCAGGAATGTGTTGCAGTATATGGACATCATTCTCGGCATCTTCTGTAGTCAAGGTTAGTAAACAATATGAAAACTGTATTTTTAATAGCTAACTGTAGTGGACCCCGTTCACCAGCAAATGAGAGTGCTAACATGCTCCCTAATATCGTAAAGAATTCCAAGGAACACTCTGTAGATGTATGATACATATTAATAACTTATACTTATGCAATTCAATTTTTACTCTTTACATTGTAACTATTATTTGACAATTGCCTGTTTACTAGCACTTGTTCATTTTTGTAAATGTAATGTGATAGTAAAACTTCTATTCTAAAAGAGTATTCTGAAATCAGAGAACTATGTAGAAAAGTGATACAACATTGCACTACCTTTTGATTGCTGCAATAAATTACTAAAAAAAAATTGGTTTATTTTTTATCCACTCTTGTTAATTAGCGTAAAATTTTAAACTTATAGAACGAAGTGGTTGTTTACCTTATAGACATCATAAAATCCAATAATCCTGTCAAACGTGCTGTACAAGTCATTGAGAAAATCCACAACCTGAAACAAAATTAATATGATAGAATTAAATATGAACAACGTACAAGTTTAGGAGCAAGAATTTGTGAAAAAGTTACGTAACAGAACACTGTATTAACATTCCCATTTGTAATGAAATCCCATTTTTAACAAATACTTTGAGAAGTCTCGGTAAAATAACCAAAGGAACAATGTTGCTTTACAAAGCCAGTTTTAGCAGTTTAGCAAGTTTAGCAGCCTTTAAGTTATATTTTTTTATGAATTTATGAATGTGTGCCCATGTAATGAAAATGATTGGCTAAAGTAACACACTCTTACTTCAGTTGTAGTTGTCATCTTACAGACGCACATGATGGCTCAGTTTACACAATCACATCACCAAACTTTCCAAGAACACAGTGAAGCACAGAGCACATTACTAAATGACAATGCAAGTCAAATGAACATGGATAAGTAAGTATATTTTTACTTTCTATACTACACATAGTAAGTAGAGGAAGTCAAGATTTCGCCTGAAACATATGTTTTGAGGCTCTCACTACCCAAAAAAATAATTTTAGAAAAAGGTCCATGTGAGTGTGTCTGTCTCTGTATGTCCATAAACAACGTAACTCAAAAATGAAAAGTTGATTCAAAACCAAACTTGATATTTAAGTTCAGCATCTTCCAAGGATGCGACACAAAGATTTTAAAGAAAATCCCACAAACTTAAACTACCTTTTACATAGAAAATTTTGTTTTTCTCAAAAATGGCTCAAACAATTTTTATTAAAATATCATATGTTTAAGATATTTTCATGACAAATGAAATGTATATCTTGAATTTTCTGGGAATATCCTGTGAAGTTGTCTTCATTCTGTATGACTTTTTCATAATTGGTAAGCTGTAGGAGATAGACAAAATCTTACTATACAAAAACTGTAGATTTCATTAAAGAACACAATTTATCTCAAATATATTTTCTGTGCTGTTAACTATTTCTGAAATATTCCTTGTTATTGGTTTTACATTTTAAAATGCTTATACTCTTCCCAAATGGGAAATTGTTATTCTTTTTGTTTTGTCTCCATCTCTCTTCAACCTGCAAAGAAACAGAATTTGAAAGGCATCACATAGCAATCCGCTCGGTTTGACTATCACTTAAAGCCTACTGTATTCAGCTAATCCCATTGTATGTAGAAGAAAATGTGTAATAAGACAATTTATGCACATGTTTAACTTGATTAATGTGAAGTAGATAGAAGAATAATTTGCAGAAGAGAAAGTCATGTGAGTGAAACACATCAGATTTTTAGTGAAGCAAACCAAGTGTTCATTCGTTGTAATTTAGTAATACATGTTCAGTTTCTTCCAAGGATGCACTATTAAGATTTTCAAGAAAATCCTCGCAACTCAAGGAAATATTTTCATTACGTTCTATTTTCTCATAAACGGCTCTTATGATTTTCAATTTTCTGGGAATAATTTTGTATAACTAAACCATAAGAGATAGCCAGGATATTTGTTCTCTTGGCAGTTTTTGAAACACTGAATCACCATTCTTTTGCTTCTTGTGATGTCACGAGAAGAGTATGAAACTTTAAAGCCACCAAATAGCGACCTGCTGTTTAAAATTTGACTATTGCTTTAAACTACTCTATCCCCCCTCCCCCTTGTGTCTACAACCAAAAGGGCATTACAACATTTCCAGAAACGCTTAAATTAATTAACATGAAGTACATAGAAAAATAATGTTTTGTAGGAATGGTCTGTGGAAGGGATATAAAAGTGTACAGTAGTGGGTAGAGTCCTTCTGCAGAAAGCAATACTCAAAACCACACAATGGAAGCAAGAGATTCACGCTTCTTTACTTGTGGCTGCCGTATGGATCCATGTGTGGCCAAATACCGCTAAAAGCCTGGGTGGATGCTTTAAGAGTAGGAGTCACTTTCACTACATACAGGATTATCTTTATTACTTTCATAAAAGGAACACTACTGGACCTTTAATTATACACTGCTGTTTGTAAAAATTGCAACACCAAGAAAGAATTTCCGAATAACTCCAAACTTGGTGGAAGTGTAGAACAGTGTGCAAGCAAGAAGTGATTAGGTTTGTACACGTAGGCCGAGCAGAGTCCTCTCATGTCGGTCCGACAAGGTCAGTGTAGTCAGTGCAGAGCTGTTAAACAAGGTGGAAACAATAAAGTGAGTGCCAGTATGACTCGTCGACGTCAAAGGAGCCATATCAGCATGTGAGTGAGTTCGAATGGGGCAGAATGATTGGTCTCTGGGAAGCGGGTTTGTCATACCATGACATTTCAGCTCGTACAGGGCATGCTGCTACGACAGTGATGCGTGTGTGGAAGCAGTGGATAGATGAAGGTTGTACACAGCAAAGAGTGGGTACTGGACCACAGGATGACCTCATCTTGTCTGTATGGCCATAATGGACCGTACAGCTTCATCCACAGTGTTGGTTCGACACTGGAGCACTGCAACAGATGTGAACTTGTCTGCTGCATCAATGGTTCGTCGCCGTCTGCTGCAGGTTAGAACTGGTTGCATGCATGCCATTATGTCGGCTTCTATTGTCCAGAAACCACAAGCTCCTCCAACTGCAATGGGCATGTGAACACCGTCATTGGGGTGCTGAGTGGCAAAACGTAGTCTTTTCAGACAAGTCCCACTTCAACATGTCCTACAGTGATGGCCGCATACGTATCCGGCGGTACTGTGGTGAGTGCAACCTGGTGGGCTGCATTGTTGAGCGGCATAGCGGACAAACACCAGGTGTGACGGTTTGGGGCACCATTGGTTACAACAACCAATCTCGCCTCCTACGAATTGAGGGCACTTTGAACAGCAACCGGTACCTAACAGTGGTTGTAGAGCCTGAGGTACTCCCCCTGCTTCAGGCATCTCTACAGGCCACATTTCAACAGGACAATGCGAGGAATGTACAAGCCTTCTTTGAAGAACGACGGGTACCATTGCTTCCCTGGCCTGCACGTTCGCCTGACATGTCGCCCATCGAACATGTCTGGGATATGGTTGGTCAGCACCTGGTGCATCACGGTCCTCCAGTAGCTAGTGTCACGGATTTGTGGGCTCGAATACAAACTGTGTGGAGGGAAATCCTCAGGAACTTATTCAGAACCTATTTTATTCAATGCCACGGTGTATAACAGCTCTAATTGCAGCGCATGGAGGCCACACCAAATACTGAATTTAGGGCTCAAAGGTTATGTATAGTTTTGAAAAGTTTATAATTTGTTACTTGTCATGTACCTAACCTGTAGTATTAAATTCATTGAATTCATGTGTTTTCTTCTTGGTGTTGCAATTTTCACATATGGCAGTGTATTTTTGTCACTTTTGTTGTGTATTAACATGTTGTTAACAACTCGCATCACATGCATCCACCAAGGCATTGTGGAAGTGTTGTCCTTCTGATGCCAACAATGGGAGTGCTAAGCTGCAAGGTGTAGCTGTAGTATCTGCGATAGCATATATACGCCAACAGTTTTGTCTTCAGTTGGTTTAATGAATGACATTGGAAAGCCGAGATAATTTTGCAGCATTCGTCATTTTGTCCAGCATTAAAGCAACAAAAGGTGCACATTTTACTTCTTTTCTTGTCATGTCTAGCATTACATCAGTAATACTTTCAATAATATCATTTTGAATTCAGTTTGAGGTTTCCTTTGAAAACTTGAGCTCTTTATAAGTGTGCGTCTAATTTGAAGTCATACTTGGATAGCATGTACAAGTACTCAATATAGTTTCCCTGATTAAGGCATTCATTATGATCTCTGAAAAGTGGCTCTTGCTTTGCCAAAAGGCAAGTTGCATCGATTAATCGCTTCATTATTTCTTATTGGGCATTATGTTTCAAAACATCCAACCTGCATTGTTCACTTAGTTGAAAGTCTATCTTTGTTTTACCAAAAATTTTCAATTTTGTTACTGTAGATAAATATGACTGTGTCTCCTCTGCAGTTTCAAAAAGAATACAAGGCCAGCAACATACTTTATTTCTCAATGTATGCTCATTAGTTAGCCATTTTTAAGAATTGTAGTATTCAATTTTGAAATGATGTACATATTTTTTCAATTGTGTACTCATAGAAACATCCAGAGTAGGCCTACTCTTTACTATAATGTCTTGCTTTTCCTGAAAACCCAAAGTTCCAAACAAAGTACCAGTACTTAACAAACGATACATTGTGACTGGCTGCACTGTCGGATGACAATTCAGTTAATGTTAGATGGAGGAGAGGACTTGTACCCTGAATATTAAACTTGTAAAACACACAATATTATTAATCCATGCGAGTGACACTTCACAGGCACACTCTCAACACTTAACTCATAATACACAAAAACAATAAATGTACCAACATATTCTTTCTAAAAGAATGGATATACACAAGTTGTTTACCACCAACCACCTGACCATGTGGTATTTTTAACATGACACGAGGCACACATGCAGCGCAGCTAGTTCTAGACAAGTTGATTAGTTGTTGCTGGCAGCAAGGGAGGGCTAGAATGTTGACTAAGGTAAGGCGATGAGCAAATGAAAAACGATTATTGTTGACACGTCTTCTAAAGTTAAAAGTTTATACATAAGCTGAAGATACTAGGGGACTAGCCTAGTCCACTGATCACATGCCCCTACAAACTTCATATAGGAAACTGAAATATCTTTCAAAAATAATTAAAACTATTTTAGTAAATAATTATTTTAAAATACATAGAAAAACATATAATAAGCTTATTAAAACTGCTAAAACAAAATGTATAGAGAACCATAAACTTTGCTCTGAAAACAAAGCAAAAACTATGTGGAATATAGTAAAGGAAGGAAATGGCAACTCTAAGCCTAAGATAATGGACAACATTGTTCTAAAAACACACAACACTATAATAAACAATCCATCAATCATAGCAAATATATTTAATTGTCATTTTAATTGAATAGCCAGTAGAATGGCACCATTAGAAAATAATACCACTAATAAAGAAATCAACAGTTCAAACTAGAAATCACGTCACTCTACAATGGATCCCAGCTCATGTTGGACTTTTGGGCAATGAACATGGACATCAATTAGCAAAGAAAGGTGCAATACAACAAATAAAACCTGTAGGACAAATAGAAATAAATAAACAATTAAATAACATTAAACAACATTTCAAAAGACAGCAGAGACTTGATGAAGAAGATAAATTAAACGATAAAGATTATAAGAACATTAAAGATAGAGTTGATATACAAAGAATGCCAAGAAGACTGTAGTGGCCTTATTTAAGATGGCAACTGGCCACAATTGCCTCGCAGAACATCTCTACAAGATACGATGTCTACCTACACCCAAGTGCACTCTCTGTGAAGAAGATGTCATCCTGAACAAACAAATGCAAAGGCCTTAAAAGTGATAACTTACAGACTTGGGAAGCCGGAGGGAAAATGATGCGGATCAATTAATCCCCATGGTGAACAACAACATAATGAACAAACTAAGTTTTTAGGGATAATGATAGCTAGCTCTCTAAACCACACAAAAAGTAGAATATACAAGGAGCATTAAGCAAAATATGTAATATAAAAACTTTACTAGTTGTATATAGTGCATATGTGAAATGTATGCTATTATGTTATGAATTAATATAAATATTTCTCATACAGAAACAAATAATAAGAAGCATAGCAAATGTAAGTAATGTCAGACATTGTAGACCTTTGTTCAGTACTGACGGTGCCATGTGTTTATATCTTAGAAACCATTTGTTTTATACATGAAAATATTCATTTGTGAAGTTCATACTCATTTTACTCGTAATTGAAATCAGCTTCATATAGAAAATAAGTCACCAGTCAATTTTCCACACTGGAATTCTACTATAAAACACAATAAGAAAAAAATACAAACCTAAATGCAAATGATTCAAGCATCTAGTAAAGCATATCACACTGCTTCTACAGTTTCTTCAACACCAGCAATAATTGTCAAAAGTGCACACCATGTATTTGTAAATTATGCTCTGTGTAATGTAAATATATGTATTCTATTATTGTAACCAATACTACTTGACGAAACCTAATTCTGTAAACAATATTATGAAGAATAAAGATAACTATGACTGACCAAATAAGGAGTAATGCCAATAAAACTAAAAGTAACTCATTTTTTTTTAAAAATGCTCGGACACATAAAATTTAATATTTTGAAAGAAAAATGCTATAATATAAAACATTTTCAGACATTATTATATAATAGTTTAAGTGTTAAAAAAATTTCCCCACAAGTACTGTAAAAAATGAAATTTAATTACATGTTCAAAATGCTCCCCATTTACAATCTGTAGTGGTAAGTCGAAGAAGAATGTTGAACATTTTCAGTCACTCTGATCCTCATTTTTAACACTTCCATATCAGCAGCCTCGTAACAAACACTCTACATTTCAAATATCCCACAGCAACCAAACTTTTGTATACGAGACAAATCAAATTGTTCATAAGATAAGACCTTTCAAAAAAAAAATAATACGTTGTCATTTATAATTGTTGTTAATGATGTCACATCCTGTACAACAATGCCTCAAAACTTTGCTTCTTTTTTGTAAAACTTTTCTTTCAAAATATTAAATCTGTTTTAAAGAATCTGTTTTATTTGCATTACTCGTTACTTATGAAAGACCCTGTATTTACAACAGTCTATTGCTTTCATTTAAGAATGTTAAATGTTTGTCTTTCACAAACACATCTTACCTGCATTGGTGTGCTCTGTGCGCACAATGCTGTGAACCCCACTATATCGCTGAAGTACACAGTAACACACTCAAACTGTTCAGGCTGCACCATCTCACCGGCCATCAACTGCTGCGCCACTGGCCTACATGCCATCAAACACAAAACTTTAATTCACTTGATCAACACCTTCTCTACCACTTACCTATGGAAGGAAGTGGAAGTATTGCATCCCACCCAAAAATTCTGTATCAAGATTTCATCACTGGAAATACAATTGTGATGTCAAATGAATAAGAATAAAAAAAGTATTAAAAAAGGTCAAAAAATGTAATTTTATTATGAGGGGGAGTCAAATGAAAGCCTTAAAAATATAATAAACATTTGAATCTCTGCACTATTGTTCTGTAATTTGGCAGTAGTGTTAACAATGTTTTAAAGAATTCCCAACAGATGGCAACATACTGCAGACAAGTGAAATGCTGCCACAATACTGTTTAAAATGACTGCCCCGCTTGTGAGAACAAAGAACGTTCTGTCATATTTTCTGAGAAGTGAAGGTATGTAAGCTATTGAAATCCATCAGCAAATGATCACTGCAGAAGTGTGCGAGAAAGTCCAGGTCAGGCCACCATGTTGTGACACCAGGGTCTGCAAATCTGAATATTAGTCATGTATCAGCGCATCAATTATTCATGACGTTTTGCAAGTGTGAGCCGCTCCAGAAGATCAACGTGTTCACACTGTAAAGAGCTTTGAAGCAGA
Source organism: Deroplatys truncata (assembly GCA_030765065.1). NCBI lineage: Eukaryota > Metazoa > Arthropoda > Insecta > Mantodea > Mantidae > Deroplatys > Deroplatys truncata. The sequence continues at coordinate 8,202,788 of CM060985.1, read as the reverse complement.
GGATGATGACTTCCTTGCAAGAATTGGTGCACGAGTCAAAAGCTGGGTATACTACCACCAACCTGAAACAAAGGTGCAAGCAAGGAATGGCATCATTTCTCAACATCGAACCCCAAGAAGGGAAGGTTATACTGACTCTCTTTTGTGATGAATGAGGCACATCACATACCTAAGGGAAACTCCATCACCAGTGTGTCATATGTAGCAAAATCAAGTTTGGCCTGCAGGTGTCGTTTTGCAACATGACAATGCTCAGCCTTATACTGCCCATCAAAGACCTTCACTTTGATAGGTACTCTTCTAAATCCGCAACATCAGACCTCGCCCCGAGTGATTACCTAATGTTTGGACAACTCAAAGAGGTAATGGAAGCAAATAAATTTCATTCTGGTGAACAGGTGCACAGTGGCTATGCACACGACCACAAATGTTTTTTTTTTTCCCTCGGGAATCTGTGCACTTCTTATGCATTGGAGGATGTGTGTTGAATATCATGGAGACTGTGTCGAAAAATAATACTTATGTTCCACTTTTGTTCAATAAATTAAATTAAAAAAAGCATGTTTAAGGTTTTCATTTGACTCCCCCTTGTAATTTTGGAACACCACATTAATACTAACAAACTCTGTGGAGAATAGGGAATGACAGAAGAATGCCCTTGCTCCACTCAAGACCTCTGGTTAGTGTAACCCATAAACAAAATGTAGAATAAACATAAAATTTTATACCTGAGTCATACAGTTTTTAAGCGTACCTGACAAAAGTTTTCACATAAGTTCACTCTTCCAAAACTGTCCTTTACTTGGAAAAATGTTTATCATCTTTAATTTTCTCAAACATGGGCTCTAACCATTTTGATTAAAATATAACATATTCAAGAAAATAAAAAGTGTATCTTGAACTTTCTGTGAACAGCATATCTTTATTCTGAATGTATTTTATATAATTTTGCATAACTAATAAACCATAAAAAATTGATAAAACTTACTGCATGAAAAACATAAACCTTATTAAAATAATAATTGGCATAAAATAGCTTTTGTTTTCTGTACCATCTTTTGCATTGTACTGTATTTATTTCATCCATAGAAACATGATACATGTGTTATAGGACACATCAGTTCAAAATACAAAGAAAATAAACCAAGATACATAACTAATTACAAATGCAGACATGTAACATTAAACAAAATTTAGAATACATAGGAAATGAAATAACAAGGCACATAAAAAAACTATACAGATTCCATCCAAAAATTTGGTATCAAGATTTCACCACAAATGCACGGCTTGTGATCTCCCAAACTCAAGAAACAATTTTTTAGGGGGAGAGAGAGAGAGAGTGTGCGTGTGCGTGCGCGTGCGTGGGCGCGTGGGTGGGTGCGTGGGTGCGTGCGTGCGTGCATGTGTGTGTGTGTGTGTGTGTGTGTAATCTTGGTATTTAAGTTCAGTTCTTTCCAAGGATGTGACACAAAGATTTTCTGGGAACAGGTTTTGAAGTCCTCTACATTCTGACTGAATTTTTTATAATTTTCCATAACTGGCAAACTGCAAGTAAAAAACTTATTACTCAAAAAAATGTACATGTCATTAAAAGATGCCTTTTTTTGTGGGATTAACCATTTCCAAGATATTTGTTGCTATTGGTTTAAATTTTCAAATATTTGAAACGTTAAATTTAAATTCCAAAAGATGTTTAAAGAGTTCCTAGCACCACAAAATATATACAACTTAAAATCCTGCTGAAATCAAAGCACACAGACAGAATCCCATGAAAAAAGAAACCAGGCATATATAAAATAGTCTGTTTAGATTGCAAGAAAACCAAGAGAAACACAAACACACTTCAGAAATATCAGATAAATCAGTCACAGCCAATGTCTTCTGGCAAGGAAATCACAATATATAAAAGCTGCTAAAATCACTACATTAACATATAGAACTGAGATCACGGGAAACAACATACATCAAAACTTTCAAGCACTGAATTATGAACTTTCAAATTCCAGCAGACAATAGTTTAATCTCTAAATTTGCCAGATGTTGGTACAGTTACCCAGGGAAGAAGATCGGGGAACCACCAGTTAGTCAACCAGCAGCCAAAATTGTGGACAATAGGTCCTCACATCTTGACTTGATAAACATTTGATTTGGGACAAACACGTAGATAAAATTGCTAATAAAATTAGCTCTAGCTTATATGTTTTAAACAACATGGCAAAGATAGTTAATATAAAAATGTTAAAGATAATATATTTTGGATTGATTTACCCACATTTGTCTTATAGTATATCGATCTGGGGACATGGTCCGGCTAAATATACAAACAGAATTTTTATTTTACAGAAGAGAATAATCAGGATTATGCTGGGCTTAAAGCAAATAGATTCCTGTAGAGAAGCATTTAAAAGTTTAAAAAATCCTAACTCTATACTTGCTGTATATATTCGAGGTAATATTGCTTGCAAGAGCTAAATTTACTAATCTAAAAACAAACAATCAAATACATAATCATGAAACCAGATTTAACAATAATTTGCACTCATTTACACACAGCACTAAACTGTATAAGACTAAACCAAGTTATGCCGCTTGTTACCTATATAATAAATTGCCTGAGGAGATAAAATAAATACAGAGAATAAGTAGATTTAAAAAAGAATTGAAGAAATTCTGTGTAAATGGTAGCTTTTATACATTGGATGAATATATAAACATGGATAAATATTAACTAGTAATTTAAATAATAAGTAAACTTTGTTATTGTTAATTTTGCTATAGTTTTTAAATTATCCCTTGCCATCATGATGTTTTTCTTTTGTATATATATGCCTATCTTATTTATTTCTGTATATAGTTTCTAATGCAAGATTTATTTCTGACTTTGCCTAAGTCATGTATGTGATCAATAGGTTCAATAAAGAATTGAAAACATGTCCTGTCAGTAATTGGGTAAATGGGGCAATATGAATGATTCAGTTTATCCTCATACTTTTTTAAGCACTTGGTAACCATTGTTTTGATTTCAAAACCAACATATAGCAACACACTTTTGAAATATTTGACTATCACTTCAGTCTCCTTTTGTGCCTACAACAAAACTATTTCTGTAAACGTTTATTTTGATTAACATAAAAAAAAATCTGATGCATTAACATTCACATAACTTTCCCTACTTGCTTTTCTACAAATTATTCTTACAAAACTTATTGTTCTATTTACTTCTTGCTAATTGAGATAAACTTTCATTATGCATTCACTGCAGCTACAAGAAGAATACCAAGATAAAGTGATAGTCAAATCTTTTAAAAGCAGGTCACTATGTGATGCCTTTGAAATTCCATTCCCTCTGCATGACCACCACAAAAACACAAAGAGTGCCTTGGGTATAAAGTATTTGACAATTCAAACCTATGATATAGAACATCTTGGAAATTGTTATGCCACTTAAAGTTTTATTTGACATAAATTGCTTGCTTTATTGAGATGCACATTTTTTGTGTAGCAACATCTCAGTTACCAATACAGTGGAATCTCATTAGCACATTCCTCATTAACACGTTTTCCTGTGTATTACGTTGAATTATAAAAGTCCCGGTACCAAATCACCAAATGTAATAAATAACATTTGCTTAGTGCATTTTCCCGATCCCACTTATTACGTTTCAAGTTTGACGTCCTCATTCGGTGTTTTGGCCAATCCTTGGTCAGTCCAGTGGGAGTAGGTGCTTAACACGTTCAAAGTTTGATGTCCTCATTTGCTACTTTGGTCAATCCTTGGTCACGGGGTGGATACTGGCAGCCAATCACATGCATGTATGTAAATATTTGTGTTGCCAGGATAGAGAATCACAGGGGTGATTGTGGGATTGGCTAAGTGGAAACACAGGCACTAACTCCCCACATGGACACGGTGTGTCACTAGTTGTACTTTTGCGGGAAAGGCGAATTTTCTGATTGGCTGTTTCAAGTTTGGACGTTCGTAACGAACTAAATGGCAGAGGCACGACGAAAGGGACCATCTTGGATTTTTATAGCTGGAAGTTTTCGCCCGAAGTTTTTTCATCAGGAACAAAGCCGAGACGGTAATCATACATTTACGCTATTTCTGATTGAATGTATATTTGTTGTAATATTGGTATTTTCTATTAACTTCAGTGATATTCGTAGAATGAGGTAGAAAACTGATAGGTTACTGTATGTTGCAACATTTTTATATAACGAATTAATTTTCAGATACATTGAGCCGTTCAGACAGAGAGGATACGCCTACGATTTACATTCCTTCCAGTGTTGTGGTTCGAGTCCCGATTGGTGACATAGAATCTGAAGGTATGTTATTAAGTTTCCAGCATGAGAGTGCTAGATGAAAGGTTAAGTTTTTAAGATCTTCTTAGTTTTGCTGAATTTTATATTGTCCTGATTTAAGTTTCAGATATTGTGAGTCATCCAGACAGTGGAATATACGATTAATTTTCGTGTTTGCACTTCATAATTGATGGGTGGAGATCACAGCCAAAAGTAGGTAAGGTAAAATCAACCTTTAATGCAAATTAATTAGCATGTTACTGTGCTAATATTCAAACACATAGATGCAGATCATGCGAGTGATACTCTTGTATAATTAAAAAATGTAGGATTATTGGTGGACTGACACACTAACTGTCAAGGATAGCATGCCAATGATACTATAATTCTTTTAAGACAGTGCCCAAATGAAATTTTCTAATACAGAAGGAAGAAAGATATTTGATATCATTCACATATATTTTAGTAATTCACCCTCTTTTGGGCATTTTTATCTAACTGCCACTATGTCCTTTTTTGAACTGGGCATGGTGTATGAAAATAGAAATTCTGGTAGCTTTTTTGACAATTAATGTCCTTGTAATCTGTTATTACAGATGCTCAAAAGCATTTGTTTCCAAGAATAACTGAAGTGTTCGTTTTGAGTGAAATTAGCAGCTTCAGTATGTGTTCTGAGGCTTTGAAATTCCAAAGTGGTTCCAATCTTTCGTGTCTGTTTTCTACCATTTAAACTTTGTAGCAATTTTGATGATACAAAATCCTTCCCTTAAAGATACATTGTGCAGTAGTAATTAAGTTGCAGGATATTATAAGCAATGTATAGGCATTTAAATGATCGTGTTGTTTTTGTGCAAAAATCAAAGGTTTTGAAGTAATGGGCATTTAATATTTTTTAAATGTATTGAAGCCTTTTAAGTTAACACACATGATAAACATGAAGTTGATCATGATATATGATGAATCATTTGTAGAATACTTATGAAAATAGCTTACTGTGAGTAGAGAAAGTCTTAGATGGCAGAGCAGTGGTATGGCAAGTTAAAGATTGCTGGTTTGAATCCCAGGCATGGCATTGAATTTTTTGTCTGATTGTATATACTCATCCACTATTGTGTATATGCAAACAACCCATGGCTCTTTTCAGTGAAGGTTTCATGAATCTCTTCAATGAATTGGATCTTCTGAATGATCCTTTGATCTGTTATTTATAGTGAACATTTTAACACACTACGTATTTTAAACACTTTTCATATACAGCACATTGCATCCAAGTTACTATGGGAGGTTAGGTTTTTTTTATATAAGCTTAGGTTTTTGAATTTATGGAAGGTTAGCATTAGGTTTGTTTATTTATATATATAAGCTTAGTTTTCTGAATTCACAGAAGGTTAGTAATTTTTTTAATGAAAAGTATTTAAAATTTCACTATAAATAACAGTTCGAAGGATCCTTCAAAAGATCTGATTCATTGAACCTTCAATGAAAAGATCCATGGATCCTTTGCATATACTGAATTTTATTTTGTTCAAGTAACACAAAGTGGTGGTGGTTTTACAATAAAAAGTGTTGTTTCCTTCTCATTTAGCACTTTATCAACCAAACTTTTTTGCCACTTTTTAACGGTTTCCCAGTTTTGTGTTAAAACAGCTTATTCACACTATGCACTTCTTCCTTTGTCATGGCAACTCAAACACTAACTGATAAAGTCGAAGATTTGACTTGAGCTGAGCATATGAGTGCTAGCGTATTATGAATGACTGTTTGCTTATCATATTTCCTGTGTTATGCAAAGAGTTTATTTGGTACTCGGATAGCAATGCTGAGAATTCATTGCTGTATTTCTCATATAGGCAAGAGAATAGCAGTCATCCATACAGTTGATAATTAACAAAAAGATACTCTTTGATTGTTAATGCAATAGCAGGTAGAATTAAGAAAATCATATTTTGTAATCTCTTAACAGTTACTATATATCCATAACCTTTCACAATGAGTTCTTACGATAATCACAATAAAATGTGTAGTTCTATACCTTTCCTACTCCAATGTTTCATGACACAATACGTTTAAGGAATTATTTACATTGGCATAAGCATAGTGCTTAGTTTGAAGACAAGAGGAAGCATATGCTTTGTTTACATCAGAGAGAACTCTGGTTTACAGTGGATAGTGTGTAATACAAGGTGTTTGTAACCACAAATTTTTCCTTAATGTAAGTAATTTCTCTTTTCAGAAACCTACTTTTAAGGGTAGTTTAAACATGTGTGTTCTATTTAATTCTAGGATATACACAATGGAAAGTTGGAGTTAAGTTGTGGCTATTTGTGTCCAGTGATGGTGCTTCAAGTCAGAGCACAGAGAGTGACAATGACATTAATAGTGTTAAATGGTGTAGTGAAACTTGCTAATGACATTTATTGCACTGCTAATAGCAATTTAGTGAATGACAAACAATAGCTACACTATTGCATATAATGTGTGCAGAAGTTTCTTTGTAGGAAATGGAATTAAGTTATTCATGTCAAATTGTATTGCGCTATCTAGAGTAGAATAAAATAACAAGTGTCAAACCTGTGTTATTCTTCCAATTTTCCTGTCAAATTCCACATCCTACTGTTGGTTGGAAGTTCAAACAAACCATGGAGGCAGTTTAAGTGCAAAAGATTTTACTATGAAGCATGCAGAAGAAATTATTGCAAGGTGCTGGATCTCATTCACTCTCAAAAATTTAAATGTGACCATTATGTATTATGACAGAAACATTCAGCAACCACTATTAACCCCAATAATATTATATAAAAAGCAATGTATGTGCCGACTATTGGATAATTTAATAAGTTACACAGGAATAAACAGTTGTGTTTTTCATACTAGCCTAGCTGTGAGTGTTCAACTGATCATAATTGTGTTCTAATATTGTATTGCTACAGATGACAGTGACAAGTTATTTTATGTGAGCTTTAATCGACTCCTTTAAAAAGAAATATGAATAACTCCAAGTGCAATCACGATTATTGAAGCTCACGTAATTAACTTTGTACGTCGTCAGTAGCGATACAATATTGGAACATATGATCAGCTGAGCAGACAGCTAGGCAGGTATGAAAAATACAGCTGTAGTAGCTACGAGTGACGTCATCATCCGAGAGCACGATTTTTCATAGTTTAGTTCAACCCCAGATCACTACTCACGCTGCGATCGCCCTCGTGTTTCCAACGTTTAACACGGGAGTTGCACTTCTAATAGTTTGCTGTTCTGTGTAGAGAATGCTTTGTCTTGGCGTGATAAACGCTGATAGTTTCTACTGTTGAGTGTTGACCAAACATACGTATATTATATTTTAACTTTTCATTTGTAATGAAAAACAGAAAGTGTAGTAAATAACCAACAGTGAAAAACTGAAAATCCTTGAAGTAGATCACAATCCAAATATGAAACATGTGGATATGGTGCAGAAGTTAAACATTCTTTCGTCAACCTTAAACCTTTTCTTCCTCAACCTTTGTTAGCAAACCTAAATTGATTGAAACTGCTTTTAAAGAAGGGAAAAATGCTAAAACAAAACTTTCCTCTTGGAAAATAGCATCGGAATGAAATTTGTTGCATGGAAACACCGTATTGAATACGCCAAAGATACTATCATCTATTGTACTTGTAATATGATACACGCTCATAATTTTGTTTTCTTTTTTAGCGGAAATTGTTATCACATGTGTAATAAAACATACAACGAGCCTCTATTGTCACTTCCAAAATTCGCAATTTATTTTCTCAAAAACATTCATAACCTCAAAAATCCAATTTGACCAACATAAAAGCTTGAATTATTTATTGTCAGGTTTTGTGTATCCAAATCCATTTGAACACATATTGAATTTATCATGTAAACATGGATCGTATTCAGTATGAAATTGTACTCAAAATCGATTTCAATTGCCCATGGAGATGTAATTATTAGATTTTACTACATAACCATGTTCTTAAATTGCAAATTTTGTATTTTCGTTAACACATTTTCCCGCCTATGACGTCCAAATCCTTAGGTCCCTGCATAAACGTACTAACGGAATTCTATTGTATTATACAGAATTCCGTATGAATGAAGAGGACTTCACAGGCTTCCCCAGAAAATTCAAGATATACGTTTTATTTATCATATAAATATCTTAAACATGTGATATTTTAATCAAAATCATTAGAACCATTTTGGGGAAAATAAAAATATAACAAAAGTTTTGCAAAGGATAGTTTGGGGTAAATGGAGTTTCTTGAAAATCTTTGGAAGATACTGAACTTAAATACCAAGTTTGGTATTTATGAGACTTAATGTTTTTAAGTTATGCTGTTCACACACACAGATGGACCTCATTCTAAAAATGCTCTTTCTGGGTTCTGGGAGCCTCAAAATGTATATTTCTGGTGAAATCATATCAAATTGCAATACTATATGTAAAAACTAAGGTTTTGCAGACAAGTTATGTGAATGTAACAAATAAGATATTTTTTAACTTTTGCTGGTACATCAGCCAGAGATGGGAGCTCTTTAAGAAACAACAATGTTACCACCTTTCTCATACCTTGGAAGGACCTGGTACAGCAACTCCTCAGAGCGTCGTTTTTCCTGGCTGAGCTGCTCGGTCTTCTCCTCTACAAGAGCCTCCAAGTTGTTAGCGTACTGTTCCATTCGACGCAGCAAGTCATCCATCAGATTTTCACAGTAACCTCTGCAATTTCAAACACAGCGAGATGCTAATAACAATGTAACAGAATGTGACGGGTGTAAGACAAGTACTGGGGTGATGCGTACTTCCTGATACAGCGTATGACACCACGAATTGCCTCAAACGTGGGCCTGTCATCTGGATTGTCGGTCCAGCAACGTTCCATCAGCTCCAGCAGTTCTTCCTGGCAGTCACGATTCCCCACCACAGGTCGGAATGGTGGATTCTCACGGGCTGCAACTCTTCCAATTATTTCTGTTACAACAAATAAATAAATACAGGTCAACAGTAAATATTGTTATAGACATTCACAAGGAAACTTAGATTTAGGTAAGCATAAAAGCTTGTTACATGTTATCTTAATGCACGCATTCACATTAGCTGATGTTGACATAAAGATGACCATAAGAGTTTGCAAGCTCCAAGCTTTCATGTTCTCATCTAGATCAAACATAAGAAAGTACCTTTAATTGGGTAGCTAGATCTTCTTCATTTTGACACATGTGCATAACCTCTTTTGTTGTGCAGACAGTCATAGTAGCTGAGCTGTTTCATGCTCTGTTATCATTGGCTGCTGTTTATGTTTCTATTTGTCATTGTGACAAACAACATCTCACATTATTTATTTATTTATTTACCCTGGTATGAGGCTCTCTCTTCCACTCTACCAGGAAATACAATCTAATAGGATGCAATACAAATATAAACATAAGCAGTCCAAAAAAGATATTAAAATGAAGAAAAGAAGAAATGGTAACCAATATGCTAAGTGGAAAAGCTGTAGGTAAAAGCAATTATTGCAAATGGTTTAATGTTTAAGTTTGAAACATTAGTTGCTAGTACATAAAATAACAGCAATAATAAATGAATGTTGGAATATATTTATCATTATAATATAGGAGCAGATTAGGTAGGATTATAAATGTATTCCCTAATTTTCCTCTTGAACGTATTCCGGTAGGAATTCCAAAGACAAGCTAATGGTATGGTGAAAGATGATGTATGTATGACAAGCAAGAATGAGAGAGTTTCAGCAGCAAGTTCCTCTACTACAAGAATTACAAAGGTATTTAAAGTGAACATATGGATAGTTCAGGATGCAAGAATGAAGGAGTTAATAGAGAAGTGATAAGGAATGCAATGTTCTTCATTCCCTAGACTGGAGCCAGTTTTAGTCATTATGTTAATGATTAAATTTCATTGTGAATGGCACCTTATAATGCAAAGCAGTTCAGTATTTACTGCAAATGCAAAAAGTAAAGATCCCTTACTCTTTTAAACTGGATTACACTAAATTTTGTTTAATGATAATGATGATGATAATTTTGTTACAGTCAATAGACTGTCACACAGAATACAATATAAGTTATTTATAAAATAGCCATTTTATAAGAATATATACCTGCATACACATATCCATTATAATTCAGTAATATTATACAAGCATTTCTCTGTTAGGAATGATTTTAGAACAGGTTTAAATTTTTGGTATTCTTAATTCCTGATGGTGATTTATTATAGAATATAGTTCCTACATTATATAGGTTTGGGTTTTATTTGTGCTCATCCTATGGTAATCATTGTATGTAAGGTAGTCTTTACTAAGTACGTCAAATTGTTTTCTATCTTTGACAAGTATAATAGTTTTGAATATACAGTGAAACTACAGTTAATATATTCTGTGTTACGAATGTTTACTGACAGGATTGTCAAAACTGATGGTTGTGCATACTTCTTATGCACATTTTTGTATTTTTAATAACCTATCCAAATTGGTTTTACTACTCCCTCCCCTTTTTGATTTCAAACACTCACTTCCAGACATGGCTATAATTAAAGCTGCGAACCGAATCAGAACTAAGAGTTGTAAGACCACATAGACAGTTGAAGATAGCTCAAATAATAATGTCTCACCCTGAGGATCCAGAAACTGCCGCGCTGCCTCAAAGGGTCCTCCACGAACCACAATCTCCTCCAGAATGATTGCAAAGCTGTAAACGTCACCTTTCTGTGTGGCCGGGGTCCCAGGAACTACTGTCAGTGGAATAAGTTCCGGTGCTACCCACAACAGCTCTGTAAATAAGTTAGTTATGTCTTCTTCATATGCAGCAGCAATAATTGCTTCATCTACACAAACAACATCTGTTTGTGTATGCACAAACACAAAAGTCAAATAAATATGAAATTTAGTATTTAAGTTTAGTATCTTCTAAGCATGCAAAAATCCACCCACCCCCAAATACCCTTTACATTAAAATATTTTGAAAATTTACATTTTCTCAAAAATGGCTCTAATGATTTTTATTAAAATACCATATGTTTAAGATATTTTCATGAGAAGCAAAATATGTATCTTGAATTTTCTGTGAATAGCCTTTGAAGTCCTCTTCATTCTGAATGACTTTTGTATAACCGATAGAACATAAGACATAGACAAAACCTTACTACATAAATAATGTAGGTTTCATTGAAGCAGACAGTTTAAATAAAAATGTTTGTAGTGTTGAGCATTTCTGAGATATTCTTTATTATTGGTTTGCCTGTTCAAATACTTATACTTTTCTCAAGAGGAAAACAACAGTTCATTTTTTTCTTGTGGCCATGCAAAGAGAACAGAATTTCAAAGCCATCACATAGCGACTAGTTCTTAAAAGATTTGACTATTGCTTAAGTCTGCTGTATTCTCCTAATCCCCTTACACCTACAAGGAAATACATAATAAAACAATTTCTATAAACACTTATCTTGGTTAACATGAACTACATAAAAGAATAAGCTTTTGTAACAATAGTTTTTTGAAGAATGAGTGGAGAAAGTCATGTGAATTTAACACATCAGAGTTATTAATACCTGTTTACTCTTATTTGCTTTGAATTTATTTGACAACATGAATCTTCATAATAGCAGTATGATTTGTGCCAGGATAAATCTCTGCAGCTGGTTTAAACATTACACTTACTGCTATGCTATTACCAAAAGTTACCCCATAAAGTGAATGAAAACAAGAAAAGAAAACAACCAGCAGAGGTGGTAGATGTAATGGACGTTTGGTAAACCTTGTTATATATAGTGCTTTACTGAGCTTCTTTAATTTAATGTAGTTAGCTTTAATTAGAAAGGCCATGGTAATGCATATTAGCTCAAAAAACAAAATAAGAAGCAGTTACTAAAAGCTTTTAACTGACACCATTGAGAATTTTCCTGCAAGTGTGAGTATGAACTTTAGGTTAGTTATTGGTGATAGTGTTCATTTTATTTTATTTATAGCAGTGAAAACAAGCACAATGACATAAGGCTGAATAATTGCACACAGTATTCTGATTACATTGGTAGAAATGCTATCATGGCATTATAAATAATGTGACTGTTTTTAAAAATCCAATGTCTGCTAATGGAAATTATGCTTTACAATAAATATTATGATTATATTATGTATGTACTCTAATTGAGGACTTAGAGAAGTGACAGTAGAAAAACTGGATAAAGTTATATATACAGAGCCTTCATTTGGATGCATAACCATATTATACAGAATTACTTGCATGCTGTTTCTGTTCCCTTTCCATGTGCCGGTTAATCAGTTGATGCATGGCCATATTACAAGGAATTGCTTGCCCTGCACTGCACTATTTTTGTTCCCTCTCTATGTCCCTGCCAATCAGTTGACATGTGGCCATATTACAAGGAATTGCTTGCTCTGGACTGTAATATTTCTGTTCCCTCTCCATGTGCCAATTTGTTATATGGCTGTACTACAGGGAATTGCTTGCCTTGCACTGCATTGTTTTTGTTCCCTCTCCATGTGCCAGCTAATCAGTTGACACGTGGCCATATTACAGGGAATTGCTTGGCCTGCATTGCACTGTTTCTGTTGCCTCCCCATGTCCAACTTAATATATGGCTGTAATACAGGAAATTGCTTGCCTTGCCCTGCACTGCGCTGTTTCTGTTCCCTCTCCATGTCCCTGCCAATCAATTGAAACATGGCCATATTACAGGGAATTGCTTGCCCTGAACTGTGCTATTTCTGTTTCCTCTATATGTGCTGACTAATTAGTTGACATATGACTCTATTGTGGGGAATTGCTTGCCCTGTTTCTGTTCCCTCTCCGTGTGGTGACTAATTAGTTGACACACGACCATATTATGGGGAATTGCTTGCCCTGAACTGTGCTATTTCTGTTTCCTCTACATGTGCTGACTAATTAGTTTACATATGACTCTATTGTGGGGAATTGCTTGCCCTTTTCTGTTCCCTCTCCGTGTGGTGACTAATTAGTTGACACACGACCATATTATGGGGAATTGCTTGCCCTGCACTCCAATGTTTCTGTTCCCTCTCCGTGTGCCAACTAATCAATTGATATGTTGTGAGTGCACATGTGTTATAATGTGTTAGTGCTGTTATAATAGCAGCAAACAGAATCTTCATGTATGATTTCCTATGGACAACAAACACTTGTAGAGAAGTGAGACAGAATCCCTAATGTTCATGCACCCTACATCATAATCTTGTGAATAGATTTAGGGAAATTGGATCTATTCTTGATAAGAAACTGCCATGTTCTTACAAAGCAAACACTCGATGACAGTGGAGAAAACTTAGAACAAAGTTCAAAGAAATCTCTGAGAAAGCTTGCATAGGAATTAGGAGTTTCACAAACCTTGGCTTGGAATTCTACTAAACTTTTAAAATTAAAACGCTATAAGGTAACTGTAGTTGAGGAATTGCAATAATGTGAGTACAGTTAATTTGTGCAATTGGGTGTTGGATAATGTTAATGATCGCTGTATTGACACACATGGTTTTATTTACATGGCCATGTTAAAAGATGTGAGGACAACATCTTCTATGTGTTTACTGTAGTTATATTTTGCATGAGAAATTTGCGCACTTGAATTTAAGTGGCTATGAATATCCCACTCTGCCAGCAGAAAGTGTGCTTCCCGATGCAAAAAAAATTCCTCTTAGGACAGCTGCGCATCCTAACGATGGCTCTGTACATACATGCATACAGATTGTATCTTTTATAATACTGTACTATAGTTGGATTTAATTAAGCAACAAGTTCTCACCTTAAAGGCTGGAAACCCCTACTCGCTGGGTACAAATGTAATGAAAATTTTAAACATATTTGCTTATATGTGACATTTTTCTAGAAAATTACTGCAGCTCTCATCTACTGAGCTTATACTTTGAAAGGAAACATATTGCACTTAATTAGCATAATTGTTGAAGAGAGATAAAAAAGTCATAAGAGTACTGACTGGTATAGTACAGCTGATCCTTGACTATCTCAGATGGTGTTGTTAACGTCTTGAGACCAAAGTCAGAGATCTTGAGCACAAAGCGGCCATCTATGAGACAGTTGCAGGACCTGAGCTTGCCATGAACTGCCACCTCTGAGCCATGCAGGTATGCCATTCCCTACAGGTACAACATTTTATTCACATTAGCTAATACAGGGTCTATTTGGCTGTTGCTGCCAGTCAGTTGTCTGTGCACAATGCCAATACTTTCAATTCATTGACTAATTTTGAAGATTTAGAAGCTAGTAACAGTGATGTGTCATAATTTAAAATAAAGAGAGTTGAGGGTTGTTACACTACATCACTATAATATTCTTACTTGAACACGTTTCGGGAGACGGCTTGTTCCCATCGGCAGCATGTCCTCAACAAGCCGTCTCGAAACGTGTTCAAGTAAGAATATTATAGTGATGTAGTGTAACAACCCTCAACTCTCTTTATTTTAAACTTTCAATTCACTTTATCACCAGTGCCTCTGGCAGAGGAGTAGCAAAAGGGGTGTATGTCAACAGTTTTAAGGTCACCTTCATGAAATTGGATTTCTACTGTACCTTATATTTGGAACTTTATTCCCTTGCATCTCATAAACTCGCAATCTCAGCACATATGCTGATAGGCAATTTAAATAATTGGATGATTTTTGTAGCGTAGAGTCTCGGCACAACTTTTCTGTTACAAAAAAGGCTTTTCATACTCTTTACAGAAGTAAATGAAAACTGACCAACACAGAATAAATTAAGTAAACAAATCAACCGGTTTACAAAATCAGAAATGCATACAGTCTGAGGTTCAATTCTGCACCTCCCCTTTGAGATGAGGGACTCGCTTAGCTAATAATTCTATCATTCATTTAAATCAACTGGTGGTAAAGGCCAAATAAATCTGAAGGTTCACTATTATAAAGAGCAAAAATTTGTATGTAGGTGTGTGTTTGTGAGCAGCATAACTCTAAAATTAAACATCAGATAAATACCAGACTTGGTATTTAAGTTCAGCATCTTCCAAGGATGTGACACAAAGATTTTTGAGAAAATCCCTCCACACCCAGTACACCTTCTATGGAAAACTGTTAAAAACTTTTTATTTTCCTAAAAATAGCTTTAATGATTTTCATTAAAATACCATATGTTTAAGATATTTACATGACAAATAAAATGCATATCTTGAATTTTCTGAAAATAGCCTGTGAAGTCCTGTTCATTCAGAATAACTTTTGTAAAATTTTGTGATAAACCTTAAGAAATAGACAAAAACGTAATCTCTTTAAAGTACACAATTTATTTCAAATAACTTATTTTCTGACTTCAGCCATTTCTGAAATATCCATTATTATTCATTTGAAGTTTTTGATACTTCTCAGTTTTTAAAGTGCTGTTGCTATTCAGTTATTTCTCATGATGTCATGGAAACACTATGAAATTTCTAGGCCAACATAACATCTGACTATTGATCAGTTTCTTCTATCCCTCTTGTTTCTACAATGAAATGTGTAAAAAAACTATTTCTGTAATGCTTTATCTTGATTATTATAAAGTACAGAGAGAGTCAAAAAACTACGAACCGGCTGCGCAGTGTTTTTCCTGTTCGCATCCTCGCGCTCGTTGCCGTCTCCTGCTATCATAGAAAGGCACAGATGAAACCATAAAACATCTTTAAAACTACTTTTAAAGGCTTTACTTACCTACTTTATGAAACAAGTTGCTGAAACTGGCCACCGTCGTTGTCCATACATTTTTGGCACCTCTGTAGGAAACTATCCATCACTCGTCGTAGTTCACGTTGAGAAATTTCCTGGCAGATATTTTGTTTTAATTCTTCCAGGATGTGTGGGTTTGTCTTGTACACTTTGTTTTAAGTTACCCCAGAGATAGAAATCGCAGGGGATTAGGTTGGGGACTGAGGGGGCCACAAATCTCTATTAATAATTGTCCTCAAACACACTTTCAATTGTTTTCATCAATATATTGGCCTATGAACTGTTGCAGTCTTGTTGAAGAAAGGCAAAATCATGCTCACTGTCTTTTAATTCTCTAAAAAAAGGAAGGGGCAAAATTGTATTCATGTATGTACAGGCGTCAACTGTTAACTCAAAAAAAAATTGGCCCTATAACTCTTTCTTGGAAGCAAGCCTCGTCCATGAAAATATTAAATATGGATCTATTTCGCCATTATGTACACTATTGAGACTCCACTCACAAAATGTGCGCCTATTTACAGGATCACCTGGTTGAAGAGCATCTGTCACAGTTATTTTATATGGTTTTAATTTAAGCAATTTGGTACCTCTTTGCGCAGAGCCATAAGAAATGCCTGTCTGTTGTGAAAGATGCCTAAGTGATTTTTGGGGAGAATTCTCCAAATGATGATGGGATGTTGTCTAATGTTTCTTCGGTAAGAACCATACGCTGTCTTTTAGACTTCTTAGCCTGAACACTTCCTGTGGCCTGAAATTTATTGTAAAGTTCATGGATTGTTTTACGGCTTGGAACTTTTACACCTGGAAATCTTTCTGCAAATCGTACTTTCACTTGGTGAGCTTACTAAGCTAACACATACAAATCATAAATAAATATATGCTGTGCAGTAGAAGACATATACTGAGCCATAATATACTTTGTGACTAACTACAGGACAAAATAATAAATAACTCGTAATAACTGAACTACATCACATCACTGTCAACTCAAAACTGCACTTCACACTGCAGAGCAAAACCACATAACAGCGTGACCTTGTTTATAGCAGCATTGCATTATCATGTTTCCACACGCCCAGTGGAAAAACACTGCGCAGCCGGTTCGTACTTTCTTGCCTCTCCCGTTAGATACAAAAACAAGCTTCCGTAAAATAGTTTGGTGAAGCTATATAAAAATAAATGACAGTGGGTAGACAAAATCATTTGAATGTAACACATATTTAGTATACATTGGTAATGAAGTTGATAAAAACACTGCGATGAAATAGATACATAAGGTTTATTAAAAGGTTTTGACATCCAGAATCTTCGTTACATACTTGAGTAGAATTAGAATAAAGGTTACTGTGTCATTATACATCTGTAGTATTTGATAAAATGTCAATTAAATATCACATACTGTTACATTGTTGTTTGCTTTGCTCTGTCTTAGCTGTTACATCTAATGTAACAGGCTTTTGTTTTTACATGCATTCTTTATGAAGTAACAACAACATGTTTGTATTCCAGACAACAGTGGAGAGGAATATAACCAAAGCTTCTGTGTGCAATCCTGGATTCTGGAATATACTGACTGTATGGCGACCTTCTAGAATTGAATTTGCTGCAATATTGTTGCTTACACAGATGATGCCATGTTGTTCCTGACAGTCACAGAAATATTACATTAAAGTCATTAGCAAGCGAAGTTCTGGATCAAATATTTAACTGGGGTCTAGGTAATGAGTTAACCTTTAATGCAAATGGTAGTCACCAGGAGAAGATTAGGTTATGGTCAAGTTCATGTCTTAGATTCAATTGCAGTAAATGAAGCTATTAAGGTCTAAGAGATGTTCTAAGCAGGTCAAATTACAATTTATAATCGCTCCACTCTTAGAACCCAACTTGATGGAACACACAATGTCATTAACTAACCCGCAAATATGCTGAAACCAAAACACACCATAACATACACTACTTCAAATATGTGTGATTATCAGTGTGTTTTCAAGAAGTATGTTAATCAAACATTGTTCAAAACTTTTTATTAATATGAATAGTAAAAACTAAAGAAGGTTGTAGCTTCCATTTAATCCTTGTGGTGTCATTCACCCCTTTTCATGATGAACAGTCAGTTAAAGTGCTAGCAGAGTGACAAATAGTGAAGCATTGTAAAGGTAAGGCATTAACACTGTGAGAAATGAATATTTTAACAAACTAATGCAAGAGAATCCAACTGTGATTGTAAATAACATTGTTAAACTAACTGCAGATTATATTGGTGTTTCTGAATGAAATATTGAACGGAAATGATAGCATTGCAAACACCAGGGAACAAAACAAACAGACATTAGCCACAATTAGAAAAAGCAGATCACTTTACCAAATGTGCTATTCTTAAGAAAGTACATGAGATTCTCTTTAATAATGAGTGCCAACATTGCACTGTCAACATGATCCTGCATTGTCTTCTTTTAAGTGATTGTTAGAAACTGATTTAAGTTTGTGAAGAGAAATAAAGTGCATAGTATACATATTGACAGGGAGGAGACCCAGACTTCGCCTACATATCTTCCTGATACTGATGCATCTACAGACTGACAAAGTTTTATTTTAATTATCCTATATTTAACTTCAATTCAGCTTTTATTTCAGTTTATTTAAAGGTGAGTCAGAATTGTTACACTAACATCACTTAAGTTTACTCACTTAAGTGAGTAAACTTAAGTGATGTTAAGTGAGTAAACTTAAGTGATGTTAGTGTAACAATTCCAACTCACCTTTAAATAAATTCAATACACATCACTGTTTATAGCTTCTTTTCATTACAATATATACGTAATTTAAGACCAACAAGTCACAAGAAGCAAAATTTATAATTGGCCACCACGTGGAAAAGATACAAGTCATGGCAGAAAACAAAAAAGTGAGTAAACTTAAGTGATGTTAGTGTAACAATTCTGACTCACCTTTAAATAAATTCAATACACATCACTGTTTCTAGCTTCTTTTCATTACAATATATACGTTTTATTTCAGTGTTTATTTCATTATTATTATTTGAAAGGTAAAGAACTTACAATATACGAGAAGTTACTAAAGTACAACTTTGACATTTTTCCACCATTATGGACAAGTAACTAAAATCTGGTGATATTCAGGTTGTTAGGTTTCATTCATAACCAGTAACTATGCAGCTGCTACATGTATTGGGATGGTTAGTTATATTGTATCTGTTACATTGGCACCCTGCTTTTATAACTGTAGCTGTTCAAACTTTGTACGCCGACCATTTAGTCACCAACTGACACACTGATTATAACATTAATTAACATATTTATGCGAATCTAATGTGCACCTTTTTTGTTCAAATGTACTAATCAAAATTGTGGTGCATATTAGATTCGCTGGCGCATTAGATTCGAGTGCAAATCCATTCCAAAGAATGCCAGTAACTTCATTCAAAATTTTTTGTTTATTACATCACAATGGACTGCTGGAGTTAACATGTATCCGGAAACTTGCAACAAGCTAGCTGCACATTTATCATTGGAGGGCAACGGCAAACAGGGAAGAACATCTTATGATGCTTTTTTAAAGCGTAAAGTAATCCTTTTATGCTGAAAAAAATGGTATTAGAAAGGTAGGAAGGAAGTTCAATGTATTAGAGAGCAATGTTCACTTGTGGCAAAAACAGAAATTGTCATTATTTGCTACTAAAGCTAGTAGGAAGAAATTTACAGGTCCTGCAAAGGAAGACATACTGAAGTTGAAGAAAAAGTGTTGGAATTTGTGTGTGAAAGGAGGAAGAATGGGCAACCTGTGACTAGTGACGCTATACAAAAGAAAGCTAAAGAGGAGGCTGAAGTTCTTGGTATTCTGAAACAAGAGTTTACTGGGTGGATTGTTTCATGCAGAGGACGGGTTTATCTCTAAGATGCCATACAACAATGTGCCAGAAGCTTTGTGCAGATTTTGAGGACAAACTACAAACATTTCCGTGGTATGTCATTTCACTTTGGATGAAAAAAACTGTTTCAATGGGGCAAATGGGCAACGCTGATGAGATGCCAATTTGGTTTGATATGCCATGGAACTACACTATTATTGAGAAGGGAACAAAGAAGTTACCGTCAATACAACATGGTGTGAAAAACAGCACATAACACTAATTTTGTACTTTAACAATGTGTCACCTAACAATATTTCAATTCTATAATCTGATGGTTTATACACACGATAAATCCATTGTTGCATTAAATAAATTTAAATAAAATATCTAATACCTATTTTCTGTCATTCGTGTGCTTTACATTCGATACAAACCCTTTTTTTCATCATTTTAAGTTTCAAATATGGAGTGCACATTAGAATACGATATATTATATCTTACTATTTATATTAGATTAGTTGCAGTTATATTGATTAGGCTCATTATAATTATATGAACATTTAATTATTAGTAGGTTAGCTTATTAGACTATTAGGTTATTAGGTCTATCTTTGCAGTTAACCAGAAAGTTGAATTGTTTTTGCAATTTTTGGTGTAAGCGTTGTCTGTTTGTATGGGATTTTATTTTTAGAGGAAGAAGATGTGTGTAGAATGTAATTGTTTGGTTTCGCTGAAATCATATTAAAACATAATTATAAGTTGTTGTTCATACTATTACAGTACAGTAATTTTGAAGATACACATGTTATATAATTTAAGTCCATAGCACGGTTCAGCTCTTAATTTAACACTTACGGTGCATCCAGGTTATAGGTAATCAGCAATTATGGCAGAAAAAGAAGTTGATAACCAAAACTTTGCACCAAAAAGAAGACATGTGATATTACAATGGCTCATAATACTACCAGAAGATTGAAATACTGCAAATGGGATGTCTGGTTATATCTCTAGTGACTCAAGTTAGAATGTTGACCACCCTGACATGCCGTATCAGCCATATTTGTTTTTGTTAGGCTGCATCCCTATACACCGTTCTATTGTATTATGAAGACAAGACATGATCCTAGTGGCATTTGTTTTGTTAGACATGTGTCTAACTAGAGCAGAAGGATATCAAATGTTTTATTTACATCGAGTCCAGTTCTAAGACTGGATTAATTATAATTACTTTAAATAACTGACTATCTTCGAAGCTGTTAATACTGGGTTGAGCACAAACCTTCACAACATCATGAATTAAAGACATGCGAAAGTTCCAGTCCAGCTGTAGTTCATCATTCTCCAGAACGTCCTTGAGGCTTCCTTTGGGGCAGTACTCGGTGAGAATCAACACCACAGGACACTCGATACAAGCTCCAATGAAACGTACAGTGTTCTCGTGTGTCACATCACGTGCCTGGGGAACAAACTTTGATACAATCATCATCACAGAGACAGAAATCGTGTATACTTCGTTACACAGATAGCTAACAGTGATATATTTTATTACCTGCTTTATTTCCCACAACAGTTTCTCGTTGATGTCCAACTTCTTTTTGATTGTTACCTTTTTGATAGCAACCCTGGAGCCCTGCAACAAAACAGGGTTTAGTACCTGGCAAAAACCCTTTCAACAGGGATGTTATCGGACTTATAGCTAACTATACATTTTGTCATAGATTGTTAGAGTCAACAGATATGTGGCCAGCGGCAACATTAAAACTGTTTATTACATAACCCGCATCACAGACTCTTGAGAATGCACAGGAATCCAGATAAACTTCTTGAATCCAGCCACAATAACCAGGAACGGAAACCACAATGAGGTACAGCTAGGGACCCACAAATAGGGCAGAGCACTGCAAGTATGCCACAACAGTCCTTTTTGCTTCCACAGTCACCCCTGAGAGGGAGGGATGATGGGAGAGCCCCGAAGGGCGATCATATCTGGATTAATTAAATTGAGTTTTATTTATGGACACTCTTTAACTACTATGGTCCTTGGCATCCCATTTTATATTGGGCGTGAAAGACTGGAAATTTTGCTCAGAGGTCTCTTTATCAGGGTTGAGGTTCTTTTACGTGCCGTAAATCTATGACATGGGACCACTGGCTTTGCTTCCCTTCCGAAGAACCTGTGCTAAGGATTTTAATGCCCAAAAAAATCCATTGCCCTCTGCTGGGTTTGAACCCGCGACCTCAGGAACTAGAGGCTAGCATGGTAACCACATCAGATCTGGATGACCACAGGCGTAAGCATGGGCAGGGTCCATAACATTTCCAGATCAAACACATCTAATGCTGCCCAGAAGCCTCCCTCCCTGGTGGGGCCCACTCGGAGGCGGGTCCCAACTGAGCAGTCCTGCAATGAAAGGGAACAAAACCCCTAGAAAGCGCACATCCACCACCTAATCACAGCGTCACCTGGTTGTACAACCATGAAACAGATGACAATGAAGAATATGATAGGTACAGGAAAGTCATGGCAGAAAAGGAACCACCACAGCATTCACCTTCTGACCCAGAGAAACCATGAAAAGTCATGGGTCAGAGTGGATGGTTGCCAGGGACCTCCCAAATGTGAGTCAAACAAGTTATCTTGGTGTTACCTCATTTGTAACCAGAATGAGAACAACAAAGTTAAAATATAATGTCAGTGTTGATAATTAACAGGAAACCCTACGACTTGGTTAAATGTTAATTTTCTAATTCTCGTTGTGCATGTTATACTCTTCGTGTAGAAATTATTCAAGGCAGCTGTGACATGAAACAGCAAGAAATTCCAGCAAATGTGTGTCCTGACTGACTCCTTCAGATCCATTGAGCATTGCGTTTCCTAGTGAAAATGTCATCTGTCGATTGTTTATATGCAACTGGCTACTGCCTGAAAAACTATACAGAACAACAAATAACTTTAGTGTGTGGTGTTAATAAAAGGAACAACATTTTGGAACACCACAAAACTTGGAAATATTAATGAATCAGCATTTACAAAATGTACAATATCAAATTTTGATGTTGGCTAACCTGCATTATGTTGGCTGAATTGGAAACAGGTGAAAAAATATAGTTGGCTGGCTACAAATAAATCACATCACATTGTGCAAAACTGACTTTCCAGTTTGCTATTGATATGCATTCCTGGGGTATTGTGGGCCAAAACGATGCTTTCCGTTCTCAGGTTATTGTGAACTACAATAGGCAGGTGCCAGTCAGTTTCATGTTGTGAAACAGTGGACTAATACACAAAACTAGAATAATACATGTTCTATATATTTACCTTGTATATACCTATGGTGGTGAAGACACGGTTTGGTGGCAGAGAATTGCATGAAGTCATAGACCCTCGACCTCTGTGCAGTTTCTCCAGCCCAGAATCAAATGTCTGCTGTATGAGAAACAGAGTTTTATTCTGTTATTTCCTCTTGTTTATTAAATACTGTCATCTGATATGTTACATTCACATCACTTTCTCTACCCTCTATCATTTATTAATGGGTATACAAACTATTCTTCCAAAAGTGTGTTTTCCAATCTACTTCATTTTAATTGAGATAAACTTCATAGAAATAGATGCATTATACATTTCATTGGGATACAAAGAGAACAGCAGCAGTCGAATATTTATGAACTGGGCACTATACACTGGCTTTAAAATTCCATGACATAACGAGAAACAACTGAATGTTGACAAAACTTTAAAAGAATGGATTAGTATTGAACAATTTGAACCATTAATAACGGATACCTTGGAAATGACTGAAGCCCTAAAAATAGTTATTTGAAATAAAAAATGTGTTTTAAAGAGATCTACAATTTTTTGTATAGTACGTTTTCGTCTATCACTTTTAACGTTTACCAGTTATACAAGATTATACAAAATTCCTTCCAAATGAAGAGGACTTCACAAATTATTCCCAGGAAATTCAAGGCATACATTTTATTTGTCATCTAAATTTCTTTCATGTAAGGTATTTTAATCAGAATCATTTGAGCTATTTTTTAGAAAATAAAAAATTTAGAAAAATGTACCATGTAAACGGTAGTTGGGGGTGGGGGAATTTTCTTGAAAATCTTTTTGTGGCATCTTATGGAAGATTCTAAACTTAAATACTAACTTTGATGTGTATCCAACTTTTTGGTTTTGAGTTATGCTGTTCACACATGCACACAGACATTTTTCTAAAAATACTTTTTTTATACATGTATTTTCATAACATGTATTTCTGGTGAAATCTGGGTATCAAGTTTTGAGGTGGAATGTAATACCCTCTCTACATACTAGGTATGTGGCAGAGAAAGTAAAAAAATATATATATATCTGAATGTGTCACATTCCCATTACTTTCTCTACCCACTATTGTTTATTTTTTTAAACTTCTACAAACTATTCTTTGAAAGCTTATATTCTTAGTGTCCCATTCTATATTGGGCATGAAAGACTGGTAATTTTGCTCAGAGGCCTCTTTATCAGGCTTGAGGTTCTTTTACGTGCCGTAAATCTATGACACGGGACCACCGGCTTTACTTCCCTTCCAAAGAAAGCCATGCTAAGGATTTTTACGCCCGAAAAAATCCATCGCCCTCTGCCAGGTTTGAACATGCGACCTCGGGAACTAAAGGCCAGCATGGTAAACACAACACGGAGGACGACTAGGTAAAAGGGGAATTGAGGATACAGAATCAGTACTCAGATGTTTAAAAACTCGGTCACTATATTATGCTAGACTATATAGCTGGCTTAGAAATTCCATGACAACGCAAGGAGCAATTGAAAAATTCAAACCAACAATAATGGATATTTTGGAAATGGCTGATGCAACAGAAAAGGTCTTTTGAGATAAATTGGGTGTTTTAAAGAGATCTACATTTTCTGTGTTCTACATTTTGTCTGTTTGTTTTTACCAGTTATACAAAATTTCCTTCCAAACAAACACCACTTCATAGGCTATTCCCAGAAAATTCAACATATACATTTTGTTTTTCAGTTAATATCTTAAATGTATGGCATTTTAATCAAAATTGTTACAGCCATGTAAAGGTGGGGTGGGGGATTTCTTGAAAATATTCATGTCACATCATTGGAAGATACTGAACTTACATACGAAGTTCAGTATTTATCCAACTTTTCGGTTTTCTATCTCGCACGCACACGCCCACGCGCACACACACACACACACACACACACACACACGGACCTTTTTCTAAAAATGCTTTTATTGTTTTATAAAGGGAACATCAAAACATGAATTTCTGGTGAAATCTTGATACCAAAACCTTTTTATAGAATTCAATTCCTTCTCTAATTATTATGTACATCATTTCAGCAAACCAAAATCGATGAAAAATGGAGTACTTTCATGTAAGTGTAAAAGTGTATAATGATTTGCCAAATTAAAATAAAAGCTGAAGAGGAATTCAAAACTTTTAAGTTAAAACTAAACGATTCGTATATGAAAACTGTTTTTATGGTGAACGTGAATATCTTTTTAAATAATGTACAGAATTCTTGGTGTTCTATATCAGATGTGCCAGTCAAATGATGATAAAAAAAAGTGAATAAGAAGTACACTATAATAAAACTTATTACAGCTGTTTTTGAGAAAATAAAAAGTAACCATGTAAAGAGTAGTTTTAGGTTGCTGCATCCTTGGAAGATTCTAAACAAAATATAAAGTTTTGTACTTATCTGGCATTTCATTTTTGATTATGCCATTCAGATAGACGGTCACATACGTGGACTTTTTTTAAAAATCCTCTTCTTTGGGAGGGAGGAAGGAATGTTTCACAGATCTCAAACATTGTATTTTCAATCAAACCTTCTTCCTCTACTTACTGTATGTAGGTGATACAGAAAATAAAACTCCTCCATTATTTTACTCATAAAACTAAATGCATGTTGGTACTAACCTCATTTTTCTGAAGTCCAAGTCGAGATGAGAAAGGTTTCCCCACTTCCAGAAGCACTTCCTCTGGACGAACCTTCCATGACATATTGTTCAGATCAGCAGTTACTTGCATGCGTCTATGGTTAGTAAAAACAAAGCAATGTTTTAACACAGAATCCAATAAAAATAATTTTAATACAATAATATGAGTGATTCTTGTAGCATTTGTATTTCAACAGAACGTTTGACTACGGTGAGAAAGCTGGTTAAATGGTAGTAGAAAACATATTGTCCTAAACTTATTAATCAGACAGTATCTCTATTTGGAACTGGTACAGCAGAAAATGTCTTCTGAAAGTGTTCTACATGATTCGGTTTTTACATATGTATCGTACATTAAAATTCTTTGTTCAAGCGTGAAGTTTTTGGTACCTACGCATTTCAGTGGACTAATAAGTCAAGAACAGAAACAATAATAAACATACTCTAAAGTAATTCACAGACAACACAGATGTGTGGATAAGTTTTCAGTTTTGACATGCACAGGTCTTGAGCGGGTCATTCACCGCAAGTGAGATTCTGGAACATACCAATGTCACTGCATTAAAAGCAAATTATGCATACACACAATCAGGGCCAGGGCACAAAATGGCCGCTCAGTATCACACCGAGAGGGTTTGCTTCTTTTTGGATGGTTACCAATCAATCCAACTTATTTAATTTGAAGTCTGCTATTCATACAAATGAAAGAGGGGGGCATCTGTGATGCAAATGTTTGGTTTACACTCACCTGTAAGTGATGCAGGTCAGGGTAACAGCAAATGAAAGTGCGACACCAAATGCCAATGCTCCGTACAGTATCATCATATAAGCAACTATAAGACAAACAAATTGCAACTATGTGAGAACTGAGAAAGGCTAGTTTGACCTTTTATGAGAAGTTACATTAGCATACTTGCCAACTTTCTGAAATTGAAACTCTTAAAATCTTCTCAATGTCCAACAAAACAATAATTTAGAGATGACATGAAATTTAAAATCCATAAAATGTACATAAATTACATGTAAAATAAATGTGAATTTCATTTTATAAGAATCCTTGAAGACCTGGCAAAGAAATTCTTCCTGGTACCACAATAAAAAAGTATTAAAATAAAGAATACCATTCCTAGACTATGCACACATTACTGGTCCATATTTTATACTTCATAACATTTTGTTGCAGCCCAGTGAAGAGGGACCATGATCGTGATAAGGGTAGACACACAGATAAGCTAAGCTCTGGCCTAACATGACACTGCACACCTTCAGTTGTAATTTTAAGTTACAATATATGCTTCATGTATAGAGTTGAAATTTATCTATAAAAATTTGGAACTGATTTGTTAATACACCACAAATTTGTTATAGACTAGCAAAACATTGAGAGCACTTTAAAAATGACAATTTTTAGGACAGTTTCCTGAAACTAGCTGTCTTATTAAGTGTAGCATTTTTATTTCTAAATATATATAAATTTGTACTAATATTATAAATTGAGAAAATTTGTGTGTATACAATAACAATTACTCTGCCCCCCCAAGCCATCAATATATTGGAAATGACACACAGCCTGTAACCACTGAGAAAAGTAATATTCTGAGTTGTTAATTACAGAATCAGTTGACTAATTTCTGATGTTATGCTGGATACAATTTTCTCTCCTTATATAATTTATGTATGGTATTATACATATGTAATGAACTTAATTACAATACACAGAGGAAATAAAACAAAAATGTGTTGTGTAAGGGTTATTAAAAGCTTTTGGTATTACCACTGCACATATATCATACTGTTTTGCTGCACCTTCTGTTTTCTGAATTGCTAAATCATGACCATTGCTTGCAATGAAATATCTACAGCTTTTGAGTAAAGCTGGTGATCCCGTGTCATAGATTTACGGCATGAACCTCAAGCCTGATAAAGAGGCCTCCGAGCAGAATTTTGGGTCTTTCATGCCAATATAGAATGGTATGCTAAGAACCAAAGCAGTTAGTAAGTAATTAATTGTATTATTAACCCAGTTAATTGTACAAATTTACAACAAATTTTATAGGTTTATTCTTAACCCAGTTACTAAAAATAACAATAAAATACAAAATAAAAAAAAAATAAAAACTCGTAGCTACTGGTATCCAGCAGTATGGAATACTGGTAGCTAGCATTCCTCTTAATCTAAAAACTACAATTATCAATTTATTTAATCTCCAATACTAACTCTAACTCTACCTTGAGTTGCTTTACCTTAGACGTCAACAAACTCAAACCTTGAGGTTGTCGAGTTGGGTCCTACTTGCAACATATCAAATAAAAACTTCCGTAATTTAATACTCATTTACTCTTCCCGCTAATTTTCCTCATCCATTTTGCTCTTATTCTGCCCAAAAAATGTCCTACTTTTATTATTTTTTTCCTAGATTTTACATTTACTAACTTTTTAGCCATAGCATTTAAAGAGCATCTATAAATAGAACTCAATTTCATTTTTACAGCTTTTCTTTTACTTTACATATATTTTCTGTTGAGTAACAATTCTCTCCCTCTCCCTCTCCCTAATGCTAGTATGCATTAAAATTGCAAAACATAAGAGAATGCATTATTTCTTTGTAACTGTGCACCATTAATTTTAAAAAATTAATATTGTAAAGAGAGAAAAGTTGTGTGTGTAGGGTAATTTCAAAAACCACTTAATTGATTTTGATAATTCTTTCACCATTGAAAATCCCTATTCTTCCAGATGGTCACAGTCTATATAATGTTTCAAAAATACTGAAAACTGGAAGATTAGGGTTATCTTTTTCATATTCATGTCACTAATTTTCAATCCAGTTTCATTGAATATGGATATTAGAATTACTTTTGGCACTTATTGCAAACATGGCATATTTTTAATGATGTCGTGCCCAAGGGAGTAAAACATTGAGGCTTAAAACACTTTAAAATTGAGTTATTTTAGGGGAGTTTATATATTGTTAATGACATTTTATCAAATAATACTTTTGGTGTGATTTTGACAAAACTAGGTACATTTGGAATCTAGAAAATAACAAAAATGAGAGGTGCCCTTACATTCAATCCCTATTTTCAACCCTTAACATGTAAATCAACATTCTTTGACCTATCTAGATTAAACTTTCTATGCTTATACTATAGACCCAACGAAAATTATAAGCTACTTTACAACTCTAAAAACTACCACTATCATATTTTCAACCCCTTATATAGATATTTGCATTGTTTAAATCATATGGTCAAAATATTGCAGTTACACAATAGGAGTTGGCAAAAGTCATAAGTTACACTACAATTTGTAAAAACCACCTAATTCTTTTTTTTTAATTATATAGCACTCGAACATTTTAAAAGCTACTCTTTCTTTATTTTCAACACCTTATAGATAAGTGCTTAGTCAACCAGGGCATAAACTTGCATACCTGGACACTATACAACTTCAAAAAGCTACCTTTACTCATATTTCTCAATGCCTTTTGTACAAATTCTCACTGTTTCACCAATCTGGACAAAACTTTCGACACTTACGCTTTAGGTATAAGTACAAATTTGAGACGACCTTCAAGGTTTACCCCTGACCTTACTTTCAATACCCTACTTGTAGAATGTACCAATACAAGACAGCCAGTTTTAATATAAAAACAAACCAAACATTTTTAAGCAGTGTTCTTTAGGGTGCAATATTGTGAGAAACTCAAGGAGTCAAAAATATGAATAGGGATGGTTTTTTTTAAAGTTGTGAGAAACCCCCAATTTTTCCTGAGACATAAAGGAACGTTTGCACAGACTGTATAGAAGATGGTGCCCACTCTGAAGGAAGCTTACCATTGCTGTGGCAGGAAGGGTCGTTGCCCATGAAGCCACATGGAGGTACATCAGGGGGAGGTCCCTCTCGACTGCCAGGCCAGTGTATTGTCTTATTCTTGACAGGAGTGTAGTTCCTATGTTCCCCATAGTAATGTGCCACCACCTCAAACTTGCCCGTGATGGGATCCAGATCCAAGACGGAGTAATCAGCATCTCTGTCGCCATTGTCATCAATACGCACATGGCCTGTGATACCTGCAAAGTGATATTACATTTATTTCTATATAGCTTATGTCTGTTACCTTCATTACACATTTCCTTGTACGTACAAGAGATTGAAGTGATGGTCATATATGTTGCCTGAAATTCCATACTCTTATATGACTAAGAACAAT
The DNA here is from genome assembly GCA_030765065.1 of Deroplatys truncata. NCBI lineage: Eukaryota > Metazoa > Arthropoda > Insecta > Mantodea > Mantidae > Deroplatys > Deroplatys truncata. Next base: position 8,172,698 of record CM060985.1, on the reverse strand, counting down.
GAATATTTAAAAAATGCTTGTCATAAAAACAAAACAACAACAAGCTGTGTGATTTAGCTAGGCATGAATTAACAGCAAAAAGCTTCCATTAAGAAATGGCAGCTTCTAGTATTCAAAAAAGGCAATGCTCTGCATGTGTTCATCCTTCAGTTTCCTGGTTTAAATCGTATTTAACACCTTTTCAAAGAACATTTGTAAACCTTTTACCAGTTTTCATAAAAAAAAGGCCCAGTTTGAAAAAAAGATGGCATATCATTTATTCAGGTTTTTACAATATCGACCCTTCTTGTGGTTCTCTAACACAGTGGTTTGCAGTAGATTGAGCAGGGAAGTCTTGAAAGTTAATGTGATGATTGGCCTACTAATTTGTTGCTTACAGTTTCATCACAATTTCAGTTTTCATTTAAATAAACACTAAATTGAATCAAAGGATATTGAAACATTAAAAACTTGCTAACACACAAAAAAGTGGCAGGAACTAATGGCCCACTAAACGCTAGTGGAGGAATTCCTTTAGTCAAAATGCCTGAGGCTGCCCCCCCCCATTATTCACGAAGTCCCAATTTATCTGTGCAATAACGGGAAAGTAATGTCATATGCGTAGGAGAAAAAACAATATACTGTTCTGTTATTTTATTATGGTCTGGACCCCCTAAACCCCGACATTTACCCTCCCAGCCCCCTACATATTGTCAACCCTTCATCTACGGGTAATGTTGCTCAGAGGTCAAAGTGTCATGGCGGGTGTCGCGCAACGTCAGGCAGGCTATCCTGAAGAAAAAAAATCTGATGTGTTACACTCACATGACTTTCTCTACTCTTGTACAATCTATTTTTACAAACGCCTATTCTCCATATGCTTCATGTTAATCGAGATATCGAGATGTCAATCTTATTGCTAATTTTCTTGTAGATGCAAGGGGAATATGGTTGCTTTTAAGCGATAGTCAAATATTTTAACGCTGGTTGCTATGCGGCGCATTCCATTCTCTTTGCATGTCCAGGACATAACAAAATCTGATGTGTTACACTCACATGACTTTCTCTACTCTTGTACAATCTATTTTTACAAGCGCCTATTCTCCATATGCTTCGTATTAATCGAGATATCGAGATGTCAATCTTATTGGTAATTTTCTTGTAGATGCAAGGGGAATATGGTAGCTTTTAAGCGATAGTCAAATATTTTATCGCTGGTTGCTATGTGGCGCATTCCATTCTCTTTGCATGTCCAGGACTTAAAAAAATGAATAACGAATTTGAGAAAAAGTATAAGTATTGGAAAATTTAAGGAAATAACAAGCAATATCTCGAAAATGGTTCACTCAACAAAAAAATGTATATGATATAAGTTGTGTATTTTAAGGCGATCTACATTTTTTGTGTAGTAAAATTTTGTCTATCTCTTATGGTTTACCAGTTATGCAAAAGTCGTTCATAATGAAGAATACTTTTGGAGACATTCCCAGAAATTTCGAAATATACATTTCATTTCTCATGACATTATCTTAAACATATGATATTTTCATCAAAATCGTTAGAGCCATTTTTGAGAAAATTAAAATTTTCGAAAAATCTTCCATGTAAAGGGTAGTCTGGGGTGGGGGGATTTTCTTGAAAACCTTCGTGTCGCATCTCTGGAAGATACTGAACGTAAATACCAAGTTTGGTGTTTATCTGACTGTTAGTTTTTGAGTTATGCTGTTCACAGACACACACACACACGGACATGTTTCCAAAAATGCTTTTTTTGGATTCAGGAGGTCCCAAAACATGTATTTCCGGTGAAATCTCGGTATCGAATTTTTGGGTGGAATGCAATACTTCCCCTACTTACTATACGTAGTAGAGAAAGTAAAAATGAATAACGAATTTGAGAAAAAGTATAAGTATTGGAAAATTTAAGGAAATAACAAGCAATATCTCGAAAACGGTTCACTCAACAAAAGAAATGTATATGACATAAGTTGTGTATTTTAACGCGATCTACATTTTTTGTGTAGTATAATTTTGTCTATCACTTATGGTTTACCAGTTATGCCAAAGTCGTTCACAATGAAGAATACTTTTGGAGACATTCCCAGAAAATTCGAGATATACATTTCATTTCTCATGACATTATCTTAAACACATGTTATTTTAATCAAAATCGTTAGAGCCATTTTTGAGAAAATTAAAATTTTCGAAAAATGTTCCATGTAAAGGGTAGTCTGGGGTGGGGGGATTTTCTTGAAAACCTTCGTGTCGCATCTCTGGAAGATACTGAACCTAAATACCAAGTTTGGTGTTTATCCGACTGTTCGTTTTTGAGTTATGCTGTTCACAGACACACACACACACGGACATGTTTCCAAAAATGCTTTTTTTGGATTCAGGAGGTCTCAAAACATATATTTCCGGTGAAATCTCGGTATCGAATTTTTGGGTGGAATGCAATACTTCCCCTACTTACTATACGTAGTAGAGAAAGTAAAAAACATTCTAAAATTCCGTGAATGTGTGGCATTTGAGTTTTTAAATGTCCCAAAGTTGTTTAAGCACTTCCGATTATGTATTCTGGCGCGATTTATTGAATTGGTTATGTATTCTGGCGAGATTTTGTCAGCAGTCAACAATCAACATGGAGAACTTACACATCGTTGCGGAGAATGAGATCTTAAATAATGACGCTGTCCTAATGGAGAATTGGGACAAAGAACAACTTGCAGAAGAGGAGGCATTTCGGCACTTCTCAGGAGCTCTTCAACTCATACCTACTTGCATGAGTTCATGTACAGGAACAGCTTACCCAATCGGAGAGTGTTTCAGAATTTTCTTGTGACACTCTCCGAGAATTGTCCTGCAGCATAACATCTTCGCAGCTCTCTTCTGGTTCGTCTTCTCCCTCAGAACTTCCTTTTCATATTTCTTTTCTTCCAAAATTTCATATTTCTTGTCTATCCTCCAGAAGTTCATCTTTCTTCTACATCTGTCTTCCTTATATACATCGATGCAAAACAGCCTTTATTAAGGCTAACAATTGCATTATGAAAGAGCATATGTATCCTTGGACATAATTATAGTAGCATTCATTGTTATTTAGTTGTCATTTGCTTACTGCGTCGCGGTAATTATTTAGTTCTGTTACATTTGTTTACTGCTACGCGGTAATTATTTAGTTGTATTACATTTGCTTACTGTTGCACGGTAATTATTCAGTTATATTACATTAATTTAGTAGTGCACGAGCGCTAATGGTTATTACTAAACGCCATGCATTAGACAATAACCTTTTTTTTACTGCTACGCGGTTATTATTAAATTTTATTGAATTTATTTACTGTTTCGAGGTTAATATTCAGTTTGCATTTATTCACTATTTCACCCTTTTCTATTACAACAGAGTGTAACAGTTCGCAACAATACCAAACCTTTTCCGGTTTTACTAACGCGGCAACGTTTTTTCCATTTAACAGTACCTGACATTGCGCATTTACCTCGTCCGCCATGACGACCTCTGGAGCAACATTACCCATCTTAAGTACCATAGGTAAGCGATAAATAAAGTAAAACGTCAACACGGATGTGAGTATTTAACCTACATCCTGAACATCATTCGTGTAAGATTAACCTCATTTCCTGAAGTAGAACATCAAACTTCACAAAGTTTCTACAGAAAGATTTTCTAATTTATTTCCAACATGGCTTCCCTCATAATCAACTTATAAAACGGTCAAGTCTAGAATACCGCGGCATGAACTTGTGCTACAAAACAAAACAAGCCTCCCCACATTCTTTCACAAATTACAGATATTTTAATGCTTTCATTGCCCATAAATAGTGGCGCTCCCTCAGATGTATACAAAGCCAAAGACAACAGAATCGCCCACAAGAAAATTAAAGGAAAAAATTGAAGAATATTTAATTAGCCTTACTTTATGCAGTTTAAAGGAATGTTGACCAGAATTATCCTTCTTCAGAGTATCGCCAACATTGCAGACCGTTTGGCTTAAGCGCAGTAATGTTCATTTGGGGGGGGGGGTAATCCTTGCTGCCAGCCTCTTCCTAGGCTATGTCACCGTATGTTGCTAACCTTTACGACTGAAAAGTAGCTGAAATTACGCGAGAAATATTACGGAATACGAATGCTGGGAATACATAAACCATGCCGCCGAGAGAAGAAAAAAGCGGGAAAAACCATGTTCATGTACCACATAACCTCGCGCCCGCAATGGTACATAACCTTAAAATTTGAATACATTCTGTAACCGGGATTACGTAATTACTGATAAATAAACATAAGCTAATGCATTTACCGCAAAATATTATATCATAACCTCGCGCATTCCGCGATAGGTAAATAGCCTTAAAATGTGAATGCATTTAGTAACGATTACGTCACTTCTAATGAAATAAACTTACGCTAATGCACGTAGCACATAATATTAAATCATAACGTCGCGCAATTCCGCGAAGGTAAATAATCTTAATATCTTAATACATTTCGTAATACACGTTTATTCGACCATCATGCAGTTTCATGATAATGCGCTAGTGTGATTCAGAAACATTTTGATTTAAATATCCCATAACACCAAAATCCATTTCAGCAAATTATTGGGGATTAAAAAGAATTAGTGTATTCTAGTTTGCGTAAAATCAAATTCGTACGCCCACATTTGCCTCTGCATTTTAATTGACTGCTTAACGACGTGACAGTTTCAGTCCTTTCCGCAAACATAACTTCCCTTCATACGTCCCTACCGTTCACCTATGAGACTATTCTATACCACAGAACACCAAAGTACCACACTACTGTCCATTCCAAACCAGAGTTCCCTCCGATGTAAACAAAAGCATGTGCTGCTTGTCACGAACCCAATAACACACTCTTACGCCAAGTTCCTTAATACATGTATTGCATCATGAAATATTAGGGCAGGAATGAAGAACTGTACATTTTATTGCGGTTATCATAAGAAGTCATTGCTAAAAGTAATGGATATATACTAACTGTTAAAATATTACAAAATAGTATTTTCGTCGACTATTGCGTTAACGCTGAGAGTATCTTACTTGTTCATTACCAACTGTATGCATGACTGCCATTCTCTTGCATATGTATATGTGAAATGAAGCAAAGAATTCCCAGAGGTGCTATCTGAGTACCGAATAAACACTTTGCGTAACACAGGAAATATGATAAGCGAACAGTCATTCATAATACGCTAGCACACGTTTGCTAAGCTCAGGTCAAATCTTGTGATTTAATCAGTTGGTATTTGAGTTCTCATGGCAGAGGAAGGAAGGTGCGTATAGTGCGAATAAACTTTCAAACACAAAAGCGGGAAACCGTTAAAAAGTGGCGAAAAACAAACAATAGTTAATATATTCAACTCACTATTAGAAAAATACTCGACACTTGCATTTAGTGCATATTACGAAACTAATATCCGATTTTACAGGCGTTTCAGCGAGAAGTGTAGCCAAAGCGCACAAGGAATATAAACAGACATAATAGAACATAGAATAGGAGAATCAAATGTGGGAACTTTTTTGCGACAGTGTTGTGGATTGTGAATAAGCTTGTCATTATTTTGGAGAGTAGTTCTGATTCCGATATGACGGCTGAGTCATCTTCGGAGGATTCGGATTTAGATGTTGCACTTTTGCCCGAGGATTGTGATTAACGTAAGTAAACTGTCCATTTCCGCATACTCATAAAATCGATTATTACCTCAGGTTGCATTTTGAACTATGAATCTCACGCAGGGCGCCTTTTTATAGATTGAAACAATGTTCAACAAGCAGTGAGAGGCGGGGATTGCAAACTACTTTTGCGCGGATAATACAAAGAGTTTGTTTACAGTGAGAGGCACTCTGGTGGAATAGACTTGTAGTACTTACATTCCTTCTTGCCAACCTACTTATCTTCCTCCGAATTCGTTCTGTAAGGTGACGTTGCAAAGGGAGGACCTGGCAACAAGGCCTCTGAGCAAAATTACCAGTCTTCCACGCTCAATATAGAATGGGACGCTAAGGGTCACGGTAGCCAAAGAGTGACATAAATAAAACTCAATTTAATTTCCTAACAACTAGTTTGAAGATTTGTCGATTTAAAGAAACCGTTCGTTAAACCGACGGATGTACTGCGGTTGTACTACGATTTCTTTTTTTCGAGCGCATTCAACTGCATTTGAACTTTAAGTGTTCCTCAGAATGTTTATGCTTATAAAAAACACGCGTCACATTTCGGAAGTCACAAAAATCCTTGTGTATCCCAGAAACCAAATTTATTACCGAATGGCCAACAGAAGAGCTGTAGTACTGTCACACTACTGCAGAAGTATGGGCATTGTTGAAGCCACGAATCCTTAAAATGAAGGTTGTATAACTTACTTTGCACTTCCCTTCTAACATTTAGTTCTATTAAATCTACTAGCCTTCCGCAGTCTTTCTTGTCTTCGTCCTTGCACGTACTAAACGGCGTCTCTTGTAGTATTATGAACACTATGTCCCTAAACAGCTACATATCTCACTTTCACAGCACAAGAAAAGCTAAATAACTTTACACCATCAAATCAAACTGACGCCAACTTTCAAATTATATCAAAACATGTTAAGAAACCAAACACACAAAATACCCTAAATTATTTATGTTCTGCCAACTCTGTCCGCTAAGGGCGTTGACGTGTTAAAGAGAAACCCACAGCAAGTCTTCGTTCGAGTTGCATTTTGTATCTGCGAATATTTCTAAAAATAGAATCTGACTAGACTACGTCACTGTTGTCATAGCAACCACGAAGAGTTGGAATCACTTTACCAAAGCAATTCAACGTCAAAGATACTAACCCTTATTTAAAATTGTGATTTTTGTTCACTGCAAACATAACGCTCTAGCGGACAGAAAGTTAACACTTAGAAACGTGAATAGCACTTTCGGCAACACAGAAGCAAGCAAAGAGATCGACAAGAGTAAGATAGTCATAAAGTTGTGATGATGTGTCTGATGAGAGGTGAAGTGGCACTTGACACACCTCACCACTGCTGCACCTACATATTATGTAGTTTTATATCCAGTATATATTATGTATGTTAAAATAAATTAAGCTTTATTTATGGACAGCGGTGGTCCTTGGCGTCCCATTCTATACTGGGCGTGAAAGGTCGGAAATTTTGCTCAGAGGCCTCTTTATTAGGCTTGAGGTTCTTTTACGTGATGTAAATCTATGACACGGGACCACCAGCTTTACTTCCCTTCCGAAGGAAGCCCCGCCGCCCTCCGCCGGGTTTGAATCCGCGACCTCGGGCACTAGAGGCTAGCATGTTACCACGGAGGACAACAAATGTATGTTTCAGCGACACATTCATCACAACACTAATGCATTTGAGTATCCTTGTATTTGCACTTGTAGGAATCTTAGCACTATACACATTCTTATGTCACTCTTTTATCATAAAATGCACAGCAACAGAGAGCACACATTTACAATTGTAACCCTTTCTGGCACACTCTCCGCTCAGATGTGTACCTCATTTACTTTAATGACGCACATTTGTAGTTTCCTCACAAGTACAGCTTGTCCCAAAATAAATGCTTGCAGTTCCATTGGAAGCACAGCAAATGTGTTTTAATGCTGCATATTTTCCTTTTAAGCACAGTTGCAGACAGTTTCCGTTTCCACGTTGAACCTTCTCCCCCGACGCCGGCCTGCCAATACCGATAGCCTCAGCCACAGCCGATCCGTCTCCGGCCAGAAGCAGCGTCGTCGTCCGTAGGGTGAATGCACCTCTCGTGTTCGCCTAGGAACGTTTATGGACGACCGGTAACGTGCGGAGGCTCAGAACACAGGTCTGCCCTTTTTAGTGCGGATTCTCATTGTTAAGACAGCCGCCCCGGTTCCATTACTGCGGAGTGCCGATTTGACGTCCGAGTGTGTAGCCCACGATCTTTTTCGCCACTACGGGGGTACTACTCACTGCACCGGTCAATCAGCCTGCAAGCTCTAACACGCTGCTCCAGCCTCGTGTCTACCTCTCGGACGCTTCCTGGTATTCCCAGACACAACTGGACATCCTCCACTAGCAGCACCCGGCATACTCGAGGCGATTCAGGACCTCCGTTCGTAGTTCTTAACTAGTCCCTACGCCTAGCCAACCTTCAGGACCTGCCTTCACAACACCAGGACACCGGACTGACGGAGTGCATGTAGCGCCGCCTGCTTCTCTCGAAGAGGCCTTCGCGGACTTGCGCTCCTCCGTCACTAAGTTGCTCTAACCACCATTGTGACCGGGATACGTTCATCATCTCATTGCACGTCCAACTCCTGTGACCACTGCACCTGCTCCAGAGACACATCACCAGCTTTCCGTCAAAGCCGTACTTCCAGGGAACACCACACTTAATACAGACGCCCACTGATCTCCAAACGACTGCCACTGTCACTGTTGCTATCTGCCGTGAGATAGACCACTCGCCTTGCATCTCTGCACCCCAGGACACCAACATAAGTTACACAGCCGAGCCGTCCGCCGCCAGTCATAAGGGGACCTTGCCCAAGCACTCCACTACGAGTACTTGACGTCTCTGGTGGCGCACGTCGCTCAGTTCCTGCCAGGATTATGAGCACAGCCCTGCACAGTATTTTTTCTTTCTTTTTTCAATAAAGCTGCAAGCCTCGTCTTTCTTCCAGGACTTTGCTAATGGCAGGTACATGACATCCTACTTTCCGCTACTGTAACCATCTCCTGCATGGGTGCTCATGCGGAACCTCACCTCCTTCCATCCATATTTATCCCTTTAGGTTAAAAAACAGCAGTTTGCGTATTACTCAGGAAAAGCAACACGTAAAGTATATGACCTTCATGGGATCCAAATAGATAGGTTTCACTGTGACTTACCCACGAAGTTGCGGTCCCACATCCGTCTGGTGATGACTGTACCGTTGTGAATGTCCCCACCCTCTGCCAGAGTCTCGTTCAGGGCCATGCCCAGGAGAATCACACCGTCGTAAAACGCTCCGATAAAGAAGTTCACCTGCAACACGTTTACAGGACACTGGGCTGTAGTTAGTTGCTACTCACATCCTTAATTTCTACAATTTTTATTAACGATTTGTTTCAGTGCCCTATGTGTCTAACTTTTTCAAGAAAATATGTGGAAATGCCCCACTGATGAAAATGTGAAGTCTAAACTTCTAAATTTTGCATATCATTCTTTAAATGCAATTCTTTACAATCAAACATTAAATTTTGTGTAGCATTAAAACAAATTTCCTGAGTGATACTTTTCTAAAAAAATCAGTCGTGTATTAAACTACACTGGTGTGCAAAACCTAAGGACGAGATGGGTAAAGTAACATAACAAATGAACTACTTGGTGGAAGTAGATGAAGGTGCGGGAGCATGTTGCCAGAGGTCTCTCACACGTACACAGAAAGCTAAACGTCACATGGCGTGATTGTAGCGAGCCTATAGTGCCAAATGGATCTGGTTCCGCAACATGGGGCAGTTGATGAAACAGGACAAGACGTGAGTGGCAATTAGCGAGCTGTTACGGCGCACTGTAGTGGTGTTCTTCATTGCAACATGGCTCGTAGACAACATTTGGATGACTTCACACGGGAAGAATCATTGGGGAAACTGGAAGAAGGTCGAAGTGTGACGAGTGTTGCTAGGAATTTGGAACTGCTCACATCATTGTTTCACGTGCATGGGGAACCTTCCAAACCACAGGCACTGCTGTCTCAAGGAGAAGTGGTAGTCGACCGCGCTCAACTACAGCAGCAGATGACCGCTACATTGTGCAACAGGCAAGAAGGGATACACGCCAAACAGTGGGTGTAATTGCAACCACATTTAGCAGGACAGCTAGGCACGCAATCTCACGATACACAGTGGCACGGCGACTACACAGAGGTGGTCTCTTTGCCCGACGACCAGTACGTTGTGTTCCATTGACATCCGCACATCGGCGGCACCGTTTGCGATGGTGCCGAGAGGATCAAAATTGGACCAACGAGAAATGGGGTCGCGTGCTCTTCTCGGATGAGAGCAAATTCAGTCTAAGTAGTAATTCTCAACGTACCCTCATCTGGCGAGAATTGGGAACACTAATGAACCCAGGAACATCCTTGAACATGATTGTTTTGGTGGTCCGGGTGTTATGGTTTGGGGAGACATAATGTTGCATGGGTGCACCGACCTCCAAATCTTTGAACATGGTGCGCTCACTGGTCAACGTTATTGTGATACTGTACCCCTTCTCCATGTGCGTCTTTTCAGGGGTGCAGTCGGCGCTGACTTCATTTTTATGCATGACAATGTGCGACTGCATCGAACAGCGCAGGTGGAGGATCTCTTGGAACGAGAGGATATTCGGCGAATGGACCGGCCTGCCCGTTCCCCCGATTTAAATCCCATCGAACACGCGTGGGATGCTTTGGGGAGATTCACTGCAGCACATTCACATGCACCAACGACCATCCAACAGTTGTCAACAGTGGAGGAATGGGTCGTCCTACCACAAGAACTGCTTACCAACCTTGTGGCCAACATAGGAGCACGCTGCAGAGCATGCATTGCTGTTCGTGGTGATCATACACCCTTTTAAGCACCATGTATCTGTTTCTGTAAATCTAGAGAGCTATCATATGTCGTATTGACTTTAGTGTAGCTTATGGTCTGTGAATAAAAGTGACATTTCTGTTCGTCTCATTGCATATTTCGTTTAGTTGCCTACTGTAGCAGTTCCCTCTATGTATGATTCAAGTTTCATAGAGCTATGTCAGTGTCACAGCATGCGAAGATTACTTTCGTGCTTAAGTTTTGCATACCATTGTATTAAAAGCCTAAATCCAAAGCTATAGTTTATAGATACTATGAAAAGACTCCTTAGACCCCTTCAAATAACGTATATTGATAGTCTGACAGAAACGAGGAAGATTTTAAAGTTGCCAAAAAAAAAGTCAGAAAACAAATCACGAGAAAATTTTAAAATTTAGTGTACATCGATGTAAACTTCGCGTTTGTTCATTTAAATTACAAAAGTGCAATTATATCGTTGTCCTACAACGCTTGAGAATTTTTTCCATGAAAAGTTTTATATATATGCAGAGTTTCATTAGCGTCGCTTTTCTGCAGGCATGAACAAATCTCACCAACCGCTTGATGTACATGTACGTGAATAAAGTTTATCGAGATATTTCAAACCCATTAGTTCACAGAATGTCCCTTTTAGCGAATCATTATTTCACTGTTCCTGCAGATTTGTTCAGTAGGTAGGCAATCACAAACAATTCAAGATCTTGTGGTGGGACCTCTGGCTGCTTGCCCCACTTTGGGAAGAGCGTGATTTTGGTGCCGGCTGGTGTGAGATTGGTGAGAGAGGTGGTGTTACTTTATCCAACAGTGTATGAGTACAAACCTTCAGATTTCCCTCTCTTCTGGCTGCGTGTGAAGCTTCTGGAGGGCTGATTTGCGTTTCCCCAGCGATTTCTTGCAGCGTGCGGGCAAGTAGCAGTTATCGGCTAGGAGAGGAGAGTTCGAGGCTTAATGTGAGCGACCGGAAAAGAGCAACGGCTGAGTTCTACACACAGGAAAAGCGAAATTTGATTGCGACTAGAGAAAGAAGTCTGAGCGAGGTGAGAGGTGAAGTCTGAAGCGAATACTTCAACAATGTTAGTTGAAATGGTGGCTATAGTGTACATAAAAACAAAAATGAGCAGTGAAATCTGAGTCCGGTCATAATATTGCTTCTGTAAACTCTGATGTGTTACACTCGTATGAACATCTCTACCCACTATATAGCTTCCCGCAAAATCTTATTCATCTCTCTACTTCATCTCAACTGAGATAAACGTTTATAGAGATGGTTTCATTACATACTTCGTTATTGTAGGTACAAATGAGACGGCTCGCTATATAAAACTCCATGTCATTGTGAGGAACAACCGAAGCATTTCAAAAGAATGCACGAAAGTATTGGAATATGAAAACAAAGAATAACGGATATCTTGGAAATGGCTGTTGCTATAAAAAAGTTGTGTTTTAAACAGTTCTATATTTTTTGTGTAGCATGTTTCTGTCTATCCTTTAATGTTTACTAGTTGTACAAAAGTCGTTCAGAATGAAGAGTGCTTCAACATATATTTTATTGCTCATGCCAATATTTAAACACATGCTATTTTAACCAAAATTGTTAGAATCGTTTTTGAGAAAATAAAAAAATCCAAATAATCTTCCACGTAAAGAGTAGTTTAGGGTGGGGATTTTTTTTTTTTTTTTTGCAAATCTTCGTGTCGCATCCTTGGAAGATACTGAACCGAAATACCAAGTTTGGTGTTTATTCGATGTTTCGTTTTTGAGTTATGCTGTTCACAGGCATACAGAAATGTATTTTTTAAAACAAAATATTCGTAGAGCCTCAAAACATGCATTTCTGGTGAAATCTCGATTTGGAAGTTTTAGGCGGAATGCAATACTTCTGTTTACTCATTACGTAAAAGCGTGTCGATCAGTGGGAGAAGGAAAGAAAGAGAATGGTGGACGCCGCAGTGGGGAAGACGCGCCGCGATCTAGAAGCCAAGATCCGTGTCGAAGTTATAGAGACCCCGTGACCATGTTAAAACGGTGAAGCCTGCAGTGATGTTCAAGCGATAGTTTGAGGACGTTGCTACCCACATTGGATGGACGCCGGCGAAAACGACACAGCTTGGGCAAGCAGCCAGTTGCCAACAACAGCATCAAGCAAAATAACAACAAACGCTCCATGTAAAGGGGTGGAGAATTTCCTTGAAAGATGCTGGACTTAATTACGAACTTTGGGATACATCTGACTTCGTTTTTCAGTTATAATCTTTCACACAGACACAAGCCATGTTTAAAAATTGCTTTGAAGGACGTACAGTGACCTTAAAATATGCATTTCCGTTTAAATGTCGTTATAGAATGTTTTAGTGGAATACAGTATCTACCTGCTGTATGGTAGAGAAAAGGACAAAATTGAGTTCTTGCGACAAAAAGAAAACACTAGTATATCTGTTTTGAGGTTACACAAATTAACATTCTTATGTGCCTAGATATTTGGATTAGAAATGAGGAATATTCAGCACTCCGGCCAAGAAAGGGATGAGAGTGTGATGGCAGCAGGTGCAGCGCAGCGGGGGTGCATAACATTTCCAGATTAAAGATTCGGACCGCACCATCATCACAGACAGGTTCGGGCAGAAGAAACCGTCCTCTTCTCAAAGCATATCACCATCTAGCTCTGCTACCTTGCAAGATGAGAGGAAATAGGCAATTCATGGTACTATGTAATTCTCGCTTACAGCCCAGGAAAAACCCCCAAAAACCTCAAGATAAGTGTTTCCGTGAATCGAACCTGAGACTTCCAAAATGCAAAACTCACACGTTACCGCCTGGCTTGTGTTTGCGGCAGGTAACTCTTACCTCCTCGTCCTCGGAGAATGTGTAGTTGTAGTCTCGCTGAGCCCTTTGACGAACCTTGCCAGCGAAGTCCTGGTAGTGTTGTCCTGTGGGAGTCAGCAAGGACACCCTCAGCACAGCCTCGTACGCTTTACGGGCTATCTTGTCTTGGGAATCACCGACCTGCCAGTTGTGATCACTCCAATATGGTCCCTGCGCAAGCCATTATAAAATAAACGGGAATTCCATTTTATAAGAATCCTTGAAGACCTAGTAGTCCTCTTTCTGAGATTCTTCCTGCTACCACATAAACACGTGTTAAAGCAAAGAAAGCCACACCATAGATTATACACACACTTCCAGTCCATGTTTTACCATTCATAACATCAACTATAAACCAAACCTGTCACAAAAATTCCGAAGCTATATTCCGCAGCGCAGCGAATAAAATAAACAGTCTACTTAACGGAGTTAACTTTGCAATTCACGCAATCCATTACCGAATATTCCCACCCACCAGTGGTGCAAATCCGCACGCTATATTTTGTTGCAGCCCAGTGAAGGGGGACCATGATCATGATGAAGGATAGACACACAGATAAGCTCTAGTCTATCATAACACTATATACCATTTACTAGAGATCACTAGTGGTGCTATACATTTAGTTCAGTCCAGTGATGGTGGACCATGATGATGTTCAAGGATAGACACACAGATAAGTTCTGGTCTATCATACCACTGTATACCATTTACTAGAGGTCACTAGTGGTGCTATACATTTAGTTCAGTCCAGTGATGGTGGACCATGATGATGTTCAAGCATAGACACACAGATAAGTTCTGGTCTATCATACCACTGTATACCATTTACTAGAGGTCACTAGTGGTGCTATACATTTAGTTCAGCCCAGTGATGGTGGACCATGATGATGTTCAAGGATAGACACACAGATAAGCTCTGTTCTATCACAGCACTGTATACCATTTACTAGAGGTCACTAGTGGTGCTATACATTTAGTTCAGTCCAGTGATGGTGGACCATGATGATGTTCAAGGATAGACACACAGATAAGTTCTGGTCTATCATACCACTGTATACCATTTACTAGAGGTCACTAGTGGTGCTATACATTTAGTTCAGCCCAGTGATGGTGGACCATGATCATGATGAAGGATAGACACACAGATAAGCTCTGGTCTATCATAGCACTGTATACCATTTACTAGAGGTCACTAGTGGTGCTATACATTTAGTTCAGCCCAGTGATGGTGGACCATGATGATGTTCAAGGATAGACACACAGATAAGTTCTGGTCTATCATAGCACTGTATACCATTTACTAGAGGTCACCAGTGGTGCTATACATTTTGTTGTAGCCCAGTGAAGAGGGACAATGATCATGATGAAGGATAGACACACAGATAAGCTCTGGTCTATCATAGCACTGTATACCATTTACTAGAGGTCACTAGTGTTGCTATACATTTTGTTGTAGCCCAATGAAGAGGGACCATGATCATGATGAAGGATAGACACACAGATAAGCTCTGGTCTATCATAACACTGTATACCATTTACTAGAGGTCACTAGTGGTGCTATACATTTTGTTGCAGCCCAGTGAAGGGGGACCATGATCATGATGAAGGATAGACACACAGATAAGCTCTGGTCTATCATAGCACTGTATACCATTTACTAGAGGTCACTAGTGGTGCTATACATTTTGTTACAGCCCAATGAAGGGGGACCATGATCATGATGAAGGATAGACACACAGATAAGCTCTGGTCTATCATAGCACTGTATACAATTTAGTGTGTAATCGTAATTTACAATATAATTTAATGATTTGCCATGCCCGTAATGAAAGTCTGTAACACTTTAAATCTGCTCACAAAACAGTAAAAACACTTCCTTTGGTGACTCTCGAAAAGCTTTCCGCTTGCAGACAAATTGTAAAAGTTGGGAAGTAGGCTATGTTATAATGTACGAACTTTTTAGAAAGGCTAAAGTGTTGAGTTGCATATTAGGGGTTGTAAATAATTATGGCTTATACTTTTTTCGATAAAAGCCAAGTACACCAAGTTTAGTCAAAATCATACGAAGAAGAGTTTTCAGTGACAAAATTCACTGAAATCAGACGGAAGTATGGTGACATGACTACGATACTCGCCCCATAGTATAACTCAAATTTTTAAAAATCTTATGTTTTGTATTCACATGAATTTCTTGTCCTACTCTTGTTAGAAAAGTTGATTCCTTTATGTGCTTTCACTTGATTGGGATAAACTTACATTTCGCATTTCGCTGTAGGATACAAGAAGAACAGAGCAGGCTAAACCGGTAGTCAGATTTTTAAAAAGTACATCAATATGTGATAATTTTGAAATTCCATGTTATTTTTATGATCACGAGAAAAGAAAATGCGACCCAATGCTTGAAAAAGAAACATAAGCAGTTGAAAGTTCGTTAACGCTACAAAAATTGTGTATTTTAAGAGCATCTGTATATTTCTTTTCTTTTTTGTGCAGTTAGATTTTGTTTGATTTCTTATTCGTTACCAATTATACAAAAGTCATTCGAATAAAAGGACTTCAGAGGCTATCACCAGAAAGTTCAAGATATACCTACGTTTTATTTGTCACGAAAATATCTTAAATATGTTGTATTTTAATAAAAATCGTTAGAGCTATTTTTGAGAAAATAAAGAATAATGAAATATTTTCGATGTAAGGGGTAGTTCGTGTGGTATCCTTGGAGGAAGCAATACCATGTTGGACTGAAAGTCATCAAACATTCGCCATAAAATGTTCTTGTTCAACGACACTGCATTCAAATTGGGTGCATGAAATATTTGCAACACTTTATGGCCAGTGCCCGTCGGGAAGAATAGTGTTTTTCAATAGCATAAGAATTGTTGACGAAGTTGGTCTGACCTGGAATATCTCGACGTCCAGGAACGTCCATTCGCCGCGAGTCATGCCCAGAGCATAGGCTGCCAACATGAACTTGCGCACCAGAACACCACGCACGCTCAGGATCAGTACTGCCAACACAATAACAAATACAGTGACTGAGTGTTGAGCCCAGTGTTCACACACACACGTCTGGATATCGTCACACCTTACCTCTAGCATACATGCTGGCGTCCTGCAGGTAGTTGTCGAGCTGTTCCTCGTCGTTGCCGTCCAGCTCTCTGACAAACCGCAGCTTCCCCATCTTCCTGAGCCCGTGCTCCAGATTCTTGCCTGCACAACAGAGCATGCTGCTCAAAAACTAATACTTTTACTTACATGTATTCACCCAAAAATCCAATGTTGAGATTTCACAATGAAATAAATATTTTCAAGCTCCCATTTTTAGAAAAATGTCTGTGAACAGCATAACTAAAAAACAAAAGTTGGTTAAATATACCAAGCTGGGTATTTAAGTTCAGAATCTTACAAAGTTGCGACATGAGTAAAATTCCTCCACCCCAAGTAGACCCTTTCAATGCAACATTTTTCATTATTTTTTATTTTCTAAAAAATGGCTCAAAAGATTTTCATTGAAATACCATGTATTTAATCTGATGCAGTAATTTGTATCACAAATTATTTAAATGTAAAGAATGATTATATTATGAATATGCATTTTTGTGTGACATTGATTTGAGATGTTTGTTGATTGTAATTATTGTTGAGAAGTGGGTCTATACTGCCTTACTGAAACTGACAATAATAGCGTGCAATAATGCAGCGAGGGGGTGAGCTGTTTATCATTATTAGAGACGAGGAAGTTACGTAATGTTGGCGCGTTTTTTCTTTAGAATCTTCTGGAACATTCTCCCTAGAGCATATGTATTCATAATTTTCATTGGATATAAAATAGACGCTAATGTTGGCGCGTTTTATTAGCCAATAGCAGCTCAGTTATAATCTTTAGGCATATCGGGGTGTAGGAGTATAAAAGGGCTAGGTTAGAGGTAGTGTCCGTCAGTTCGCCGAAAATATTTGTATGCTACACGTCGCCTTCAGTCCAGCAGAAATATTTGTAAAGTATACGTCTATTATTGATTCGCAAGTTACGCGTAGCACAGTTAGGAAAATTCTCAAGTGTTGTAAAGTTAATTATACAAAAGGTTGAAGTACGCGAATTAAAAGTGATCAGTAAGAAGTTATTATAACAGTTTCAGTTTGGCGAGTGTCAAGATCAATGTGTAAATGTGATAGGGAATGTGTTCGACAATAAAAGTGTAAAACAAATTCCTTCATCAGTGTTATCTTTGGATAAAAGATTCCTTTCCGTTTACACAACCTGTATAAAGAGAAGTGCTCGACCGAAAAGATCATAGCTAGCCGGAGGACAGTGAAACAAAATTAAATAAAATAACAGTAGCATTCTTTCAAACAAAAACTAATACTGCCGCAAATTGCTAACACCAGATGGAGCTACAAACCTAACAAAGAATCACGTCACAAAATGGCTTCACCACGTTGAGTAAACACACATACACAAACATTATAAGCAATACCACCGCAAAATTGGCTTCCAAAACGTGGGGCTCAACAAATTAAATATAAATAATATTACAAGTAATACCACTACAAATTGGCACCCAGAACGTGGGGCACGATGACCAGGAAAGGAGCAGAATAACCAGGAAGGGGCGAAGGAACCAGGACGTGGAACGAATGGAGCAGTGAACTGAACTACAAGACGCAGATTCCAGAAACAACTACAGGGACGACAGACGACGCGGATGAGTGGACATCGTAATTCCAAGATTACACGGCAACAGGGGAATTCAACTACAGGACACCAAAACGAGGTAGATTCATCATAATACGACGCAGAAGCGACATACAAATCTAGGAGAGAGGGGCAGAAAGCTGGACATCAAAGCAACATCAGCAGATAGCATCAGAAAGGTTAGAAAATTGTGATTTTTTTTATTCTAAAAAAATTGTAACAATCAAATGTACTTGAGGAGTGGTAGGATAAAGAAAATAATGACCACTAATAATATTGAAGAAACAATGATGGAAGGGGATAGTGTACCAGTTAGCTGTAATTCAATACAGGTTACAGAAAATAGCTCAAACAATGTAGTATTTGAGGGAGGAAATATTAGTGCAGAAAGTGAGAATAGAATAGCAGGAAATGTTAATTTTGATGCTAGTATAATGATGGAAATGCTGAGAAATATGAATAAGAAATTAGAACAAAAACTAACTCAGAATATGGAAAAGAATAAGAGGGAATTGAGGGAAGATATTGGTAAGAGTATTACAGATCAATTAAGGGAAGATATTGGTAAGAGTAATGAGAAATTAGAACAAAAACTAACTCAGAGTATGGAAAAGAATAAGAGGGAATTGAGGGAAGATATTGGTAAGAGTATTACAGATCAATTAAGGGAAGAAATTGGTAAGAGTAATGAGAAATTAGAGCATAAATTAGATCAAAATAGGGAAGAAATTGAAAAGAAATTTATGGAGCTTGATAGTAGTATGATGAGAATGAGAAATGAAAATCAGGAAATGATAGCAAATGAGATAGGGGAAGCTTCAAAGAAAATGTTAGACATAAGCAGGGAAATATCTAACCAAAAAAATGAGGTTAATAATAAAATAGAACATGTTGATGCAAAATGTACAGAGTTCGGTAGCCGAATGAGTAGCATTTCAAGTGAGTTAAGAGAGATGATGGAGGCTACAAATGCAGATTTAATTCAGGTGCAAGTTAATTTCAGAGGGGAAATATCTGAAATTCAGAAGGAGTCAGAAACACAGAGAAATAAATTGTACGAAGAAGTTAAAGTTTTACCTGTAAATAATCAAAAGCTAACTTCTGAAATTAACAAGTACCATGATGTTCAAAATGAAAACTCCAATCCAGTACAGATTATTACAGATTTGTTAGAGTACTCTCAAATTAAAGAGATAGCAGAAGAATTGAAAATGACAGTTGTCAAAAGATGTGTAGTTCAGAAAACTTTAGATTGTTTTCAAATGTTATCAGGGAATGAAATTTCATATGAATACCTTAAGAGGTTATTCATGAACAAATTTTGAAAGGTTAGGATACGGCTACGAGTAATGTTTAGCCACAGACAATTTGATCCAGGAGGGTGAATAGCAATGAGATGTAAAGTAAATGCTGGATAGTTAAAGATGACCTGCAGAGCAATGTATTGGAACGCAAGAGGGTTAATTATTTGTATATGTCATGTGAAAGAGAAATAAATTCTGGACAAAAATTAAATGTTTAAAAAAAAAAAGGAAAATTAACATTTTTTTAGTAACTGTAACAGTATTTGAAATTAAAAATGTAAAAATTGAAACTTAATGTGATATTAAAGTAAAAGTACGTAGAGATAATTCAAAGAATAGTGTGAATATAAAGTACAAAACAACAAAAATTGGGTAAAAATAATTAAAAAAAACAAATACTTATGTAGCAAACAGAAAAATGTGAAACAGTGCCTAGATTTAAGAGATGTAAATATAGTTATGTAGAGGGTGAATATTTTTGGTAAATATGTTTAATAATTACAAAAATTCTTAAATGTATAAATTTTTGTCAACAACTTAAGAAAGTAAACAATTTTGTAACAGTAATTAAATAATTCAGGGTACAGTATTTGCTATAAAAAATTGTGATGTCAGATTAATGTCTAAACACATTAGACCAGAGCCAGTAAATAGTGGCGAGATAAAGGAAAAACATATGTCATGTGTTAAATGCGTGTGAAGTGTTAAGTGAAAGTGATAAATAGTGTGAGTTCCAAGATTTAGGAGACTAAAAACCCAATTATAAAATTTCCAAACAAGCTGTAAATATTTATAATTATGTTTCTAGTGGGGCATATGATGCAGTAATTTGTATCACAAATTATTTAAATGTAAAGAATGATTATATTATGAATATGCATTTTTGTGTGACATTGATTTGAGATGTTTGTTGATTGTAATTATTGTTGAGAAGTGGGTCTATACTGCCTTACTGAAACTGACAATAATAGCGTGCAATAATGCAGCGAGGGGGTGAGCTGTTTATCATTATTAGAGACGAGGACGTTACGTAATGTTGGCGCGTTTTTCTTTAGAATCTTCTGGAACATTCTCCCTAGAGCATATGTATTCATAATTTTCATTGGATATAAAAATAGACGCTAATGTTGGCGCGTTTTATTAGCCAATAGCAGCTCAGTTATAATCTTTAGGCATATCGGGGTGTAGGAGTATAAAAGGGCTAGGTTAGAGGTAGTGTCCGTCAGTTCGCCGAAAATATTTGTATGCTACACGTCGCCTTCAGTCCAGCAGAAATATTTGTAAAGTATACGTCTATTATTGATTCGCAAGTTACGCGTAGCAGAGTTAGGAAAATTCTCAAGTGCTGTAAAGTTAATTATACAAAAGGTTGAAGTACGCGAATTAAAAGTGATCAGTAAGAAGTTATTATAACAGTTTCAGTTTGGCGAGTGTCAAGATCAATGTGTAAATGTGATAGGGAATGTGTTCGACAATAAAAGTGTAAAACAAATTCCTTCATCAGTGTTATCTTTGGATAAAAGATTCCTTTCCGTTTACACAACCTGTATAAAGAGAAGTGCTCGACCGAAAAGATCATAGCTAGCCGGAGGACAGTGAAACAAAATTAAATAAAATAACAGTAGCATTCTTTCAAACAAAAACTGATACTGCCGCAAATTGCTAACACCAGATGGAGCTACAAACCTAACAAAGAATCACGTCACAAAATGGCTTCACCACGTTGAGTAAACACACATACACAAACATTATAAGCAATACCATCGCAAAATTGGCTTCCAAAACGTGGGGCTCAACAAATTAAATATAAATAATATTACAAGTAAACCTCTTCAAATCTATTTTAATGACAAATAAAATGCATATCTTGAATTTTCTGGGAATACCTTCAATCGGAAGTCATTTTTATAATGTTGTATAACTGGTAAACTTTAAACGTTAAAGGAAAACGCACCACACAAAAAATGTAGATCTCTTAAAAATACACAATTTATTCCAAATAACGTTTTTGTACATGAGCCACTTCTGAGGTATCCGTTATTAATGGTTAGAATTGTTGAATACTTAGTCATTCTTTTAAAGTCTATTGACATTCAGTTGTTTCTCGTGATGTCATGGAAACATTATGGAATTTAAGGGCAGCATATAGCGTCCAGTTGTTAAACATTTGACTATCGCTGTTCTCTTTGTAGGTATCTATAACGAAATGTGTAAAGTAGCTGTTTCTGCAAATGTTTAAAATTAAGGAAATACAAAAATAAATTTCATAAGAAAGTTTACAGAAAAATAGCTAGAAAAACTAATGTGAATGTAACACATATTTTTCATTTCACAATTTCATCAAAGTATTGTGGTGACGGAGTTTAATTCAAAGGAAAATGTTGTTTTGAATTTATTTCACGATCCGCGTGTCCAGCAGGTTCTGTAATGGAATAAAATGTAATCTCAGTTTGTATTCCCTGTGCACCTCCCCCCTCCCATGTCCATCTGTATCCATGGAAACGGACTGAATTTGTTTGTGCATGCAACACCAAGGATCAGCTTCACACGGAATAACGTACAGTAAAATAAAAATATAATGCGTTACATTCACATGACTACCTCTACTTCTCTACAAGCTATTCTTGCAAAAGCTCATTCTTCTGACCACTTCTTGTTAACCGACACACGTTTACACATTTCGTTGTAGCTATAAGAAGAATACAGTAGGCTAGAGCGACAGTCAAATCTTTTTAAACCCGATTACTATGTGATGGCTTTGAAATTCTGTTCTCTTTGCATGACTACGAGGGGAAAAAAAGAATAACGACTTTCCAGCTGAGAAAAGCATAACTATTTGAACATTCAAACTAATAACAAGGAATATCTCGGAAATGGTTAATTCCACAAAAACGGTATACGACACAAATGGTATGCTTTAATGAGATCTATACCTTTTGTGCAGTAATATTTTGTCTATTTCATACGGTTTACCAGTTATACAAAGTCATTCAAAATGAAGAGGACTTCGCAGGTTATTGCCAGAAAATTCAACATACACATTTGTGTATGGAAATATGTTAAACATATGGTATTTTAATTAAAATCGTTAGAGATATTTTTGACAAAAATGCTGTTGAAAGGGGTAGTTTGGGCGGGGGATTTTCTTAAAGAACTTCGTGTCGCATCCCTGGAACATGCTGAACTTAAATACCCAGTTTGGTACTTGGCCGAATTTTCGTTTTTGAGTTATAGTGTTCACAGACACGCGGACCTTTTTCTAAAAAGCTGTTTGTGTTCAGGGGGGCTTAAAAGTACGTATTTCCGGTGAAATCTTCGCATCGATTTTTTGGGTGGAATGCAAGATTACTTATCTTCGGCAAGTACGCAGTAGAGAAAGTAAAATACCCTTCTTTTGTTTTTAACAGAAGAGGAAATAAAAATACAGAACTGAAGTCCAAGAGAAAATAGTGTAACTACTTCGACCACAATAAACTGTATGGAGCGTTATTTCAAACTTAAAGTTTAAATCTATGTTGAAAGTACATTTCGTGGTAAAAATATTAATATTCAAAATATAGGCTTTACACTTTTCAAAATGTACCTTTATATGTATCTAGCGGGTAAGAGCTATGTTTAAGAGTTCTTTTAAATTACTATTTTAGTTTTTCTCAGATTTGAAAAAAAACATCACGTTCCTCAAGGTCTCAAACACAAAATTGGACTTCTAACCTAACAGATTTTTTTAATTTGCCAAATCTTAAAATGTGCAATGAAACAATTTTTTGTAAGCTTTACTTTTATTAACATTAAGTAGATAGAAAACAATTTTCTGATGTGATGTATTCACATGACTTTCTCTATGCTCTATCGTTTATTAGTGGGTATACAAACTATTCTTACTAAGGCTTCTTTTTATACCTACTATATTTTAATTCAAATAAACCTTTACAGAAACAGCTACATTACACATTTCGTTATAGAGAACAGCGATAGTCAAATGTTTAACAACTGGACGCTATACCCTGGCCTTAAAATTCCATACTGTTTCCATCACATCGCAAGAGACAACTGAAAATTGGCAGGTCTTTAAAAGAAAGACAAAGTATTGAATAATTTGAACCACTAATAAGGAATATCTCGGAAATGTCTTATGCCACAAAAAAGTTATTTGTCTACATTTTTGGTGTAGTACATTTTCATCTATCGCTTAATGTTTATCATTTATACAAGATTATACAAAATTCCTTCCGAATGAAGAGGACTTCACAGGCACTTTCCAGAAAATTCAAGATATACATTTTATTTCGAATGTAAATATCTGCAATATATGGAATTTAATTAAAATCGTTAGAAGTATTTTTAGAAAATAAAAAATTTCGAAAAATGTTCTATGTAAAGGATAGTTTGGGGTGGGGGAATTTTCTTGAAAATCTTGGAGTTGCACCTTTGGAAGATACTGAATACCAAGTTTGGTATTTATCCGACTTTTTGTTTTTGAGTTATGCTGCCCATAGAAGCAATTACTAAGATCGGTTGAGTGGTTAGCCTATACGTACCAACTGTGAGAGAGAAGAGGTCTGAACGATCCAGTATTAGAGCCACGTGACTCCAGCCAAACTGTCTGAAGATGCTGTTGAAGACGAGCTTGAGGCGACACTGACAGTATGACATTCTCGTCAGTGTGGCGTACTGCGTCTTGTCCTTGAAGATACCCTGTAAAATCACCACATATTTCTAGAGCTTCTCCAAAACTTCAAACATTTATTTAACGTTTGCTAGTTTGGACATTTCCTTCATAAGATTTGAGTGCATGGTAGCGTGCTGCAGTGGATTATGTTGGTAAGGGAATACTAACCTGCTTCTAACACTCCACTCCTACCTGTTTGAGTGCCAAAATTTTGACATCAAACTAATACGAGGCGGGCTCATCCAGCCACTCAGCTGAAATTTTTGTGTATACTCGTCTGACCTTTATTCATAGGCGTGTGTGTGGCTATTGAATTTAAAATAATAAGAGATTGCCTCATCCAGGCCTGGTGTGGACCAACATTAAAATATAAAGAGAAGCAGTATAGGAAAGCAAAAGCATCGAGACATTTCCCAGCACTCGACTGCACATCCGTTGATAATTAGAGATAGAACCATTTTAACGGTTATAATAATGTAACCATTAAATTACTTACAATCCTATTTGCTAAACAGGGGATATACAACATTTTCGACAAATTACAGTTGACTATCACTTATACATAAATGGAAAATTGTTACAAGTCTGTAAATTTTGTTTTTTGAAAGTATTCTGTGAGACTAAAGGGTCTATGGAAGCGGTAATTCAGAAAAAATAGAGTAATATTTATGGTATTTTAGACGATGCTAGAAGGGACAAGCATGAACCTGGTAACAAATTTTGCAGTGAGGTAATTGTCTCTGCCCGTAATTATTTGCTTTCCATTCCAACATACAAAAGCCATTATTCCAGAAAAAACTCACAGAGAAAATAGTTACCACCTCATATCACTCTAAGTGCATGATACACTGCCGTTTGTGAAAATTACATCAAGAAGGAAAGGCATGAATTTAATAGCACAGGTTAGGTACATGACAAGTAACAAATGATAAACTTTTCAAATCTATACATGACTTTTAAGCCCTAATATTCAGTATTTGGTGTGGCCTCCATGCGCTGCAATTAGAGCTGCTATACGCCGTGGCATTGAATCGAAAAGGTTCTGAATAAGTTCCTGAGGAATTTTCCTCCATGCAGTTTGTATTCGAGCCCACAAATCCGTCACACTGGTTACTGGAGGACCGTGACACACCACGTGCCGACCAACCATATCCCAGACATGTTCGATGGGCGATATGTCAGGCGAACGTGCAGGCCAGGGAAGCAATGGTGCCCGTCGTTCTTCGAAGAAGGTCTGTACATTCCTTGCAATATGTGGCCGGCATTGTCGCGTTGAAATGTGACCTGTGGAGATGCCTGAAGCAGGGGGAGTACCTCAGGCTCTACCACCACCGTTAGGTACCGGTTGCTGTTCAAACTGCCCTCAATTCGTAGGAGGCGAGATCGGTTGTTGTAACCAATGGCGCCCCAAACCATCACACCTGGTGTTTGCCCGCTATGCCGCTCAACAATGAAGCCCTCCAGGTTGCACTCACCACAGTACCGCCGGACACGTATGTGGCCATCACTGTAGGACACGTAGAAGCGGGACTCGTCCGAAAAGACTACATTTTGCCACTCAGCACCCCAATGGCGGTGTTCACGTACCCATTGCAGTCGGAGGAGCTTGTGGTTTCTGGACAATGGAAGCTGACGTAATGGCATGCATGCAACCAGTCCAACCTGCAGCAGACGGCGACGAACCGTTGGTGCACATAAGTTAACACCTGTTGCAGTGCTCCAGCTTCGAGCCAACACTGTGGATGAAGCTGTACGGTCCGTTATGGCCATGTGGACAAGATGACGGTCATCCCGTGCTGTGGTCATGTTCCAGTACCCGCTCTTCGCTGTGTACAACCTTCATCTATCCACTGCTTCCACACACGCATCACTGTCGTAGCAGCATGCCCTGTACGAGCTGAAATGTCAAGGTATGACAAACCCGCTTCCCGGAGACCGATCATTCTGCCCCGTTCGAACTCACTCACATGCCGATATGGCTCCTTTGACGTCGACGAGGCATACTGGCACTCACTTTATTGTTTCCACCTTGTTTAACAGCTCTGCACTGACTACACTGAGCGCAACACTCACCTTGTCGGACCGATACGAAAGGGCTCTGCTCGGCCTATGTGTATCCCATCTCTCTGCAAACCTAATCACTTATTGCTTGCACACTGTTCTACACTTCCACCAAGTTTGGAGTTATTCGGAAATTCTTTCTTGGTGTTGCAATTTTCACAAACGGCAGTGTATGAAGAATATTTAATTACCCCTTATATAAAACATGTTAGAAGGATGATCTAGGGAATTATTTTCCATGATCTTAAACTATAAGAAAACCAAAAGTGGACACATGCCAGACATGTGATAGACTTCAGCTGAAGATAGAGATTTCTGAAAGTGGAAAAAAAAAGCTTGAGTTCCAATGAGATAAAGAAGTGCATCAGGAAAAGGCTGACTTAGCATATGAAAAAAAAAGTCAACTATCAAGAAATGATTCCTGCTATAAAGCCGTAAATTTGTCTTAAGTAGACCTTCAACGGCTTTAAATGCCGTTTCGATATGTTTCTACTTTCTGGGGCCTGTTTCATGAAGCTCACAAGTTACAGTCCATAAGTGCTTCATTTCATAAAACTTACTCTACAAGCACAATCCTCGTAAGAGGCACAGACATTTCTGAAAACAGTGTTGTACAAAGACACGTAACTATGACATAGAACAGCATAACTCAAAAACGAAAATTCGGACAAAGACCAAACTTTGTATTTAAGTTCGGTATCTTTCAAGGATGCGACACGAAGATTTTCAAGAAAATTCCCCCATCCCAAACTACAGTTTGCATGGAATATTTTTCGACAGTTTTTTTTAAAAACGGCTGTAACGATTTTGATTAAAATACCACATATTAAAATATTTACATGACAAACAAAATGTATATGTTGACTGTTCTATAAATAGTCTGTGAAGTCTTCTTCATTCCGAAGGATTTTGTATAATCGTATATAACTGGTAAGCGTTAAGCGATACACAAAAACGCACTACATAAAAAATGTAGATCTCTTTAAATCACACAATTGGTTTTTAATAAGTTCTTTGTGCTATCAGCCATTTCTGAGATATCCGTTATTAATGGTTCCAATTATTCAATACTTATCTATTCTCTTAAAGTCCTGTCAACATTCAGTTGTTTCTCGCGATGTCATGGAAACAGTATGGAAGGCCAGCATACAGCGTCCAGTTGTTAAACATTTGACTATCGCTGTTCTCTTTGTATCTGTAACGAAATGTGTAATGTAGCTGTTTCTGTAAAGGTTTATCTCAATTAAAATGAACGATATCGAAAAATTAAGTTTCATAAAAATAATCTGTATACTCATTAATAAGCGATAGAGGGCAGAGAAAGCTATGTGAATGTAACACATTTATGTGGTAAGTTTTTGTGTACCTCTTACCAGCTAAACAAAGTTATACAAAACTTTTGAGCAGGAAGTGGACTTCATAGGCTATTCCAAGAAGATCCAGGATATGCATTTTATTAAAAAAATAAAGAAACGTATTCCGAGTAAAGGGTAGTTTGAGGTCTTGAGACTTTGTTTAAAATCTTCTTTCGGTTTGTAGGATGCTGAACCTAACAAATTTAGCATTTATCTCACCGTTTTTTAGTTATGATGTTCACACACACACACACACACACGGGCATTCTTCTAATAATGCTTTTTCTTTTTATTCAGGGAATCTCAAAATGTGTATTTCCGGTGAAATCTCTGTATAAAATTTTGGATGGAATGCAATACCTCCCTACTTGCTGTAAGTACGGAGTAGAAAAACATGCAGTTTTATTTATGGTCGCTGTTTAACTGCTATGGTTCTATATCAGGCTTGAGATTCTTTTACGTGCCGTAAAAAACTGCGACACGGGTCCACCGGCTTTATGTCCCTTCCGAAGGAAGCCATGCTAAGGATTTTTACGTCCGAGAAAAGCCATCGCCCTCAGCCGGGTTTGAACCAGCGGCCTCGGGAACCAGTATGTAGTAGAGCAAGTAAAGAGACATTAATACTAATTAAGACATCGGAACTTTAGTAATTACATAAGCATTGGGGCGGGGGCAAGAACAGCTTGCCTGTGATGAGATGCGGTTGTTGAAACGCTCGGAATACAGTACTCGGCGCAGTCAGATGTCAGCGTGCTATTTGAGAGTAAATATCTACGGCATGTGGCGGCGAGATCAAGGGAAGAAGATGCTTGCTCCAGATCAATACGCAATGTAGAGTGTCTAGTAAACATTTACTTAATTAAGGTATTAGAGGTGGTCACAAAATGCGACTGTTTTCAATCAAATAAATGGCCTTCTCTACTCACTGCTTTCTCTCACGCAATGTCCACACCCTCGACAACAACAACAATTGTTGTTTATTCACTTGCTCGCTGTCCTAGTTTCACGAGCGAGATTTAAATATTCACGTCTTGTTCAACTCCGAGTTACTTAGTCTTCACAATATTGCTGTCCTCGTGCTTGTACGCACAGAAAGTGTTGTAAGTGAATGAATATCCCTTAAATCAAGAGTAAAAATCTGATGTGATACATCCACATGCCTTTCTCTATCCTCTATCGTTTATTAGTTGGTGTACAAATTAGTCTTACTAAAGATTGTTTTTATATCTACATTTTAATTCAGATAAATCTTTACAGAAACAGCTACAATTACACATTTCGTTATAGATACAAAGAGAACAGTGATAGTCAAATGTTTAACAACTGGACGCTATATGCTGGCGTTAAAATTCTCGCGATCACGAGAAACAACTAAATATCAACAGGAGTTTAAAATAATGACTAAGTATTGAACAATGCGAGGCATTAATAACGGATATCTCAGAAATGGCTGATGCCACAAAAAGTTGGAATTAATTGCTCTCCCACACAAGCCGTGTGTTGGACAGGGTTGGAAAGGTAGAATCAGGTGAATGAAAAAATTCAATGCCATTCCGGGATTTGAATTGAATTTTTAAGTCACCTGATTCTACCTTTCCAGCCTTGTTCAACACACGGCTTGTGTGGAAGAACAATTAATTCCGTTAATTGACCTACTAGTGGTTGAAACTATGAAGCCCGGGACTTAAAGTACTTGCAGCATTGTAAGTCGTCATTGGGGTATGTCATCTCAATACAGTTTGAGATCTCCTTGTGGTTTACCGGGAAAAAATGCGAATCAGCTGGAGAATTTAGTGTCGTGCCAACATGTTGACATGGTAGCTTAGTGGTTAGAGCAACCGGACGGAGACGGAGATCCGTGGTTCAAATCCCGGCTATGGCATTGAATTTTTCAGATTCCTTATTCTGTCTTTCCACAAAAAATTAATTTCAAATAAATTGTGTGTTTTAAAGAAATTTACATTTTTTGTGTAGTACGTTTTCGTCTATCGGCTAACGTTTACCATTATATAAGATTATGCAAAATTCCTTCCAAATGAAGAAGACTTCAGAGGTTGTTCCCAGAACTTCAAGATACACATTTTATTTTTCATGTAAATATCTTTAATATATGGTACCTTAATCAAAATCGTTTAGCTATTTTTTAGAAAATATAACATTTCCAAAATGTTCCATGTAAAGGGTAGCTGGAAGGAGAGGTTTCCTTGAAAACATTCATGTCTCATCTTTGGAAGATACTGAACCTAAATACCCAGGTTTTATTAATCCGACTTTCCGTTTTTTCAGTTATGCTGTTCACGGACACACACATCGCGCGGAACTTTTTTAAAAATGCGAATTTTTTTTTTAGATTCAAGAGGCCCCAAAACAAGTATTTGTGGTGAAATCTCAGTATCGAATTTTTAGGTGGGATGCAACACCTCTACCTAATAGGTGACGTGGTAGAGAAAATAAGAAATGTGCCTACGTCTTTTGGAAAGCCACAGTTTATTTGAAGTATTGTTTTCCTAATAACCGTTATTTTCGAGGTATTCATTTGAAAATTCCAACACTTAATGGTTTTTTGAAGTGCTAAATCACCAGTCCTTTGTTTCTTCTCATGTAAAAAGCATCGAATGTCAAAGCCAGCGTATAGCGACTCATCTTTTAAAGTTTTGTCTATCACTTCGCCTCTTGTATCTACAAGGAGATGTGTAATAAAGTTTATCTTGATTAACAAGAAACAAACATAAAAATAAGCTTCTGTAAGAACAGCTTGTAGAAGACTGGGAAGAGAAAGTTGTCAGGTATTTTTACACTGTTTACCTGTGGAGTAACAACAACTATTTTCTACTCCAGTAGAATCTCAGTCTCCCTCACAAGTACGTTCTTTTGTTACCAACCTGCTAGCTTTCCAGTAGACACGCCTCGTAAACCCTTCGTCTGTCAGTCTTAGCCATTGTAGAAGTTGAAATTAGAAACTGTCTTATGGTGTACGTCCATCGGGAAGAACAGGACTTTTCATTGATGAAAAGATTATTAAAAGCGGTTTAGTGGATTCCGAGTATGCCCGTAGGATTTTCGAGTTGAACTTTTGGATTTAGGGGACATCAAAATGATATTTTCCAAACCATAGACCATTTAAAACGTTTTATGGTACAGTATTTTGACGTTAAAGAAACTAGGACCAGATACAACTTACCGAAGTGTCATTTTTCCATTTGTGCAGGCGCCCCAAGATGCCGGAAGACACGGACAGCTCCACTTCTGACGGTGGCTGAAACAGAAACGGGCCTGGTGAGGGTCTTTCCTATTTTCTCAAATGGAGCTAAAACAATTAGGAGAATGTTAGGTTTCATGTCATATACAGGAGTGTAACAGGGTCGAGGAAAAGCACTCCTATACACTTATGTGCATTGTAACAGCTATATATGGAGGGGGGGCTCCCGGCACACAGTGCTGGTAACAGTGACCCCTGAGAGGAGGAGGGATGAGTGGAGAAACCCGAAGGGCGACGATCCGGATGACGACGGGCGCAAGCACAGATAGAACGCCTCCAAAGCCACCCAGCCCCCGAGCCTCCGGTAGTCCCCCAAAGGAGCTCCCGCCCGAAAGCTTCAGAGGCAGGTTCCGGTCCAGCGGTCCCTGGACTACGTCAGGATGAAACTTCCAAAGAGTGCACATACTGTCGCCTGAAACAGATGACAAGACAGATGAGGGGCAGGAGAGGAATCACTTTAGCATTCGCCTGCCGACCCGGAGAAACCACGAAAAACCCATGGATCAGAGTGATTGGTCGCCGGGGATTGAACCCTGGGGACTGTCGAATACGAGTCGCACAGGTTACCGCGACACCACCTCACTCGCTCAACGAAGCGGGACACTTCGCGCACTACGAGCTACGGGAGATCACCCCCCAGGAGGAAGTGATGAAGTGAGGGAAGGAACAGGGCCACTTAGCGCACTGCGAGCTACGGGAGATCACCCCCCAGGAGGAAGCGGGACACTTCGCGCACTACGAGCTACGGGAGATCACCCCCCAGGAGGAAGTGATGAAGTGAGGGAAGGAACAGGGACACTTAGCGCACTGCGAGCTACGGGAGATCACCCCCCCCCAGGAGGAAGTGATGAAGTGAGGGAAGGAACAGGGCCACTTAGCGCACTGCGAGCTACGGGAGATCACCCCCCAGGAGGAAGGGGGACACTTCGCGCACTGCGAGCTACGGGAGATCACCCCCAGGAGGAAGCGGGACACTTCGCGCACTACGAGCTACAGGAGATCACACCCCAGGAGGAAGTGATGAAGTGAGGGAAGGAACAGGGACACTTAGCGCACTACGAGCTACGGGAGATCACCCCCCAGGAGGAAGTGATGAAGTGAGGGAAGGAACAGGGCCACTTAGCGCACTGCGAGCTACGGGAGATCACCCTTCAGGAGGAAGGGGGACACTTCGCGCACTGCGAGCTACGGGAGATCACCCCCC
This sequence comes from Deroplatys truncata, assembly GCA_030765065.1. Lineage (NCBI taxonomy): Eukaryota > Metazoa > Arthropoda > Insecta > Mantodea > Mantidae > Deroplatys > Deroplatys truncata. The sequence continues at coordinate 8,140,706 of CM060985.1, read as the reverse complement.
AGGAGGAAGCGGGACACTTCGCGCACTACGAGCTACGGGAGATCACCCCCCAGGAGGAAGTGATGAAGTGAGGGAAGGAACAGGGACACTTAGCGCACTGCGAGCTACGGGAGATCACCCCCCCCCAGGAGGAAGTGATGAAGTGAGGGAAGGAACAGGGCCACTTAGCGCACTGCGAGCTACGGGAGATCACCCCCCAGGAGGAAGGGGGACACTTCGCGCATTGCGAGCTACGGGAGATCACCCCCCAGGAGGAAGCGGGACACTTCGCGCACTACGAGCTACGGGAGATCACCCTTCAGGAGGAAGGGGGACACTTCGCGCACTACGAGCTACGGGAGATCACCCCCCCAGGAGGAAGTGATGAAGTGAGAGAAGGAACAGGGCCACTTAGCGCACTGCGAGCTACGGGAGATCACCCTTCAGGAGGAAGGGGGACACTTCGCGCACTGCGAGCTACGGGAGATCACCCCCCAGGAGGAAGCGGGACACTTCGCGCACTACGAGCTACGGGAGATCACCCCCAGGAGGAAGTGATGAAGTGAGGGAAGAAACAGGGACACTTAGCGCACTGTGAGCTACGGGAGATCACCCCCCAGGAGGAAGCGGGACACTTAGCGCACTACGAGCTACGGGAGATCACCCCCCAGGAGGAAGCGGGACACTTAGCGCACTGCGAGCTACGGGAGATCACCCCCCAGGAGGAAGGGGGACACTTCGCGCACTGCGAGCTACGGGAGATCACCCCCCAGGAGGAAGCGGGACACTTCGCGCACTACGAGCTACGGGAGATCACCCCCCAGGAGGAAGTGATGAAGTGAGGGAAGGAACAGGGACACTTAGCACACTGCGAGCTACGGGAGATCACCCCCCCCCCCAGGAGGAAGTGATGAAGTGAGGGAAGGAACAGGGCCACTTAGCGCACTGCGAGCTACGGGAGATCACCCCCCAGGAGGAAGGGGGACACTTCGCGCACTGCGAGCTACGGGAGATCACCCCCCAGGAGGAAGCGGGACACTTCGCGCACTACGAGCTACGGGAGATCACCCCCCAGGAGGAAGTGATGAAGTGAGGGAAGGAACAGGGACACTTAGCGCACTACGAGCTACGGGAGATCACCCCCCAGGAGGAAGTGATGAAGTGAGAGAAGGAACAGGGCCACTTAGCGCACTGCGAGCTACGGGAGATCACCCCCCAGGAGGAAGGGGGACACTTCGCGCACTGCGAGCTACGGGAGATCACCCCCCAGGAGGAAGCGGGACACTTCGCGCACTACGAGCTACGGGAGATCACCCCCAGGAGGAAGTGATGAAGTGAGGGAAGGAACAGGGACACTTAGCGCACTGCGAGCTACGGGAGATCACCTCCCAGGAGGAAGCGGGACACTTAGCGCACTACGAGCTACGGGAGATCACCCCCCAGGAAGAAGGGGGACACTTAGCGCACTACGAGCTACGGGAGATCACCCCCCAGGAGGAAGGGGGACACTTAGCGCACTGCGAGCTACGGGAGATCACCCCCCAGGAGGAAGGGGGACACTTAGCGCACTACGAGCTCCGGGAGATTACCCCCAGGAGGAAGTGATGAAGTGAGGGAAGGAACAGGGCCACTTAGCGCACTGCGAGCTACGGGAGATCACCCCCCAGGAGGAAGTGATGAAGTGAGGGAAGGAACAGGGCCACTTAGCGCACTGCGAGCTACGGGAGATCACCCCCCAGGAGGAAGTGATGAAGTGAGGGAAGGAACAGGGCCACTTAGCGCACTGCGAGCTACGGGAGATCACCCCCCAGGAGGAAGTGATGAAGTGAGGGAAGGAACAGGGCCACTTAGCGCACTGCGAGCTACGGGAGATCACCCCCCCAGGAGGAAGTGATGAAGTGAGGGAAGGAACAGGGACACTTCGTGCAATGCGACCTACGGGAGATCACCCCCCCCCCAGGAGGAAGGGCTGACGTGAGGGAAGCACAACAGATTGGTAATGACGTTTAGAGCTAATTATTTTGGCTTTCTGATTATATGAGAAATCTTTAATCAGAATAAGTCACATGTGACGATAATTACATTCTCGTGCTAAACCCTTGGTTACTTTTGGAAGTGTAGAATAAGAAATGACACAGCCGGAATTTCAACCAGGGATCTCCCGTTTCCGTCCGGTTGCTCTTACCAACTGAACTACCACGACAACATGCAGGCAGGACTCGCATTTTGCCGGTAAACCACAAGGAGATCTCACATGTTTTATGGCAACCAACAATGTCGTAATTCCCGAGGTTCATAGTTTAGCCTCTTCGTGCGGGACAAGGATCAGACGACTGAGGAATTCAATGCCATCGCAGAGATTTGAGTTACTGTCTCTGACCTGCAGGTAGCTCGCCGTTTCATCTTGTACAAGTTGGATCAACTTTCTTGAGATAGCCGCAGTGCATAAGGTCCAAACGGGAGCCCCTAACCTCAATTTCCAACATGAATTCAGCAGTTTTAAATTTTATTTGTGTATTTATTACACAATCATGTATACGTAATACTTGGTTCTATGTATTGGTATCAAATAATGAGATGTTAATTAGCCTCACTCACTTATCATTACAATAACTTCAAACAGGTGTTATTTTGGAGTTAACGTCTTACCAAAGATAAAAATAACTTGGTCTTACATACATATACAGGGTGAGCCAAAAGACTCCGAACCGCCTGCGCGGTCTTTATCCTCTCCGCGTCCTCGGCGCTCGTTGCCGTCTGCCGCTATCATGGAAAGGCACGGATGAAACCATACAACATTTTAAAAGCTACTTTTAAAGGCTTTACTTACCAACTTTATGAAAGGAAATGCTGAAACTGGCCACCGTCGTTGTCCATACATTTTTGGCACCTCTTTAGGAAACTATCCATCATGGAATTTTTGGCGGGAATTTTCCAAACGATGACCGATGTCGTCTAATGTTTCTTCGGTAAGAACGCCGTCTTTTAGATTTCTTAGCCTGAAAACTTCTTGTGGCCTGAAATTTACGTAAAGTTCATGGATTGTTGTACGGCCTGGAACTTTTACCCCTGGAAATCTTTCTGCAAATCGTACTTTCACTTGGCGAGCTGACCGAGTTAACACATACGAATTATATTTAAATATACGATGTGCAGTAGAAAACATATACTGAGCCATAATATACTTTGTGACTAAGTACAGGACAAAATAATAAATAGTTCGTAATAAGTGAACCACATCACATCACCGTCAACTCAAAACTGCACTTCACACTGCACAGCAAAACCACAACAACGTAACATGCGTTATCGTGTTTTATCATATTTCCACACTCCCAGTGTAAAAACACCACGCAGCCGGTAATATTGTTCATAAAATATGAGGCAGTAGTATTAACACTTAAATGATTTTAGTCAAATTATATAATATGTAAATTCAATAACAGCCCGCCTTGAAGCAATATGTGTATGTAATAATTTGTAAAATGTATGTAACTGTCATTGCATATGCTTATATAATTGTAAACATGTTCAATAATGTTATGTGAATGCATTACGTAATTTAATAATGTAGGAGCTGTGAGAAATAGGTCAAAAGTTGCTAACAATGAGGTAACCTTGAGGCAATAATGAGTAAGGAAGTTTAAATGCTACTAGTCATTATTAGAGCAGCAATAATGTAAATTTTGAGACAGTTTAAAAATAGCCAATCAACAACCAGAAAAAGCTTTAGTTAAATGAAGGTATTCTATTGGACCAGGATCAGCCGATCAGAGACTTGAAATACAGAAATTTACAAGTTTAGATGGTTCAAATCAAGTCAGTTCCTGCAGACAGTGATTGTAACCAGATGCATGATGCGTCCTCGAGAAATTTTATACGTTTTCGTGTGAGACGAAAATAGTTTACGTTTTAAAATGTGCAAGTATTTAATAAAAACATCTCACAGCTCTCTATCTATATCAGTGAAGTGTTATTTCAAGCATATCAAGCATTAATAAAAGGAGTGAAATAAAATTATAATCTGTGTAAGCCTACATTCTTAGTCACACCACAACCTTGCTAAGAGAAACGTGTCTCTAAAATAAATACTGACGCAGCCGAGGCAAACATAAATATAATATTTAAAGAAACATCAAATTACAAAGTTAATATTCTTTTTAAACTTGGGGCAAAGGCCATCTGAAAGTACATTTGTGGCGAAGGCTACCGGAAACTGTTTACTACACGTGTGGTTGCAACTACTACAAGTTCGGCTCCCCAACAGTTGAAATATAATACCACTCCTACTTCAAATCGGCTTTTCATACGTAGCAGCAAACAACGTAAAAAACAAAATACCTACTTCAAATTGGCGTCCATAAGTGGTGCAAATAAAAAACAACTCCTATAACAAACTACTTCTTCAAATACCCCTCCGGGGTAACTTAAAACATAAAGTATACAAGACAAACCCACACACCCTGGAAGAATTAAAACAAAATATCCGCCAGGGAATTTCTCAACGTGAAGTACGGCGAGTGATGGATAGTTTCCTAAAGAGGTGCCAAAAATGTATGGACAACGACGCTGACCAGTTTCAGCATCTCCTTTCATAAAGTTGGTAAGTAAAGCCTTTAAAAGTAGTTTTGAAAATACTGTATGGTTTTATCCGCGCCTTTCTATGATAGCGGCAGACGGCAACGAGCGCCGAGGACGCGAACAGCAATACACCCCGCAGGCGGTTCTGAGTCTTTTGGCTCACTCTGTATTAATTGAATTTTCTGTAAAATTAAAACAACTAAATATTATTCAACCACGTCACTAGTAGACATTATTGTAGTAAAAGTAAACAATTTTAAAAGGACAATATAAAGTAATAAAAACTAATACTAAAATTTAACAAAGCTTGAACTCCAAATTTTGTTGATATCAGGAAAACAAATTACTTATTCAACAGAAAGTACATTATTAAAGTTGAGATGTTAAGATTTTCTTTCTGGATTGCATATCAACGTTAACCGCCCCTCCCTTTCGTTTTCTGTTGACAACAGAGATAAAGCATTAATTTGTTCTTGAGTGACAGAAGTTCTAACGTAGTTTTTGATCAGTTTTAATTAAAAAACTGATAATCCAGCTTTGGTCACTACAACAAGACTGGCAGAAGTCAAAGGTTTAATCAACATTAGATTAGCAAGCTGTTCAGTCACATCAAATTCAAAGTGGTATGAACAACGGTGTTATGTCGTCACAAAAGGTTTCTGAAAATTGTTTGCAGTTGGAGCCAAATACAAGGGTTGAAATTATCCTATAGCCGTCTACTACTGACGTCATGCCCTTGAACTTCACTTCCCGAGATCGTGGAGGGCGATGGATTTTTTTTTTTTTCGAGCGTAAAAATCCATAGCATAGCTTCCTGCCGAAGGTGGTCCCGTGTTCGTAGATTTACGGCATGTAAAAGAACTTCAAGCCTGATAAAGAGGCCTCTGTGCAAAATTTCCTGTTTCACAGCTAATATAGAACGGGACGCACAGTGGTTAAAGAGCGTCCATAAATAAAACTGAGTTTAGTTTATTTACTCCCTTGGATCGACTGTAAAGGTTTGAGCACAACAGACTGTCAAGTGAGTAAACGTAATGACGCGCTGTGAGTCGTCACTACTGCTTATTATTTGAAACAATCCTCTCACGTGGAATTGCAGCAATAATAACGAATAACGTTAATTTAATATGCATTTGACGTGTAACTTGTTAAAGAACGTTTTTCCACGTTTATTACAGGACGGTGGGGTCCCCGGTGCTGTGGCTACCGACCTTCAATTGACTCCCAGTACTCCTTGTGTTTTCCAGCAGCCCACCTCCGAACATATCCATAGGATAATCCTAAAATAGGTTCCGCTACAATTTGTGGAGTAGCTGAATAATCTGCCCTTTCATTGCCATGAATACCCATATGACCCTGCACCCAAAACAGTGGCAGTTTCATGAGGGACTCTTGGCACTGCCAGAGGCTGCTTGATTTTCTGAGAGCATACAAAATATGCGTCTATTGTCGCTACATATCCTTAGTAAGGAACTATACAAATAATATTAAAATTAACTCATGTTTTTAAAAAATACCTGACATGCCAAATTTAATATTTTGAAAGGAAAATTTAACAAAACATTTTTCAACCATTATTTTTCAGGTGGAACGCCAGTGGCAAAAATTTTAAATAACACGTGTTTTCCTTTCCCCCCCCTCTCTCTCTCTCTCTCTCTCTCTCTCTCTCTCTCTGGAAGGTGAAACAATTTGATTTGTCTCATATACAAAAGGTTTGATATGGGAACGTTTAAGGGGATATTTGAAATGTAGTGTTTGCTACGAGGTCTGCTAATATGGAAGAGTTAACACCAGCAGTGATTGAAAATGTTCAACACGCTTCTTCGACTTGGCCACTGCCACATTCTAAATGGGCAGCATTTTGAACCACTTATTATAAAATTAGAATTTCTTTTGTTACAGCAGTTGAGTAAATTGTTGAACAGCAACAAAACCTTTTGTATGAGACAAATGAAATTGCTCATAAGATAACTATGTTTCACAAAGAATAGTGTGTTGGCATTTAAAATTTTTGTCGATGATTTTGTACAATAATGGCTCAAAATTTTGTTTAACCGAGCGGGATAGCTTGTGGTAAAGTCTGTGGCCCGCATTCGGAAGGTCCCGGGTTCGAATCCCGTGGACCGACCAATCTGTCTGAGGTTTTTTCGTGGTTTTTCTCAATCTCCAAGGTAAATATCGGATTTAATATTTAATACCACGACACATAGTTCCACCTTAAGTCTTAAAAAAAATAGTAACATGAAAAATAAGTGGTAATAGCGAATGCTATGCCATCTGTCTACAACACTGTAAGCAGCTAGACTGGACGGCACCCTAACGCCATCTGCACGGCACGAAGCAGAAGATCCGACTGCCATGCGCTGAGGGTCTCTGTGGGCACGTGACGAAGCAAGATAGCATTTCTAGGGATGAGACCTAGAAGGCTAGCTGCCTTTGTGTGTGGGAGCGGTAACTGGACTGACGGCACCCTAATGCCATCTGCACGGCATGAAGCAGGTAGTTACAGGGATAAGACCTAGAAGGCTAACTGTCCGCCTTTCTGTGTGAGGGCGGCGGTTAGACTGGACGGCACCCTAATGCCATCTGCACGGCATGAACCAGCAGTTACAGGGATAAGACCTAGAAGGCTAACTGTCCGCCTTTGTATGGGGGCGGCGGTTGGACTGGACGGCACGAAAAGCAGAAGATTCGGTAGCTATGCGCTAGGGTCTCTGTGATAGGGGCGGAACGGGTGGTTACAGGGATGAGACCTAGAAGGCTAACTGTCCATCACATATCGTTCTAAGAGTTATCCACCAACAGATCCGTCGCGAGTTAAAGCGATGTAAAATAAAAATAACTTTTTTTTTTAAATTTTTATAAAACTTTCTTTACAAAATACTAAATTTGAGGTGACGATCATTCCTTACTTACACGTCCCCAGGTGCTAGCCTATAGATGTTTGTGCGTGTAAAACACTGACCCGATATGAAAGTACCGAGTCAGTGGACCAAGAGTACCTTGACTGGTGGACTATTGTTAGTGCACATGAGCGACTTACCTGGTCCCCCATGCCGGTGATGATGGGTCTGTTCCAATAGGCGGCCAGTCTTGCTACAGGCTCCAGGGCGAAGGCGCACGCTGGCCCGATGAAGGCGATCACATTATCCTTGAAGTACATGTCAGCAGCCAGCCCCGGCGCTATCACTCCAGAGCACGACGGGTAACTAAACACATCACAGGATTCCCTATACCCAAGCAACATTTCTAGAAGCACAAAACTTAACACTTCCTTCAAAAGTTATTTACCTAATCGTAAATGTAAAGCATATTTGTTTTATTTTTCTTCTCGAGTAGTGGAACGTCTTTGAGGTGTGACGATGCCACCCACGTCTTCACTAACTGAGGCGTCTGCACCCCGTAGCCGGGGTGAGAGGGGTAGCTCAGGGATTTCATTCAGAGGGTTATAGGTTGCGGGGAGGTGAAGGGTGACGATATTACACGTGTAATTGTGGTTGAGGGAGTATTTAATAGTTCTAATAACTACATTACAAGAGAGACATTACAGTTAGACAGCACTGGTGCATGGAAGAAGTCATCTTCGCGTTGCCTAGGAGACCGGCGCAAAATTGTAATTTTAAAGGGACGAGACAGAGTCCGGAAAATCACGTGACGAGGGCCAAGAGAGACCGTCTAAATACGAGCTCGTAGCCTCAGCATAATCTCTCCAACTCCCGTGAACCTGAGGTGATCATAACCATATACTCCTGCTCACATAACCATCCGGGAAATGACTCGCAAGGATTGTAAAGTTTACCCTGAATATCTCGAACTTTATATATATCATTCATGTTAAATAGAACTATAACCTCACAATAAATTCACTCAATAGGCTTATGCTCATCTAGTTCAACTGAAAACTAAATCGTCAAAAATGACATTTTAGTTGTTCAGCAAACTTATAAATTACAAGTTCCTGTTTAATTTGATGTATATTTTATTACTGTAGGTAAAATATTTGTATTTTAAATATATTCTTAAAAGTGGCGCTACGTCTGCCATTTTAGGGGAAGTTTTTCTTTATAAATTGGTACTACTTTTAACTATGGCAGGTGCAAATATATGTATGTGAGTACGTTTTCTGCATTTTTGCTTTAAGCAGCTTTTTCTGTGAATGACATTTTCTTGTATAAATGACTCGTTTTTACAAAAAAAGACTATTGAACATAGGCAAATTAAGTTATAGGATTATAAAAACAACCTGTAAGCGCTGTTGTGGGATACTTTGGTGTGAGTAACATGGTTTTTATAAACAGAATAATTTCTGATAAATGTTAACCAAAACATGACATAATTACAAAAATTAGCAGTAGTGGTTGGAGCGAAGAAAAGAAAGAAAGGTTATTAGTGTCTGTAGGGATATTCTACCAGCAATACACATAAAGTGGCTGTAAATAATATATTTGGTAGTAGTCGAGGCTAATTGTGTAGGGTCTTTCAACAAGAGTGTCCTATCTTTGAACTTAAATAAAACGCGTTCTATAAATGATAGAGGTTTATTTCTTTTTATATTTTGCAACATAATTAATGTCATTACGTGTGGAAGAGAACACCAGTTAAGTGACCGCCGCGACTTCGTTGGGTTGCGCGTATACGGTTGACCCAATTTTCAATGACAGAAGAACGTAAATTAGGTCCAACTTCACGAATAACACGCGTGATGTTATTCAAAAGATCATTTACTGTTTCTGGCTTGTTGACATAAACTCGAGATTTAACATAACCCCACAAGAAGTAATATAACGGCGTAAAATCACATGACCTCGGGCGCCAGTTAACATCACCACCACGAGAATTGATGAAACCTCTGAACTTCTTCAAAAGAGCGATTGTTTCGAGAGCAGTATGACATGTGGCACCATCTTGCTGGAATCAGATGTTTCTGAGATCCATACCTTCCAATTGAGGCCAAAAATAGTCCTTTATAAGAGCCCGGTAACTTTCTCCATTGACAGAGCTTCTCCATCTTCATCTTGGAAAAATATGGACCAATAATTCCACCATACCAATCTTTTGGGGATGAAATGGTCGTTCTTGAATCTGCATTGGATTGTGATTGCTCCAATAGCGGCAATTTTGTTTGTTAACACAACCATCCATTCAAAAGTGGGCTTCGTCGCTGAAGATGATTTTTCGACAAAAATCCGGGTCGGCATCCAATTGCTCCATAGCCCAGTCAGCGAATACACGGCGCAACCTATGGTCGTTGGGCTTTAGTTCTTGAGTTAACACCATTTTGTAAGCGTGAAACTTCAAGTCCAGATGCAGAATTCGCCAAGTTGTTGTCGGCGAAAGCCCCAATTCTTGCGCAATTGATTTGTTTCCGTTCTGCGTACGGCACCTATGTTTTCGTTGGAGCGCTTACGTCGATTACGTACAAGCGTTCTTTGATCGCTGACAGAACCACTTCTTTCAAATTTATCGATCAAACGCCGAATCGTTCTCTCGCGGGTACGATTATGCACACCGTAAACTTGACGCATTACACGAAAGGTTTGGCGTACAGATGATCCATTTTGATAATAAATGTTCACAATTTGTACGCGTTGCTAACGTTCCATGGCTATTTGTCAATAACAACGGCAGCTATCACAGATAGGACAACACTCTTGTTGAAACATTCACAGGAATGTTTGGGAGTACTAACAGATTCACCAATTGGGATTGCACGGGCAGCAAAGGAAAACTAATGACAAATATTTGTTTAGGATAAGCAGTTTAGAAGAACAAAATATCCTAAAACAAATGCTTAAATTTACAGGAGAATGCGAGTGGGTGTAACTCTTGGGGTAATAGAATTAAAGAGATCATGGAAAACAAAGCGTGACGTGTTACGTATACATGACTTTCTCTACCCTCCATCGTTTATTAGTGGCTGTTGTTAGAATTAGAAAATAACCATATCCTCTCACAGGTTGTAGATCGATAAAGAACCACGGTTTAACATCATAACACATTTATTTACACAGTGAAGGTTATAATGGTCATTACAAAATACGACAGCTACCTACATGTTCCTTGTCTCTCCCACACATACCTTCACTTCGCTAGCTCTGTAGCATTAACTTATCTATATTCCAGCAGCTATATATATTATTCTTACTAAACCTTATTTTCCTATCTACTACATTTTAATCGAGATAAACCTTTACAGAAACAGCTACATTACACATTTCGTTATAGAGAACAGCGATAGTCAAATGTTTAAGAACTGTACGCTATATGCTGCCCATGACATGGCGAGAAACAACTGAATGTCAACAGACTTGAACAATGTATGTTGAGCAATTCGAACCATTAACAACGGATATCTCGGAAAAAAACTAAGCTTATTTGAAATAAATTCATTCATGCGTACGAAAACGATTCTATCTTCCTTAATAAACAAACTTATGATATAAAAGCGGATCAACAACTCATAAGCTGTTCATCTATCATCGTGTAAAACTTTCAGTATAATATCTTAAATATTTTCTGAGATATAGGGCCATGGCGGTCTGCTCAGAGAAGACTTCCCTCTGGAGGGACCGTAGAGAACTCAATCTCTCTGAGACTGCTCAGAAAAGACTTCCCTCTAGTGAGACCGAAAGGAACTCAATCCCTCTGAAACTGCTCAGAGAAGACTTCCCTCTAGTGAGACCGAAGAGAACTCAATCCCTTTGAGACTGCTCAGAGAAGACTTCCCTCTAGTGAGACCGAAGAGAACTCAATCTCTCTGAGACTGCTCAGAAAAGACTTCCCTCTAGTGAGACCGAAGAGAACTCAATCCCTCTGAGACTGCTCAGAGAAGACTTCCCTCTAGTGAGACCGAAGAGAACTCAATCCCTCTGAGACTGCTCAGAGAAGACTTCCCTCTAGTGAGATCGAAGAGAACTCAATCTCTCTGAGACTGCTCAGAAAAGACTTCCCTCTAGTGAGACCGAAGAGAACTCAATCCCTCTGAGACTGCTCAGAGAAGACTTCCCTCTAGTGAGACCGAAGAGAACTCAATCCCTCTGAGACTGCTCAGAGAAGACTTCCCTCTAGTGAGACCGAAGAGAACTCAATCTCTCTGAGACTGCTCAGAAAAGACTTCCCTGTGGTGGGACCGAAGAGAACTCAATACCTCTGAGAGTGCTCAGAAAAGACTTCCCTCTAGTGAGACCGAAGAGAACTCAATCCCTCTGAGACTGCTCAGAAAAGACTTCTCTCTAGTGAGACCGAAGAGAACTCAATCCCTCTGAGAGTGCTCAGAAAAGACTTCCCTCTAGTGAGACCGAAGAGAACTCAATCCCTCTGAGACTGCTCAGAGAAGACTTCCCTCTAGTGAGACCGAAGAGAACTCAATCCCTCTGAGACTGCTCAGAAAAGACTTCCCTCTGGTGGGACCCAGGAGAACTCAATCCCTCTGAGACTGCTCAGAGAAGACTTCCCTCTAGTGAGACCGAAGAGAACTCAATCCCTCTGAGACTGCTCAGAGAAGACTTCCCTCTAGTGAGACCGAGGGGAACTCAATCCCTCTGAGACTGCTCAGAGAAGACTTCCCTCCAGTGAGACCGAAGAGAACTCAATCTCTCTGAGACTGCTCAGAAAAGACTTCCCTCTAGTGAGACCGAAGAGAACTCAATCCCTCTGAGACTGCTCAGAGAAGACTTCCCTCTAGTGAGACCGAAGAGAACTCAATCCCTCTGAGACTGCTCAGAGAAGAATTCCCTCTAGTGAGACCGAAGGGAACTCAATCCCTCTGAGGCTGCTCAGAGAAGACTTCCCTCTAGTGAGACCGAAGAGAACTCAATCTCTCTGAGACTGCTCAGAAAAGACTTCCCTCTAGTGAGACCGAAGAGAATTCAATCCCTCTGAGACTGCTCAGAGAAGACTTCCCTCTAGTGAGACCGAAGAGAACTCAATCCCTCTGAGACTGCTCAGAGAAGACTTCCCTCTAGTGAGACCGAAGAGAACTCAATCTCTCTGAGACTGCTCAGAAAAGACTTCCCTCTGGTGGGACCGAAGAGAACTCAATCCCTCTGAGAGTGCTCAGAAAAGACTTCCCTCTAGTGAGACCGAAGAGAACTCAATCCCTCTGAGACTGCTCAGAAAAGACTTCTCTCTAGTGAGACCGACGAGAACTCAATCCCTCTGAGAGTGCTCAGAAAAGACTTCCCTCTAGTGAGACCGAAGAGAACTCAATCCCACTGAGACTGCTCAGAAAAGCCTTCCCTCTGGTGGGACCGAAGAGAACTCAATCCCTCTGAGACTGCTCAGAAAAGACTTCCCTCTAGTGAGACCGAAGAGAACTCAATCCCTCTGAGACTGCTCAGAAAAGACTTCCCTCTGGTGGGACCGAGGAGAACTCAGTCCCTCTGAGACTGCTCAGAGAAGACTTCCCTCTGGTGGGACCGTAGAGAACTCAATCCCTCTGAGACTGCTCAGAAAAGACTTCCCTCTGGTGGGACAGAAGAGAACTCAATCCCTCTGAGACTGCTCAGAGAAGATTTCCCTCTGGTGGGACCGAAGAGAACTCAATCCTTCTGAGACTGCTCAGAGAAGACTTCCCTCTGGTGGGACCGAAGAGAACTCAATCCCTCTGAGACTGCTCAGAGAAGACTTCCCTCTGGTGGGACCGTAGAGAACTCAATCCCTCTGAGACTGCTCAGAAAAGACTTCGCTCTGGTGGGACAGAAGAGAACTCAATCCCTCTGTGACTGCTTAGAGAAGACTTCCCTCTGGAGGGACCGAAGAGAACTCAATCCCCCTGAGACTGCTCAGAAAAGACTTCCCTCTGGTGGGACAGAAGAGAACTCAATCCCTCTGAGACTGCTCAGAGAAGACTTCCCTCTGGTGGGACCGAAGAGAACTCAATCCCTCTGAGACTGCTCAGAGAAGACTTCCCTCTGGTGGGACCGAAGAGAACTCAATCCCTCTGAGAGTGCTCAGAAAAGACTTCCCTCTGGAGGGACCAAGAAGGGTTTTCCAACGAACTAACATCTGTGCCATCTGTCCGAGACTGCACAGCAAAATGTTAGGAAATGAGGGAAAGGAAATTCGTGGTACAAAGAAACCACTCCAACATGCCCTTGCCAACCAGGAGTAGCCAGCCTCAGGACCTCCCGAATGCGAGCTTCGTTCAACCACCTCTCCCTCCCTGGGTCCGGCTACTTCCCCAGTTTTAGTGCTCAATGAGAACGTCTCAGAGCCAGTTTAATAGACGGCCTCTAACATTAAACAGAGGTAATCTCACAGTTCCTCCCCAACACGCTTTCAGCTATTCTCAACACTATAAAAAGCATTTCTAGTAAAGGGCCGTGTGTCCTCCATTTTCCCACCCCAAACTACTCTTTACATGAAGAATGTGCCTTTATTTTTATTTCCTCAAAATTGGCTCTAGCGAGTTTGATTATGATACAAGGGTTTTACTTTGCGAGTAAGAATGGTCGTAGTCCAGTTCCGCTCTCCCACGAGTCAAATAAAACCAGTGTGATATATGCCTACTATTTTTTAGACAGCGCTCGAGTTTGTAAAATATGAGTAATATTATATTGATTCCTGAAACTAACAGAAGTCACGTATAGAACGCGGTTCTTGAAACAAGAGAATTTACGTTAAAAAGGCGAGATGTCAGATGTTTCGTTGATTCCAAGCAGACAAAATTATTTTCACCACATTTTGCCTTACGCCAAGCAATGAAGCGATTAAATGCTATATCATATTCCTTTTGGATTTTTTGGGTAAGTACTTGTAGTGGTATTCTTTCTGCTGCTTCTGTAATTACACTTCCATTTCAGTTTCTTCTGAATTCATAATTACCGCCATTTAATCTTTATGTAGGTAAGATAAAAGAATAACGTTTAGATCAAACATAACGTATAGGTTAACTCCACAACGAATTGCGATAAACTGAAGTATGACGATTTGTATTATGAACAGATAATAGAGCGCCATGAGAAATTTATCGTGTAAAAATATAACGAAGAGTAAAACCTAATGAAACCAAGTCGACTTATTAAACATGTACAAATACAAAGGGTAACTGCCATGTGATTGGACTTGAAACCAAAGTCGGTCACTAGTGCGATAATCTAAAGCTTTTAGCTTGTGTGCACTGTGTTAGAAGGGCCATGCTGACTAAAGAATACATTATATTTAGATATTTGAATGACAGGTGAAATGCCTGGGAATAATTCTTGAAGTCCTTTTCATTCTGAATGACTTTCATATTACCTGTAAACCGTAACATATACACAACATTTCACTACACAAAAAAATGTAGATCTCGTTAAACTGCACATATTATTTCGAATTAGTTTTCCTGTAGCATCAGCCGTTTTCGAGGTATCGTTGCTATTGTTTGAATTTTTCAATATTTTGTCATTCTTTTTAAAGCCTTTGCAATAATGATTAAGGAGTAAGGAATTTTCCTTTTGTCACGTGTCCACAGAGACCTTAGCTCTAGGTAACTGCGTCTCTGCTTCTACACGTGACGACAGATGCCATTATGATTAGGGTGTCGTCCAGTCTACCTGCTTTGATTATGTGTAGGTAGATGGCAGAGCACGCGTTATACCATCTATTTTCATGCCTACTTCTGTTTTAGACGCAAGCTGGGACTTTGGGTCGTGGTATTAAGTATCCAATCTGGTATTTGCTTTGGCGATTGAGGGAAACTACGAAAAACCACAGTCAGATTGGTCGTCCCACGGGATTTGAACCCTGGACCTCCCAAATGCACGCCACACACGTTAGCGCCCGAGTCTACCGCTCCGTTAAACAATATTTTAGTAAACTACAATCATCATTAATCTTATAGTTGAGCTCTTTTACTGCATGTGGTTAAGAATGGCTGCCTGATCAGCTTTTATCGCCTAAATGATACACATTATTGAGTGTAGGAAAAATCTCGAATTTTCATTTTCTACATGTGGCCACCCTGAGTTAGGATTTTATTCGTGTGCAAGAACGAGTTGCCATTATAACAAGCATGGGTTTGTGTGCTGTTAAACCTTTTAGACTTTTTTAGTAAAGAAAATGTGCACAACGCCTTGGAAATAAACTTTCCGCCATTTTCTAAACAAGATACTGTTGAAAAAGCGCCAGAGTTTTTACAACAATCAGGTAATCAATTGACTATTTGGTATTTATTACGAACAGAGGACTTTTTCAATAGCTCATTCAAATTCGTTTTGATTTCCCAACTGAAAGAAAAATCTAGAAATAGGCATATTAAAGTGAATCCGTGGGATGAAGTGAATACGGTAATTAATAACAAAGAGACGACCTTGTTTGTATAGGTTAGGTCTGCAGTGGCGCCGTGTCTGTCGGTTTCAATAGTAACGAACCAGTATTGTTTCATGTGCTGAATAACCTATACATCCATCCATGACGTTTGAATGCATGTACATTCTGCAATATAAAGAAAATTAGTTTAAAAGTGTAACATTACCCAAAACTTTACTGAAAGTAACATTAGGATTCCTTTTAAGAAATTATAAAAAAGAATCACACATTCTTTATTGCAACATTGAAAAAAAAAGTACGTTAGACTCAAATTGCCTCGAAACTATTACCACTTAAAAAAACCCACACCTTATTGTGTATACAGTCTTTTTAACTGTCTGTACCACTCACTTGTGGTAGAGGAAGTCCAAAAGCTCCGTAATGAGGTTTTCTCGAAAACACGCCCTTTGAGTTGCCTGAACAAAACCTGGATAAATAACTCATTAAAAAAAACTAATAGGTATGTTACATGCATATGACTTTCTCTACCCGCTTTTCTACAAACTATTCTTACAAAACCTTACTTTACCATCTACTTCATGTTAAATGAGATAAACTTATGATTGTATTATGAATTTCATTATAGGTACAAGAGGGATACAGAAAGCTGAGTGGAAGTAAAACGTTTAAAAAATGAATCGCTACATGCTGGCTTTAAAATTCCATATTCTTTATATGACATGGCGGGAAACAACTGAATGGTGGCTCAACACTTCAAAAATATATGATAAAGTATGTATTGGGCATTTCAAGAAATAATTCGCAAACGGTTAATGCTCTGAGAAAAATTCTGACATAATTGTGTGCCTTAAGGAGATCTGCATGTTTCGGACTTTACAGAAAGCCCAAGTTATAGTTTATATCTCATACCAAAGTGTCAAGCATATGGTATTTTAATCAAATGGCTAAACCAATTTTGAGAAAATAAAAAATAATGACAAGTTTTCCATTTAAAGAATAGTTTATGTTGGAAGGATTTCTTTTTTAAAATCTTCACATTGCATCCTTGGAAGATGTTGAACTTAAATAGGAAGTTTGGTATGTATTTGACTTTTCGTTTTATCAGTTATGCAAGTGACACACACACACACCTTTTTGCTAACAATGCTGGGGGGCTCTCAAAGCATGTATTTGCAGCGAAGTCTATATATAAAAATTTTGGGTAGGACATATGTTTCCTATGCCTACCATAATTAATTGAAAGAGGTAAACGAAAAAGAAAGCCCGGGGTCCCTAGAGCTTAGAGTTACCCGACACTCGTCTTGTTAGAATAAGGGAAACCCTGAAAGAAAAACAAAAGCTTATCGCAACTCATCCTAACCGAGATTTTTTGGGGGGCAGATACGCTACCCTCACTCCACGGAGGTGGTTTTATTACCTATTGTGCTTCTTTCTTTAGAACCGTCAGCTTTGTGTATATACCAGGTGAGTCAGGTATTCGTATCTATGCAACTCGCAGTTTATAGTCTAGTGTGAAAACATCGACTCTTTTAGCAAACAAACTGTTATTGTAGCTCTACTCTTCTATTCGGTACTATACGCAACTAGCATTAATGATTAAAGGTCTGAATGAGAGCTGCGAAAGGCTTAAAAAAGTGGCTCTTCATGGATATAATACTTACAAGGAGGTAGAGGAATGTTCTCCCAAAGAGGGGGAGAGAGTGATTTAGCCGAGTGGGTTAGCTGCCGGAATGTGGTAAGAGCGAAGGTTAGCTTCGGAGGTTCGAATGTGATACGAGCATCAAATTATTTGGGTTCTTTTTTATATTCTGCTTCTGTTTATTTTCTGTATTTGAGTGTACTAATTTATTTATTTTTGTCATTGCCTCTCCTGTGAGGCAAAGACAACAATTACAATCAGATAATTGTGTATCATGTTTACCGTAATAATCTGCACCGTATCTGTGTTGTAAACCGCGTTACGTAGTTAACTTTCATTCTTTTGGGCGCATATCGACGATATTAAATCTAAGAGTTTTTGTTTCATGTTTAAACCTTATGTTTCACTTCTACTGACAGAGGAGTTGTAAATGTGCTAAGTTCACGGGTAAACAGAAGAATACATTGTTAAAGAGCGTGGATTTCATTAAGGAAGTAAATGTTCAAAATGACGACCCCCTTCATCAATGCACATTTGTGTACGTTGCCGGAAAGACCTTCTTGCATGCTGTAACATGCGCGGTGTAATCTACCTGCATTCTTAACGCATGAGTGCCCGTAGATGATTTTGGCTTTGCGGTGGAAAACATGACGATTATTCTATTTTGTACATTTATGTTATCAAAAATGTTATTTGTATCATAATGTCAAATTATAGGCCAAAAACAAAAAACAAAAGGTAATAAAAAGTTTGAATTCAACACAAAGGATTTGAACCCAAACAGATGTGGCACAGTGCTAATGTAACCATGATAATACTATTTGGCTAATGCTACCTTGCGATCTTAGATTTCTATACGAATTGGTAATCGCAGAACTAGACCCCACCTGGAATCTTTACACGCTTTTTGCAGCTTCATACAGTGTTTTGAGCTCGGTTTGGTAGTTTTAACCCAAATAAATAAACTGTATCAGTCATAACAGTTACTGTATGAACTTAAATATGCCATAGTTTGTGACAGAAACAAAATTAACTAAGTATCTAATAGCATTTTTTGATGAGGCTGTACAACATTGACTAACGGCTTAAATCCAATTGGTCGCACTGCGTAGATCTGCCATTCTGTTTTCAAATGGTTTTGTCAACCGATACATGTGATAGGTTGTTCCTTCGGGGGCGTTTTCAAAGGGGTGCATGAATGTATGCTAAAGAATAAAAGTTTGTAAAATTGGCTAAAACTGCTAATGCAGCTGTTAGTGCCAGGGTGGGATGTTTTTTGCATCGACATACATAGCGATTGCATTCTGTCCCGTAAAACACTTATGCACTGAGTTATCTATCCCTCCTCTATAAAGTGTTGTGCAAATCAGCCATTAGAAGGCATTCAAGAAAGGCGTAAGTCAAATATGTCGCTTAGCACGTTGCATAAATTCAAAAATAAATAGGCGCAGCTGACTCACCTGGTATATACATATTTCATGCCTACTGGAGTAAACTATACTATTTTATAGTGCCTATTTTGTAGCTCATCAGCCCATTATGGTTATTTTTGTGATGAAAATTTCTATCATAATTTCATTATTTTTGTTGTTGGCAGTTATTTATTAATAATGTGATATTAGCGTTAGTATTGAAGTCAGATGTTTCGTGCTCTGAGCCAATAAGCCATAGTTGACAACGTGCCTGTGGAGGTTTGTAATGGTGGCAGTCCTTTCCTAACGTCAGCAGTTGCGTTGTTTCCTGTAATAATATAATAGTGGCTACTTCGCACAATAAAGTGTACGGTAAACGGCCATCTATAAGAAACCATTGGTTTACGATTATTTTAGTATTAACTCATCGCATTGTTCATTAATAAGATGGCTTCATACATGGACGAAAACACAGAACGTACTAACCTAAAAACACTGGGTTTATTTCATAGCAGACCAACAATAGCCTTTTTTAACAATGATAAATAACGGACTCAATAATAATTAGAAACCAGCGTGGGTGTGCAAACGCATTCAAGACAGAAATTACATAAAAACTGATAATAGGGTCTGTCATAAAAATTACTAGTGACTGGAAAGTGCATATTTAAAGAAACAATGTTTACACTCGATTAGGAGAAGAGTGATATGGTCAAGTCAAAATGTGTTTTTGTAAATGAATAAATGCATGTTCCTACTTGTAATTATCTACCGATAGAGTCATATCACGTAAAGATAAACATTCATTAAAGGTCTTGTTGCAGATGTAAGAACGCGCTGCTAGAACCCCGTGTTTTAGATATTCTGTGTCGCTTGTTGTCACCGTCAGCTCCTGATGAATAAAACAGCGACCTGAGCCATAACAGGAGGCTGTAAAAACAAACGCAAGCTATAACACTTGTGTCTCGCAGTAATCTGCGACCTTCTCTCAGGATAATGTTCACTGATTGTTGCGCCTCATGAATCTTAACGAAATACAATTTTCATGCAAACTTGGTGTTCTCAACAATGGTCACGTGTTGCTTCAGGCTATGTATTGTTTTAATTTGTGAAGAAATCTTTAGCAGTGCCCAGGAAAACCTGGTATTTCCGGGCGCATGTCTATGGACATATAAGATATTTTAAATATCCTTAATTTTTGGCAATAAGTATACTATAAAAAGTGCAGTTATGCACTTCAGCCAAATTGACCCATTTAAGTCCTAATACGACATTAAAATGTTAATGTGCGGTCTCCCATTACACCACACAGCAACTGTTTTGAATAGCACGTTCCTGGTTGTATTCAACAGCAGCATAAAAGTAATAAAAGGAGTATATCTACTCCCCTTCCTTTGGCAGTCTAGTATTTATTTTAGCTAGCAAAGTTACAAAGCCTCTAGTCTCGCCTACAAGGCTCCTTATCTTAATTTTTTTACCAATTTCTCCAAATTTGAAGCGTGTTGACAAATTTTCTTCAAACTCTCAACACCGGTTACCGAGTTGTTTCATGCGTGCGCACAGACAGACTAATAGGTGATGCGCAACAGTTACGCACTTAAGAATCTTCAGATACAATTCTCCAGTCTTTTCCTTCGATAAAAATCAGATGTGATACATTCACATGACTTTCTCTACCCACTATCTGATTTCAATGTTTTGTTTTAGAAATTCTTTTAATAAAACGTTGGACAATAGGATCTTAGGACTCGGCGAATATGAAACTTTATCCTAAAACTTTCATAAACTTTCGTTACCCTTATTTTCAACCCTTTACGTACAGATCAATATCGTTCTGCCCATTTGGGTACAATTTTATACACTTACAGTATAGAGTGTAACGAAAATTGCAGGATATCTGACATCTTTCGAAAACCATTTAGTCAATCAGTTTTACAAACCACTTCGTGCAAGGATGATTGTGACTGTCTATGTGTAAAAGTAAATACAGCACAACTCATGATGTGTTACATTCACATTACTTTTTCTACCACGTACATATTAGAAAGAGAAGGTATTGTATTCCACCAAAAATTCTATGCAGAGTTTTCACCGGAAGTATATGTTTTGAGGTCCCCTGAATAAAAAAAGTATTTTTAGAAAAAGGTGCTGTGTGTATGTGTGTCTCTCTCTGAACAGCATGACTCAAAAACGAAAAGACGGTTAAGTTCCAAACTTCATATTTAAGTTCAGTATCTTTCAGGGATGCGACACGAAGATTTTCAAGAACATCCTCCAACCCCCTACTACCCTTTACATGGGAAACATTTTTCGAAAACTTTGATTTTATAAAAAATGACTGATTAAAATACCATATATTAAATACAGGGTGAGCCAAAAGACTCCGAACCGCCTGCGCAATGTTTTTCCTGTCCGCGTCCTCGGCGCTCGTCGCCGTCTGCTGTTGTCATAGAAAGGCGCGGATGAAACCATACAACATTTTTAAAACTACCTTTAAAGGTTTTACTTATCAACTTTATGAAAGGAAATGCTGAAACCGTCCACCATCATTGCTCATACTTATTTGGTACCTCTTTAGGAAACTATCCATCATGGAATTTTTAGGGGGAATTTTCCTAACGGTATCGTCTAATGTTTCTTCGGTAAGGACCGAACGCCATCTTTTAGATTTCTTAGCCTGAACACTTCCTGTGGCCTGAAACTTACTGTAAAGTTCATGGATTGTTGTACGGCCTGGAACTTTTACACCTGAAAATCTTTCTGCAAATCGTGCTTTCACTTGGCGAGCTGACCGAGTTAACACATACGAATCATAAATAAATACACGCTGTGCAGTAGAAAACATATACTGAGCCATAATATACTTTGTGACTAAGTACAGGACAAAATAATAAATAACTCGTAATAACTGAACTACATCACATCACCGTCAAGTCAAAAACTTCACTTCACACTGCAGAGCAAAACCACAACAGCGTGACTTTGTTTATAGCAGCAGTGCGTTATCATATTTTTATATTTCCACACGCCCAGTGGAAAAACACCGCGCAACTGGCAATATTGTTCATAAAATACCCCTTCGGCGTAACTTAAAACATAAGGTATACAAGACAAACCCACACACATGGAAGAATTAAAACAAAATATCCGCCAGAAAATTTCTCAACGTGAACTACGGCGAGTGATGAATAGTTTCCTAAAGAGGTGCCAAAAATGTATGGACAATGATGGTGGCCAGTTTCAGCATCTCCTTTCATAAAGCTGGTAAGTAAAGCCTTTAAAAGTAGTTTTAAAAATGTTGTATGGTTTCATCCGCGCCTTTCTAAGACAGCAACAGACGGCAACGAGCGCCGAAGACGCGGACAGGAAAAACACAGCGCAGGCGGTTCGGAGTCTTTTGGCTCACTCTGTATATTTATGTGACAAATAAAACATGTATCTTCAATTTTCTGGGAATAGTCTTTGAAGTCCTCTTCATTCGGAAGAATTTTGTATAATCTTGTGTAACTGGTAAATGTTAACCGATAGCCGAAAACGTACTACGCAAGAAATGTAGGCCTCTTTAAAACACACAATTTATTTCCATTAACTTTTTCTTTGGCACCAGCCATTTCCAAGATATCCATTATTAATGGTTTGAATTGTTCAATATTTAGCCACTCTTTTACTACTGTTGATTTTCAATTATGTCGTCATGGAAACAGTATGGCATTTTAAGGCCAGCATATAGCGTTCAGTTGCTAAACATTTGACTATCGCTGTTCTCTATAACGAAATGTGTAATGTAGGTGTTTCTGTAAAGGTTTATTTGGATTAAAATGTAGCAGATAGAAAAATAAGCCTTAATAGTTTGTATACCGACTAATAAGCGATAGAGGGTAGAGAAAGTCATGTGAATGTTAACACTTCATATTTTATGTTTTGTTGCACACAGATTTAATTTCTTAAAGTTTCCTAGATCTTTGGGATACCAATGACCGTTAAAAATACCAGTACAGCAATTTTCAGCTCAATACATGCACCAGCAAATAAATGCCGTTCAAAAGTAAGGACGGGCGTAGGAGTAGTTAAAATAAAGAAGAATATTTGAACAAATTCTTAAAACATAAAATCTCGTTTTTTTTTAAAAAAATCTAATTATAGTTTCTGCAAATTAATTTTTTCTTGGCATTATTAATTTCCGCAATATTTGCTGTTGTAACAGCTCTATCTGGGAGGTATTAAAGAGTATGAAGCCTACCAAAGTCTTCAATTTACAATAAAAGTGTGATCCAATAACTAAAATTCAAAATAAAAAACTTTAATTCCCGCGTTCTAACAGCAAAAGCTTATAATTATAAAAATTACTTTTGTGAAATAGAAAGGAAAGAAAAGAAAAAAGATATAAAATTTAGTTTAAAATAAAGAGTAAAGTAAAGAGTAAATAAATCCTTTAAAATGTTTTTATGTTGAATATTTAGATAAATTATTTGCTAGCGCTTAACTCACGGAGCGAACAAATATCCTCAAGCTGGAAGTGCACAGATAAGAAGAAAAGAAAACACTAGCCATTTCCGTTTCCACAATTGACCGCCTAGTGTTTTCTTCTCATCACTCAGTAAGGGTTGTTCCCACCCTGATGAATTAACAACCGATCTTAAAATAGCATGGTCAACGTCCACCCTTATTCAGGGGACTGGGTATAGAATACCCCCGAGGGAACATTTTTGAAAATTAAAAAAAAAAAAAAAATCTGATGCGTTACAATTACATGACTTTCTCTCTTAGACAAGCTATTGTTGAACTGTCTACTTCATGCTATTTGCACGTTTCCTTGTAGATACAAATGGAATACAGTAGCTTAAGCGATAGTCAAATGTTTTAGACCGGGTTTAATTAAATGGCCTCGAAATCCCTTTCTCTATGATTGATCACGAGAAGAAAACGAATAGCGATTTGATAATTCAAACCTATAAAAACTAAATTGTGTTTCATTTAAGGACGCCCTTTGACTACTATGGTCCTTAGCGTCCCACTCTAAATTGGGCGTAAAAGACTGGGAGTTTTGCTCAGAGGCCTCTTTATCAGGCTTGAGGTTCCTTTACGTGCCGTAAATCTACGACACGGGACCACCGGCTAGGCTTTACTTCCCTTCCAAAAATATCTCGGAAAGGTTAACGCCACAAATATATATATTTAGATATATTTTTGTTTCTCTATTTTATTTTACGTCGCTTTAACTCCCTGGTCATATCGCGACGGACCTGTTGGTTGATAACTCTTAGAACGATATGTGATGGACAGTTAGCTTTCTAGGTCTCATCCCTGTAACCATCCGATCCGTCACGTGTCACAGAACCTAGCGCATAGCTACCGTATCTTCTGCTTCGTGCTGTGCAGATGGCATTAGGGTGCCGTCCAGTCCAACCGCCGCCCTCACACAGAAAGGCGGACAGTTAGCCTTCTAGGTCTCATCCCTGTAACCACCTGCTTCATGCCATGCAGATGGTATTAGGGTGCCGTCCAGTCTAACCGCCGCCCTCACACAGAAAGGCGGACAGTTAGCCTTCTAGGTCTCATCCCTGTAACCACCTGCTTCATGCCATGCAGATGGTATTAGGGTGCCGTCCAGTCTAACCGCCGCCCTCACACAGAAAGGCGGACAGTTAGCCTTCTAGGTCTCATCCCTGTAACCACCTGCTTCATGCCGTGCAGATGGTATTAGGGTGCCGTCCAGTCTAACCGCCGCCCTTACACAGAAACGCGGACAGTTAGCCTTCTAGGTCTCATCCCTGTAACCACCTGCTTCATGCCATGCAGATGGTATTAGGGTGCCGTTCAGTCTAACCGCCGCCCTCACACAGAAAGGCGGACAGTTAGCCTTCTAGGTCTCATCCCTGTAACCACCTGCTTCATGCCGTGCAGATGGTATTAGGGTGCCGTCCAGTCTAACCGCCGCCCTTACACAGAAACGCGGACAGTTAGCCTTCTAGGTCTCATCCCTGTAACCACCTGCTTCATGCCGTGCAGATGGTATTAGGGTGCCGTCCAGTCTAACCGCCGCCCTTACACAGAAACGCGGACAGTTAGCCTTCTAGGTCTCATCCCTGTAACCACCTGCTTCGTGCCGTGCAGATGGCGTTAGGGTGCCCTCCAGCCCAACCGCCGCCCTCACACAGAAAGGTGGATAGTTAGCCTTCTAGGTCTCATCCCTGTAACCACCTGCTTCATGCCGTGCAGATGGCGTTAGGGTGCCGTCCAGTCTAACCGCCGCCCTTACACAGAAACGCGGACAGTTAGCCTTCTAGGTCTCATCCCTGTAACCACCTGCTTCATGCCGTGCAGATGGTATTAGGGTGCCGTCCAGTCCAACCGCCGTCCTCACACAGAAACGCGGACAGTTAGCCTTCTAGGTCTCATCCCTGTAACCACCTGCTTCATGCCGTGCAGATGGTATTAGGGTGCCGTCCAGTCCAACCGCCGTCCTCACACAGAAACGCGGACAGTTAGCCTTCTAGGTCTCATCCCTGTAACCACCTGCTTCATGCCGTGCAGATGGCATTAGGCTGTAGCATTCGCTATTACCACTTATTTTTCATTTTACTACTGTTTTAGACTTAAGGTGGAACTTTGGGTCGTGGTATTAAATATCCAATCCGGTATTTGCCTTGGCGACTGAGGAAAACCACGAAAATACCTCAGACAGATTGGTCGGCCCACGGGATTTGAAAGCGGGACTTCCCGAATGCGGGCCACGGACTTTACCGCCTGAGCAACCCCGCTCGGTTATTTGATATAAATTGAGTGTTTTAATGAAAGCTACTTTTTTATGTAGTAAGATCTTTTACGGTTTACCCATTATAGACAAGAGGTTCAGAATAAGGGGACTTCACAGACTATTTCCAAAAACATTTAAGATTTACCTACATCTTATTTGTCATGTAAATATGTTAAACATATATTATTTTCTTGAAAATCGTCGTGTCGCATCTTTGGAAGATACTCAACTTAAATACCAAGTTTGGTATTTAACCGACTCTTCATTTTTCACTTACACTGTTCATTGACACATAAACGGACCTTCCTTTTCTAAAAAGGTTGTTTTTATTCAATTTGAGTACCTCAAAGCGTGCATTTCGTTATACAGTTTTTGGGTGGATTGCAATGCTTGCTAATAGGTGAAAAATAGATAAAGAAACAATCTCATTTTACAGAAAATTTCTAATTAAAACTGAAGGAACAAGTTTATTATTAGAACATTTTACTATATAATATTTAGAAGTGAAGAATTGTTGAGTTACAAAAACTGAAGATCAACACTTTTTATTTAACATTGCTATGGGCAACTATTTTATTAAGAATATAAAACACATTTGAGATTCATATCTCTTGTATGTTCCCAAATATGCAATAATAAATATATTCATTTTAAAAATAGCACATTGTAATTATGCAGAGAGCCCAGTTATACGTTTTGAAAGGGAGACAAATAAACTAATGGGAGAATATAAACGTGAGTTTTCTTATGGAACTGCAAGTCTTTTATTACTCAAACTAATTATAAATTATTTAATATAACAACGCAACAAATGAAAGAACAGACAGAAAATAAACATAATACATTATTTAGACTACTTACATGCATAGCAGTACTTTATTCATATTTCAAACTAAAAAGAAATCTTGTGTGTTACATTCACATGACTTTCTCTACTCTGTATCGCTTATTAGTGAGTATACAAATGATTCTTACGAAAGTTTATTTTTCTATCTATTACATTTTAATCCAAATAAACTTTTACAGAAACAGCTACATTACACATTTCGTTATAATACAAAGAGAACAGCGACAGTCAAATGTTTAACAACTGGATGCTATATGCTCCATACTGTTTCCATGACATCGCGAGAAACAACTGAATGTTGATATGACTAAGAGAATGACTAAGTATTAGTAACGGATATTTCAGATATGGCTGATGTAAAAAAAATAGTTATTTGAAATAAATTGTGTGTTTTAAAGAGATCTACATTTTTTGTGTAGTACGTTTTCGTCTATCACTTAACATTTACCAGTTATACAAGATTATACAAAATTCATTCCGAATGAAGAGGAACTTTAAAAGCTATTCCCAGAAAATTCAAGATATGCATTTTATTTTTCATGTTAAATATTTTTAATATACGATATTTTAAACAAGACCGTTAGTCATTTTTAGAAAATAAAACAATATTCCGTGTAAAGGATACTTTGAGGTGGGGGATTTTCCTGAAAATTTTCGTGTCGCATCTTTGAAAGATACCAAATGTAAATAGCAAGTTTGTTATTTATATGCCTCCCCTAGGAGCCACAGGAACTTGTAGTTGGTGGGGAGGCTTCCGTGTACCAGTGATTTACTAAGCTGTGCTGGTAGAGGTACTCATGCCAGAGAGGTTCGTAATGAGGTACAGACTAAGAAGTGGTTCAACAGAAAATCCAACCCAAAGGGACTCCCAGTTGGAGAACCTTGAGGGACTCCCAGCTGGAGGACCTTCCAGGGGCTCTGGTCCACCCAATCCAAGGTGGGAATGCATCGTGTCGAGGGATGAATGGCACTGGGGTGGTAAAAAAATGCAGTGTCGTGAACGATCTCTTCAGGGCACCAGGCAACACCCTGAAGTAATTAGCCTTCCCAATATATACGGGGCTCTGTATTGGGTGACTTTTATTTCCCTGCTACTCGTGGGACCAACATGGACCAAAACAAAATAATTATTACCAAGGCGGGTGAGAGAAACTCTCCAGTTGAGAGAAATCTCTCACCTGACAAAGAAAAGTCAAGAGACAGAGACTCTCTAGCAGAGAGAAATATGTCACTGATAAACAAATGGGTGTAACAGCATCTGGAATTAATAGAATGCACCTGGACACTAAGAAGTTGTCAGGGGCAGCTAGAAGAAAAAACAAAAAAGCTAAAAAAAAAAAAAAATGAGTGAGGGCACAGGTAATGTAAACCCACAGAGTAGAGGGGTGGAGGTCCTTACTGATCCAGAGACTTCTAAAAGAACCAGGACAAGTGTGGATACTCCTTCGGATAAAGCCAAACCTGTTAGAGGCCTAGGGGCACTGAACCTGGTGTCACTTACAGGGAAGCTTTGGCCGCTTTTAAGATGGCAATTGTTGAAGAATCCTATCCTGAGAGAAAGGTGATTGGGGAGGACATTCGACCCATTCAGGCTGAGATTCTGAGGAAGATAGATGAGGCGCCAACTAGTGAATGTCTACCTAAACTCAGGTCCGTTTCTCTACAGGATGGGGCCCTGATATATTATTGTGATGATGAGCAGTCATATAATTGGCTCCAAAAACATATTCAGGGAGCTAAAATCAAGGAGAGATTAGTTCTCAAAGTAGTAGATCCAAAAGATCTACCTAAGCCAGTCAAGGTGGCCCTTAGGACTCGGGACATTACAACTGATGATCCTAAGGTGCTGCTAAGACGCATCCAGAGATTAAACCAGGAGCTGAATATAGAGCACTGGAAAATCATTGATAAGCAGGCAGACTCCTCTGGTCAACGCCTAATCTTAATGGTGGACCAAGAGTCTGCTAAGAAGATAAAGCAGTTTGACATGTCGGCCTATACCGGGGTAGACAGGGCCCTTTTTAAGATCCTGTCTGACCCGGAGGGGAAGGCAGTAGCAGACAAAGCGAAGAAGGCAGGCAGCGATGGCGGAGACGATGGAGATAGGGGACTCTGGAGGATCCGCATCGGGTACTGCTTAAGGTAAGTGTTGTGGGTTAATGTAATTATGAAAATAGTTCAAATTGACTTGCAGCACTGTAAGGCAGCTTCAGCCATTCTAAGTAAGAGACTTGTTGAAGACAATGTTGATATTGCTCTCATACAGGAACCTTGGCTTTTCAGAGGTTCAATTAGAGGGATCAGCTGTACTAAGGGCACTATATATAGACCTAGTAATAATAATCCAAGATCATGCATTTATGCTAAGAATTGGATAAACGCATTGCTTCTTACTGAGCACTGTTCCAGGGATGTAACTACAATCCAAACAACAGTGGAGGAGGCAGGAGAGAGAAGAGTTTTAATACTCTCTTCCGTCTACCTCCCTTACGAAGACTCTGATCCACCATCGATAGCGGTGAGGGACCTTGTGACCCACTGCGGAGAGAATGGAAAGGAGTTAATCCTGGGGGTTGATGCCAATGCACACCACACATTGTGGGGGAGCACTGATATCAATCCCAGAGGAGAAAAGTTAATGGAGTATTTGGTGAGTACAGACCTTAATATTCTAAATCGAGGTAATGAACCAACCTTTGTAACTTTGCGAAGGGAGGAAGTCATTGACACAACGATAGGGACTAATATTATTGAGAACCTAATTTCAAGTTGGCGTGTATCATCGGAGATCACTCTCTCTCTCTCTCTGATCATAGATGCATATGCTTCAATATCAAAACACAAGTCACTCTACCAGTGATTTACAGAAATCCGAGGAAAACTGACTGGGATGGATATAGACGAGACCTATCAGCATTGACATCGGATATCGTTGACATTCGTTCGATATTGGATGTGGAGTTTGCCGTTGATGAATTACAACGGTCAATTCTCCTATCCTATCATCAAAATTGTCAGCCTAAGGTAGCTTACTCGCCAAGGCTTGTGCCTTGGTGGACTAAAGAGTTAAGCAGACTTAGGAAGAAAGCAAGGAAATTATTTAGACTTGCAAAAAGAACTGGTGATTGGGATTCATATAGACAAGCCCTCACCAATTATAACAAAGAAATACGTAAAGCCAAAAGGATTTCGTGGAGGGAGTACTGCCAGGGGATGGAGAATGTTCCCAGCAGTGCAAGATTCATGAAACACATGGCAAAGGGTGTTAAAAAAATTGTGAGCACTATTAAACTGCCTGATGGCACGTACACACAGTCTGGTTCTGAGACGCTCCTGCAACTTGCGAGGGCTCACTTTCCAGACTTTAAGGTAGACAATGACAGCAATTCTGTGAAGGGGCAACCAAATCTGGACCATCCTTCTTTGGACAGAGAGGATTGGAACCTAATCAGGAGCGTAGTCAATGTCACTGAAATACGATGGGCTGTCAAGTCGTTCGGACCATATAAATCGGCAGGCCCGGATTTAATCATCCCTGCATTTCTACAATATGGTATTGATTCAGTTCAATCCCTACTTTGTGGTATTTTTAGAGTTTGTCTAGCCTATGGATATATACCCATGGCTTGGAGACAAACAAAGGTGGTGTTTATACCTAAACCAGGGCGTCCTAGTTACGCCTAGGCCAAGGCTTATCGCCCTATAAGTCTCTGCTCTTTTATGCTTAAAACTCTGGAGAGGTTAGTGGATAGGGATTATGTTTTAATGGAACATCCATTAAACAAGTACCAATTTGCCTATCAAACAGGGAAATCAACGGAAGCAGCACTTCATCAAGTGGTCTCGACTATTGAGAAGGCGCTTAATACCAGATCTTTTCTTGATATTGAAGGTGCGTTTGACTCGACATCTTGTGAGGGAGAATGCCGGGAGATGAGATTGTTACTCATCTACTATATGATTGCCCTGCTCTTGCGAATCAAAGAGCAAGTATTTTTGGCAATCACTTTCCAAAGATAGATGAACTATCGAAAGCCTCAGTTAGCAGTCTGGTTAAGTTCATTTCGAGCAACAGACTACTTAACTGATGAAAGGGGGGGATGCGTAATAGATCTTAAGGTCGCAGTGCTTGGGCATAAAACCCACCCCTTTTCAAACTAGAACTAGAACTTGTTATTTATATGACTCTTCGTTTTTGAGTTGTGCTGCTTACACAGGCATACACGGCCTTTTTCTAAAAATGCTTTTTTGAGATTCAGGAACCTCAAAATATGTACTTCCGCTGAAATCTCGATATCGAATTTTTGAGTGGAATGGAATACCTCCTCTACCTACTATGTACGTGGCAGAGAAAGTAAAAAATTGAGAGTACACTGGTTTAAAACATTGCCACTTGCTTCCACGCGGTGATACATTATATGCAGTAAATCACCATTTAGGCTTTGCGTTGATAGAAATTGTTGTGTAATTTCTAGAGGCTGAATTGCCTCATGCAACCTTGCCGTATTGTTAACATGCTGCAAGGAAACATCTTAACATATCTCGAACATGGGGACCACAATGAGAAAACATATAATGGGCAACGTTCAGTGCCTAAGAAAATTTAGTGTATATGTGTGAAAAACTCAGAAGCGAATAATGTATAGGTAAGTGAGGTTCAACTGTATTTAATGAAATACAATACTTTATCAAATAATGTAAGGTGTAACTTGTTTGCGTCTACACTTCATAGTGATGGAGTTGTCTTAAAATACACTACGTGATCAGAAGTATCCAGACACCTGGCTGAAAATGACGTACAAGTTCGTGGCACACTTCATCGGAATGCTGGAAGTCAATATGGTGTTGGCCCCCCACCCTTAGCCTTGATGACAGCGTTCACTCTCGCAGGCATACTTTCAATCAGGCGTTGGAAGGTTTCTTGGGGAATGGTAGCCCATTCTTCACGGAGTGCGGAACTGAGGAGAGGTATCGATGTAGGTCGGTGAGGCCTGGCACGAAGTCGGCGTTCCAAAACATCCCGAAGTTGTTCTATAGGATTCAGGTGCAGACCAGTCCATTACAGGGATGTTATTGTCGTGTAACCACTCCGCCACAGCCTGTGCAGTATGAACAGGTGCTCGATCGTGTAGAAAGATGCAATCACCATCCCCAAATTGCTCTTCAACAGTGGGAAGCAAGAAGGTGCTTAAAATATTAATGTAAGTCTGCTGTGGTCGTGTCACGCAAAACAGCAAGGGTTGCAAGCCCCCTCCAGGAAAAACACGACCACGTCATAACACCACCACCTCAGAATTTCACTGTTGGCACTATACACGCTGGCAGATGACGTTCACCGGGCATTTGCCATACCCACACCTTGCCATCGGATCGCCACATTGTGTACCGTGATTCGTCACTCCACACGTTTTGCCACTGTTCAATCGTGTAATGTTGACGCTCCTTACACCAAGCGAGGCGCCGTTTGTCATTTTCCTGCGTGATGTGTGGCTTATGAGCAGCCGCTCGACCATGTAATCCAAGGTTTCTCACCTCACGCCTAACTGTCAGTGAGTGGATCCTGATGCAGTTTGGAATTCCTGTGTGATGGTTTGGATAGATGTCTCCCTATTACACTTTACGACCCTCTTCAAATGTCGGCGGTCTCTGTCACTCAACAGACGAGGTCGGCCTGTACACTTTTGTGCTGTACATGTCCCTTCACGTTTCCACTTCACTATCACATCAGAAAGAGTGGACCTAGGGATGTTTAGGAAATCTCGCGTACAGACTTCTGACACAAGTGACACCCAATCACCTGACCACGTTTGAAGTCCGTGAGTTCCGCGGAGCGTCCCATTCTGCTGTATCAGGATGTCTGAGGTCGCGGATAATGAGTACCAGGCAGTAGGTGGCAGCACAATGCACCTAAGATGAAAAACGTATGTTTGTGGGGGTGTCCGGATACTTTTGATCACATAGTGTCACTTTCAGTGCTGAGGAGCAAAACCTGTCTTAGACCAGTGACCTTTCTCCACTGCTGTTTATGACCAACCTCGACATTAGAAAACTATTAATTCTGTTCACAATTAACTAAATTCTCTTCCACTT
The DNA here is from genome assembly GCA_030765065.1 of Deroplatys truncata. NCBI lineage: Eukaryota > Metazoa > Arthropoda > Insecta > Mantodea > Mantidae > Deroplatys > Deroplatys truncata. The sequence continues at coordinate 8,108,148 of CM060985.1, read as the reverse complement.
ATATTTGTGAACCTTTGTATCACATTGTTAATCTCTTGTACATGTTCTGATACATTTAAGTACACTAAGGTTGCACCACTGCATAAAAAGGAAACAAATTGGTATCATTCCACACTTATCTAACATACTTGAAATTGTAATTAATCACCAAATTAGCTTATACTTTAAAACCAATAACTTATTTTCAAATAAACAGGTTGCCTTTAGGAAGGTACATGACACTGTTGATGCTGTAAAGTCCTTCTTTAAACTATGTGTTAAACACCTTGAAAGTAAACAGCTTGTTTTGAACAGGTAGGTACTATGAATTGATCAAAGCTTTTGATACAGTTTCTCATAGTTTTCTATTTTAAAAACTCATAATTGTTTTTGTTTCAATCATAATGTAACACGTTGTCTTTAATCTTATTTTGCTAATACATATCAAGCAATGTCATATAATGATAATATAGCTGATTACAAATTAATTAAATATGGCTTTCCGCAGGGATGTGTCCTTGGACCATTATTTTTTATTACATATGTCAATGATCTTTCTGCTATTATGAATAATGATTGTTCTATACCCCACATGTATGCTGATTATCTGAATGTTTAGAAGCTTCCATAGCAATGACACGTTATTCAATACCTATGTAAATCAAACTAATGATAATTGGTGTAATGCAAATATTGGAGCATAATAAAACTTCAGATTTGAAAAAATTGGTTTTAAGCAGGATAATATGGACAATACTGTTAAAGTTTTAGGTATATATTTAGAATCTGGTGTTGGAAGGCACACACATGTGAATTACGTGGATAGTAAAATTAGCAAATCAGTATTTATGATCAGAGTATTCAAACACTACCTTAATCTTTACTGAATGTGTACCTATGTGTTATAGTCTCATCACTGCTACGTAGACAGGCTACTAATTTTACAGCAAAGTTGATTTGTGGAGCTCAAGCACAAACTCACTGTAAGCCAAGATGAGTTTACTAGATGCTCTTTTGTTCATAATTAGAGCATCACGACTAAACCATATATGGATAATATAGCTTTACTAAAAGGGCTTTGATTGCATTTCTAGGTTTATACTTTCTCTACTACGTATAGTAAGCACCGGAAGTATTGCATTCCACCCAAAAATTCTATGTCGAGATTTCACCAGAATTATATGTTTTGTGGACCTCTCAATCCAAAAGAAAGCATTTTTAGAAAAAAGTTCGTGTGTGTCTATCTGAACAGCATAACTAAAAAACGTGAAGTCGGATAAGTACCTAACTTGGTATTAAGATTCCAAAGATCCGACATGAAGATTTTCAAGACAATTCCCCCACCCCCAACTAACCTTTATGTGGAACATTTTTCGAAAATTTAGATTTTCTAAAAAATGGCTAACGCTTCTGGTTAAAATACGATATATTAAAGGTGTTTACATGGCAAATAAAATGTTTATCTAGAATTTCCAGGGAATAGCCTGTGAAGTCCTTTTCATTCGGAAGGAATTTTTTTATAATCTTGTATAACTGTAAACGTTAAGCGATAGACAAAAATTCACTGCACAAGAAATGTAGATCTCTTTAAAACATACAATTTATTTCCAGTAGGTTTTTTGTGGCATAAGCCGTTTGTGAGATACGCGTATTAATGGTTCGAATTGTTCATTTGTTGGTCATTCTAAGTCCTTTCAACATTTACTTGTTTCTCGCGATGTCATGGAAACAGTAAGGAATTTTAAGACCAGCATATAGCGTCCAGTTGTTAAACATCTGACTATCGCTGTTCCCTTTGTTTCTTTAACGAAATGTGTAATGTAGCTGTGTTTGCAAAGGTTTATTTGGATAAAAATCTAGTAGATAGAAGACTTAGCTTTAGTAAGCAATCTGTATACCCACTAATAAGACTGAGGGTAGAGAAACTCATGTGAATGTATCATATCAGATCTTTTTAAAATACGTTTCCTTTACATCTTAGAAATTTCTCTATGATAGAGTTCAACAAAGCAATTCGAACTACATTGTTGGCTAATCCTCTATATAGTGTAAGTAAATTTTATAATATAAACTGCTCTTAATGTTTTCTAATTCTGATTTTTCGGAATGAATAAAAATAGAAATCTTTCACTTTTTACTTTCTCTACTGCATACTTACAGTAACTATATGCTATTTCTATGGCAGCATCAGAGATTCAATATCTATACTTAGAAATCACGCGTTTAGACCATAATTTTCTAAATCTCTAGGTTGGTACTAATATAATTTCATTCTATTTTTAAACATTAATTTTTGTTTAGATATTGATAATCTTCTATATTTAAATTGTTGAATATTTCTCTTAATTTTAATGTACTGTTGTAACATTTTTTTTCTAATTTCTCTTTTTCTTTTATATAATTATGCTGCGTTGGTATTGTTTGTCTTTGGCAGCCTACAGTTGTGTAGGAAGATTTCAAAATAAAAAGTATTGTATTCTACCCAAAAATTCGATATTGAGATTTATAAGTTCAGGGTACTCCAATGATATGAGACGAAGATTTTCAACAAAGTTCCCCCAACTCAAAACTAACTCTTTACATGGAAAACATTTTCGTTGTTTTAGATTTTCTCAAAAATGCCTCTAACGATTGTGATTAAGATACCATATTATGTTTAACAGATTTTCATTCCAAATAAAATGCATATCTTCGATACCCTGTGAAGTCTTCTTATTTGATTGGATAAGGTATCATATTTTTATAACCTGTAGAATATGAGGGATAGGTAAAAGCTTTTTACAGGCGAATTCCACAATTTGTGTCAAATAGAGTTAGCAGTTTCCGAAATATTATAAATTTGGACATTTCCTAAGCATCCTCTAACGGTCATTTTACTATTCTTTTCTCTTTCCATTGAAAAAGCTTGCTGTCAAGAATAAACATTGAATGCTCTTTCTGTATGTTGTAACTAAGCACGTCTTGCTTAAATAATTTGAAATCATTCCTAAGTAGAAACATATCGTCAGTAACGTAATGTGAATAGAAAAGTAATTTTACATAAATACTTTAATATATAATGGATGGATGTATGTAAATGTATCACATCACATTTTTATATGTAGATGATATTGTTATTCGTCAGGCGTTCGATACGATCGATATAATACGAAAGAAACAGATCTCGAGTATTTACAAGACCAGAGCGGGAGAAGAGAATAAACACTTGAAAACAGCTGGGTAAATGGTTGCTTAGTAACACAAACAAAATATATCTACGGAATAATAATGCAAACTTGCCTCCTCTTTATATGAATTAAAACAAATAAAGTGATACAGAGAAAAGGAACTTTGATGTGCTGCGTGTGGCTTTCTCTACTCACTCTTCTACAAACTAGCTACCCTTACAAAAGCTTATTCTTCTGTCTCTTCTTGTAATCGAGATAAACTTTCATTACACATTTCGTTGTAGGCACAAGAAGGACATAGTAGGCTAAAGCGATAGTCAGATTTTTATAAATCTATGTGATGGCTTTGAAATTCCATTCTCTTTGCATGACCAGGAGAAAAAACGAATGGCGACTTTTCGCTTAAGGACACTTGGTAGAGATCGCAGGATATTTTTTACACCTTTTCGCAATTGAAAGAAAGCCAGTTTTCTCTAGAATTACACCATCTAGGACAATGAACTTTTTTACTGCTTATTAAAGAAGGTTTAAAGATAGACTGGTATCAAGATTTTTTCGCTAGCTTTAAATCTTTTAATTATGCAAATATTTAAATATCGTAAAGTAATTTCTAAAAAAAAAAACTTTCTTTCATTTATAGGTACGCTTTTCTCTGAAAATAAAGAACAGAACTTCACCATTTTTATTGTGAGATTTTATAATCAGTTTAAGATAGCCGGTTAACTATATTCCATTTGAGGGACTAATTTAATTTTAAAAACACAGTCAATGGATACTAATTTTTTCGTGTAACTTTTTTATATTTATAATTTTTTCATGGAAACCATGAATTTAGGATAAAAATCTTTTATCTACTAAATTCAGCTAAACACTTTGTACAACCACAAAAAATATCAAACTTGTAAGTTAAATAGACATTGAGAAAAGTGAACCAGAAGTTTAAAAAATTAACCTTACGGGAAATGGCAAAAAGCAACAGGGTGAGCACATTGTTACATACACTGTGGACTCTGGACCATAAGAACCCTTTGAAGTTCCAAATAATGAAAAAAAAAGTCATAGGTATGTTCGGTTTACCATTTATAATGTATTACAACGAAAAACAAAAACTCAATTTTTGAGCCCAAATGCTTACCAAGTATCCTTAAAAAAGTATAAGTATTTGAAAGTTCAAACCAACAAAAAATAATTCCTCGAAAATAGCTAACGCCACAAGAAATGTATTTCAAGTTATGCGTTTTAACGAGGTCTACATTTTTGTGTAGTAAGATTTTGTCTATCTTTTACGGTTTACACAAAAGTCATTCAGAATGAAGAGGAATTCAAAGGCTATCCCCAGAAAATTCAACATGTCTTATTTGTCTTGTAAATATCTTAAATATATGTTATTTTTAATCAAAATCATAGAGACATTTTGGGGGATTAAAACGAAAAATGTTTCATGTAAAAGGTGTTTTGGGGTAGGGAAATTTCCTTGAAAATCCTCTTGCTGGAAGATACTGAAATTAAATACTAACTATGGGGTTTAACCGACTTTTCGTTCACACACAGACGGATAGTTTTCTAATAAGATTTTCTTTTGGATTCAGATGACCTCAGAATGTGTATTTCCAATGAAATCTCTATATCGAAGTCTTGTGTGCAATACAATAGACACTTACTGTAAGGACGTAATAACAATAATAATACTGTAAAACTCTTCCACTTATTGAACAGACACTGACTGATACGAATGCTAAAATTAAATTCATGGGGAAAATTGATCAATCCTTTTGAAGCGTAAAAAAACAACAAGGAGATGGCGTTTCTCCACTACTTTTGGACGTGCTCTTGAAACAAGCAATACAAGAATAGCGTGAACAGAAAACAATTCTCAAAATTAATCGACTGAATAGGCAGAGGAAAATTAAATATAGACTGCCTAGCAATCCTCACTCGCGACAACGTGACAGCTCAAAAAGAGACTCAACTATTAAAAAGAAATCGTTCTGCAGATATCCTTCGAAATATCTTAATATATTTCAGGCAATAAAGAAGCACCATATATAATTCAGGAAAATGAAATCGAAGCTAAAGCTAATAATAAAATGGAAACACCATATGGACTTACTCCAAACATCTATTATAATAATAAGTGCATGTCTAAGCATACAAAGTTAGCACAGAATTAAATCAGAGTGCCTCTACGAAGCAGAAACAGAAAAGCAAATAGCAAAAATTTTAGGTCCAAAAGCCATAGGTGAACAATACAGACTCAGAAGTGAAAATGAAATAAAAAACGATGATTTGTTATATTTACATAACCTTCTCAATGGTCTGTCGCTTTTTACTGGGTATACACATTATTATTGCAAAAGTTTATTTTTCTATTTGCTTAAACGAGATAAACCTCTGCAGAAGCAGCTACATTACACATTTCGTTATAGAGAACAGTGATAGTCAAATGTTTAACAACTGAACGCTATATGCTCCATACTGTTTCCATGATATCGCGAGAAACAATTGAATATTGACGGAATCAAAACGATTGAACAAATTGATGCATAACGGACATCTCGGAAATGGCTGATGCCACAAAACACAGTTATTTGAAATAAATTAAGTATTTTAAAGAAATATACATATTTTTGTGTGGTACCTTTTCATCTATCCCTTAAAGTTACCGGTTATCACGATTATACAAAATTCCTTTCGAATACGGTATTTCAATCCAAATTCTTAGTTGCATTTTTAAAAAATAAAACATTTCGAAAAATCTTCCATGTAAAGGGTTCTTTGGGGTGCGGGGATTTTCTTGATATTCTTCGTGTCGCATCTTTGGAAGGTACTGAATCTAAATACTAATTTTGATATTTATCCGACTCTTCATTTTTGAGTTATGGTGCTCACAGACAAATACATACACACGCACGGAGCTTTTTCTAAAAATGTTTTATTGGGGCCTCAAAACATACATTTCCGGTGAAATCTCGGTATCGATTTTTTTGGTGGAATGCAATACCTTCTCTACCTACTATATCTGTAGAAAAAGTAATACCTAGATATATACAGACATTCATAGTGATTTTATAAAACGAAGTTTAAAATTTAATGGACAGATTAAACAAATAAATCCAAATAGGTTCACAAAACAAATAGTTAAATTCTATGAAAATAGAAGCAAAGCACAAGTATATAAATTGGTAGGAATTACTCAAGAAGCTATCCTAACCAGAGATATGTTCGGACCAGGAGGACAAGATGAGCAAACGAAGTGCACAGCCAAAGAACGAGAGAATTGTGGATTCAAAGCAAAACAAAGAAACGTCTCTAAGTGTAGTCCTACATTCGCAATATACCTTAACGATGATGAAAAGAACACAAATGTGCTCGAGGAGGAAAAATCCTAACAAAAGTTGAAACATTAAAATGAAATTGAGTTTTATTTATGGTCGTTTTTTAGCTGCTGTGGTGCTTAGCGTCCCATTCTAACAAAAAGTAAAGCAGACAACTTGCCCAACCCCTGGTCCGGCGCGACAGGTAAGCTGATTATTCTCGACACTTTTGATAACAAATTAGTGTTAAATAATCATTTTATAAAGAAAAGAAAACATATGTGTAGGTACATTGGGCAACATCGGAAACCACTCAAGCAACTTCGATAATTCTTTTATCATTGAAAAACACTGTTGTTCCTGACGGATATAGGCTATTAGACAAACTGAGGCGTATTCGAGTCATCCAAGTTTACTGCAGTAGCCGCGGTCGCTGGGACGTTTCACTTCGGCACTCTGTGGCGCAAACGGTCACGGGTTCGATTAGCACCATGGGCATGAGTATTTGCGCCCGTCAGTTCCCCTTCTCAGATATAACGTTCCCATGCTGGGTATAAGGGACCTCTTCTGGTGCAGGTGCAACGGTCGCTAAGGGTAACCTTACTGCGGTTTCATTAAGTAAGAGAGGACTTTTGTCCGAAGATGGGGTTAGGGGATATTTAATCATATTCCAACGTAAGCGGGTTCCGGGTACCATTCACCTTTTGAGTATAAGAGAACACCGAGATTCGAACTCGGGAACTCTTTAAGGTAAGAAACCCCCACGTGGGCGAGTAGAGTGTGTGTTCAATCTCTGATTTCGTTGCAATATTTTAGATATGATCTTGACAAAAGTGTTGACAATAGGAATATGATACTCTACCCCAAAAGTTTCTTTGTCACCCTCATTTTCAACCCTTACATAGAGTGCACCCATAGTAGAGAGCCCAGCAAATGAGTTCAATCAGAATCCACTTCTAGGAGGACCGCGGATTCGCTTCGGGCAGCATGGTTCTTTGTGTCTATATGTAAAACAATTCTGATGTGTTACACTCACTTTCTCTGCTCTTGTAAAACTATGTTTACAAACGCTTATTCTCCAACTACTTCATGTTAATTTGCAGACTCTATCTTATTGCTAATTTTCTTGTAGGTGCAAGGGGAATATGGTAGACTTTAAGTGATAACCAAATATTTTAAGAGCTGGTTGCTATGTGGAGTATTCCATTCTCTTTGCATTAACAGGACAAAAAAATGTATATGACATAAATTGTGTATTTTAACGCGATCTACATTTTTTGCGTAGTAAAATTTTGTCTGTCTTATGGTTTACCAGTTATGCAAAAGTCGTTCACAATGAAGAATACTTTTGGAGACATTCCCAGAAAATTCAAGATATACATTTTATTTGTCATGAAAGTATCTTAAATATATTATATTTTAATCAAAATCGTTAGGGTCATTTTTGATCGAAAAATGTTCCATGTAAAGAGTAATCTGGAGTGTCGCATCTCTGTAAGATACTGCACGTAAATACCAAGTTTGCTGTTTATCCGACTGTTCGTTTCTGAGTTATGCTGTTCACAGACACACACACACGGACATGTTTCCAAAAATACTTTTTTTGGATTCAGTGCACCTCAAAACATGTATTTCCGGTGAAATCTCGGTATCGAATTTTTGGGTGGAATGCAATACTTCCCCTACTTACTATACGTAGTAGAGAAAGTAATAATACAGAAAAAACAGAATAGCAGCAAAAGAACAGAATAAAAACAAACAATAAATATATATAACTTTACACTTACATGACATTTTCTACCCGCCATCGTTCATTTTTATAGCTTCTATCTGTTCATGTGAATCAAGATAAAATTTTGTAGAAATAGTTTGATTACACGCTTTGGTGTAGGCACAATAGGGGTACAGAAATCCGAATTGATGTATAAAAAGCGGGTTGCTATGTACTGGCCTAGAAATTCCATATTCTTTCCTTGAGATCGCGATGAGCAAATTCAAACCAGTAATAACCAATATCTCAAAAAATGGCCGATGCCACGAAAAATATATTTGAAATAAATTGTATATTTTATAGAATTCTGCACTGTTATCTATCTTTAGCACTTATGCAAAATTATACAAAATTCCAAATGAAGAAAGTTTCCCAGAAAACTAAATATGTACAGTTTGTTTGTCATGTAAATATCTTAAACATATGGTATTGAAAATCGTTATAGCCACTTTTGAGAAAATCTAAAATTTCGAAAAAGTTTCCACGCAAAGGGAAGTTTGAGGTGAGAGAATTTCTAAAAACTCTTTGTATTACGTCCTTGTAAGGTGCCTACTGAACGTAAATACGGTATTATCCGAGTTCACAGACATCGGCTTGGATACCTGGCCTGCACCTTCTGGAGCCGGATGTTGTGCTGGCTGAGGAACTCGGTGTTGACCCTCTCCAGCGCCATATCCACGGCAGGACCGCACCGCTCCAGGTCGAAGGGCGAGTCGAGTCTTGAGGCCATCAGCACCCCCACGTTGTACACTCTCATCTCGCTGGCCCAACCGAGGGTCATCCCGAGCAACAGGATGTGGTACATCGCTACTGACATCGCCGACAACGCCGTCACACACGTACAGGCCGCGTCTCGTCGTCATGACAACCACGCATGTCACATAGACACTCGCTATCGATTGTTGTTCGCTCCTGCAACAATGCCCTTCTTTAGTTGTGCTCTGATTTAACCACATTTGCCTTTATGTTCAAACGACTGCAATCACAATGGTACCGAGCCAGCGGTAACGACCACTCGTGGGAGCAGTGGCAGCCTTCTCGAGCGGTTCTTCAAGCCTGGAAACCGTTAGGCACCTCTGCGCGTCTCTGTCGGCCTCCTGGGGTGGCAAGCACAACGATCCAGCTGGGGTCGGTGTCCTCCCCCCCCCCGTTCCCTGGTCATTCAATGAATGACAAAAAGAAAAGAATTGTTTGCCTATGTGGATGTAAGGTGACCAATTTTGATAATTCTTTGACCATTGAAAAACCCTGTTATTCCAGCTTGATATAGGCTATATAATATATCCAAAAATATATCAATTTTGGGCAGCTTTAGGAGGTTTCATATATATGAAACTAAAAAAGAAAAGGACTAAAGGGGCCAAAAAAACTACGAACCGGCTGCGCGGTGTTTTTCCTGTCCGCGTCCTCGTTGCTCGTTGCCGTCTGCCGCTATCATAGAAAGGTGCGGATGAAACCATACAACATTTTTAAAACTACTTTTAAAGAGTTTACTTACCAACTTTATGAAAGGAGATGCTGAAACTGGCCACCGTCGTTCTCCATACATTTTGACAACTCTTTAGGAAACTATCCATCACTCGCCGTAGTTCACGTTGAGAAATGTTGGCAATTTCCTGGCGAATATTTTGTTTTAATTCTTCCAGGTGTGTGGGTTTGTCTTGCACACTTTATGTTTTAAGTTACCGCAACGATAGAAATCGCAGGGAGTTAGGTCGGGGGACCAAGGGGGCCGTGTTTTAGATTTCTTAGCCTGAACACTTCCTGTGGCCTGAAATTTATTGTAAAGTTCATGAATTGTTGTACGGCCTGGAACTTTTAAAGCTGGAAATCTTTCTGCAAATCGTACTTTCACTTCGCGAGTTGGCTCAGTTAACACACAAATCATAAATAAATACACGCTGTGCAGTACAAAACATATACTGAGCCATAATATACTTTGTGACTAAGTGCAAGGCAAAATAATAAACAACTCCTAATAATTAAACTACATCATATCACCGCCAACTCAATACTGCACTTCACACTGCAAAGCAACAGCGTGACTGTTTATAGCAGCAGTGCGTTATCATGTTTTCATACGCCCAGTGGAAAAACACCGCGCAGCCGGTAATATTGTTCACGAAGTACCCCTTCATGACGAAAAGATTGGTGTATGGTGCGCCATGAGCGGAGAAAGAGTTATAGGACCAATTTTTTTCGAGTCAACAGTTGAAATCCGTACATATGTGAATACGATTTTGCCTCCTATTTTTACAGAATTAACAGACAGGGAGCGTGATTTTGCCTTTTTTCAACAAGACTCTTCAACAGCCTATACGGCCAATATTTCGATGAGAACAATTGAAAGTGTGTTTGAGGCAGAATTACTGGTAGAGATTTGTGGCCCCCTCGGTCTCCCGACCTAACCCCCTGCGATTTCTATTCTGGGGTAACTTAAAACAAAGTGTACAAGACAAACCCACACACCCTGGAAGAATTAAAACAAAATATCTGCCAGGAATTTGCCAGCATTTCTCAACGTGAACTACGGCGAGAGATGGATAGTTTCCTAAAGAGGTGCCAAAAATGTATGGACAACGACGATGGTCAGTTTCAGCATCTGCGATCATAAAGTTGGTAAGTAAAGTCTTTAAAAGTAGTTTTAAAAATGTTGTATGTGTTCATCCGCGCCTTTCTATGATAGCGGCAGACGGCAACGAGCGCCGAAGACGCGGACAGGGAAAACACCGCGCAGCCGGTGCGTAGTTTTTGGCTCTCTCTGTATATAGAAAAGTTTATCCAACAAGGCTGGGTTAGGAGGCCGTCTCTCTTCGTCTGCCAGGCCGAGTGAACGTGCTGTTCTCATGTGTGCAGATTTGCTTCGTTCTTATGGCTGCTTTAGTCCAAATTGTGTGACAAATGTTTGCGGGAAATTCTGAAAAGGTGGTACGGCTTGATGAAGCTTGGTTACAAAGGCCTTTGCAGGGACATGAAAGTGCCAGTTGGGAAAGGATGTAGATTGTTGCTGGTGCAATGCTCTTATTCAAATCAAAGAGCACTCGAGCTGGTTCCAAGAATCTCTTCTGCCAAACATCGGTGCTAAGTCTATTATTGTTATGGACAATGCGTCAAACCACTCTGTGCAATAAACAAATCACCAAGAATGAGCGACAGGAAAAAACGTCATTCTGCAGTGGTTGTAGAACAAAGTACCTGGAGTGTCTGAAGAAATGAGGAAGGTAGAACAAGCCACTGCCATTTCAATGCAAGGGAATTAGTTTGGGCACAAGTAAAACGTTCCCTGTCGCTGATGTTCAACTATTAATGCAGCAAGGAATTCAACAAGTGACACTGTCGTGGATCACTTCGTAGACAAGCAAGGGACGGCACATTAGATAATTTCATTCAGCCAAGATGGCCGTGGGCGCTAGAGCGTATAGCTTCGGTGCTCCGCTAAGCTGACGGTCGCGGGTTCGAATCCCGCTATATACATGGGCGTTTGTGTCTGTATGTCTGTAACAGAATTGTGATAATGAGCGCAAAGAAAGACAGAGAAAACACAATAATGATAATAATAAACTGGAAAAATTAGGGGATCATAAAAAAAAAAAGATGACAACAGCAGCAACTCCAATGACGAAGCCTAAGAAATCGATATTTACAAGGAGTGCGACGGAGTCTTCCTACTCGATTAAAATGTAAGTTGTTTGATTTTCAATTAACCTAACTGGTCTCCTTATTCTGTGACTATGAAGTAGCGATGCGATCTGCAAAGGTATGAAATGTTTAAAATGCGCACGATCTTCTGCCTGAAGAGCGTTTCCCCCTCTCGAGAAATGCCAGGGTCGGAGAACGGCCGCTCAGACTGTAGAACACGTGAGGGGAAGAACTGTATTCTACCCGAAATACATGCTTGAGGCCCTGAATAAAAAACTGTTTTAGAAAAATGATCTCTGTGTATGTGTGTGAACAGCGTAACAGGATGTATCTTTATTGGTGTCACATATTTGGGGGACGTGTTCCTGACATCAAAGCAGTAAAAATGTTAAAATTATTTATTTCAGAGTTACAACACAAAATCGAAAGTTACAAAAAGTGGCTTCCTCTTGCTTCGATGCATGCAGTAAGTCTGCGTTCAATGCTCTGGCGTACTATGTTGCAAATTCCTGGTGTGTTTCGTATTTAGTCAAATCCAGTTTGGATACGTCCTCTCAAAATATCAAAATCAGGTACAGGAGTCGCATAAACCAAGGACTTCAAATGTCCCCAGACGAAGAAATCCATTGGATTCAAATCAGGTGATCGAGCAGGCCATGCAATGGGTTCCCTCGACCAATCCATCGATAATTCAAAAACCTACGAACTATCATACTGAAATGAGCTGGAGCACCATCGTGTAAAAACCACATTCTTTGGATGATGTCCAGAGGCACATTATCAATTAAATGATGGAACTCATTTCTGAGAAACTGCAGATAGATTTGTCCATTCAGACGCGCAGGGAAGAAGTAGGGACCAATAAGGTGATCATGAATGTTTCCACTCCAAACATTGAGAGAGAATCTCTGTTGATGGTTGTCCTGTGTACTTCATTAGGATTTTCAAATGCTCAGTTATGAGTGTTATGAAAATTGAAGATGCCGTCGCGAGTAAAACCAGCCTCATCCGTGAATAAGATGCAGGCTAGGAAATTGATGAATACAACGCACTGCTGTAACATGTGATGACAGAAACGTCTTCTTGGCTCAAAGTCCGCCTCATTTAATCCTTGCACACGTTGAAGGTGATACGGGTATTGAAGATTTTCATGCAGAATTCTCCAGATAGTCATATGACTAACTTTTTCCCTTACAGCCATACGTCTTGTCTGCATCCACAGCACCAAAAACTCGTTCTTCAAGCTCAATGCTTCGTACCGCTCTTGGTCTCCCCTAGTACTCCTCTCAAATGCGCCATTCTTTCTCAAGCGTTGGTGAATTCGTGCTAATATTCTTGCACGCGGTAACGGCCTGTCAGAGTACCTTTCTGCATAAAGTTCACGTGCTCGTGCTGCATAGCCATACGTGTAGTGCATATCCATCTGTTCACTCGTGGATGCATCTTCTTTGACCTATAACAACGAAACGGTTGAATTTCAGACCCATGTGCATATGAACTTTTTTTTTACTGTTTTGATGTCAGGAACACGCCCCCGCAAATATATGACACCAACAAAGATACATCCTGTATAACGAAGTGTGTAATGTAGCTATTTCTGTAAAGGTTTATCTCGATTAAAATAAAATAGATAAAAATAAACCTTTGCAAGTAAAGTTTGTAGAAGCTGTATAAAAATAAAGGATAGTAAGTAGAGAAAGTGATTTGAATGTAACATATCAGCTTTTTTATGTGTAGATCACTGGTTCATTTAGAAGGATACACAATTTGTGGAACGTCTCTTCATTAGTTCAGGATTAGTTGACACACGAAGTAGGTTATGGATACCAGGGTGAACTTCTTCAGCGAAGTGGTGGTAGCACATTTCTGACGTTGTTGCAGGGTATTCAAATATTCCTTACACCATCTGTTCCAGAAATAGGGTTGCCATTCTCGTATTTTATATGGTTACTTCCGTGTCCGTACCGTTCTGACGGAATTCTCCGTGTTTTCAATTACAAGGGCAATCTCACTTCCCAAATGCTAAAACAAGCAAATTTAGCACACGAGGGTGAAATGAAGCATTTAGAGGTTGTAAAACATGTAGAGTTATTTTATTAACTCTAATTATGGCAAAATAGTTTTGAACTCTCTCTCTGGTTCAACTCAAACCTAATATTACTTGGCCAGAAATAGAGAAATCAGCAGAATTTAGAATGCAGTCCTAGTTGAAATCGATAAAACTTTTGATGAACTGGCGCTTGTCAATGAGGTACCCATTGATTTTCAATTTATTTATTGTTCACCATTTGTGGTGGACGAAGCGGCGGGTTTTCTCCATTTCCTTCCTCGCTCTCATACCATCCATCGCCCATCCTAGTTCTTCTAACCGATCCAAATACTCTGTCTGCTTCCCGACAGGCTTGTGAGTCTTGGGGAGGGGTGTAAGTTCTCCAAACGCGGAGGGTAAACAGCAAAAAGAAGAAGAAGAAGCCTGTATGAACATGTATATCAAATAATTTTTTGCAGACATATTAAGAAACAATTTATTTCAATATATGTGCTAGGAAATACATTTTGATTAATTAATATCACAAAAACGCAATTACATGTGAAAGTGAAACTCTGTTAATATAGTTCTTTGAATTTCTAATAAAATTCAAGTTTCTGGCTTTAATGCTGTACCTACTTGCAATATCACTTTTATTTTTCACTTCCCTGCAATGATACATCACATAAGCTAATTCCATTTATTACTCGTATATTTCTGAATGCACTTTCCCAACACCTCACTATAAGGCAATTGTTTTTACCTCCTCTCTTGTCTTAAGCCATCGAGTTAGAACTTAGTGACGAATAAGGTAACCATTTATTGTGAAATACTTTGGTTTGAAATTTTTCACACATTAAGTTAAACTATTTTATAATTATTTTCTATCATCTTGATGTTTGGATACTTTAATGAAGCAAGTTTAAAGCGTAAATTTAATGTTGTTATAATTTTCGTTTCATATCGGGCATCCGCTTTTTGTATTACTCTTGGAAATTTAGCTAATTGTTATTCAAAATTCGGCGGTAAGATAAAAGGTGAAATTGCTTTATCTATAATAGTTTGGCATTATACAATCAAAAGACGATAAAGATGTGTATATTATGTTTTTTGGTAATTTTTTAACAGGTGTATACGGTCTATTAGAAATAGTTTCGTTGGCCGCGTTAACTGGTAATGGGCGCTATCGAATGAAAACTACGTATTGAATTATTCTATAGTCGCCCAGCTATCATTTTATTCGATTGCTGCCAAGTATTCGGTTCTTCATTTTTTGAAGGCTTTTTTTTATGTGCTGCCTAGATTATTTAATGTTACTATTTTATTGATTGGTTTGTACCAAAAAATGTTAAGTCGCTTTAATCGATGAAAAAAAGCAGGTATGCCAAACCCATTCCAGAGAGTATTAAATAGCTAGGTGATCTAATTTCTTGATGTAACAGAATTGGAATTAGTTACACCAAAGGATGTTACCAAATGTGCAGGACATACAATTTGTTGTAAAAATGTGCGTCAATAGCAATTTACATTAAAATCAAGTATTATACAGTCCATGGTAAGCACCACATCATTGTAGGGGGGAGGTGGCATGCTTTAGTGTAGTGCTTGTAAATAAAAACCAAAACTTTAACTCCAAACCTTAAAACAATCCCTTCATTGCGTAGCAGGAGTTAAAGTTGTTGCTTTATGTTTTCTGGTTAAAAGCCACAGAAACCGTTGTAGTTCCGCACCTTTTTGAATACTAAAATCGAGAACTTTAGAATGCAGATATTATTAAATATCAATATCAATTTATTGTCATTAAACAGCTATATAACTGCAATAGACATTGTCAGTATATACAATAAAATACAAATCAATAATACAACATAAACCACACCTTGTACAACTTATACAGCAAAAAAAGTAAAAATTATGTTGCTATGCTTTACATTTCTCAATTCAGTCCAAAGTATCAGTTACCCAATTTAAGACCGAGCACCGCAATGACAGAATAATTACTAATCAGGGCCTCCCCATATTGTGGTGGAATAAACTTTGGCTCATTCACTTTAACCTCAAATCAAATAGCAGCGAACTGATAAATGCGATACACCACAACCACATTCAACTCTGCGACAGGTAGACAACCTTAAAATGTGAATATATTTCTTTGTCTCTTTATTTAAAAAATACATAGTTGGAGTACCTATATAGTTAAGTATACATATGTGCTACTCTTTTACAGTCCGATATTAGGTAATGGAATTAGTTTTCGCTCTAATTATTAGAAAATAATTGCAAGTAATTTTGTGTTTTAATATTGCAACATAACGCGGTATGTATATCATTCCAGGAACAGAACGCCTATTATAACGCAGGTGCTTTTAAATCCGAATGAAACCTAGTTATAAGTTGTCTATGCTCTACTCCATGCATTTTGCGTAAATAATCAGCTTTTAAAACCGGCTTTTTCATTCGATAGGCATTTCTCACTATCTAATACTATATTATTCGATTCTCGAAAACATTCGATAGTACCTATCGTTAACGATTGTATGTGGCTAACGAGCTCACTAGCCACGTTTACTATACTAATGACGTCATTTTGGATAGATTCCGTGCGTGTTGCCCCTCACAAGAAATAGAGTCCGTGCGTGTTGCCGCTACTAATGTACAGCTCAAGTCTTGCGCATTATAATGGCATAAGCTTCTTCATTTGAAACTCGCGCCGAGATATTGTAAGTTATTCACGAAATACTTCAGTTTGGAAGCCTTACCTAATGTACTGTTTTATCACACACGTAATTAATTTTCATCATACCAGCACCCTAACACCTCAAGGTTACTTACTTATAACACAATAATTTTTCGTATCAAATCTGGCGTCACAATATGTAGATTCTTTTTAGAAAATTACTTTCTGTTGTGAATTCATTAATTAACTTTTAGTATTAACAACATATAGACTACTTTGCTTGATGAAACAAGAGCCAATATTAATTTCCGTTGTTTCTGAAGAATCGTATTTGCCTGCAAATAGCGAAAAGCCACATTTGCACATAAAATAGGAACATTTATTTATCTGCATATGCTAATTTTGACATAAAATAAGAAACCAGGGGCAGGGATGAGCACTAAATTATTTTGAAATTGGTTTCCAAGCCATCTTTTGTTTCATGAATTCCCTGCCGGACTCCCCTGCTTGTGGTAAAGTCCATTCCATGCGTTAACAAACTGCGCATCGCCTCTTACGCGTCTGTTTGAAATTTGAAACTCTGCGTGTGCTGACGGCTTATTCCCGAAATGCTAAGGTACGGAAACCTTGACTCCCTAATTTTGACCATCGTAACATTTAAATAATTTGTTTCGTTGTGTTTAAATTTGGTATGTCGTATCATATGGACATTCAATGTTTTTGTATTAATTTAAAAAAATGAATTTCTGAATACGTTGCTCAGGAATGAATATATTTAAACATTTATTAGTATTGAAGAGTATATTTTATTTACATACGGCTGTCGTTTATCATACCTAATTTTATAAGATTAGTAACATTTTTACAAATTTATTATTTACTTTGCAAATATTTTGGCTTTAATTATCAGCTTGCTTAATTTCTTTCTTTATTTTTTATTAATAATACTTCTGCATGCATAATTTATTCTTTTGATTAATAACAACTGTCCTAGTTTAAAAGTTTTTAAAATAATTTGGTTTCTGAAAATATTCCATGCAGTTTTCAATATTACACAGAAGAGAAAATATGATCTTAGCATTTTCTGGTTCTAATGCATGAACATTAGTGATTTCCAGGGCGATGGAAGATCTAAAGCAGTGTTTTCTTTACCACTTAGGTACTTAAGGTACAGAAAGTAGTGTATTTGGCCCAAACATTTTCACTGGAAGAGTATGTTTGGTGCTTTCTTGCCTCCAGATAACTCTCTCTCTCTCTCTCTCTCTCTCTCTCTCTCTCTCTGTCTCTCTCTCTATCTCTCTCTCACGCACACGCACAGAGAGAGAGAGGGAGAGATATTCAACTTTAAAATTTGGTGAAACCCAAATTAACCATAACAGTGGTTAACTATAAAGCCTGGAAATTAAAAAAAGTATCCACAACATTAACGTATGGTGGGATTGTCTTGAAGGTTTGCAGAGATGCTTCAATCAGACGAGAAAGTTTAATATTCATCTCACATGTACCTACAGCATCAGCATGGACTTGAAATCTATTTGTTTCATTCATAGTAACAGATAGTGCATGTTTTGGAATTTGTCAAAGCAACACAATGCAAGCTAACGTAAGATGTGATATGTACAAGAGTATCCTTGATACCTGAAACTAAAATAACATATTGTTAAGTGCATATATTAGATTTAGATATTTATTAGCAGACACTAATTCAGTGAATTTCTCAAGTGAATAAAAATGATTTAAAAGCAAGAATTTATTGTGTTTTAAATATTTTGATAGTTCCTTAGATATGCAGGTAAGTTGTTATATAATTTTAGACTGTTATATTTAAAAGGGTTTTGAAATATTTTGGTTTTATGCATAAGGAGATGCAAGTTATTTATTTTCTGACATTAAGAGCATAATTTCTTAAATTATGGTGAAAGTATAAAAAATTGGACTTAGCCTAATAGAGCAATTGTTTCATAACCCAGCCATGATCACATGTATGCGTGATTTGCTTGTACTGCAGTGACCTTGGTATTTTCCGCTAGTTCAGTAGCAGTCAATGACCCACTCAAGGGGCTGCGCTTTATTGGCTGTGAATGTCAACTGTTGGTTGCTGCCATAAAGATTAGAGTTTGTACATTGTGCATCTCAAAAGTGAAAACTTATTCAAACATGTGTGTTGTGTTTAAATACTTTACAGTTTTCTTATTATTGTTGCTGTTCTTATCTTATTATTAGTCCAATTAAATGACCTAGCAAGAAATTCTCATTTGAACAAACAGTTTTATGTACTATACATACGTAAAAACTGAATCACGTAGGCAATTTCAGGGAACATTCCAGTTCCAAATAGAGACACTATCAGATGTCTTGGGATCATTAGACGCTGAACCTAACAAGCTCTAATGGAGGAAAAAATGGACAAAATTCGAATGCTCTCTAAGACATGTACCTCTGTTGGTACAGTAGCTTTAAAAATTGAAACCCTACAGAGTGGCTACTGTTATTCATGACGAAGAATGCCAGGAATATGAACACCACTTATAACAATGTTAGCACTCATTATAGTGCATGCTACTATTACTCATGAGTAGGTAATGTGGGAGTTTCAGAATAGAAAACCCTCCAGTGTAGTAGACAGTATGCAGAGCATGCATACATGCGATCTGCAGGCGAGCTATGAAATGACCACTCTGCATTAGGATGTGTTCCCTGCAACTTTCTCTGGTAACAGTTCCACATTTACCTTATAGTTAAGATGGTAAAAAATAGTGACTTAAATAATGAAAATCAATATAAGGGTGGAGATGTTAATATTTAAAACACTATACCACACACAGTTTGTTGTATAACAAAATCATCAAAATTTGTCAACCAAGTACTCCATTTTGTTAATACTGCATATGTGTAGAAGAAACTGCCAACCCGACTGTATTAGCATAAACTGCAAAAATAGTAATATTTGTGCTCCTTCTTTTAAATATTGATGTTCACCCGGAGTTGTGTTTTTGTTATACATCCTGCTTGTCAAAGCTTCTTGTTTCAACATTTGCAAGTTTTATTATTTTAATTTCAACTGTAGACTTTCTAGCATTCTCATCTGCATGTATTTCAAATGTGTTATCAGGGTAATAATTGTTTAATAATTTCCTTACGACCAACTCCTTGAGGTTATTATCTTTACCTGTAATGTTTTCAAATGAAAATCTTATGGCTGTAGTTTCAATAGCAATTTAAAGTCTCCAATATATGAATGAGTGTAGTGTATTAGGATTCTGAACCTCGTCTGATTGTTGTATTTAGCGTGAATGGCGACTGGATTCATTGTTGCATCAGGAAGGTATAGAATAACTTGTGAATCATATAAAGATTTAATATCCTGTCTGATTTATGTAGTTGCTTATTGTTAAATGTTGTATAAAATAGGCATAATAAAGTACATTTTGTGTGAAGGTAGGAGTAGGATTGGTAACAAAGGAAGGGGTTACGACAAGGATGTAAGCTAAGTCCAGTGTTATTTAATCTGTATATTGATGATGTCCTCACTGAGATAGGAAGAAACAACAATTGGTTGCCTGTGATAAATAAGGTATCAATTCCTGTGTTATTATTTGCGGATGACTTAGCTGAAGTTGGTAAAAGTATTTCTGAAACATCCTGTACAGTGTTTGTGTTGTCTGTGTTTTTATTATGCAGTGTGTCAGCTGTGATCTGCATTTGTTGTTTCCAGGGGCAGCTGGTGGTTCACAAAACTATACGTAGCTGCAATTTCATTTGTTAAAGTAATAAAGACTGCACCGTCAGTTTTGCTACAACAATGTTTGTTATTAAAATGACACATTTCCAAATATCATCAGTATGTTCAGTGATAGCTGTGCTATCATAAGCCATGTTTTTTGGGGAAGTCATGAAGATGCTAAAAACCATTATCACCACGTTTTATCCACCGATGTTCAGTGTGTCTTCACTACCAAATAAAACCCAAGGAAAGCAAAATAGGGCGTTCTTAACATCACAACCACACACCCAGTTTAGACAACTTGTTTCTGTTTTAACACCTGAGTGATTTTTAGATTTGGTGTAAATTAAAATTAAATTGAGTTTTATTTATGGACGCTCTTTAACTAGTATAGGTCTTAGCGTCCCATTCTATATTGGGCATGAAAGACCAATAATTTTGCTCAGAGGCCGCTTTATCAGGTTTGAGGTTCTTTTACATCCCGTAAATCTACGGCGTGGGACCACCGACTTTACTTCCCTTCCGAAGGAAGCCATGCTAAGGATTTTTACACCCGAAAAAATCCATCGCCCTCCGCCTGGTTTGAACCCATGAACTTGGAACTAGAGGCTAGCACGGTACCACTAGTCCATGGAGGATGACTAGGTTTGGTGTAGGTCTACCAAGATCTTTGCTTTCAAGTTTAGTGTTGAAAAAGTTGGTGGTGCTAGAAGAGACTGAAGGGAATTCATTGTTTCTCCCTATAGCACCGTTTACCTGCATTCACCAATTGAAACACAGCAGTGAAACATTCAATATATGGATGACCAGAAGTGAGGCAAACATATTCTAAAAACCAACAGATGGCATTGTTTATATCATGAAAGTCAAAGCGATCACTGTATTCCATGCTCCCTGACTATTGGGTTAACCAACAAGTCTTATGCCCTACAGTTCCCCACCACACACCTGTACACTCCCTTTGTTCGTCATGCCAATTGTTGCAGCCAGGAGTGCAATATTTGTCACTTGCAAACAATATAGCGCTTGCTAAAGCACACTACACAAGATCAGGTTGGAATGAATCCTACATTTATAAGTAGCATAGTTATTTACATTAAAGGGAAAGCCAGGATTATGGTTGTAGCATAAAGGAGCTGCCATATTAAGAAGCTGCTGCTGGTTGTTTCCGAGCCTTGGGTTTTTATGGCTATGCACATAAGGAATATATATTTAATTTTAATTTAGCAGCATCCACATTATTGCTTTACTGCAATTTTTATTTTTGTTTCCATTTTTGGTTTTTTCACCTTTTTATATTTTGGGGGATGTCCAGGGGGTCTGGACTTCCCATTATCTACACCACTAATAGCAGAGAAGGTAAAAAGATTACGAAAAACAATAAAGTGAGATTTACGACAAGATTCCATTATGTGCCTTGTGAAAATGAGAAAGACAGCAAACTTTGGAAAAATGGGAAAGTGAATGGCAAAGCAGAATAAAATATGAAGTAAGAAAAAAAGAATTTCCTTAACGTAGCACAGAAAATAAAACAAAGAATTCCCATAACAACAATGCTAAAGGACATGGAAGACTATCACTGACTGGAGGATCCAAGCTGCCCCAAACTAAACATGGAAAAAGGAAAACTACAGGCAGACATCTTAAGAAAAGGATGAACATGGCAAGCCAGCAAAATAGATTTAATATCATAACTTATAAAAGAGTGCTGCACATTTGTAAATGCTATTGACTTACAGAATATGTAAGTAGACATTTCAACGCAAGTACACTAGCTAATATTTATTAAAAATTGTACTCGTAACATTCGGAATTCTTAAATATAATTATAATTTGTATAACTATGGTTTAAAATAAATTCAACGATTAAGCAACCTATAAATCAATATTACAACCTTTTGAAAAGAAAACTAATAGGTACTAGTTAGTTTATAGGGAGTATACATGGATCATTCAGTAATTAGTGGCAACAATGTTTGTATGTGGCACTATTAGTGGTAAATGATGCAAACTGATAACAATGAGTAAGAACAGCATCTGATGGTGTTATCTGTGTGTTTGAAGACAGTAATCTTATTTATAAGATATTTGTAGTGAGTTTAATTTGTTGACTGTTGTGCTCTAAAATGTTCAATAAATATGAACAAAGATGCTTCATTAAAATTCAAGTTACAAGAGGCAAGAATGCTCAACAATGCCATGCAGCATTACTGGAAGCTTGCGGTAGGTGGGCACATGCAGAGGTAGGGAAATGTGGAGCTGGCAGACAGCAAGTACATGTGGACACTGTTAGAGCATGCTGGAAGAACACCATTCTTGGACTTGTATTGAACTAGTAAGGGAAGTTGGAATTGCTCCAGGTGTGATCACAAGAAGAAGTTATACAGATGAGGAAAATCTGCACTCAATCGGTTCCACACAATCTTGAAGAAGAGAACATGTGGCAACATTGCACATGAAGGCAAGCATTTCCTTCATAACTTTAGATGAAACCTAGGTTCGATGCTACCAACAAAAACTAAAGAGACAATCAAATGTGTGACGCACAATGATTCCCCACGGTCAAAAAAGTATCAGCAAGAGCAGGGTCCACTTAAAGTCATGTTCATAGTTGCCGATGATTTTGATGGTGTCCTTGTCAGTCATTCAGTTCCTGTGGGAAATTGTGTGAATGGTGAATAATGTTACAAGTTGGGGTGAAGGCAAAAAAGGTTACTAGAAAATTATTAATTGAGGTCACCTCAACAAGCACATGGCGCGACGCAACTTGCTGGCAGCAAAGAGTCTGGGACCTTGGTGTGTAGATTTAAGGGGAAAGTGTGGGTTTTATATTACATAACACACATTACCTGGGATTTATTCACAAAACATTTGGCAACTCTACATAATGAATAAAGGAAACAGGATGGAGGCAGATGCCATGAAAGCATAGACTAGCCACACATACGACTGGCTCCAATGACCACTTCCACTGGAGTAACACTATCTTACCTCCACCAACCGTGTCCAGCCAAAGCCAGACAGGGCTGACATCATACTAGACAGTTTCAAACAGGCCTTTCTCTTTTGCATGATCCGTGCCGAAAGGAAAGACCTTTAAGCCAAAGTATAACTAAGGAGACACAATAATGGTAGCAACAATACAGCACAACAGTGCATCTGGCAATGACAATAAAATTAATAATATGCCACAATATTACAGTTACTTTCTGGAACACCATTTACGACCAGCTGTGTGTCATAAATGTCCAAATGTCCATGATGGTGCTCGCTCTCACATAGCTGGTCCTGCGGTTAATTTATTTCGCAGATGGAACTGGGAAATTCTGGAGCATCCTCCATACTCCCCAGATATGAGCCCATGTGATTTTGACCTTTTTGCAAAAATGAAATTACCACTTAGAGGAGTTCGCTTTAGAGCAAGACAGGCAATTGTAGCAGCAGTAGAGTAGTCTGTTCGAAGATTAGTGCAACAAGATGCTGTAGATGGCATCCTTCATCTCCCTGAAGTGTGGAGACGGGTTACTCACGTTTAAGGAGATTAGTGCAACAAGATGCTGTAGATGGCATCAGTCATCTCCCTGAAGTGTGGAGATGGGTTATTCACGTTTAAGGAGATTAGTGCAACAAGATGCTGTGGATGGCATCAGTCATCTCCCTGAAGTGTGGAGATGGGTTACTTACGTTTAAGGAGATTAGTGCAACAAGATGCTGTGGATGGCATCAGTCATCTCCCTGAAGAGTGGAGACGGGTTATTCATGTTTAAGGAGATTAGTGAAACAAGATGCTGTGGATGGCATCAGTCATCTCCCTGAAGTGTGGAGATGGGTTACTCACGTTTAAGGAGATTAGTGCAACAAGATACTGTGGATGGCATCAGTCATCTCCCTGAAGTGTGGAGACTGGTTATTCATGTTTAAGGAGATTAGTGAAACAAGATGCTGTGGATGGCATCAGTCATCTCCCTGAAGTGTGGAGACTGGTTATTCATGTTTAAGGAGATTAGTGAAACAAGATGCTGTGGATGGCATCAGTCATCTCCCTGAAGTGTGGAGACTGGTTATTCATGTTTAAGGAGATTAGTGCAACAAGATGCTGTGGATGGCATCAGTCATCTCCCTGAAGTGTGGACACTGGTTATTCATGTTTAAGGAGATTAGTGCAACAAGATGCTGTGGATGGCATCAGTCATCTCCCTGAAGTGTGGAGACTGGTTATTCATGTTTAAGGAGATTAGTGCAACAAGATGCTGTGGATGACATCAGTCATCTCCCTGAAGTGTGGAGACTGGTTACTCACGTTTAAGGAGATTAGTGCAACAAGATGCTGTGGATGTCATCAGTCATCTCCCTGAAGTGTGGAGATGGGTTACTCACGTTTAAGGAGATTAGTGCAACAAGATACTGTGGATGGCATCAGTCATCTCCCTGAAGTGTGGAGACTGGTTATTCATGTTTAAGGAGATTAGTGCAACAAGATGCTGTGGATGGCATCAGTCATCTCCCTGAAGTGTGGAGACTGGTTATTCATGTTTAAGGAGATTAGTGCAACAAGATGCTGTGGATGGCATCAGTCATCTCCCTGAAGTGTGGAGACAGGTTACTCATGTTTAAGGAGATTAGTGCAACAAGATGCTGTGGATGGCATCAGTCATCTCCCTGAAGAGTGGAGACGGGTTATTCATGTTTAAGGAGATTAGTGCAACAAGATGCTGTGGATGGCATCAGTCATCTCCCTGAAGTGTGGAGACTGGTTACTCACGTTTAAGGAGATTAGTGCAACAAGATGCTGTGGATGGCATCAGTCATCTCCCTGAAGTGTGGAGATGGGTTATACATGTTTAAGGAGATTAGTACAACAAGATGCTGTGGATGGCATCAGTCATCTCCCTGAAGTGTGGAGACTGGTTATTCATGTTTAAGGAGATTAGTGCAACAAGATGCTGTGGATGACATCAGTCATCTCCCTGAAGTGTGGAGACGGGTTACTCATGTTTAAGGAGATTAGTGCAACAAGAAGCTGTGGATGGCATCAGTCATCTCCCTGAAGTGTGGAGATGGGTTATACATGTTTAAGGAGATTAGTGCAACAAGATGCTGTGGATGGCATCAGTCATCTCCCTGAAGTGTGGAGATGGGTTATTCATGTTTAAGGAGATTAGTGCAACAAGATGCTGTGGATGGCATCAGTCATCTCCCTGAAGTGTGGAGACTGGTTACTCACGTTTAAGGAGATTAGTGCAACAAGATGCTGTGGATGGCATCAGTCATCTCCCTGAAGTGTGGAGATGGGTTATACATGTTTAAGGAGATTAGTACAACAAGATGCTGTGGATGGCATCAGTCATCTCCCTGAAGTGTGGAGACTGGTTATTCATGTTTAAGGAGATTAGTGCAACAAGATGCTGTGGATGACATCAGTCATCTCCCTGAAGTGTGGAGATGGGTTATTCATGTTTAAGGAGATTAGTGCAACAAGAAGCTGTGGATGACATCAGTCATCTCCCTGAAGTGTGGAGACGGGTTATTCATGTTTAAGGAGATTAGTGCAACAAGATGCTGTGGATGACATCAGTCATCTCCCTGAAGTGTGGAGACGGGTTACTCATGTTTAAGGAGATTAGTGCAACAAGAAGCTGTGGATGGCATCAGTCATCTCCCTGAAGTGTGGAGATGGGTTATACATGTTTAAGGAGATTAGTGCAACAAGAAGCTGTGGATGACATCAGTCATCTCCCTGAAGTGTGGAGATGGGTTACTCACGTTTAAGGAGATTAGTGCAACAAGATGCTGTGGATGGCATCAGTCATCTCCCTGAAGTGTGGAGATGGGTTATACATGTTTAAGGAGATTAGTGCAACAAGATGCTGTGGATGGCATCAGTCATCTCCCTGAAGTGTGGAGACGGGTTATACATGTTTAAGGAGATTAGTGCAACAAGATGCTGTGGATGACATCAGTCATCTCCCTGAAGTGTGGAGATGGGTTATTCATGTTTAAGGAGATTAGTGCAACAAGATGCTGTGGATGGCATCAGTCATCTCCCTGAAGTGTGGAGATGGGTTACTCACGTTTAAGGAGATTAGTGCAACAAGATGCTGTGGATGGCATCAGTCATCTCCCTGAAGTGTGGAGACGGGTTACTCATGTTTAAGGAGAATAGTGCAACAAGATGCTGTGGATGGTATCAGTCATCTCCCTGAAGTGTGGAGATGGGTTATACATGTTTAAGGAGATTAGTGCAACAAGATGCTGTGGATGGTATCAGTCATCTCCCTGAAGTGTGGAGATGGGTTATACATGTTTAAGGAGATTAGTGCAACAAGATGCTGTGGATGGCATCAGTCATCTCCCTGAAGTGTGGAGATGGGTTATACATGTTTAAGGAGATTAGTGCAACAAGATGCTGTGGATGGTATCAGTCATCTTCCTGAAGTGTGGAGACGGGTTACTCACGTTTAAGGAGAATAGTGCAACAAGATGCTGTGGATGGCATCAGTCATCTCCCTGAAGTGTGGAGACAGGTTATTCATGTTTAAGGAGATTAGTGCAACAAGATGCTGTGGATGACATCAGTCATCTCCCTGAAGTGTGGAGACTGGTTACTCATGTTTAAGGAGATTAGTGCAACAAGAAGCTGTGGATGGCGTCAGTCATCTCCCTGAAGTGTGGAGACTGGTTTTTCATGTTTAAGAAGATTAGTGCAACAAGAAGCTGTGGATGGCGTCAGTCATCTCCCTGAAGTGTGGAGACTGGTTTTTCATGTTTAAGGAGATTAGTGCAACAAGATGCTGTGGATGAAATCAGTCATCTCCCTGAAGTGTGGAGACAGGTTACTCATGTTTAAGAAGATTAGTGCAACAAGATGCTGTGGATGGCATCAGTCATCTCCCTGAAGTGTGGAGACGGGTTATACATGTTTAAGAAGATTAGTGCAACAAGATGCTGTGGATGGCATCAGTCATCTCCCTGAAGTGTGGAGACGGGTTATACATGTTTAAGAAGATTAGTGCAACAAGATGCTGTGGATGGCATCAGTCATCTCCCTGAAGTGTGGAGACGGGTTATACATGTTTAAGGAGATTAGTGCAACAAGATGCTGTCAATGGCATCAGTCAACTCCCTGAAGTGTGGAGACGGGTTACTCATGTTTAAGAAGATTAGTGCAACAAGATGCTGTGGATGGCATCAGTCATCTCCCTGAAGTGTGGAGACAGGTTACTCACGTTTAAGGAGATTTGTGCAACAAGATGCTATGGATGGCATCCTCATTGTAGTTCCAATATACAAAGGGGGTAATAAAACAGAAATAAATAATTATCGGCCTGTCAGCCTAACGTCGGTAGTGTGTAAAGTAATGGAGCATCTAATTGCAGAATACATACGCGAGGAATTGGAAAACAAACAGTGGTTCAACAAAGCGCAACATGGGTTTAGATCCGGGTATTCATGTGAAAGTCAAACAACTTCATTAATTCAAGATTTGGCAGATGAGGTGGATGCAGGGGGAAGGACTGATGCAGTGGTGATAGATTTTTCTAAAGCTTTTGACGTAGTGCCACATAGTTTACTCATCCGGAAACTAGCAAATGCGGGACTTGATAATCGCGTTGTATTGTGGGTAGAACAATTTTTGAAAGGGAGGACGCAAAGAGTAAGAGTAGGTAGAGAACTGTCAGAAGGGGGGACCGTAAGTTCGGGCGTGCCCCAAGGCTCGGTACTGGGCCCGTTACTGTTTCTTATCTTTGTTAATGATATCCATATAAACATTAAATGCCAGTTAAAACTGTTCGCAGACGATTGTATTATTTACAATAAGATTAGGAATTCCATGCATGAGACTGCTCTTCAGGACGACCTAAATGAAATCAGGTGGTGGGCCGAAGCAAACAAAATGACAATTAATGCTGGGAAAAGTAAACCCATTGTTTTTAGCAGAACTAAGGGGAAGATTATACATAACTATCAAATGGGCGGGGAACCAATTCCACAGGTGGACAGCTGCAAATATTTGGGAGTGTGCTTGTCAAGTAATGCTGGATGGGGGGAACAGATAAATAGTACATCTAGGAAAGCGTGGAAAGCATTGCATTTCGTAATGAGAATACTGAAAAAGGGGAGTGCAAAGACCAGGGAACTAGCCTACAAATCTTTAGTGCGGCCGGTTATGGAATATGGAGTAGCATGTTGGGACCCATACAGAGTCAATCAGATTGATTCCTTAGAAAAAGTACAGAGAAGGGCTATAAAATTCATAAGGAGAGGTAAAGATTTTGGGTTTACAAAAGGTGAAGAGAATGAATGGGAACCGCTAAAAGTTAGGCGTAAAAAACATAGATTAGTTGCGTTATTTAAAGCTTATACAGGTTCAAATGCTTGGGCGGATGTTAGAGAAAGGTTAGAGAATCCAGCACACTACGGTCGAAACGATCATCTGTTTAAAATTAGGGGTAGAAAGTGCAGAACCGACGTGGGAAAATTTTCTTTTGTTAATAGAACCATTGAGGAATGGAATGAATTGCCTGTAGCAGGCTTTCAGGGCTGTCCTCTGACCTTAAAGCAGTTCAGAAATAATATTAGCAGAATAAATGTTGGTTAATTAACTAGTGTACTCATTTCACAAACTATACTATTAAAGTTGACACTACCAGGTTGAAAATACTGGTAACTAAATATAAGGACCAATTGTAAATAGTTAAGTACCTCGAAAATAGTTACGTACTTTGTAAATTGTTAAGTACTTTGTAGATAGTTAAGTAAATTGAGAATAGTTAAGTAAATTGTGAATAGTGAAGTAAATGGTGAATAGTTAAGTAATTGTGAATAGTTAAGTAAACTATAAATGATTCAGTAATTAGGGATTTTAAAAGCTTTGTTAATATTTAAAATTAATCATTTTGTATTGTTAGTCTTGTTTATTATTATTATTATTATTATTATTATTATTATTATTATTATTGTTGTTGTTGTTGTTGTAAGCTAGTCATGGTGATGTAAATTTTGTACGGTTTAATTCTGCCACCGGGAAGTACCCAATTGCAGAATAAATAAATACATACATACATACATACATACATACATAATCTCCCTGAAGTGTGGAGACGGGTTACTCACGTTTAAGGAGATTCCTTCTGAGCACAGCAACAGTGTGACTGTTCCAAAAATATTTTCTTTCTTGTTAATTCAAATGTTGCCACTAATTATTGAATGATCCAGTATAATAGGAAATAGGACGTGTCAGCCAATAGCATAAAAGAAAAGAAAACCAAAACATGTAGTGTTACCAATTACAATAAAACATGCTGTATCATGAATAAATAATAAACAAACTTCTGATGTGGTACATTCACATCACTGGTCCATTCCTCAACAAACTATCCTAGCAAAAGCTTATTCTCCTATCTATCTTCATGTTAATCCAGATAAAGATTTGCAGAAATTGTCGTATTACATATTTCCTTGTAGGTATAAGGGAATACAGTAGGCCTAAGCGATAGTCAAATCTGGTCGCCATGTGATGGCTTTGAAATTCGATTCTCTTTGCATGACCAGGAGAAAAAAATGAAGAGCAGCTTTGCAGTTGAAAAAGTGTAAAGTATTTGACAATTCAAACCAATCAGAAGTGGGTAATATCACAAAAATCATTATTTCACATAAATTGCTTGCTTTAACGAGATGTATATTTTTTGTGTAGCAAGACTTTGTCTGTCTCTTACGGTTTACCAGTTATACAAAAATTATTCATAATGAAGAGGCTATTTCAGAAAATTCTGGATATGCATTTTATTTGTCATGCAAATATCTTTAATATCTGATATTTTAATAAAAAAGAAAAACAAATAACAAAAAATTTCTCATGTAAAGGGTAGTTTGTGGGGGAGATTTTCTTGAAAATCTTTGTGTCGCATATTTAAATACCAACTTTGGTACTTTTCCAACTTTTCAACACACACATGGGTCTTTTTCTAAAAACTGCTTTATTTTGGATATTGGATTGCCTCAAAACAAATATTTCTGGTGAAAATACTGATTGTTTCAATGGAATATGTTGCTGAGTTATTGACAACGAGGAAGTGGCTGAAGATCTCACGGTGGACAACTGAGAAGATGGAAGGTATCCCAATCTTATTCAAATGCTTGACTAACTGTCAGTAATCGAAATGCTGCGTGAATATTCAGGAATTACATTTCAGCTTTTCATGATAATTTCACATTTTTATTTACAAGGAAATTTGGTGTAGGTAAATTCTGAAATTTTGATTTAATTAATTGTTTAATTGCATGAAAGAACAAGTATGACATTGGTTTTTGTTGAATGTGGCTTCTGAGCAACTTTATTGTCAATTAGTCCGCAATGTGAAGTTACCCACTGGAAGGCTAATTTTATTAAATGATGCAGCACTCTGCGATTCTTTCACCTTTGAAAATATAACTGCCGTTTGAAAATGAGCATTCCAGAATAAAACATTTTGTAGTGATGAAGAAACAGCCATCAAAATTTGTAGGACCATATCCTAAAGATTTATAGAATGAAAAAAGATGACACCTGCACCACTTTCTTTTTGTTTGGCCAAAAACAATCATCAGTAAAATATATAAAATTGCTCTTCCACAGGAAATCTAATAACAACTGTTTCTAGATCCAGTGTTTTCACTACATCTTTTGGGTTGTCACATTTCTTTGCTTTTTGTATTAAATGTAAATATTGTATGGTGTGACTGGGACACCTTGCACCTCGACCCAACGCACATCTTTTGTTGTTTCTACCCTCAAGAAAAACGTACAATGTGAGGGACCTGCAGGAGGTCATAGGTCGCTAATGGTTCCAAACTTGATGACCCGTTCACTCCTCTGATGGAACCAGGGAGAACTCAATCCAGTTACAGTGACTGAGACAAGGCTGCCATCTGGCAGAACTGAGAAGAATTTTCCAGCAACAAGCATCTTGCTATTTGTCTGCCAGTGACCGACACTGTACAACCCCTAAGTCTACTACCTGAAACATGAAAGGGGAAGCAAAATGATAGGAAATTCATGTTAGAAGAGAAACCATTCACCTTCCCAACCCATGCTGAGAGTGGCCGTAGCCAGGCCTCACGAATGCAAGCTTCGCACCTTTGGTAGATATTATTTTGCTTCTACTGTTTGTAATGAAGGATTATATTTTCTTTAATTTTAGGAAGCTGTAATTTTCCCTTAATTTCATAAACCTTAGATAAGAAGTGTTCTTGGTGTTTCGAATTCCAATTCTGCCAAGTGCTAAATGAAATTAGCTCAATAATAGCTCTCGCTCCAGTTCATATTCAATAGTATTCTAAAAAGGAGTATTTTTTAATTCACTTTCATCATATATAAAGGAACTGAAAACTAATAAAAATAAATTTAAGTTATATTAGAAAGATACCGTATCAGTCTCTCCTTCTATACAGAGAAGAATTTCATTCATTCAAAAAAATAACTGTACTACCCATTTTATTCCAAAAATTAATTCAGTTTTATAAATACTAAATATAAATAATTTTGTAAATATTTTAAATCTAAACAAGACTGACATCTAATTTTTAGCTCTGACATACTCTACATAGGGGTTACAATTTATTTTCATAAAGTGCACAATGTATGTGGTTTCTGATGTAAATACATCCTACATTACATTAGTTCTCTTAAGCTGGCCTAACTCACTATAGAATCTACAAATTGATGTGTTATGATGAGTGGTGGAATAATATGCTAGTATTTGTATGGTTGGTACTGATGAGGACTTCACAGCACCTGAGTCTTTTTTAAGGTTTGCTGTAATAACACTCTGGCGCAGTATGTAAGCCCTGGTTTTATATAAACATTATATGTATTTCTTGAACATCCTGCCTGATGAGAAACAAAATTTTCTTTGCTTTACTTGTTACATAGTCTATATGTTTGTTCAAGTTAGTTGAGAATCAAACATAATACCCAACTACTTTGCTGCATTAGTTTCTGGTAATGATGAATCTCTAAATTGTAATTGCAATTTTAATATTTTTTTCTCAATGAAAAGAAAGAGTTTATAATTTGACTTGGTTGCATTATTTATCATCATTAAATTTTCTTTATACCAGTTTTACCAGGATTGTTTAATTGTCTTTAACTTCTTGATACTGAATAGCTAAATCAACAGCAAAAGAGCACCTGACTATTGGATTGTTTGTGGTACTTAGATCTAGTGCACTGCTTAAAACTGCATCTTGTGGTAACCCTTGATGTATTTGTTTATATTTAAAACAGGCTTTTTCCATACCTGAGTAAAAAAATCTTATGTCATACATTCACGTGACTCTCCCCTCCCTCTATCCTTTATAAATGGGTATACAAACTATTCTTACTAAACTTTTATTTTTCTATCTACTTCATTTTAATCAAGATAAACCTTTGCAGAAATAGCTACATTACATATTTCGTTATAGAACAGTGATAGTCAAATGTTTAAGAACTGGACGCTATATGCTGGCCTTAAAATTCCACACTGTTTCCATGACATAGCGAGAAACAACTGAATTTTGACAGGACTTTAAAAGAATGACAAAGTAATGAGCAATTTGAACCATAAATAACGGATATCTCATAAATGGATAATGCCACAAAAAAAAAAAGCTATTTGAAATTGTGTGTTTTAAAGAAATCTACATTTTTTATGTAGTATGTTTTCGTCGTTTGCTTAACACTTACCACTTGTACAAGATTATGCAAAATTCTTTCCGAATGAAGAGAAAACTTCATAGGTGTTTCAAGAAAATTAAAGATATACATTTTATTTTCCATGTAAAAAGCTTAAATATATATATCTTAATCAAAATTGTTAGTCATTTTTTATAAAATCAAAACTTTCGAAAAATGTTTCAATGTAAAGGGCAGCTGGGGTTGGAGGAGGGGGATTTTCTTGAAAATCTTTGGTCGCATCTTTGGAACATACTGAACTTAAACACTAACTTTGGTATTTGCGTGGCTTTTCGTTTGTGAGTTATGCTTTTCACAGGCACACACATACAGACTTTTTTTTCTAAAAATGCTTTTTATGGATACAGGGGCCTAAAAGTACATATTTTCTTAATCTCAGTATAAAATTTTTGGGTGGAATGAAATACCTTCTGAACCTACTATGTATATTGTAGAGAAAATAAAAGTCTTTCTCTGCACTCTAGGCGTACCATGCTAGCCTCTGCTTCCTGAAGTCAGGGATGTAACCTGGTGGAGGGTGATGAATATTTTCAGCTGTAAAAATCTGTATCATGGCTTCCTTTGGAAGGGAAGTACAACCAGTGTCCAGTGTTGTAGATTTGCAGCATGTAAAAGAATCTCAAGTCTGATAAGGAGGCCTCTGAGCAAAATTGTTGGTCTTTCATGCCCAATATAGAATGGGACGCTAAGAACCACAGCGTTAAAGAGCGTCCATAAATAAAACTTGATTTAATTTACTTTAGGTAAGAGAAGAGTCAACCGTTACTTGCATGTATCACCACGGTATCATCAATTGAATCGCATGGAAGACGATGGATTTTTGCGGGTGTAAAAATCCTTAGCATGGCTTCCTTTGAAGGGAAGTAAAGCTGTTGGTGCCATTTTATAGTTTTATGATACATGAAAGAAAGTCATAACAAGGCCTCTGAGAAAGATTTTTGGTCTTTCACACACAATATAGAATGGGATGCTGAGGACAATAGTAGCAAAGAGTGTCCATAAGTAGAACTAGAAAAAAAACTGCGTGATCAGTGAATTAAGAGAATATCTGTGTTTTGTTACAGATTCCTCTGCAGGTATTTCTCACAGAGGCGTGAAGTTCTTGAAAGGCAACAGAAGAGTCATCAGTTACTTGTATCATCATCACTGTATTAAGACAATATCTGTGTATTGTTACAAGTTCCTCTGAGGGGTTTCTCACAGAGGTGTGAAGTCCTTGAAAGGTAAGAAAAGGGTCACCAGTTACTTGTATCATCATCACTGTATTAAGACAATATATGTGTATTGTTACAAGTTCCTCTGAGGGGTTTCTCACAGAGGCGTGAAGTCCTTGAAAGGTAAGAAAAGGGTCACCAGTTACTTGTATCATCATCACTGTATTAAGACAATGTATGTGTATTGTTACAAGTTCCTCTGAGGGGTTTCTCACAGAGGTGTGAAGTCCTTGAAAGGTAAGAAAAGGGTCACGAGTTACTTGTATCATCATCACTGTATTAAGACAATGTATGTGTATTGTTACAAGTTCCTCTGAGGGGTTTCTCACAGAGGCATGAAGTCCTTGAAAGGTAAGAAAAGGGTCACCAGTTACTTGTATCATCATCACTGTATTAAGACAATATATGTGTATTGTCACAAGTTCCTCTGAGGGGTTTCTCACAGAGGTGTGAAGTCCTTGAAAGGTAAGAGAAGGGTCACGAGTTACTTGTATCATCATCACTGTATTAAGACAATATATGTGTATTGTTACAAGTTCCTCTGAGGGGTTTCTCACAGAGGCGTGAAGTCCTTGAAAGGTAAGAAAAGGGTCACCAGTTACTTGTATCATCATCACTGTATTAAGACAATATATGTGTATTGTCACAAGTTCCTCTGAGGGGTTTCTCACAGAGGCGTGAAGTCCTTGAAAGGTAAGAGAAATGTCACCACTTACTTGAATGCATCACCACTGTATCATCATCACTATACTAATAGAATATTTGTCCACTTAACATGTTTCGGGAAACAGTTGTTCCCATCCTCTGAAGCTAATCCGACTGAAGAATACTTGTGTTTTGTTACAGATTCCTTTGCAGGTATTTCTCACCAGGGCATCAAGTCTTTGAGAAGTAAGAGAAGAGTCACCATTTTCTGTCTGTATCACCACTGTATCATCATGACTATACTAAGAAAACATCATTGTTTTGTTACAGATTCCTCTGTTTATATTTTATCAGGGCTTGAAGACCTTGAAAGGTAAGGGCAGAGTCACAACTTTTTTGCATGAATCATCATGTTATGTTCACCTGTCATCACTGTATTAACAGAATATGTGTTATTTTCCGCATTCCTGTGTATTATATTATACAGGGCTTGAGGACACTATAAGGTAAGGCGTAAAAATCCTTAGCACGGCTTCCTTCGGAAGGGAAGTAAAGCCGGTGGTCCCGTGTCGTAGATTTATGGCACCTAAAAGAACCTCAAGTCTGATAAAGAGGCCTCTGAGCAAAATTACCAGTCTTTCATGCCCAATATAGAATGGGACGCTAAGAACCACAGCAGTTAAAGAGCATCCATAAATAAAACTCAATTTATTTTTTACTGTAAGGTAAGAAAAGAGCCATTGCTATATGTCTTTGTTACAGATTCCTCTGCAAGTGTTTCTCACCAGTTCTTGGAAATCTCAAAATGTAAATAAAAAGTAATATCTGCATTTATCTCTATAAATAACATTTAATACACTTCATTGTTATAATTCTTCATTAACATTCTAGAACTTAATCATTTTACTTATTCACCATATCCAAGACTTGCTTGAAACTGATAATTCATGCAGTTTAACATGATTGTACTTCCAATACTATTTCAAATTTTCATTTTAAATGTTTAAGGGTTTCAAGATTCTTCTGAGAGTCTTGTTTGGTGCAGATACCTGGTGCCATATGAGGAAGCTAAACAGTAACTTGTAATAAAATAAAAAATGTTTAAACAATTTTTGAATGCAAATGATTAAACAAACAAAACAATCAATAAATAAACCACACATACATCAAAAAAGAAAAAGAGATGTACATTGATCAGTGTTAAAAACAAGGTTAACATCAATTATAACAATCATTATAAAGCTATGAAACATTGTTGAATTCCTTCATAGTTAACCAGGAACTTCTTAAAATACCATAATGTGTTTACATATTTGTACAAGTTAAGGGAAACAATAGTCAGATAATCCAGAAATATTCTGAAGTTCCCTAACAATTATTTTCAGTAATTGTGCCTTATTTATTTATCTGACTAAAAAATGAAATAGTTATCATTTAAAGTATGGAAAATGCAAAAAGCACAGAAAATTAAAAAACAGCAGATACCTATCTTACCCAGAGAAAAAGGCATAAAATAAATATATATATATAAGAACACTGTTTCAAACTGAAGAATAAATGCATGTGCACAACAATTACACAATTTGCTAATTCATTAACAAAGGTAAAGAAGAGTTGGAATAATCAAAACTGCATAAGTGTGAAAATAGCAATATTTGTTTAATAATTCATTTCAGCTGTTTAATATAATTTGAGTATATAAAAGTCACAATAAGTTGAAATATTTAATTTATTTACATTACATTTGTTTCGTTCTGCTTCATTTCATATTTTTAACAATTTTGATGCATTTGCATGCACATAGGACCTTCATACATAGGTACTTACACTTTTAATACCATATAATAGGATCCAGATAACCAGAATCAATGGTTGTGATTCAGAACCAGGTGTTATTACTAGAGGTGTCCCACAAGGTTCTATATTTGGTCCTTTGTTATTTTTAATATTTACAAACGATCTCCATATTATCTTAGTGAAGATTCAATAACTGTGCGTTTTGCAGATGATACCAGTGTACTTATATCTGAAAAGCCACATCAGCAATTAAGAAATTCTGTCTATAAAGTGTTCGAACAGCTCAACTTTTGGTTTGAAGCTAATAAGCTTTCATTAAACTATGATAAAACCAATTTTATTCAATTTCAAATGAAGCATAAACAAGTGAGTGAATTAACAATCATGTACAACAATTACACCACAAATAAGGTATCTGATACAAAATTTCTTGGGCTTCAAATAGATGGAGAGCTCAACTGGAGAAAACAAATAAAAATCATGCTGCCAAAACTCAGCTCGGCTTGCTTTGCCTTAAGAAACTTAAAAAATTTGCTCCACCAAAATGCCTTAAGAACAGCATATTTTGCATGCTTTCACTCCCTGTTGCAATACGAAATAATGTTCTGGGGTAATTTGGCACATAGCAAGTGAGTATTTATATTACAAAACAAGGCCATGCATATTATCTGTGGTGTTGTGTCCCGTCATTCCTGTAGACCCTTGTTCAAAACCCAAAAATTCTTACTCTCACTGGTGAATACGTATATTCTCTCTTGAGCTACTTTACAGATAATTACGATAACTTCACAATAAACCTAGCTGCACATGGCCACAATGCAAGGCATGCAGGCAATTTACATAGGCCAGCAAATAGCTTAAAATTATTCCAAAAATGATGTTACTGTTCTGCAATAACAATTTATAATAACCTTCCATGCTACTTAAAACTATTAGGCAAGCCTAATCAACATAAAATCTTTAAGAAAGAGCTAAAGTCTTTCTTATATACTCATTCCCCATATACTATGGAGGAATTTTTTAATATGTTGAGCAAAATATAAATATTCAATACACAGAGCAGATGGCATATGATAGTGACTTACATTTATTTGTTATTGTTCTACTGTAATGCATGTTGAGATGTTTACTCTTGAATTGGTGTTGTTTTGAAAATTTTCATTTCTTAGATAATGCATGGTGTGGGGAGAGAGAGAGAGAGAGAGAGAGAAGGAGAGGGAGAAATATTATTGATGTTGGGTATGTTATTAGTTAAACAAGTTCTTGATGCTGGGAATGTTTATTAGTTATGCTGCATATTTCATAATTGTATGACATGTTCAATGTCCCTGAGCATTGCTTACGGTGGGACCAAATGAATAAACAAACAAACAATATAACTAGTCTTGTGTATATGCCTTTTACTTTCTCTACTACCTACCTATGATAGGTAGAGTATGTATTGTATTCCTACCAAATGTATTATATCAAGATTTAATTGAAAATGCTTTTTTTTTTTTTTTTTTTTTTTTTTTTGTCCTTTTAAAAAGAGAAAAAGGCACTTTTATAAAAAGATCTGTGTATATGAATGTACTCAAGCTATAATGCTCACATTGCATACAGTATTATCACCTTACCTACTCTCATTTTTATGTCATATTAAAATAAGGATTGAAAATGATTATAAGGAGCATTTCTGGGGAAATAATGATTTTGATATGGTAATTCAATAATATAATCTATTATGTAATTAAGTAAAATGGTAATTTGAAATAGAACGAGCGAATAATTGTCATGTTTCAGAATTGAAGGGTTTCGTGTTACTTCACTTCTGAAACACGACAATTATATTTATATTTGGTTAGCTGGAACTGTGTAATTCTCAACCAGCGACAATGCTGCCATGTTTTGCCATTTTTTGGCCTTGAATTTTTTCATTCTAAAGCACCACAATTTGGTTTATTTTCATTTATAAGCGTTTACATTGAATTTCTGCATATGCACCATCCGTGTATTTAGTTCTGGTATCTTTTTCGTATATTTTAAAATATTCAAACAGCCATGTATAATGTAGGTGGCTATAATTGCCAGGAAGACAACAGTTGCAGCTAAAACCGAAATGTTGTTAATTTGCAATTAGGTTTATTTAGATTTGAACAATAAAATCAATAGGGGTAAAAGTTCATAATATTTTGTTTAATATTTATGTTAAGTTGGTGAATACTGCACCAGAAAATTCTCTTTCTGATACAATTCGATAGCGAGCACAAAGGCAGTTGGTAGTTCGTGCTGCGGAGGAGATTTGGAAATGGCGCATGCTGATTGTAATATTCAAATACGTCGCTGTGACAGAATTTTTAATAAGGCTGGTGTTTCAAAGTAGTACGAATGTAACTCAACACGTCTAGGTAAGGAAATTACGAGGATTAAAAGGAAGTAAAGATACTAATGTATGCTTACGTTATAAGGTAACTTCCTGAAAGTGAGTCATTCACGTAAAGTCGCACAACTTTTCACAAAATCTGACCATCAGTCTCCACTTCACTTCAAATTTGTTCAATGGATTACAAAAACAAAGTGAATTATGTTTTAAATTCTTACCCCCTTTTTTTATTAAATCACGATATTTTTAAAGTATTGCGCAACTCCACTTGTGAAAAACGCACACCTCTCTACCTTTAAATTGGAATATCTCAGGCGATAAGTGATAAAATTATGTCATAAAGTGCAATGCAAAGCTTAATATGTAATATTTCGCTTAATGTTTATTGTAATTGATAAAATTAACAATTTACATCAATTTTTAAAATCCAAACATTCAAAAACTATATATCCCTATTAACCCCCAAGTTTAAATTTGTATAAATGTTATAAATAAATTCCTTGTAGTCTTTGGTGTATATTTACATAAAACAAGGATTGGATGATGTATAGTTAACTCAGTTTACTTCACGTATAAATGCGGGGAAACAGTATGACAATTTAGCCAATTTTAAATAAAATAACAGCGGTGCTTAGCAGGATACCAGTTCGGCGCGACGAGAGTAGCAGCAGCAGTCTTTGTCATTTGATGCCTTGTCAAATGTTCACAGCGCTTTAGTTGCACTAGTTTATTCACATGTAACTTAAATTTGGCATACAGTGAGTAACATTCAAACTTTCAATCTTATCCTATGGAAAGCAACTTAACTACAATTTAAATGTGCACATTTTCCCCTTTGGGTCAAGTAAATACCATCTGGTTATTATTAGTTGATGAAATAAATGAATTTAGCTCTAAGGTACCAAGGATCCCTTTTGCGTTGCTGTATCTTGCCGAAAATGGTCACTCTGTTCAAATGGCAGTTTGTAGCACACAATCACTGTTATCAGTGGGAGTACTTTGGTTTTTTTTTTTTTTTTTACAACACGCATCATGTAGTTTTAGGTCTGGTGACAAAGTTAAATTCTCCATTTTTAAGTTTGTAAGCATATTGCTTGTAACTAAGCTTAATGAATTCTGCCTTGTGTTATGCTTGGAAGCATTAAATGGACTGAAGCAATAGTCATAGCTACATTTCTTCAGTTCACTGAGTATGCACCTTCAGAAATCACATAGCTAAGAATGAACTTTAATGCAAAAAGCTGAACTATTCTGTATTTAGAGAATAAATTGCTTTTATGAGACATTGTGTGCATTTAAGAAAAATGTTTAGTACGCTGTGAATCCTAAAATAATTTGATTTTATGTAAAATGTAGATTTATTTTATGTGTGGAACACGTGAACTAAAATTCAGAGAAAGTGATGTTTTGTGTGTGTTCGGTTTGATGTGGAGTGACTCAAGTTCATGTTGTACTTAAATGTTTGTTGTTTGCATAAGATTCTGTGAAGGTTTCAATTTTTTGGGGGACAGGTTCTTTTAGAATTTAAAACTCGCTTAGAAACTTAAAAAAGGCAAAATTTCAGTTTTCATTAAAAAAAATTTGCATTACCCGTCACATAACATTAAAAATAATAATTATTCTTTGTATATTAATGTAGCTTAAAATTACAGTTGTATGTGTTATTCAGGACTGTGTAAAGACATTTTACAGCTGATGTTTAAATGTTAGCAGTTAATGATGACGTGTTGTCCGTGAGAAGATGTCTACTCGGCTCTTCTTCCGAACATGTCAACTAACTCTAGATATTTTGTAAGTGCAATATCAGGGCAATGCACAACCACCTCTGCCTTTTCAAATCTGCCAACATTAAGTGTTAATCCCCAAATCAAAATAAATAGCCCAGATACACGTGCACAACATAACACATTTTTCATTGTTATCTGTTTGAAAGTTTGTTCACCAGTCTGTCCACCTCATTCTGTAGAGAGATTTCGGGTAGGAAATTTAAAAATGAACCGCTTCACGAGTAAAGTAGACCTTGCCCCCGCTATACAGAAATGAAGAGATGTGTGTGGGACATTGCATTTTAAATTGTCCGAAATAGAAGGAAAATCAACCTTTACCATCTGATATCTCAACATGTTGAGTTCACGGCCACCATACAACCCGATTGGTGGAGAGGTTATTGTGGGTTTGCTGCACATTTAACACTAAACCTGTTAACTTTGTGGATCCAGTGAGCAGTGCTCACACCAAGTCTACGGTACGGTTGTTGATGGGTGGTATTTGACGTGACCAGGTGGATGAACACCTGCCCGAAAACTTGTGGCATCAGGACTTCTAGAATCACAAACAGACGCCTTTCAAGAAAAAATTGAGGACATTAGGAGCATGTATCCTGTAGTGTAGTGTTTTAAGTGTGCTTTAGATTAGACTTAGAGCAGGAATGTGT
Organism: Deroplatys truncata; assembly: GCA_030765065.1. Taxonomy (NCBI): domain Eukaryota; kingdom Metazoa; phylum Arthropoda; class Insecta; order Mantodea; family Mantidae; genus Deroplatys; species Deroplatys truncata. The sequence continues at coordinate 8,066,681 of CM060985.1, read as the reverse complement.
GGTATTTTTTGGTTTTATGACTAGTTTTGGCTTTTCTCATAATTATTGTATATGTACAATTTGCCTGTGCTTCTTTAACATTTTTATAACACTTAATCACTACCAACATTGCTCGTTTGGATAGCATTTAGGTGAGTTTGTTTCATAGTTGCTTTTTGTTTTCTTTAAGTTGGTGGCATCCTCTTGTGCAGCTGATATGAGAGCCATCACATCCCGCGCATGTGCATAAAGCTTTCCTCGGACTTAGAAAATAAGTCGATGGACATGTTCGAAGGAATATCCTGTCTACTCTAAGTGGTAGACTTTGTAGGAAGGCAGTTCTTACTCATTTTGGGAACTACTCTTGTAATGGTAAGTTACAATTCCTTTACCAGAGGTGCTCTTTGAAACATAGTGTTGCTTCAGGCCCTGATTTTTCTCTTTTTGTTTGTGTCTAGTAATATTTCATGTGACCTTTTCTAACAATGTTACATCTTAAATGAAAACTTTCATATTAGTGGTCCCTTACATGGCAAACCATTGCATCACACTACACCCATTTGGAATACAGAAATAAAGAAAGGAAAAAAAAAAACACTGTTGTATTTGATTTCCTCCCACCGATTTGCAGTGAGTTATATTTCTTTAGCCATTTGCCTCTGTTTGGAAGTCTTCAAATGTAACCTCAATTTGAATGCTGCACATACAAACTATCCTTAATTTTGTACCAATTTTAAACATTTTTTGGCCAAAGTGTAGTACTCATTTGGAAGGGATAGTTCACACTGTGGCCACAGAGGGTGCTCGGCCGCTATAGGGGATGATGCTGCAGAGCCAACAATATAGAGGGAAAAATAGTGTGAGTAATCTGTATAAAGCCAAAATACACAATAGAAAAGACTGCCTTTAAGAAATATGTTAATTTGCAATATCTAAGTTTTTTGGTTTTGTTACCAAGTTAGTGGAAGGGATTACTAGGTAAATAATACCCACGGTTAAGATGCAATTATTACAACCAGTTCCTAAAAACTGTTTTTGTTTTATATGAAGTTAAAAAAATTGTAAGTATAAAAGTTAACGTAACAAGCAGAATTTAAGGGGTAAATAGATTTTAAACTTCTGGGAGAAAATCTTCAGCTGCTTCAATTATGAGTTTATGTAGTCTTTCCTTGTTGATCCCTTTGAAGACAGCTAAGTATCCAGCAAACGGCCGCATCTGTGGATGAAGACAGGGATGGTATATTTACATTCTTCTGCTCGCTTTTGATGCTGTTTGTGTGAATGGGGAGATGTTGGCCAGTCAGCTTATGCAGATTCTCCCAATTCCACGGAGTGGTTTATCCAGAGGTGCTGGAGACCTTTATCCTGTACAACTTCCAGTAGTCGGATATTATAGTGATTCCGGGTAAAATCTATTCCTGGACGATGGCAAGTTGAGTTTCCCTGTGTATAATTTCAATGGGCACAAGGAAGAAGTTGCGAGTGCACTTCCCTTTGTACACACACTGGCCTCAACACGATGTTCTTGGTTGTATATTCTACAGCCAAATTTTGATTTGTCAATTTCGAGCACAGTTCCCACATCTTAAATGGCCTTCTGGTTCTTGAAGTCGCAGTAGTGGGACCAGTTCACTATGGTGTGTGGTGAACACCTTAGTTCATCCATAATCATGCTGTCGAGGAAGCTTCCCATTTTCACACTAATTATCATTGTTGGATGCCTCCTCCGCAGCTCTGACAACATTCTCACACATGTGGCATAAATGTATGTCATTTATTAATCAGTTATCGGTTATGAATTGCAGTAGCTGCTTTTCATCCCCTAGAAGACATATGGACGGTATTGTCATGGCTGGTACACACCAGTATATTAATTAACTGATTATGTTTCCACTATAAGCTAAAAGGAGAAGTAAACAAAACCATGTGGCACCTCATTGGCTGTGAACAAATTACAACCTTTCCTGCTTAGCATGTTGTGCCTTCCTCTACAAAAAACAGTTCAGTTCATATCGTAACATTTTGTGGTTATTCTCGTGCAGAGAAATTTAAAAAAACTCATTACTGTAACCGTTAAATTTATGAAACTAAATGTCACCTATAACTACATGAACCGATATATCAGAGGGTTTAAGAGGCTATGCGCACTTTGTTTCCAGCTTAGAATCTTGTGCCACTGCAGAAAACATAAATGCAGGAAATGGAAAGAAGACAATTGTGTTAAATGCTTTTAACAAATTCTTTGAAACGTATCCACTGTTAATCAACAAAGAATATGGTTGGCCATTGTTTAGCAATAATTGAAGTTCTTCGTTAGTGATGCAGGATTGTTGCTTGGATGGCTTGGGTTGCATTAGTTTTCTGTTGTGTTTTAACCTATAGTGCTAATCATTACTTAACTTGTTGACTCATAAAAGGTTAAAGCAAAGGTGGTACATTGATATTAGTCATTAAATGAATGATTTCTAAAGCCTGAAGTTAAGAACAGTTTAATCCACTACCTTTAATGCCAAACTGTTCAGGTACAGCTTTTATTTGTCTACTCTTAGTATTGTGTGTTATAAGGTAAAATATAGGAATGCAATGGTTCCGCTGTTTGACTGAGTTAGGGAACCCCGGCCAAACGAAAAGGGAAGCCCTAACGAGTGCCGTAGGGGAAAACAAAAGGAAACCAGAACTCTCAAAAATATACTACTATTGATAAGTTTGTTTTTGGGTACTTTAATGATAATAATAAACAAACATTAATAACCAGAACCGTAAAGCAACCATAAAAGAATAACTGTAAAACAAAAATGGCTTAAAGAGTAAAGCAACCAAAACCAATTGAGCAGAGCAGTAAAGGCAAGTTTTAAATACAGCAAAATTAAGTAAATCCAAAAATTCAACAAACCAAATCAATTTAGGAAGTTTATAAAACAAGGCCACTATAAACATCAGACCAAAAAATTTAATTATGTTTAGCTAGTCAAAGACTAGCTAAGAATGTTGAACAAGACCGAAACAGACTTTAATGAAATTCAGGAAACCGAGAGCTTCAAAGTCCAGCTAAGCTAGATGTAGATAGCTTTACAACCCAACCGTTTTCAGTTACAAAGTTCAGCATAAATGGGTTCAGCATAACTGGGTTTTAACTGCAATTACTGCTCTCATAATTTACACAACAGAATATCTGTAATTTTGAATTAACTATGCATTTTCAAAGTGCCCAAAATATGTAAGCTCTACTCACAAATTTCTACTTATATTGCTTCTTGCCCTCCTTTTATCAAACTATGCAATTTCAGACGACAAATGCCAAAAGCTTTTCTCACAAATTTCACACTACTGATGCTTTTTACCTTCATGAATCAAAATATGCATTTTCAAATTGCACAACTGTGTAAAGCTCTTATCACAAATTTTAAACTAACTATACACTGAAAATCACGTACTGAAAATATAACTCAACTGGAAAAGAAACAAAACACACTAAACCTATGAACAACTCCAAGAGCCAGTCACTTTACGAACTCTTATTTTCAAACACACATAACGTTTTCCGCCCCAAAATTCACTCACCATTACCAGGACATAAAACTGATAATAAAGCCTACCTTTACATAAGGTCGATCCACCGAAAATCACAAAGACGTTCCTTAAAAATTCATTACAAAAACTTCCACAATCCGCATCAGTAGTTGCCGGGCAGAGAGCTATCCCTGCAATGCGGACAGAAATCCACCACTCAGCGCGTACGGCCAAAGCACATGCCACGTCAGCAACCCACAGAGGAAAAAAAAAAGAGAGCACCAAAGAGAGCGTTAAGCAAAGGGGACAAGCAACGTAAAGTGACTGGCTGGATGTATAATACAGATACAAAACATAAAAAGAACACATAACAGCACAATAGCCCCCCCCCCCAATCTGCGAGCTTGCGAGAAGAAAAAAAATAACCATTTATAGGAACTCGAGGAAAGGGAACAATAAGTAGCCAAAAGGGGAAACAACTAGGAAAACAGAAGGAACATGCTACACTGTAAGTAGACGAAGAAGGTAACTCCACACATACAGTCCGCAAACTTCAGTAGCTGACACTGAACACACAAGGAGAAGACCATAATTGAGGCAAGCAAACCCCAACAGTATATATCCTCACGACGTAGCAACCGGGCAGCCATCCAAGGTGATGAAAAACTTAAGTATATAACTCCCAGGAACAGTCACAGGCGAAAATTTGCATCATAATTTTGGCAGCAATATTAAGCGGACAAGCCGCTAACCAGGAGTATAGATTTTTCTTTACTAATAACGCCGACACTGCAGACGGTTAACGCTAAGGCCGAAACTGAAGCGGGCCAAAACATGTATAAAGATGTCAGGATCCGGAAGAGGAGGCACAGGCTTCAGAATTTTAAACCCACAAATAGCGTCCGACGGTGAAATTCCCACGTAGGACCACCCGGTTGCACACACCACCAGAGCAGAAGAAACTTGCACAGCGGTCAGCACATCACAACTCAGAAGGTCCAGAACGTGTCCCCACAGAGTAGCACGAGGAAGGAAAAAGGGATGGTAGCCGAGAAGGATAAGAATTTGAAACATAATAAAACAAAGCAGCAGAGGGGGCTCACAAAGCAAAATATAAACTTACTTATACAAACTAAATCATCGTCAATCAATTATAATTTTATAGACATATAAATATTAAATTTCACAATAAACCATGTGCATTTTTAAATTAGACAAGTATAGCATTACAATTATAGAACAAGAATTAAACATGGTATGCAATGAAACAGCTATGAGACATGATGCACTATATAACAACTATGTACAACAAAATAATAATTCACTTGCCCCGACCCCACACAAACTATAACTGGGGAGAGGCAGGTGAACAGGGCATACCGGCAAGGCATCACCGGTGTGGAAGCATGAAAATTTTCCCAATAAGTACAAATTAATTAAGCTGACACCCACTGAAATTAAGTGACCTTATAAATATATATATAATTATAATTTAAAATATTACCCCCAAAAATTAAAAAAAGAACAAAGGATATTAAATTCGAGCCAAATTTATAGGAACACAAAAGGTCACTCAAAATAACAGGATCAACAGCAAAGGTAGGCTCTGCGCAACAGCTAAATATCCCAGCAAGGGCGAATGGAAATGAGGCAAAACTTTCAGAATTAGGTAACCATACATGTTACCATATTTATCTTGCACACTGACTTGAAAAGGAAATCATAAATTCCTCCAAAATATTCAGGAACTCGCAAGTGACTGACTCTTGAATAGCCCTAGCACACGGGCATAACCATACATTTTACGGGCAAACTGTAAAAGTTGGCAAGTATGCAATAGTGATATTCTCATGTGTCAAAGATCTGAAGACAAATCACTGGAGTTCTATATGCTAACATCCGAAAAGATACCATTACTGTAGGAGGAAAGGAAAGTATAATTGGGAGCTTTCATGAATATGGAAGGGATAAGAAAGGATGATTGGGAGAGGAATGGGACAGGATTTATCCCGGTTAAGGGAATGGGACAAATCAAGAGCTCGCATGGGGCAGGATCGCTAATTCCTGAAAGTGAGTCACCCATCATCAGGACAAAGCCAAGTGACTCACTTGCTACCCCGAGTTATACAATTTAAGCTGAGACAGGTGAGCGCGGCGCCTGCAGGAAGAAGACAATTCTTGCAAAAGAACAGACACCCCCTTATAAATTCTGAGAATCTTAAACGGGCCAAGATAGCGAGGAGCTAACTTCGCGGCAAACGCAACTGCTTTCGAGGACTGAGGATAGTTACGGCACATAACAACATCTCCCACTTTGAATGGGGAGGGACGACGGGACGCATCGTATCGCTGCTTTCTCATAGAGTGGCCTCTACGCAGATTATTCAAGGCAGCCTTCCAATTAGTACGAATGGTATGCGGAGAATTGTCAGCCGGTAATAAATCATTTAACGCCCACAAATTAGCCAAAGGAGACGCAGGTTGGTAGGCAAATAACAATGAAAACGGCGTCGTCTTATGAACCTCATGTCTCGCAGAATTGAAAGCAAACTGAAGTTGCTTCAAGTATTTATCCCAGCAATTGTGCTGCTGGTGATGATAAGCAATTATAGCGGACTTAAGGTTACGGTTGACCCGTTCCGCTAATGAGGGGTTAGGGTAATAAGGGGTAGTAGTAAAATGCTTAATACCCCAATCAAAACAAAAGGAACGAAAGAGACGCGACTTAAATTGCGAACCGTTGTCAGAGACCAGATATTGAGGAGCACCAAAAGATCCAAATATTGTTCCAAGTTCCCGAATAGCAAGGCGAGCAGTAGCAGCACTCAGAGGTGAAATCCATACGAACTTTGAGAAAGCATCAGTAAGCACCAATGCAAAAATATTTCCCTGAATAGAACGAGGGAACGGTCCGATAAAATCTACAAATAGTTTTTCCATGGGCGCGGAGGGAACCTCCGAAGCCAAATATCCCCAATTTGTAGCCTGCGCGGGTTTGGACAATGCGCAAATGCGGCAAGACTTAACATGCTTTCTTACATCGAAATCCATGCCCCGCCACATAAACTGTTCACGAATTCGATTTCTGGTTTTGGCAATGCCTAAATGACCCCCGAAAGGAGAATCGTGAAAATAACTGAGAATCATGGGAATAGCTGCCTTCGGAACTATGACTTTATAACGCCGATCAAAACTAGCTCTTCCCATCAAAACACCCTCATGAATCTTATAATCCTGCAGTGAAACTCCTGATTTAATTTGCTCAATAATTGAGGCCAACCCAGAATCGGTAAGTTGAAGTTCAGGTATACTGACAAACATTTCAGGAAATGCCGAAAATGAGAAGCTCTCAATCTGAGTATCCGCAGGAGCATCCAAAGTCTCGAAATAAACACACTCCTCAGTAGGTTCGGAAAATACCCGGGTAAGAGCATCCGCAATACAATTTTCTGAACCTCTGATAAAGGAAGGGGTAAACTTAAAGGCACCTATCCGGACACCCCAACGCGCAAGACGACCTGTCTTCCTTGGGACAGCTAACGCCCACGTTAAAGCCTGGTTATCGCACTCTAAAAAGAAATGCACATGTTCTAAGTACACCCTATACTTCTCCAATCCAAAAAGCACCGCTAAGGTTTCTAATTCATATGTAGAAAATTTACGTTCTTCAGGAGATAAAGTACGCGAACTATAATAAATGGGACGACGACCTTCAGGAAATTCCTGCAACAAAACAGCCGCTAGCGCGCTAGCACTAGCATCCGTCTGTAAAATAAAGGGCATAGCAAAATCTGGAAAAGCCAAGACAGGAGGGTTTGAAATAGCCTCTTTTAGATCAACAAATGCCGCTTCCTGCTCCTCGGCCCACGCAAAAGTAACCCCTTTCCTACGTAAGCAATTAAGAGGTTCCGCCCGAGTAGAAAAATTTGAAATAAATTTAGAGAAGAAGTTAACCATTCCCAAAAATCGAGCCACCTCACGCTTATTCTTGGGTGCCGGAAAATTTCTAATAGCCTTAGTGCGATCTGGGTCTATGGTAATACCAGAAGGGGAAACCATATGGCCCAAAAATGATATTTGAGAGGTAGCAAAATGAACTTTAGACTGCTTAACTGATAACCCGGCGCTCTGTAGGCGACGAAAGACCTCATGTAAATGAACAAGATGTGAGTCAAAATCCTCGGAATATACTACAAGATCATCTAAGTAATGGTACAAATATTTAAATTTTATGTCCGAAAACAAATTATCCAGCAAACGAGTGAGGACTTGCGCGCCCGTAGCCAAACCAAATGGGACCCTATTGAATTCATAAAGGCGCCAGGGGGTAGCGAAAGCTGTTAGATGCTTGGAATGTTCAGCCAAAGGAATCTGATGATAAGCATTGTTCAAATCCAGGGTCGTAAAAACGCGAGCCTTCGAAAAATGATGAGCAGCTGTATGCAAATCGGGCAAAGGGGTACTTTCAATAAGGATTCTTTTGTTCAAGAGGCGATAATCTATGACCGGTCTAAAATCCTGATCTCCCTTCGGTACTAGAAATATGGGGCTGCTGTAATTTGAAGTAGATGGTCTAATAACCCCTTGGTCAAGCATCTTCTGTATTTTCTCTTTTAATATAGCCATCTTCGGTGGTGTGAGCTTATATGGAGATAACTTGACCGGAGTAGAATCAGTTAACTGAATTTCATATTGAGTCAAATGAGTGACCCCTAAAACATCTGTAAACAATGAATCAAATTCCCCAACTAAATGCTCTATTTGCTTTGCCTGTTCAGGGGACAAATGAGACAGAGAAGAAGTTGCGCAATTTTGGGTTACCAAATTAATATCTCCCAAAGTTAAAGGGGGCCGAGATGGTTTAAAATCCCTCACAAAGTCCAACTTTATCCGGGGAGCAAAATGAAAAGCGATCTGCCTAGTGGAAAAATCAATAGCCATCCCAGTCCTTGACATAAAATCGGCACCTAGGACACATGCATAAGGAAGCTTGGGAACGACAAAAAAACTATGTTTCCACGTAAAACGTGGGAAACGTATAGTACATGATACCTTTTGAGTAACTTGAAAGGCCTGACCATTGACCATCAAACAAACCAACTGACACGTGGTTGCACGCGACATAATACATGGTAAATTTAACCTAAGCCAATCAAGCTGAATCAAAGAGACAGAACTTCCGGAATCTAATAACGCCAATAAAGGCAACTTCTCAAGAGAAACTTGAACTAAGGGTTTACCCGAAAACGGATAACCACAAATACGCCGAGACAAACAAATGGTCGACTTAACCTTCTGGCGTCATAAAGGTCGAAACTGTCGCCCCTGATTAGAAACACGAAGAAAACCCCGATTCACGGTCCTCCTATTGGGACAATTTCGTCGAACATGGCCTTCCTGACCACACTGAAAGCATTTAATAGTGGCCCGACGACCAGAAACCGGAACAATGGCCGAAGAAGGAGCTGATACAGTGGTATTAGGAGTTGCTAATGAGCCCGGAGGCTCTGACAGACGCAGCCTATCAACAAGCATAACTTCATTGAGTTTAGGTACCAATGCTTCCAACTGCTGCAAATTTGACGGCCGAGGTCCTAAAACCAAAGCCGACCTAACGACTGGATTGAGTCCTGATAAAACGACATCACAAATTTCCGCTTCCGTATTAGGGAGCACCAACACTAAAGCAATTTCCTTAACCCGAACCATATATTCTGTAAACGGTTCCGTTAGACCCTGAGGACGAAAATATACGTCTTGCATTATCCTCGTGCATTCCCTACGTGGAATGAACATGTCTAATAGGGCCAAATGAAAGCGAGTCACAGGCTCGGCCAAACCAGCACACCGCATTAAGAGGTCCAAAACTATCCCAGACACCTTGACAGATAATAATTCTATCACTTGAGCCGTGGGTACCAAATAACGCTTAGCCATTAGCGTCAATCGAACAAGAAAATAGAGAAACTGTAAAGCCGATGGTACATCAACAATGTCGTTTAACTGAAAGCCCTCCACGAATTGTTGGAGGGGATGAGCGAGTCTAAGTGGCCGAAACGCAGATACCGCAATCGCAGGCTGAACCACATCCGACAATCCTTGATTATACAAGGGAGACGCCCCAGTGTCATTCTGTGTAGTCCCAAAATCTTCCTCCACCTTATGGGCTAATTCCTTAAACTGATCCTTTAACTTTTGCAACGCTATACAAGACTGCAAAGTAGGGAATCTCTGTAAGACATAATCTAAATAGAACAAGTAATGCCGAATTCTAACTTGCCACCGGAGCAACTGTGCCTTAGAGGGAGAATCCTCGCGCCCAAAATCCATTAAATTATCCTGAATCTCTGCTAAGGCCAACGAGCAAGTGGACTCACACTTAGTCACTATCACGTGATCAATAGAAACAGTAATTATTGGAGCATCCTTAATTTGTCGAAAAACATCCAACATAATAGCCACTTCAGTTGTCATAGAACATTGACCTCCACGTACAACCAACTCTACCCACAATTCACCTTTCCGTAATCTGTCCACATTACTAACCGATACCGCCATCTTGATACTACGGATATGGTACAAGTAAGAAAATGAGATCCGGAGAATACAGAGCAAACAACAAACCCAAAAATATTCCCTAACCAACACAGACAAATCAATTAACCACGCTCTGCTACCAGTAATTTGCAATGGTTCCGCTGTTTGACTGAGTTAGGGAACCCCGGCCAAACGAAAAGGGAAGCCCTAACGAGTGCCGTAGGGGAAAACAAAAGGAAACCAGAACTCTCAAAAATATACTACTATTGATAAGTTTGTTTTTGGGTACTTTAATGATAATAATAAACAAACATTAATAACCAGAACCGTAAAGCAACCATAAAAGAATAACTGTAAAACAAAAATGGCTTAAAGAGTAAAGCAACCAAAACCAATTGAGCAGAGCAGTAAAGGCAAGTTTTAAATACAGCAAAATTAAGTAAATCCAAAAATTCAACAAACCAAATCAATTTAGAAAGTTTATAAAACAAGGCCACTATAAACATCAGACCAAAAAATTTAATTATGTTTAGCTAGTCAAAGACTAGCTAAGAATGTTGAACAAGACCGAAACAGACTTTAATGAAATTCAGGAAACCGAGAGCTTCAAAGTCCAGCTAAGCTAGATGTAGATAGCTTTACAACCCAACCGTTTTCAGTTACAAAGTTCAGCATAAATGGGTTCAGCATAACTGGGTTTTAACTGCAATTACTGCTCTCATAATTTACACAACAGAATATCTGTAATTTTGAATTAACTATGCATTTTCAAAGTGCCCAAAATATGTAAAGCTCTACTCACAAATTTCTACTTATATTGCTTCTTGCCCTCCTTTTATCAAACTATGCAATTTCAGACGACAAATGCCAAAAGCTTTTCTCACAAATTTCACACTACTGATGCTTTTTACCTTCATGAATCAAAATATGCATTTTCAAATTGCACAACTGTGTAAAGCTCTTATCACAAATTTTAAACTAACTATACACTGAAAATCACGTACTGAAAATATAACTCAACTGGAAAAGAAACAAAACACACTAAACCTATGAACAACTCCAAGAGCCAGTCACTTTACGAACTCTTATTTTCAAACACACATAACGTTTTCCGCCCCAAAATTCACTCACCATTACCAGGACATAAAACTGATAATAAAGCCTACCTTTACATAAGGTCGATCCACCGAAAATCACAAAGACGTTCCTTAAAAATTCATTACAAAAACTTCCACAATCCGCATCAGTAGTTGCCGGGCAGAGAGCTATCCCTGCAATGCGGACAGAAATCCACCACTCAGCGCGTACGGCCAAAGCACATGCCACGTCAGCAACCCACAGAGGAAAAAAAAAAGAGAGCACCAAAGAGAGCGTTAAGCAAAGGGGACAAGCAACGTAAAGTGACTGGCTGGATGTATAATACAGATACAAAACATAAAAAGAACACATAACAGCACAGGAACAAGACATACAATGTTTAAAAGCTACTTATCCCCAAGCTAGCATTCTGTCTGAAGCCATTTCCTCTCTCAGTGCTTAGTTCCCGTCATCCTCCACGTGGTGTTGCCATGTGCTTGGCGGAGTGATACATTTAAGTTTTGATTACTTCTCCTTTCAGCTTATAGTGAAAAAGGTATAGTCATGCTCAATCTGTGAGTGATGAAACTTAATGTAAGTATGGTGTTCTTAACAGAATAAGAATACAAAACAAAGCCATTTTAGCTGGCAGTGTGTTTGCACATGCATATTGCTTTCAAAATGGAGTCTTTCTATTTATTTATATACCAAGTTTTTTTACATATAATAATCTCCTTAATATGGGCAGGTAGGTGGGTTACAGCACTTTAAATGATTTAAATTGTCTCCTGTATATTTCAGACAATTTTTGTAGGTCTCCTGCCAGGTCAGCACTTCTGCACATTTTTTAATGTGATGATAAATTTTCTTTAAGCTCTTGTATAAAAAATATAAATCCTTATTTGCTGCAGTTGGCAAGTTGTTTCAGGTATAAAGACGGACAAAGTGATAGTAATATGTGCCGCACAATAGTATATGTCAGTATAAACAGTGACATTTGTTGTCACATGTTGCAGTTGACCAAGTCAGTGTAACTAAATTGGAAACTATTTCTAGGCATTTACCATGATTATGTAAAACAGTTTGAAGTATCACGCTTATACATTCAATTATTTTATAAAGGTTGGTAAGTCTTGGGTTGCATATCAGATTTTTTTTTATAGTGTGCAAATAAAAGTTTCTTTATTTGCAGATTCATTTTTGAAAGAATGAGCTTTCCAAGAATATTCAAATTTATAGGGATGGCCCCGTGCCTTTTCATTTGTGTTCAGGTTGATGTTGTGTAAAACACGCATGGGAAAAAAAAACGACTCTGAAGAGCCACTGCACTGAAAGGCATCCTTGCCGTCTCACTCCCCTCCCCTTCTCCAACCGTCTCATTCACCTGTGCTTCAGACACGCCGCATTCAGTGGCAGGTATGGCTTCGAACTCAGGAAGAGTGGCAGAGAGTATTTTTGTTATGACTTACAAAAATAAAGCCTGCTATTTGATATGCAGTGTTTAAATTACACATAAAATACTTCAATATCAATGCCGCTAAGTACCTGGAACTGAACTTATCTAAAAATTTGAGTGCATATTAGACCTATTTGATGTGATTTATTTATATATATATATTTATTTAAGAAGTGTATCTGAAGTATATCTTTAAATGTATTTCTCTTAAGAGTTGGAGAGAGAACATAAGCTTAACAAAGTGAAATTGAAGTCAAATGCCCCAAAGAATGAAACTTCTAGAGAGAAAATATTAGGCGCAGGTTATAGAATATCCTGGCTAATATCTAAAAGAAACTGCAGTGTTTTACAGATAGAGAATTGTTACAGAATGCTTAGTGGCTGCTGCCACAGAGGTTTCTGCAAATGCAATGACTGATACAAACTCAGTTGCTCTCTCTTGTCGGACAGGATTATAGAAATGTTAAGTGACATACAGGACCAGCTGGAGCACCTACATTTTTACTTTATCATGTACTAGCTATTGCATTCCACCCAAAAATTTGATACCGAGATTTCACTGAAAATGCGTTTTTTGAGTCTACCTGAATAAAAAAAACTTAAGAAGAAGGTCTGTTTGTGTGCATGCGCACGCATGAGAGAGAAAACAGCTTAACTCAAAAATGAAACTTGTATAAGTACAACATTTTGACAAAGAGACAAAGATTTACAAGAAAATCCCCCACCCCAAAATATCCTTTACATGGAACATTTTTCAAAATTTTTTATTTTCTAAAAAAATTGGGGTATTGTGATCTTAGATTGCAAATCATAAGGTTGTTTTTAATCTAAATTATAATTACCTTATGTTGTTTTTTGTACTGTAACACATATCTTTTGTGTCTTTATTAGTAATAATATTGTAGACTGATTAAATGGGGAAAAATAATAAAATTAAATGGTGGAAAGGGAAATAGTATGAGCACAAATATTACAAAACACTGTTGTGTTACCATTTTTTTTAATGGCAATAGTTTTCCAACTTGTTTATAAATCAGCAAGTAAAAATGCTTGTTTAAGTAAATAAAGGACAAAAAAGGGAACGCACAAATAGTCCGTACTACGTATACTGTGTAATTGGTGTACAATATATAGTTTAATTTCTTTAAAGCTATGTACTCTATATTATATTTATGCTCATTTGGGAGAAGGGTGACCAATCCTAAACTCACTTTTGTCTTAATACACGTAACAATAGTGAATGAAATCACAAGAAACAGTGTAAGCAAACCCACCAAAATAAACTAAAAATGTTTTTATTCAATTGTATTGGTCCCTAAAAAGCCCCTATTATCTTAATGGAAGTCCCTTAAACACTCTGTTTGCTGGCAGCCCTGAAGCTGTTGATTGTGGAATGCTAAGCGCTCTGCTCATCGTCTTCTTTGGGCTAAATGTAAAGCTCGCCTGCAAGTGCTCAACCACTTCTGCAGTCACTGTAGGCTGATCCGTTAATTTCTCCTTACAGAGGCATTCTGAAGCTGTAAACTACATACCATCGCTGAATGGAGTTGGTATTTGGTGGATCTTTATTCAATTTTGTTTTGAAGTGTTAATGCACTGTTACGACAGACTAATGTGAATTAAATTCAAGCACAACCTGTGCCATGTTGACTACCTGCTTACTGTTGCACTGTCATGGCAGAAATTGAAGTGCAGCTGCAACAAAACAAAACTTCTTGAGTTTTGTGACAATATGTCAAGTAATATAACTACAGTGAATTTATGAAATCCCTTCAATCATTTATAATAACCCTGTATATTATTTCATTTATATATAGCATATATTGTTTAATGTGTTTTAAAGTTTAAAAACAATGGAGTTGACTATATTTATTGATTTTAAACCCAAATTGTTTATCATGTTCATCATATATGGAGGGTTGCTCCACTTAAGCTCGGATGTTTTTGCTTATGTTTTTTCATGGTGAGATTCCCTTTCGCCACCACCTATTGCACTCAGTGTGATTTCCACAGGCTTTAACTATGGCACTGCGGTGCAATTTCTGTTGAAGATGGCTGCGTCTAAGAACAGCATGCTAGCCCACTCCTCCTGGCAGGCTTTCCAGAGTCCTTCAATTGTGGTGGGATACCGAGAAGCAAGGTGCTGTTTCAGCAGACCAAATCTGCAAAAATTCATTGGCGAGGCATCTGGTGACTTCACAGGGATCCTTTTAAATGATATCACATTGACATCCGTTTTCATAGCTTTCCGGTGGTAGTAATGCTGGGAAGACCAAGAAGTGTGACTGGATGCTTTATCCATGTGGATCCAAACATTTGGGGCATCCTCGCCATACAACCGAAGGATATCTTCTTCAAAAATTGGGACCATAACATTCCTTTGATAGCAGGCTGCATTAATTTTTACATTGTTGGCAACTCTGTGAATGTGGAGTTTCCCCCCGAGAGAAATAACCTGCAACCACCATGAATCCTTTGGAAAACTTTTCGTTGTTCTCCCGAATAAAGCAGGAGTGCCCCTTTTGGCCCACTTGGTGGTAATAAATGGCTTGGGGTTTTTATGTGTCACCAAGATAAACCCGTGCTTCATCTAAAGAAACCACCCATTGGCACTTTTCACCTGCCAGGTGGTGTTCATAGAGCTTTCTTGCATTGGTGAAGCATTCATTGATGTGCTGCTCTTTCAAGGCGTGCCCGCATGATTTATGGCGCCTTTCTAAACCCAAATTGCTGTGTATTATCTGATAGACAGTCCCTTTGGATATTCCAATGCGAATGGAAATGCTGCTTTGGGTTGGTTGATTCACTTTTGCACTCGCCTTGGCTACTACTGCTTTAGGTTGTGTTGGTTATGACCTTTTTCTTGCACACTGAGCCTCAGGTGGGGATCCATTTTATGCAGTTGTGTTATACGGCCCACACACAACTTATTTATATTAAAATATTTTTGTTTGCACCTTTGCACTATCATTGAAAGGCTGTAACCGGCATTTGAAAGCCCAACAATGTACCCCTGCCACAAGTCGGCCATTACGAGTAAACTTTGTGAGTGCCAGCTGTCTGCTGGGCCGAGCTGATGCAGTAATAAATATAAGCAATTTGACCAATGGCAGGAGTGGAAGGGTGATTCAGAGTCTTCAGAGCTTAAGTGGGCAACCCTCTGTATTAGAGTCATTCCACAAGAAACCGAACACACACAAAACATCACTTTCACTGAACTTTAGTTTATTTGTTCCACACAAAATAAGTGGACATCTATTTTATATTTTGCAGAAAATCAAATTATTTTAGGATTTACAGTGTACTTAACCTTTTTCTTATACACGCACAGTGTTACATAAAAGCAATTTATTCCCAGAATACAGAATGGTCAAAGTTAAGAACAATGTGTCATTTTGCAGATAATAACATTGTGGATTTCCTTATTCAAAATGCTATTTATTTGGAATAAAAACCATCACTTTTTCAAGTATGAATATTTTAAATCGTTAATATCATATTTAACCCCATAATATTAAAATCTGGAAAAAATACAGAAGGAGTCTGTGATATATTTGTTTTAAACCTCTTAATATCAGGATGGGGTCTTCCTTAGAAGTATGCTTTTAAACAGTTTGTGTTAGCACATAGAGTGCTGACTGAGACCTTCATACTGCAGCAGCAGCACGCTGATATGCTGTCACGGTGTAACTTAGCAACTGGAATCTGATATTCTATGAAGCTTCTCTCCACTGTTTCATTTTAGCTCTGTGCTTTCTGATGGTGCATACTGAAGAAATGGAGCTATGACTATTGCTTCAATTCATTTAATGATTCCAAGCATGACACAAGAAGCTTAGTTGCCTGCAGCATGCTTAGAAAGATAATTTTGTAACCAGACTTAAAACTATGTGATGCGTGTCGAAAAAAAATTCCCACCCACTACTAACAGTGATTGTGTGGTACAAAGTACCAATGCGGTGAATAATCCAGAAGTGGTTTTGAACATAGTGACCATTAATGTTTCCAATTCACTTCAGATTTTGTCCATGGATTACAAAAACAAAGTGAAGCATGTTGTAAATACTTATTTTTTAAAACTCGCATTGTATTAAAAAATATTGTGCAATACAACTAGTGAAAAGCGGCACACCTCTCTACCTTTAAATTAGAATATCTCGCAGGCAAGGAGTGATTAGATATGTTATAAAGTTCAATATAGAAAGCTTAATATATGATCCTTTACGTAATATTTATTATAATTGATAAAATTAATAATTTACATCAATTTTTAAAAACCAAAAATTTATAAACAATGTATTCTTATTAACTCGCTTGTTTAAATTTCTATAAAAAATATAAATAAATTCCTTGGTGATTTTTGTATGTATTTGCATAAAACAAAATGGAATTCTGTGTAGTTAATAAATAAAATAATTTATAAAGCTGTGTGTAGTGGGTTTCCAGTGCGGCATGGCTGGAGAGTAGCAGTTATTGGATGCCTTTAAGGAAAGGGCTTGAAGTGGGTGATTGGATTTTAGAATTTGCTGGCAAGACATGCAGGGAAAAGGCTACAAAGTGTGCTGTTTCCCAGGTATTTAACTGCAGGAAATAAAACATCAAATAGAAAGGGTGGAATTAAAAAGAAGAAAAACCGGAAATTGTTTTACTTAATACAGGTATAAACAACATAAGTCTTGGGCTAAGGGCTGAGGAGATGATGGGGGAAATTATGGACGTGATAAGCAGCATTAGGTCACAGGTGCTGGATGTAAAGATCATTATAAGCGGTGTTCTCTGCTGTTACCACTAGGAGAATTATAAGAATTAATAGTGAACTGGATTGGCTTTGTGCTAGAAGGAACTTGTCTAATGGTTGATGGGAATTCCTGCCTCCAGGATGATGATTTTGCCAGGGATGAGGCCCATCTCAATCGAAGGGGATCCAGCAAATTTGGCAATCTGTTAAATAATGTTATATTCTCAGTGTGTAAAAAAACTAGGAACTCAAGTGAAAGGTACTTAGGGGCCAAGCTTGATGGAGGGACTGTCAATGTAAAGTTGAATGGGGTAAACGAGCAGTCAACTAAAAAGTGTTTGTCCAATTCTCTTGCAATATTTCATCAAAATGTTCAAAGTATTAGAAATAAGCATACTAGTTTAGATGTATTGATAAATGGTAAACCACAGGGTGTTGATATAATAACACTAACTGATTACTGGCTAAAAGATAACCAAATTGAAATGTTAAATTTACACAGGTATATAAGGGAAAGCTCTTATTGCAGAAAAATTAAAAATAATGGTGGTGCCTGTATTTTTGTAAAAGAAAATACTATGCCAAAACCTATGTGCACTTTTGGTACTCAAATGTGTGATGAGGTCTTTGAAGGAAGTATAGTTGAACTAAGCGATTATAAGATTATACTAATTTGATTGTATAGAAACCCCAGTAGTGACTTAAATGAGTTCATAAAGAAATTAGAGATCGTACTGAATCACTTTTATAGAATGAAACAGAGTGTAATCAGGTTCAATTTTTGAAGATTTAGAAGCTTGTAACAGTGATGTGTCATAATTTAAAATAGAGAGTTGAGGGTTGTTACACTACATCACTATGATAATCTTACTTGATTATCATAGTGATGTAGTGTAACAACCCTCAACTCTCTATTTTAAAAAAAAGAGTGTAATCAGTTAGATGACCTTACATAAATTTTATGGAGGAAAGTTGAGGTAAAAGAAAGAAACTACAAATAAAAAGGCTAAATGGATTACTAAGGGTATTCAGGTATCAAGGTTTCCAAAGTAAATTAACAAAAGAAATTGTGTGTAAAACAATGTTACATAAATTACAAAAAAAATATAACAGAATAACGTGAATTGCAAGAAACCTTTATAATGGGAATCTAGTGAGTAACTCTGTAAATAAATCTAAAACTGTATGGAACATTATTAAGCATGAATCCAAGGATCACAAAAGGAACTTTAGCATAAATATAAATGGTAGATTGGTGTCACATCCTCAATTAGTGGCTCATGAGTTCAATCAGTATTTCTCAACTGTTGCCAGTAATATTAGAAAAAAGGGAAATGTTACTAATAATCCTTTATTAGGTGACCAAAGAAATGTTATTTGTATTTCTTTTTACCAACAACTGATCACTATAATTAAAAGCAGTCTCCAGGTCTTGACGAGTTTTCCTAAAAAAATGTTTCTTGCATCTGGTCAGTCACACGATCAACTAATCTCTAAAAGAAGGTTGCTTCCCTCAGAGTTTGAAGGTCTTTAAAATTAAACCACTACACAAAAAGGGTTTGAAATCTGAGATAGAAAACTATAGGCCTATTTCTATTTCTTCAGTTTTTTTCCGAAAGGGTAGTGTACAATAGGATATTACATAAAAAGCCCAATATGGGTTTCAGCAAGGGAAATCTACAAATTCTGCAATGCAATACATTATTGAAGAAGTGTATAAAATTGTAGATGCCGGAAACCAGTGCTTGGGATTATTTCTTGACCAATCTTAAGCTTTTAACTGGTTGACCATGATATAATGTGCAATTATGGTATAAGGGGAATCCCATTATAGTGTTTGAATCATATCTTAGCAATATAAAACATCTAACTGAAATAAGAAATTCAAAAGAGATAAAAGCTTCTCCTTCTGGTTTGGAAAATGTTAAATATGGAGTACCTCAAGGCCCCTTACTATTTTTACTGTTATTAATGACCTGGCTGTAAACAATGACTTCCCTAACACTAAATGCAGATGACACAAGCATTTTAATTTCTGGTAAACATAAACAAGAACTTAGAGTAAACATTGATACAGGAACAGATTATGTAGTAAATTGGTTTAATAACAACAGACTTGTCATTGTTATTAAAAATAAAATGTTGCCTTAGGATTCTATCATATAAAAATGTAAATTTTGCCCAAGTTTATTTAGAAAATGGTTTGGTAACAATGTATAATAAAATTAAATTTCTTGGAATCTGGGTTGATAGTAACCTTGACTGGGGAATCCACATTGATGTACTATCTAAAGAATTATCCCATACATGCTTTGCATTATATACCCTTAAAACTTCAGTTAATCTTGACGTACTTAAAATGGCCTACTTTTCATATTTCCTTACTCATTTATCATATCCTATAATATTTTGGGGAAAGTTTGGTTATAAAAATAGAATCTTTATAATACAAAAAATCTGATGTGTTACACTCAAATGACTTTCTCTACTCTTGTACAAACTATTTTTACAAACTCTTATTCTCCATCTATTTCATATTAATCAGATAAACATTTGCAGAAACGATCTTTTGACATGCAAAGAGAATTACATTTTACACATAGCGACCAGTTCTAAAAGTATTTGACTACCGGTTAGGGCGTACTTTGTTCCCCTTGTTTTGTAATTGCAAGGGCAATATAGAAATACAGTAACCTTTAAGCATCGACATATATCTTAATAGCTGGTTGCTAGGTGCAGCACCATTCCCTTTGCCACAGGTTAATACTCTTTGCATATCCAAGACAAAAAAATGAATAACGAATTCCCATTTTAGAAAATAAGTATTGAAAAATTTAAGGGAATAGCAACCTATATCTCGAAAATGTTTCACTCAACAAAAAAATGTATTACTTCGTCCTTTTCTGTGTGACGTCGCAAAGGAATACCGCTCAGCATGAATACCAAAGTCGTCCTCATGGTAGCACAAATTAGAAAGTTTGTTTCTTATTTTGATACCGAGCATTGGCACCATCAGAAAGGTAATAAATGTCCTTCAAATGTTTAATTTGTTTTTTTAAAAGCTTTATCAAAAAGTTGCACCGGGTGCTCTGAAATTGAAACAAAGTTTAGATGACACATTTCACTGCATTGCATGAAACAGACAACAAATGGGTGCAAAGTATCTTGGTTGTTATTTCAATCTATGCCATGGACTGAATCTTGGACAACAAAAGCGTAGTTTTCTGAAAAATCAGAAATTGCAGTCTCCTTCCTCATGGCTTTCCTGAAGATTTGCCAGAAACAAAGAATGTTGCTGAGCTAGAAACACTTGAGGTATTAAATTATTTAGCTTAATTACTAATTTCTCTAAATATTCTCGTACTTGAGATTCAAAAGTTTCCAAAGTAACCCATTGCTTATACTTCACATATTGTATGTTTTCTGCATCAAATTGTTCTTGTATGTAAAAGGGCTGATCAACAAAGACTGAGACTGATTTTTTCCTGTAGCTTCCGTGATAGTTTCGTATCTGTAACATAAATATTTGAAAAGAGCGGATTTTTATGTATAATGTTGGTAGGCGGCAGCACTCTCGTATTGGTAGGTTGGTGGTAATGCTCTATTTTGTAGACCCTACGTGCATTTCCCATACCAGACAATGGAGGTGACGCGAGAGGAGCAGTACAGCGCAATCAAATTCTGTTTTCATTTAAACCATACAGCCACCGAAACTTATGAAAAGCTGAAGCAAGCGTACAGTGAAGATGCACTACCTCATGCAACAGTGTTTAGGTGGTTCAAGGACTTCAAAGAAGGCCGACTTGTCAGTGTTAAGCAAGGTGGGCCTGGTGTTTCAGCTTATGCTGTGACTGAAGTCAACATCAACACAGCTGCTGTGATTGTCCGAGAGGATCGCTTATAACATTATGTAACCTCAGTGAAGTGTTGAGAATTTCATATGGCAGTGTGTTGACAATTATGCACGACCATCTCCATATGACCCGAGTTTGTGCTCGTTGGGTGCCACGTCTGTTGACTCCCGAACAAAAGGCTGTGTTAATGGAGACAAGCCGTGAGGTGCTGCATCTCTTTGCTGATGGAGGGGATGCATTTTTTAAATCGATTATCATGGCTGTATCATTATGATCCTGAAGGAAAACAAGCCAGCACAGTGTGGAAATCGCCAGGTTCTCCAACACCAAAAAAGGCAAAAGTTGTTCCATCTGCAGGGAAAGTGATGGTGATCACATTTTTTGACTGTAATGGAATGATTTACCAGCATGCAGTTCCCCCTCACACTACTGTTACAGCAGCATACTACACGTCAGTATTGGCTACACTGAGGAAGCACATTGCAAAGAAACGATCGGAGCTTTCTCGGACTGGGTGGCGACTTCATCATGACAATGCACGGCTTCACGTCGCAAATCAAGTCATGCAGTTTCTGGCTCGATTCAACATTACCTGTGTACCTTATCCACCTTACAGCCCCGATCTTGCACCCTGTGACTTTTTTTTATTCCCATCACTAAAGGCAAAGCTTAGGGGTATTCGATTTGAGAACTCTGAAGCAGTGCTCAAGAAAAGTGAGGCGATTCTCAAGGACCTGATAAAGAATGGTCTGCAGCACATGTTCAAGGACTGGCAGAGTTGCTATAAAAAGTGCATTGAAGTAGGAGGGGAGTACTTTGAAAAAGATCATGTAAACATTGAATTGGAGTAATAAACATCTGTGAAAAAAAAATCAGTCTTTCTCAGTCTTTGTTGATCAGCCCTCATATGTAGTGAAGTTATCAGTTCCAGGGCAAACAGGATAGCAATGCTGAGATGGAGGATTGCAAATTATTTGGACTATGGCATCTTTATAACTATACTGCTTTCTTGGAATATTTGCACTGTCAGTCATCAACTTAACATTTTGATGATAGGGTCAGATGCACACGGTATGAATTCCTTGAGATTCAGGTGAAATACACTTTTTAGGTCTTAGCTCGGCAAATTTAGAAAATCAATTTTCACTGTTGAATATTCATCTCCTTAAAATGCTGGTAGGTTTCTCTCAGAGCACGTAATATCAGTCTCTTGTTTTTGTACCATTTTGTTGTTCTCTCTCAAAGTAACAAATTCCTCTTCCCTGATATTACTTTACTTACTGCATCTGAAGAGTAAAGTTTAAGGAATTTTTTGCATTGTTGATGGTTCCAGTTTTTTTCCAGCTTTATACTCAGGTGTTGGCAATATTCCCTTCTTGCCATCCTAATCATGTGAACTGATGCATCCAAATGCTGCTGAATTTTTTTATACGGGCAGTCTTCAAAGATGGTTAGTGTTTGTAATTTTAAATTCTTATTATCAGTTACATGGTAAGAATCTCTCTTTCTGTATGACAGTTGATATTTCATCATTTGCTTCTGCTCCTCTGTATGAAATACTTTCTCTTGAAGGCACATTTCTGTGTACATGGTTTTCTCTTCTTAACACTATGCTTTCGTTCAGCTCAGAAATATTGTCTTTAAATTAGAAAACCCCTCAAGATGAGCTTTCACGCCACTGGTGCCTTGTAGCGCATAATCACTGTTAGAAGTGGATAGTACTTGGAGATATTTATCACATAGTCGTAGGTATGGTGACAAAGCTAAGTTCTCCATTTTTAAGTTTGTGATGATGCGCTTGATGATTTGTGCCTTGTGTTATGCTTGGAAACATTAAGTGGATTGAATCAATAGTCATAGCTGTTCTCTTCCATGCATTCATTATGCACTTTAACAAACCACAGAGCTAAGTATGAATTATAAAGCAAAAAGCTGAACACAGAGTAACATTTAAAATAAACACCATAGAATATCAGATTCTAGTTGCTAAGTTATTGCAAGTGCCGGAAGTAATAACCTATCATATTTGTACTGTGCAATGCATCAGCTGGCGCATCACTGCGGCGTTAAGTTCTCTGTCAGTAATTTATGTTGTAGAACCCTACGTGCTAACACAAATAAAATGTTTAAAAGTATAGTTCTAAAGAGCATGCCATCCTGATGTTAACAGTTCTATAAGAAAATATATCACAGATTTCTTCTGTATTTTTTCCAGGTTTTAATGTTATGGGGTTAAATATGATATTGCAGTTTAAAATATTCATACTTATAAAAGTGATTGAATAAATAGTATTTTGAATAAGGATAACCGCAGTGTTTTAATCTACAATACAACGTATTGTTCTTTTCCTGACCATTCTGTACTCCGAGAATAACTTGCTTTTATATAACGTGGTACGCATGTAAGAAAAATGTTAAGTATGCTGTAAATCCTAAAATAATTTGATTTTCTGCAAAATATAAAAGTGTGTACATTTATTTTATGTGTGGAACACGTAAACTAAAATTCAGAGAAAGTGAAGTTTTATGTGTGTTTGGTTTGATGTGGAGTGACTCATTTCTGGGATATCCGTTATTAAAGGTTCGAATTGTTCATTTCTTGGTCATTCACTTAAGTCCTTCCAACATTCAGTTGTTTCTCGCGATGTCATGGAAACAGTATAGAATTTTAAGGTCAGCATATGGCATCCAGTTGTTAAACATTTGACTATCACTGTTTTCTATAACGAAATGTGTAATATAGCTGTTTCTGTAAAGGTTTATTTGGATTAAAATTTAGTACATATAAAAATAAGCTTAAGTAAGAATGGTTTGTATATACACTAATAAATGATAGACGGTAGAGAAAGTTGTGTGAATGTATCTCATCAGATTTTGTTAAAAGTATTGTGAACTTTGTCCAGTTTTTCACTGATCACTTTTTACTGTCATTTTAAATTCTTATCTGTTTCACTTGGTTGACACTTTCACTTCACTTCACTTCCTTTGTGACATAGACACGGTTTACTTTAATGGGAGTCAAACACAAGCTCTCCACAACCCGTCGCTCTGCAGCACATCATGACAGCCATCACCAACTTGCTCACTGAATGACCAACACGACTCACTCTACTGTTGCCACACTGACCGACTCCCACAAGAGCGCTCAGTTATATAGTCAGTGTAGTCTTTCCACAAGGTTCTCGAATGTTCCAGAATTATTTTGACACACTTCTTGGGGAAGAAGCATCCAGAAAGTTTTAGTTATCTCCTGGTGTTTATGCAGCAAGCAGCAGTTTATTATGTTGATCACAAAGCAGTGTAAGAATTTTAAGTGCACTACATAAAAGAATGGCTACAAACTTGAAGATAAATCATTTGCCTGACTACGTAGGTGGCTGTAATAATATTGTATGTTAATATAAACAAAATACTAGTGGAGAAAGTATTACTGACGTGCAGAATGTGGGTACATTCTGGTCATCCCTTGAAAACTTGTCCTCAAGTAATCAGAAAAATCTGATCCTTTGTTAACAGGACCTTCAGCACCAAGCAATCTTGCCCTTATTCTCAGAAAAGTTGCATCATGTGAGTATGCAGAAGGTACAAGCCTGTGCAGAGTATTTTATGGCAGAAATAATTTGGTTACTTTTGTGAAATAATCTTCAAAGGAGAATTCACATGAGTTTGTCTACCACTCGTGTATAGCTACTGTTCCTAGGAAAGCCTATTCTTCTATCTATTTAGTAAAGATAAACATTGTAGCTACAAGAGGAATACAGAAGACAATTTATAGTAGTCAGATGTTGGCATTGAAATTTAATCACAGCTGAGTACCAACAGACTGACACAAGTGTGTTATGCTGTTAAGCCAGGACGTTCCTCACAGACTGAGGTTTTTTTCTTCTCATAACTGGTAAACTTAGGCCTGGAACGTTTCCTTTCCCAATAATCATAGCATTTCATATATCACTGGGGTACCCTATATAGTAAAAGTGCTTGTTAAATACTACCTAAAAGAAAACAACAGTATGATAAAATATTTAAAAATAGAACCAGAGCAGGAAAAAAGTTAAAAGCATACATAAGCATGCAAATTGACAAGCTTTCTGGAGCCTGGGAATGTAGGTGAAGTTGTCTCCATCTTAGCATACTGTTTGCTTCTTGTCAAGAGGGCTGTGACCCATAACAGCCACCAGAGCTCTCTGTAGTAGCGGCTTGGAAAATCCAATCTGACAGCCGCATTCAGTTTCATTTTTGCTGTCAATAGCATTTAATCACAATCAGTAATTCTATCACTTTTCAAGGTTGTCTAATCTGCATTCAGACCAAGGCAATAAAACTCTGATGTGTTGTATTCACATGACTTTCTCTACCCTCTATCGCTTATTAGTTATACAGAAAGTGGGTATACAAATTATTTTAATTTTCCTATCTACTTCATTTTAATCCAGATAAAACTTTTTGAAAGTAGCTACTTTACATATCTCATTATAGATGCAAAGGGAATAGTGATAGTCAAATGTTTAAGAATGATATTGCCAGCCTTAAAATTCCATGCTTTTTCTATGACATTGCGAGAAACAGATGAAAATCAACAGGACTTGAAAAGAATGACAAAGTGTTGAACAATTTGAATCATTAATAACGGCTATCTCGTAAATGTTTGTTGCCACAAAAAAAAAATGAAATAAATTGTGTGTTTTAAAGAGATCTACATTTTTTTTCGTCTTTTTAATGTTTATCAGTTATACAAGATTATACTTTTATTTGTCATGTAAATATATTTAATAATGGTATTTTAATCAAAATGGTTAGAGCCATGTTTTAGAAATTCAAGAATTTTGAAAAATCTTCCATGTAAGCGATGGTTGGGGGAATTTTCTTGAAAATCTTTGTGTTGCATCTTGAGAAGATATTGAACCTAAATACCAAGTTTGGTATTTATCTGACTTACCGTTTTTTAGTTATGCTATTCAGATAAAAATGATTTTTTTTATTCATGGGCACACATATATTTGTGGTGAAATCTCAGTATACATTTTTGGAATTAATGCAATATCTCCTCTGTGTACTAGGTACGTGTCAGAGAAAGTAAAAATGGTATTGGTCAATTTTACACAAATTGCACGCAATCAGTTATCAGCATACTTCCTGTGAATTATTGATAGCTCATGTATTGTGCTTTCTCTTCTCATTACCAGAAGAAATAACCTTATAAATTCCTCGTGTTAGAACTGCCGTTTCTTGATTGACACTTTCCCATTGCATTCCTCTTCTGACTCTCCTTCCTTTTCCCAGGTAGTTATACTCAAGTTAAGTGAGGATTTCATTAATTTAATTTATTTACCCCCGTATTCTTTATGAAGTAGTTCTATAATCATGTAAAGGATTTTTTTTGACACGAGTGTCAAGTCCAATCACATGGCAATTACCCTTTCTATTTGCACATGTTTAATAACTTGACTTATTTCTTTTCATTGTATGTTCCTTTGGTTTCTCATATAGGCCGCGTCGTTACTTTGGAAGTACACTCTGCCGACGTTTTGCTGCAGCCTTTGTTGAGCTTCTTCCTGGGCTACTGGTACTGAATGTGTTACGATGCGGGTATTTATACTCTGGCCACGCAACAGTCAATGGGGGAGAGGAGGCTTGTCCCATCAATCACAATATTTTATGGATCTAATGTGCACTCCAGGTGGAACTTTATCTTTCACACACTTGAGGTAGTAATTTTCTGCTTTGTGTGTGTCTAGCCCTTATGTTGTGCTTCTATAACACCTTTGATAATCTCTCGGAGACTTGGTGGACAGATGTCTATCTGGTGTTATTGTTGGTGGGTTTTTTTTCTTCCCTTTATTTCTGTTTTGTGAAGTTCTTATATCTCAGGCCGAGCATATATTGGCTCTAAGTACGTAATTTAAGTGTTTGATTTCTTTTGCCGTAGTCCAGGTGAAACACATGCTTTGCGCATTGGTATAGCATGTTTATCATCTCCCGTTTGACTGCTGGAGGGTGATATGAGCTGGCTGGTATGTATCTTTCTGTGTGTAAGAGCGTATGGTTTGATTCACTGTGTCACGTTCCACCAGAACATCAAGGAAGGGTAACCTGCCACTGCAGCTTATACTTGGCCCTAGGTATAAGAACTTCGCAGAACAGAAATAAGGGGGGGAAAAAACATTCGCTGCCATATGTCAACCAAGTCTTCGAGAGAACTATTAAAGGTGTCACAGAAGGGTTAGATACATACAAAGCAGAAAATTACTATCTCAGGTGTCAGCTGTGAAAAACAAAGTTCCACCTTTAATAAACCCTGGAGCCTATAAAATCAGTTATGACTGCGGAGACTCCTGGCAGATCTATTCAAACTCACAGATACGAGCATATTAGATCCATAAAGTATTCCCAGGCAGAGAAATCTGTACTTGCAGAACATGGGATAAAAGCAGGGCACCATATAGATATTGATGACATCAAGATTCTGGCAATATGCGGGCGTTACAAAGCATTGAAATCTTTAAAGACAATAGCGAACTTAACAGAGAGGGAGGCAAACCACTAAATTTGGTCTGGAAGGCCTCACTGAGAGACCGTGGTGCGGTTAGCACATACAGTACCAGTAGCCCAGGGTTGCGGCAAAACATCGCCAGAGTGTACTTCCAAAGTAACAATGCAGCCTATTACCAGCTAAAGAGACATACTATGGACAACGACCGTGGAAGCCTGCATACATATTTAGTTTTCATTGCCTTTTTACATGATTAATTTTCATGGCACTCACATTATCTGTTCACAATAGAAATCGTCATACTTCAATTTATCACAATTTGTTGTAGAGCTAACTTATACATTATGTTTGGTTTCTTTGATATAAAATGTTTATCTACGATAATGCACATAAAGATTCAGTGGCAGATCGTCCTTCATGGTGTAGGGTTATCATGCTAGCCTCTAGTTCCGCAAACCTGGCAGAGGACGATGGATTTTTTTGGGGTGTAAAAATACATAGCATGGCTTCCTTCGGAAGGGAAGTAAAGCTGGTGACCTCTTGTCATAGACTTACAGCACGTAAAAGAACCTCAAGCCTGATAAAAGAGGCTTCTGAGCAAAATTACCGGTCTTTCACGCCTAATATAGAATGGTATGCTAAGGAACACAGCAGTTCATGAGCGTCCATAAATGAAACTCAATTTAATTTATTCAGTGGCAGAAATTATGAATTCCGAAGAAACTGAAATTGAAGTGAAATTACAGAAGCAGCAGAAAGAATAAAGAATAGAAGTACTTACCCAAAAAAATCCAGAAAGCAATATGACATAGCATTTTATTGCTTTATTGCCTGGTGTAATGCAAAACATGTTGAAAATAATTTCACTAAAAATAACTGCTAGCGAATCAACAAAACAAGAAAACATCTGGGTTCTTGCTTTTTTAACTTTTTTTCTCTTGTTTCTTGAACCGGATTCTAAACTGATTTCTCTTAGTTTCTGGAACCAATATAAGATTATTGATATTTTACAAATTTGAGTGCTGTCTAAAAAATATTATATGCCACACGTGTTAAAATTGGCTTTATTTTGCTTGTAGGATTGCGAAATAAAACCTTAATTTTATCCCTTGTATCTTAATCTACTATTATGTGGAATCTACCTCATTACTAGTTACAAAAAGTCTCCATGATAACCTAATAACAGACCAAAAAACTGCCCTGATATTCATGGAAATGGATATGCATATTCGCCAACTTGTACGGTTTGCCCACAAAATGTGCAGGAGCAGATACCTTGGCATAGTAGGAGTTTTTACGACTTATGGTCAGATTCAAAGTTACAGATTTTCACTACAGACATAATAAAGCATTAAATTCTATTGCATTATGTTATAGCCTAAGAATACAGACTGAATGGTATACAGTGATATTATAATATTTATTCAGTGCTATGTCTAAAACATAATGGAGTTTAAGGGACTGGCCCTGGCCACTTACCCCATAGACATCCAGATACAGTTTATTTTACACTGTTCTCTTCTCTGTATATAGTTCCCAAGGTCGTGGGTTTTAACCTGGCAGAGGACGATGGATTCTTTTTTTGGCGTAAAAATCCTTGGCATGACTTCCTTCAGAAGGGAAGTAAAGCCGGTGGTCCCATGTTGTAGATTTACAGCACATAAAAGAACCTCAAGCCTGATACAGAGTCCTCTGGGCAAAATTTCCTAACTTTCACGCCCAATATAGAATGGGACATTAAGGGTTGAATTGATAGGTGTTGCTTATTTCACGGAAGTCCTTAAGCAGCGATTTTCAATACATAGACGTTACTCTTTCAGGTGAATAAGGAAATGCTTATTCATATAAGAAAGCTCCGACTTCCGCTTATATGCAATAATAAGAGCCAACACAATCTTGAATCAACTGCCTACAATGGAGGTTAACGATAATAGTAATTTCGTGGGGTATACGGAGTTTCATAACAAAATTGTACTGTGCATTAATAAACGTATTTGCTTAAATCATATAGGGATGCGGAATTTAAGAAGCGATATGTGTTTACCAAAGCCGCTGTTGTAATAATCTAATGCCTCTGCCAAACAACGTAACCTCAACAAACAGAGGTTATGAAGTCACATTGTGAGGCAGGCTTACTTGAAAAGATAAAGTAGAGAATCTCAGTGTTATAACACTATCCACATTTCTGTTCAGACCTTTTCCCATTTATATTGTCCAAAGTCCTTAGAAAACAAGATTCTGCTGCATTTATTCCGAACCATTTCATAAAATCGGAAATATTCCTGCAATAACTAAAGTACATCTCTGCAGTGGTTTTCTCGATCAAATTGCCTATTTTGCATAATGACTATGACTGCAATGGACCACTTAACAAGTCACCGTCTTTACCATTAATTTACAAATATACGTTGGGTTATAAAAGTGTTGAACAGAGGTTTACCAATTAGGCGTGTAAAACAGCTGTTAAAGCTAAATATTGCAAGTTATTGGGTACTTTGGTTTTCTGATTACTGCTAGATGGAATAGTAATTGCATTTGTGATTTTCTTCCTTGCATGCATACATACACACAGTGTGCATGTTGTAAATACTTCTAGCTAGAAAGTCAGGTTTTCAGTTTTAAAACAGCCCATGAGTGAATATCACTTAAGGCCAGTACATCACACAGCGTCTGATTGTCTGCAATCTACAATGTCTTTGTATCTCAGCACCAACTCTTTTAGTTTGTTTCTTTCCTGCTCACTGCAGTGTTTTCCTTTTGGCATGTTTTCGACCTAACTAATGTAACTGTACAACTATTACTACAAACCCTAACTAAATTTAGAATCTACTTGATTTTAAATTAAAGTTAAATAATTAATAAATGCACCATTTAAAACTCGCAAACTTCTACCATGTGCTCAACAGCTGTTGTGAACAAAACAATGAAAATGAAAATGGCGGCTGGCTATGTGGTCACCTGCATAGTTATTTACACATTCCTTTGCGCATCCGAGTGGCTGTGAAACAGCTGAACCATGTTGCCACATGTGCTTCGGAAATAAGTAAGCATTCAGCGTTGAGCAAATAGGTACCGTCTATGTATACCAAATGGTAATAAGCGTTTCCTTATCAGAAGGAAATACTTATTGCTTAAGCATCTACTCTCCACATAAGCAACGACTATGAATTTGACCCTAAGAACCATAGTAGTTAAAGAGAGTCCATAAATAAAGTTCAATTAATTGCTCTCTATATACTATTTTCAATAACCTACTATTTACAGTAATGTGATTGTCAAATTAACATTTGTTGACAGACTATTTTCATTTCAACATAGCCTTGCAAAGAAATGCTCCTAATTGCCTTATCTGCGATTGATCTGTGAACATTTTCCTAATTGCTACACCTTTATTATCTCTAAGACATTTTTCTTTGATTAGTTTTTTCTTCCCTCATTGGTTCCTCTACATTGCATCAAAATATGCACTCCATCTTTATTATACCTTGTCCTCTTTTAATTTCTACACCCCAGGCTGGAGTCATGCAGTGGCTTCCCTCTCTTTTTAATTACATATATCTAAATACTTTTCTTTTTGTTAGGTTCTGTCTTAATCATTTAATAAAAGGCTAACATCTCAACCCAGATGTTTTGATTATCCGTATCTTCAAACTTAGATCAGGCGTATTTCCAAAAGCTCTGTACCATTCCATGTCTTTGCCCCCATGTATCTCCTAAAGAGCTTTCTTCTCCAGCTTGTTCTTAATTTTACTCAGTTATGAATACTCTGGTGCTTTTCCTGGTAATTAAGCCAAAAGCTTATCTGTGTGTCTATCCTTTATCATGATCATGGTCCCTCTTCACTGGGCTGCAACAAAACGCATACCATGCACTTCTAGTAACCAGGACACAACATTCAGTTATGGACAATGTGAATTGTAATATCAACTCCCTCATTAAATTGTTTGTTATTGACTTTCTGATGCTGCATGAATATGAAATATCAGCATATTTTGTATTTCTGATTCCTTAATCTTCCAAATCCTGGAAATGTTGTAAAGTAACTGAGGAATTATCAGATTGGTTGTATAATTTTTAGATAGTGACAGTAGATGAAATTTTATAAACTTCTATACCTTCTCTTTGGTCCCATAGTTATTAAAGGACACAAGTTTTCATATAATACAGAAGCCCATAACATCAGTACACAATGCAGTAAGGTGAAGGTGGTGAATATGAAGATTCCCTACTTCCGGACCAGTAAGTTAAACATTCTGGAAATGGCACATAATCGGTAATCCTCAAGAAACAACTGAAAAGATAAATGTTGGTAGAGTAATTTTTTATGTTAAGCTGCACAAAATGTTCTCTCTTTATAGTTTTAAGGTTGGACATGCTGTTTAGGACCACATAAAGATATTTACAGCTGATATTTTTATATTTACAGTTAATGGTATGTTGCCTGTGAGAAGATGTCTATTCTGAGTGGCAGACTTTAGGAAGACAGTTGGTATTACTGCTGCTCATCTCCTCTGTTATAATGGTGAGTTGTTATTTGGTGCATGCCATGAATCATTTGATGATACTGTGTTATGTATCTGTCATCAGCAAATTGAGGATAGTTTCTGATATTGAGCTGCCCAATATTTTCTCTCTTTATGTAATTACCAGCTGGCTTACCTAACATTGCATGGTTTGTTTTAAAACTCAAATGATTTAATTTACTCCCCCATTGTTAATGAAATTACTACAGGTACAATGATCTAGGACATTTTTATGGTGAATCCTCCCCTTTATCCCCTTAAAATTGTAATATCCATACAGCTGATAATGGGTGAAAAATCTCATATTCACACAAAAGGATGTGAAACATCGAACTTCCTTAACCTTGCGACAACCATTCTGGAAATGCTGCTGCATAGTCGTTTGGTGGTGGAACAATCCTTGGTCAAAACGGTCGATTTGGTGAAATTTTAAACCTTTGTACCTCTCTTTGGTCCCATAGTTATTTAATTACATAACTTTTCACATAATGCAGAAACCCTTAACGTATACAACCAAATAGAGTTGCAGATTCTGCACTTCCAGGCCACCAAGTTAACCTCTTTAGTCTGCGATCACTGAGAAAAATAATATTCTCAGTTGTTAATTATAAAATATTAGTTGACTGAATTTTAATGTTAGAAGTTTTCTTCCTTAAATACAATTATTTAGCATGCCCTGCTAACGAAGGAAATAATGCAAAAGTTTATTACATGAGGGATAGTGAAATATTTTGGCATTGGAATCCGAAGTTTATCGTAGCAGATTCTATTCTCTTTTGTTTCCTTTAATTTGATTGTTAAATCATGACATGGAATGCAGTACTTGTAGCATTCTTCTTATTTTACATGCATTTTGTGTGGAGAAACAACTATTTTCTACTCCAAGGCATTTTGAATCAAAACTCAAAGTCTTCTTCGCAAGTATGTTCTTTTATATCTCCACTGTGTTCATATTGTAGCATGTAGGCTTTGTAAACCTTTTTAGTAATTGAAATTAGAAGGTGTTTTATCGTCAGGATCATCAGAAAGAATAAGGCTTTTCCTGGTTAAAGAATCATCAAAATTGCTTCTGTAATCTCTTATGTACAAGCTCAAAATTTTCTCTATAATATTACAGGATGTCTACTGGTAACTGGATAATACTGGAATTAGTGATAGCATACTGGTAAAATTGGTAAACAAAACCAACCAACATAGCTTGTAGTGTAAAGGTTGTTATTTATTTTCTGCTCTGAGTTATTTTAACTCTACAGTGCTATATTTTAAATCACACTACAACTTAAGAATTTACTTAAATTTAAGATCAATTCATATAACAATATTAAATTTCATTATGGTTATGGCAGTGAAATTGAATGACTACAGGAAAAGGCTGCATGGAGAAAGAACCAATGGAGAAGCACCTCGGATCCGCCAATTTATTACCTCTACACCCTTCAATCATAATCAAAGCATTCACCTCTAGCAGTATTCACAAATGCAAGGCAGACTTGATGTAGTCCAAAATACACTCCATTATGAAGATATTCATGCTACTTGCTGTATAAGCATTACAAAAACATTTTAAACAAAACAAAATCTATAAATTAAATTGGGGAGTGCAGAAATTAATACTGCAGTGACATCTGATGTTGTCCTTCCTTTCTTTTGTTTTTATTTACAGACATTCATTTATGGGTAGGTTGCTACCCTATTACAATGCTTCTTCTGTAATGTATACTATTCTATTGTTATAAAAAAATTAATATTGTTAGGTACATAGATTCTTTTGTTTCTAGAACAATAGAATAATATTAACTAGGCTTTGGTTTACACTATGTAGCCACCATTAAATGGTCACAGATAGAATAATTGTATGCAACTCTTGGGATATGAGAATAATTACTGCAATTACAGAACTCAGCTTATGCCTCTTTCTTGCAAAACACATTGAGCAGTAACAATGCCCACATCTTACTAGATGCATAATTAAGTATTAAAACTTGTGTATGTAAGGTGTAAAATGCATGAATTGTCACATGCAAAACGAGACGTAGACAATTTGAAATGTGTGTGTGTAAAGTAATAATGTAATTGGCACTGTCTTCGAATGACATGGCCATAAAAAAGATGTTATTGTTCTATTCAAACAACTACAAGTATGAGGTTCATTTGTACTGTCGATGTGTGATAGCTATAGACTAATAACAACTTTACTTTCTCTGCCACCTAAGTAGGGGAAGTATTGTTTTCCACAGAATTATAATGAAGATTTCACTAGAAATACATGTTTTGAGGTCCTTTGAACTGAAAGAAAGTACATTTACAGAAAGATTTATATGTGTATAATCTATTCTACAGTTTATTCCTTAGGAAGCTTGTTTTTATGCATGCTTCTTGTTAACCACGATCAATACACATACACTTCATGACAGTTAACATTTTGAAAAACACTTCACTGTATGCTTGTCCGCATCTCTTTGCATGGAACGATGAGAAGCAAAAGACGAGAATTAATACTGATACCGTAATTTATACAAATTTTTATCCTGGAATTGCTCAACAAAATTACAGTAGAAAATTAATTTTTGTGGTTCTTTCAAAGATAAGACTATTGCAAAAATGAAATTTGAGTCATGTGCAGAAGGTTTTAAAATCTTGCATATTATTTCTCAAATGTGGTTCTTTACCTTTAAAATTTGTATAGTAATATTAAAAGTTTTCTTGGAAAAGAAAATAAATAGCGTGTAACTCTTGTTTTTTAAAACTCAGTGGTGTATTAAATTATTAAAACCTTAAATCCAAAATCATGCTTAATTTAAAGAAATGGTTCTGTATACATCTATACATTCACCTTCAAAGAATTTACACTGAAAATTTAAAAACAAATTGAAAACAAAAAATTCCATAACAAGAATTAATTTAAAAATGGTTAACATTTAAGAAATGGAGTTTATCAGAAAATCAATTTTCAAAACGTTATGTATTATTTACACATGTCTCTTTAAATATTACATATTGCATTTAAATAATTACAAGCTTTCATATAAAAACTATCCTGTACATGTCTTTTGATTCTTGGTGACTGGGTGTGTTACGGCTGCCTAGAGTATACTTAAACTTTGTTCCTAATATTGTATAAAGTGTTACCTCATAGTAGAAGCTGGAAATATCATCCCGCATGCAGTTCAGCCACAGTAATGTTTCTGTGATATTTTATTTAGTTCTTTTAGGCAACCCCACAGGTGTTAAATCTGTCATACCCAGCACTAATAATCCACACTTCTGCTGCTGTATTAGCGGTTGAATCCACCCATATGACTTCCCTTCTTCTGTAAGCTGCTGGGGGTCAAAATGTCTCTTCAATACCTTTCTGCGACCATGGGCTAATAGTACACCAAGCTCCAACCTTCCTGTCATTAAGAGAGTTTCCTGTACACAATGTGGATTTTTGGTTCACTAGTTTTAATTGTTCGCATGGCTGTTCAGCGTAAAACCAGGCCTTGTCTGAAAGCAACAACAGCATTGAGTCCATTAAACCTTCATTTACAGAGAGAGAAAAAAAAAGGCACTTTTGTTACTGGGTCACCCTGTTTTAAACAATGGGCTTATACAGTTTGAGGTGAGGTGTAAATAATTAGCAGAACCCTTTTGTTTGCTAATTTTGGGAGTGAATTTGTTGATGGACATTCAAGGTTTGCATCAATTTCATGTTAAAACTGTACGTTCCTGCTATGCAGTGATATAGCATAATCAAATGAATTTGCAGTTTTGTAAATGGCTTTTCTAGAAGCTGGTAAATTGTTCAGGAAACTGCAAACACAATGAGCTGACTCGTATTTGTGGTAACATTTACACATGAAGATGCACTGCTCTAGAGTCAACTGGTGCACCTCAATTACTGACATTCAAGAACTGTAGGGGAAAGACTGGGGAGCACTGTTAACAGCTGCTGAGAATCAAACGCATTGCATGCATATCATTTTAACATGAAAGCTCTGCAGAAGAGCAGGACCACAATTGGATCCTGGTTTTACAATGCTGGAGATCCCCCCCCCCAGTATTGAGTACCCTTAATAAAATATTGGAAAATTCACACTTAAAATGGCAAGTATTTCTGAAGTGGTCAATGTTCCAACTTTTAATTTTGCATTAATTTAAATTGCATAACTGAGAAATATGTGTACTGGTTTCCTATTTGCAGAAAATTCAATATGAATGTCAGGATATATGATATTTTACACAATATTCAAGATATACAGTTTATTCATGTCAGTATCCAAAAAAATTGTTAAGATATTCAAAGAGCTATTTTTATGTAACGCTTTTTACATTTAGAGGTTTTTTTTTTTTTTTTTTTTTTTTTTAAGTAGGGGAAATTTTGTGAAAAATAACTTAAATAACATACTTTGGGAATGTTGCATTATTTGACTCAAGAAAGCTCAAAATGTAGATTTTCAGTGAAATATTGGTATAGAATGTCATAGGGAAGTGGCGCAGAAAGTAAAATTGTAATGACCACAGTTTTAAGGGTTGTTTATATTAGTTTAACATATTTCAACACCAGATGGTGAATGGTTGTGTAAGACATACAACTTAGATCAACCTGAAGACATCTTGCGATATTAATTAATGTAACATTACAGCTAAAGATGGATCAAAGTGTTATTAATGAAACCTCAAAATGGTATATAGCATTACTGGTTTAAGGCAGTGTATCTGAAAAATTAAGAATCCAGTTTCATTTTGATTAACTTACGCAAAGTATAAAATAAATGGAACTTAAGTTATTTTAATGAGTATCACCAAACAGTGAGTGGATTGCTTGCACTTTTAGTATCTCTTACTAAGTTTACACTCGGAACATGTTACAAAGACATTCGTCTCCATTGTGTAGGTCCACTGGTGTCTGGAAGAGGAACTTCAATGTGTCATTTATCATTGAAATTTCAAAATTCATTACTCTATGTGCAGTTTTGGTGATGTGGATATTTTCCCATACTGTGACTTCTCTGCTGGTGTTTTAAAAGCTTTATTTCCTGTTTAATGTCATCTTCTCTTGACCAAAACTGTCTGTTTACTTAAGTGAAGGTCCACAAAGTGGTGTTCAAATGTTTCACCACAATTTGAAGGAGGGTTGTTTCTGGTTGTTGTGACATCATTGTAGCTTACTGCCCACCAAACCATCACAAAAGCAGGACCGTGACCCCTTTGGATCTATGGGACCCACCCATGAGCTTCTAAAGTCCTGGCATACACTTGGTCACTGGCGGTTGTAGTTCTGTTCAGTTGTGAAAATGTTTTCATCCATAAAAAGGATTTTTCTGCAACTGTTGTTGGCGCAAATTAAAGTAGACATTTGTATTTCGACTCTCTCAGCTGCTTAAGTTTTATGTGCAGTACTCCAGCAATAAGCCTTCAGCCCAAGGTTTTTCTGAGCTATTGGACATTGATCTCCTGGAGATGTTAATGTTTGCTTCCGCATTGGATTTCTCCTAATATGAACTGCTGCTGCTTTCACCACTGTCCTGGACGTCCTGATCTTGGTCGGTCAGCAATTGTACCAGCTTCTGGTGTGGAATACTAACATCCTGCTCATTTTCAACTTCTTAAGTGCCTCAAAAATATCAAGTGGCAATTTCATGACACTCACTGCAACATGATTTTCGTAATCTCCCCAGTTCATGACTAACTTAACTAGCGTGTTCACTTGGCTGCATTTGAACTCAAAGTATAAGGTTGCAGGCATTTTATCTAATTGCCCAACACCTGGTGCAACAAAGGTCAAAAGTTTGTATCAGAACTTATGGTCAGACTGTGTATATTTCATGGCATTCTTCACAATAAATCTGGTAAATCCCTCCGTTCTTAGTGTCATGTTCATTGTATGAAGCCAATTTTATGCCATAATCAGAAACAGTTGATTGAATACATTAAGAATTTTTGGTTGGTACGTGTATCTGCTATATCTGTTTGGTGAAATAACTCTGCTGTTGAGAGCGGTGATGCCCACCTTTTCTGTGTTTTCTACTATTGTATTAGTTTGTCCACTATGTGTGTGCTGAATCTGTTCTGTGTGGTTACTTTCTGAATTTATTGATATTACCTCCTTGTATTCATTTTCTTGGAGAGGCAAGTATACGAATCTGTGAAATGTTGATGTGATATAAGGATTGTAATTACCAATTTTGATGTAGTTGTCCACATGGGTTGCTTTTCTGTATATCCAAAATTCATTTCTCTTATGGTATCTCATAATTTTGAGATATAGAAAAGCTTGTCACCCATCTTTTTGTATCTTCAAGATGAATTTTATGATTTGATCTTGCAAATTTAAGTTTCAGGACGTCATGTAATTCTTCTTGGGTACCCTGGCAAAAATGTCATCCTGAATTTAAACATGTGTCAAAAGGAGTTTATTAGGCAAATCTCTTAAATTTCAAACAGTCTGACAATGTGTTTTACTTGAAAGACTATAACCTTATCAGTTTTACCAGTAATTTTATTTCTTTTTAATAATTCTAACAACCAATCCTTTAGCAGTTTTAGTATTTGGCCAGTAGGAATGTTTGTGAAAAGTGATGTAACATCAAAAGAGACTAGGATTTCTTCTGGTGGTATCCAAATATCTAGGATTTTTGTTAACTAGTTCTGTGAAATCTTTACGCTCAGGCTTTTATAATATGTTCCAAAAGAGTTGAGCTTTTCACTCATTAGCCTCAAGGCTAGTAAACATGAGTGTTTATAATCACTTCCAGCAATTTAGCATGTAATGTTTGAGATTAATCACTTTTGATATGCTAATACAATACACTCCTTATACCAAATAATTTATTATAATTCTGCAAAAGTGTTATTTTGAACTTATGAAAACCATTATGAAAAAAATCTGTGTTACATTCACATGACTTTCTCCACCCTCTTATCATTTATTAGTGGGTATGGGAGCTATTCATACGAAAGCTTATTTTTTTGTTTATTTCATTACGATTGAGATTAAACATTTGCAGAAATAGCAAATTTACACATTTTGTTATGAATATAAAGGGAATAGTGATAGTCAAATGTTCAAGAACTGGAAGCTATATGCTGGCCTTAAAATTCCATACCTTTTCCATGCAATCATGAGGAAATGTTGACAGGACTTCGGCAAAAGTATTTAACAATTCAAATGATTAATAACGGATATCTCAGAAATGGTTTGTGCCACAAAAAAGTTACTTGAAGTAAACTGTGTGTTTGAAAGAGATCTAAAATTTTTGTTTAATACATTTCATCTATTGCTTAACGTTTATCAGGTGTAAGATGGTCGTCCTCCATGGTGTAGTGGTTACCATGCTAGCCTCTAGTTCCTGAGGTCATGTGTTCAAACCCGGCAGAGGGTGATGGTTTTTTTTGGGGCGTAAAATCCTTAGCATGGCTTCCTTAGGAAGGGAAGTAAAGCTGGTGGACCTGTGACATAGATTTACAGCACGTAAAAGAACCTCAAGCGTCATAAAGAGGCCTCTTGAGCAAAATTACATGTCCAGTTTAGAATGGGAAACTAAGGACCACAGCAGTTAAAGAGCATCTTAATTAATTTAGGTATATAAGATTATACAAAATTCCTTCCGAATGAATAGAACTACACAGACTATTCCCAGAAAATATACATTTTATTTGCTATATAAATATATTTAATATATGGTATTTTAATCAAAATAGTAATTTTTTAAAAAATAAAAGAATCTTGCAAAATCTTATACATAAAGGGTATTTGGGGGTGGAGAAATTATTTTTTTAAATCTTTGTGACACATCTTTGGAAGATACTGAACTTGAAGTTTGCTATTTATCTGACTTTTCCTTTTTGAGTTACTCCGTTCACAGACATACAGATGGATCTTTTTCTAAAAGTATTATTTTTGGATACTTAGGTCCTCAAAACATGTATTTCTAGTGAAATCTGTGTTATCCATTTACAACCCTCTCCCTTTTACAATAAAAATCTGTTCCCTATCCTCTCTGTGGACCTCTGTTAGCTGTAGATGTAGTGTTAATGTATTAGTATATGTACACAATTGTGTTATCCATTTACAACCCTCTCCCTTTTACAATAAAAATCTGTTCCCTATCCTCTCCGTGGACCCCTCTTAGCTGTAGATGTAGTGTTATGTATTAGTATATGTACACAATTGTGTTATCCATTTACAACCCCCTCCCTTTTACAAAAAAAATCTTTTCCCTATCCTCTCCGTGGACCCCACTTAGCTGTAGATGTAGTGTTATGTATTAGTATATGTACACAATTGTGTTATCCATTTACAACCCCCTCCCTTTTACAATAAAAATCTGTTCCCTATCCTCTCCGTGGACCTCTCTTAGCTGTAGATGTAGTGTTATGTATTAGTATATGTACACAATTGTGTTATCCATTTACAACCCTATCCCTTTTACAATTAAAATCCCGCCCTATGCTCTCCCTGCATTTCTGTAAGCTGTAAGTATAGTGTTATGTATCCATGTATTTTGTTAATTGTATTATCAATTTACAACCCTCTCCCTTTTATAATAAAAATCCCTTCCCTATCCTCTCCCTGCACCTCTATGCTGTAGATATAGTGTTATGTATCCATGTATTGTTATCCATTCATAGCCCTCTCCCTTTTACAATAAAAATCCCTTCCCTATTCTCTCCCTTCACCCTCCTTCGTCTACCCTTACATTTTCATCATTGTATTGTGTGTTTATATCCGTCTTCTTACCTATACCTCTGTAAACTTAAGATGGAGTTACATCTGCAATTTTTAGGGATGATTTCTGAAAGATGCAGTGTTTTAGAGCAGAAAACAAAATACAGTGGAATCTGTTACATGTTCCCTGAATGATCTGTGCCATTAGCTTGTTTCATCTCTGATGTTAAAACACCTTTAATGGAATTTAATTAATACCCATGCAAGAAAATAATTATAATTGCTTTTGCAGTCGAAATAAAGGGTTTAATAATCACTTAATATTGACAAAAGGAATCAGATTACTTAATTGTGGTCCTAATGTAAAAAGCTCTTGTGATTTAGACTGAATTTTATGTAGGAAAGTTCATTAAATTTATCTGGGCTAGATTGAAAGTGAATATAAATAGGTTCTGATTTTTAATCTAATTGGGAGGGGGCAGTTTACAGTCTTACTCATTCATTTAGAGAAACTAATTTTAATAGGAATTTCCCTTTAAATTATTTACTGTTAAGGCCATCTTAAATACTCCATGCTTCTATTCAAGAAATGTATGAATGCGTTCACTTATTTTCAAGTTTTTTCTTTCTTCAGAAATCCCCTCTGAAATATTGTATTTAAAAGTAAAAGATATCGATGGCTGGTTCCAAATGTGTCCATTTACAAAATTGTAACTTTTCTATATGTGTTCTAAGCCACATTTGGAAGCGACCCGCAATATTAGTTTTCACATAGCTGCTGTGTTGCGTTATTGTTTGAGCCACAATTTTATACTTATTAGTTAGATACTTTTGGAACTGAGAGGTGACAAGATTCTGGCCCAGGATGCATAGAAAACTCAAAATTGAACACTTTGGAACCAAACCGTCAATATGTGGCAACATTTCATAAATAGCCAACGAGTACTATTATGGGGTAATCTTAATTATTAGCAAAAAGTTGTGGCTGCAGATGGTAAACAGTCATAAAATGTATGGCAGCACCATATTAATAGCCAAACAATAATTGGCAGTAAACAATAAATTGTGCAGCTATTGGTGGCAACATGGTAAGTAATCAAACACAGTAGATGGCAGCACCATATTAATAGCCTTGCAGTAGATGTTAAATTGTGAAAATGCACATCAATTGGTAGCATGTGATATATGTGCAGGCTCTTCCAAAGGATGCCGTCAATTGCATTTTTGTGAGCAATTGTTTTATACACAAAGTTTAATTACTCTGTATATAACATGTTTTCATAAGCTTTTTATACACTGGGTGTTTAAGTTATGCAATTTTCCAATGTGGCTGAATGCTTGCTTTATATCATTTTATATGTATTTGTGTGCTTGACTAAAATGGGCAGCACAATTTATATATATATATATATATATACGTTTTGTGTGTGCTGCCACCTATTAATTTTTTTTTTGTTATGTCCTTCAATCTAGTGTTTTTCTGCCAAAATTAGCATAGCATTTTATGTGCTGCAATTTAGTGTCCTGAGCCAAAGGTGAGGTTACAATTCAACAACTCTAACAATTTTTGTCATGTACTGCCATCTAGTGTGCATGGTCAAAAGTGAAGGTGCAATTTATAACCTTTTCTTGGCATGCACTGCCATTTAGTGTGCATGGTCAAAAGTTAACCTTTTCTTGGCATGCACTGCCATCTAGTGTGCATGGCCAAAAGTGAACCTACAATTTATAACCTTTTCTTGGCATGCACTGCCATCTAGTGTGCATGGCCAAAAGTGAACCTACAATTTATAACCTTTTCTTGGCATGCACTGCCATCTAGTGAGCATGGCCAAAAGTGAACCTACAATTTATAACCTTTTCTTGGCATGCGCTGCCATCTAGTGTGCATGGCCAAAAGTGAACCTACAATTTATAACCTTTTCTTGTCATGCACTGCCATCTAGTAAGCATGGCCAAAAGTGAACCTACAATTTATAACCTTTTCTTGGCATGCACTGCCATCTAGTGAGCATGGCCAAAAGTGAACCTACAATTTCTAACCTTTTCTTGGCATCCACTGCCATCTAGTGAGCATGGCCAAAAGTGAGGATACAATTACTAACCTTTTCTTGGCATGCAGTGCCATCTAGTGAGCATGGCCAACAGTGAACCTACAATTTCTAACCTTTTCTTGGCATGCAGTACCATCTAGTGAGCATGGCCAAAAGTGAATCGTTTATTTTCTAAGCTTTTCTTGGCATGCAGTACCATCTAGTGAGCATGGCCAAAGGTGAACCTACAATTTCTAAGCTTTTCTTGGCATGCAGTACCATCTAGTGAGCATGGCCAAAGGTGAACCTACAATTTCTAAGCTTTTCTTGGCATGCAGTACCATCTAGTGAGCATGGCCAAAGGTGAACCTACAATTTCTAAGGTTTTCTTGGCATGCACTGCCATCTAGTGAGCATGGCCAAAAGTGAACCGTTTAATTTCTAAGGTTTTCTTGGCATGCACTGCCATCTAGTGAGCATGGCCAAAAGTGAACCGTTTAATTTCTAAGGTTTTCTTGGCATGCACTGCCATCTAGTGAGCATGGCCAAAAGTGAACCGTTTAATTTCTAAGGTTTTCTTGGCATGCACTGCCATCTAGTGAGCATGGCCAAAAGTGAACCGTTTAATTTCTAAGGTTTTCTTGGCATGCACTGC
Source organism: Deroplatys truncata (assembly GCA_030765065.1). NCBI lineage: Eukaryota > Metazoa > Arthropoda > Insecta > Mantodea > Mantidae > Deroplatys > Deroplatys truncata. The sequence goes on along the minus strand of CM060985.1, from coordinate 8,023,179 downwards.
CATCTAGTGAGCATGGCCAAAAGTGAGGATACAATTACTAACCTTTTCTTGGCATGCAGTGCCATCTAGTGAGCATGGCCAACAGTGAACCTACAATTTCTAACCTTTTCTTGGCATGCAGTACCATCTAGTGAGCATGGCCAAAAGTGAATCGTTTATTTTCTAAGCTTTTCTTGGCATGCAGTACCATCTAGTGAGCATGGCCAAAGGTGAACCTACAATTTCTAAGCTTTTCTTGGCATGCAGTACCATCTAGTGAGCATGGCCAAAGGTGAACCTACAATTTCTAAGGTTTTCTTGGCATGCACTGCCATCTAGTGAGCATGGCCAAAAGTGAACCGTTTAATTTCTAAGGTTTTCTTGGCATGCACTGCCATCTAGTGAGCATGGCCAAAGGTGAACCTACAATTTCTAAGCTTTTCTTGGCATGCAGTACCATCTAGTGAGCATGGCCAAAGGTGAACCTACAATTTCTAAGGTTTTCTTGGCATGCACTGCCATCTAGTGAGCATGGCCAAAAGTGAACCGTTTAATTTCTAAGGTTTTCTTGGCATGCACTGCCATCTAGTGAGCATGGCCAAAAGTGAACCGTTTAATTTCTAAGGTTTTCTTGGCATGCACTGCCATCTAGTGAGCATGGTCAAAAGTGAGGATACAATTACTAACCTTTTCTTGACATGTACTGCCATCTAGTGTGCATGGCCAAAACAACCTATAATTTCTAACCTTTTCTTGGCATGCACTGCCATCTAGTGAGTGTGGCCAAAAATTAACCAACAATTTTTGTCATGTACTGCCATCTAGTGTGCTTTGTCCAAAAGTGAGGATACAATTTCTAGCCTTTTCTTGACATGTACTGCCATCTAGTGTGCTTTGGCCAAAAGTGAGGATACAATTTCTAGCCTTTTCTTGACATGTACTGCCATCTAGTGTGCTTTGGCCAAAAGTGAGGATACAATTTCTAGCCTTTTCTTGACATGTACTGCCATCTAGTGTGCTTTGGCCGAAAGTGAGGCTACAATTTCTAGCCTTTTCTTCTCATGAGGTGCCATGTAGTAGGCTTCGCTAATTGTAAGGCTACAATTTCTAACCTTTTCTTGGCATGTAGTGCCATCTAGTCTGCTTGGCCAAAACTGGGGCAACTATTTATAACTTTTTTTTTGTGTGTGTATGTTATTGTGCTTTGCCAAAAGTGGGGTGACACTTTATAAATTTTTTTTATCTGATGTCATCTACTGTGCTGGGGCAACAATTTATAACTCTTTTGTTATGTCCTGCCATTTACTTGGGTTGGCCAAAAGTGGATAACAATTTATAACTGTTTTTTGTTCTCCCATCTAGTGTGCTCAGCCAAAAATGGGGCAACAATTTATAACCTTGTGGTATGTGGTGCCATGTAGTGTGTTTGGCCACTTAGTATGAGCTGCCAATTATTGCTTGGTTGTTAAGCTGCAGCAATGTAATTAATTTTTTTTTTAAATGTCATTCATGTTCTGCCAACTAGTGTGTTTGGCTACTTACCATGAGCTGCTTATGTCCTGCCAGGGGGGGGGCGGTCCTCTTCCCGCGCATTCACTGCCTGTCGAGCTGTCTGCTAGTGATGTCATGTGGAAGGTAGCTGGCATCACTATTCCCACGTGGAAGCTCAGGGTTTACGATATAATTCAAATCCTGTCTATGCTTTCTGACATGATATGCTCACCTCAAGCAAATTTATTTGAAACAAAACTCTGTTTCCGTAACATAAAATAGAAAAATAATACAGAGGAAGAAACAAAACTATGCCATATACTCTATCTTACAGCTTGTCTTGTTAAACAACACATTTTTTTTTTTTTGGCTTTAAATTTTTCAACATTTAAGTTATAATTGCAATGCATTTCTTACAAAAGATAGCAAGTATTATTGCCTTTTAAACATGTAATAAACGAAGTGAGGGAGAGAGGGACAAGGTGAGAAGAAAAACTATCATATAAAAATAAAATAGAACCTTCAGGCTATGCATTATTTCTGCAATTTTACTTTCCCTCCTATTTACTTATAGTAAATAGAGGAAGTATTGTATTCCACCCAAAATTTTGATACCGAGATTTCACTGGAAACACATGTTTTGAGACTCTTGTGCGTGTGTGTGAACAGCATAACTCAAAACGAAAAGTCGGTTAAATACCAAACTTGGAATTTAACTCCAGCATCTTCCAACATGATTTTTTAATAAGATTCCGTATCACGAACTACCCTTTACATGGGAGATTATCGATTAGTTTTATGCTTTCAAAAATGACTAATACCATTTTGATTAAAGTGCATATGTTTAAAACATTTGCATGACAAATAAAATGTATATTTTGAATTTCCTGTAATTAACCCGTGAGAACTTCATTTGAATGGCTTGTATAATTTGGTAAAGGTTAAAAGATTAAAAAATTACTTCAAAAAGAAGTAGATCTCGTTAAAGCACCTCACTTTATGCCAAATAAATATTCTTATGGCGTTAACCATGTACAAGATATTCTGTGTTATTTGTCTGAATGTTCAAATACTTAAACTTTTTTAAGTGGTAAGTCACTATTCAGCTTTTTTCCCTCGTGGTCATGCAAAGAGCATGGAATTTCAAAGCCATCACATAGCGACACGCTTTATAATTTAACTATTGGTTTAGCTTTCTGAATCCTTCTTATGCATACAACTAAATGTGTAATTAAAGTTCATCTCTCTTTAACAAGTTAGATAGGATAATAAACTTCTTTATGAATATTTTGTAGAAGAGCGAGCAAAGAAAGTCATGTGAATGTAGAAAATCCGAGCTTTATAATTACAATATATATTGTGCATATTTTCAAACTTTAAACAGCTATAAATAATTTAAATCATATATGTTATGCATTTTCAGAGATGACCACAGTGATAAAAGTAAGCTATAGAAAATCCTCATTTGGGGTTGTAAAATAATGTAATTTTATTGCAGATTACACTTTCTAGTTGAATACCATCACAATATTCCTCAGCATGGACCAAGTGTTTGTTTCCCTTAAAATGGCAAAGAAAATGTTTTACTTATTTCGGATTTTAAAAGAGCGCTTACATAGGTATGCAAAAGGGTCATCAGCCTTTTGTCCATGTTATACCTGAATTTCCAAATGATTTGGTATTTAAGAGCGGTATATTACCCTAAGGCAAAGCAAAAGTTGTTAGATTTCGCCTTCTTTTATCTTTCTGTTGAACTTCTTGAAAGTTTTGGAGACGTTGTGTCCGAGTCCTTGTGCATTTGAAACAGCGCAAACAGGTGTCATAAAGTGTGCCAAATTACCCTAATAGGTGCATTTAATTACACGTGTTCACGCACTAATTTCTAAAACAGCATATTCCCTATTTTCTGGGGAAAAACCATTCTTAAATAATGCCTATATAATTATTTTGAGGAATCGCAGAACAACTCTTTAAATAATATTTTTCTGTAATGCGTTGTACTGACCAATCATGAGCAACAATTTTGTACCCCACAGGTGCAAATGTTTTTGCTGAGCGTTGTTGCTCTATAAATAAGAATTCTCTTTCTGATTACCTAAACGTTAGTTCTAGTTGTGGATGGATTTGGAAATACAAGTGTGGTGTGCATTCGTGTTCAAAATGAATGTTAACCGCTGGAATTATGTATCATAGATTTCCTAAAATTATAAACTAAGGCGCATGTGGGTGTCTCGCTGTAAACGGAGCGATAAATTCAACACTGATAATGCTCGAGTCTGCTCAGTATATTTTTGGCCTGAGGACTATGAATGGGACTTAAAATAATCTGATGTATTACACTCGCATGACTTTCTTTACTCTTGTACAAAATATTTTTACAAACTCCTATTCTCCATTTATTTCATATTAATCGAGATAAACATTCGCAGAAATGATCTTTTGACATGCAAAGAGAATAACATTTTACACATAGCGACCAGTTCTAAAATATTTGACTATCGCTTAAGGCGTACTATGTTCCCCTTGTTTTGTAATTCCAAGAGCAATATAGAAATACAGTGGCCTTTAAGCATCGACATATATCTTAATATCCTTGTTGTTAGGTGTAGCACCATTCTCTTTGCCACAGATTAATACTCTTTGCATATCCAAGACAAAAAAATGAATAACGAATTCCCATTTGAGAAAATAAGTATTGAAAAATTTAAGGGAATAACAAGCAATATCTCGAAAATGGTTCACTCAACAGCAAAAATGTATATGACATAAATTGTCTATTTTAACATGATCTACATTTTTTGTGTAGTAACATTTTGTCTATCTCTTATGGCTTACCAGTTATGCAAAAGTCGTTCACAATGAAGAATACTTTTGGAGACATTCCCAGAAAATTCAAGATATACATTTCATTTATCATAAAAATATCTTAAATATATGATATTTTAATCAAAATCGTTAGAGCCATTTTTGAGAAAATTAAAAATTTCGAAAACTGGTCCATGTAAAGGTTAATCTGGGGTGGGGGATTTTCTTGTAAAGCTTCGTGTCGCATCTCTGGAAGATATTGAACCTAAATACCAAGTTTGGTGTTTATTTCGACTGTTCGTTTCTGAGTTGTGCTGTTCACAGACACACACACACACACACACAGACATATTTCCAAAAATGCTTTTTTTTTTTTTATTCAGGGGGTTTCAAAACATATATTTCCGGTGAAATCTCGGTATCAAATTTTTGGGTGGAATGCAATACTTCCCCTACGTACTATACGTAGTAGAGAAAGCAAAAATGAATTACTTGGCTTAGCTCTACGGAAAAGTTTATGTGGTGATGCAGTGCCGTGTCTGTCTCCCGATGATATGATTCCATGGCTTTCATATTTCAAATGTGTTAAGAGTGATGAAAACACTTAGCGACATAATTTGATCTAAATTCCCTGATTTAGACAAAAGAATTGTTTATATATAGGTCAGGACCTGCACATTTATTAGGATACGGCATTTGAATACAAATTTAAAAGCTGCAACCGTGGAAAAAAGAAATACAAGGAAATGTCAGCAGTGGGTGGCATCTATTTATTCTACAACAGCAGCATGTCCAGCCACTTCTAAATTTAAATCTACTTTTAAGATTAAACAAATAATAATTTGTTAGTTTTTATTTTAGTAATAGTTAGAGTGGTGGTGTTGATAAAATTGGTTTGTAATGAGTAGAATGAGTTTCCTATGCATTTTCAGTTAAAGTATCTTTCATAACATATGTCATTGCATTATGTTACACTTCCTTAATTACTGCTTAACCGTTTACACAATGGGTATACCTATCCTTGCCTTAAATTGTATGTATTAAAACGGGTTTAAACCGTTCTCTTTCAATTACTATCCAAAGAGCGCACGTGCTCAACCTTCCACATGACGTCACAGGCGCGCAGCCAATGAGAGCAAAATGGCCGGAGTGGCCTACCTTCCCTATACTCAAGTTACCTTGATGTCCTGCAATTGACCACTTACAATATGTTGCCACTGTTAAATGGCTATTGATATGATCAACACTTAATAGCAGTATTTGGCTATTTAGAGGTGTTACCACATATTTCTTTTATTTTTAGAGGGGATTTCTGAAGGAGTTCAAAATACAGTGAATTCATGCATTTTTTTATTGAATGGGGAAACATGTACAATTTAAGATGGGCTCAACATTAAATGATTTAAAGGCACATTCCTATTAAAATTAGTTTGGATGAATGAGAGAGAAAGACCTGTAAACTGCCTTCCCTCCTTGCCTGCAATTAGGTTAAAAATAAGTATTTGGAATCACTTTCAATCAAGGCAGATAAATTTTAATACATAATATTCAGTCTAAATGACAGAAGATTGTAAGATAGAACAGCATTTAAGTAAGCTGATTCATTTTGACAACATTAAGTGATTATTAAACCCTTTATTTTGACTGAAAGACAATTAAAATTATTTTCTTGCATGGGAGTTAATTAAATTCCATTAAAGATGTTTTGACATCACTGAGATTCCACTGTATTTTGTTTTCTGCTTTAAAACACTGCATCTTTCAGAAATCAGCCCCAAAAATTGCAGATGTAACAGTCCATTGGAAGTTTACAGAGGCATAGGGAAGCAGGAGGGAAATAAACACTCAACACAATGATGAAAATGTAAGGGTACATGAAGGAGGGTGCAGGGAGGGGATAGGGAAGGGAATTTTTTATTATAAAAGGGAGAGAGTTGTTAATATATAATACTGTTAACAAAATACATGAATACATAACTATATCTACAGCTAACAGAGGTGCAGGGAGACAATAGGGAAGAGATTTTTTATTATAAACGGGAGAGGGTTGTAAATGGATAATACAATTATGTACATATAGTAATACATAACACTATATCTACAGCTAACAGAGGTGCAGAGAGAGGATAGGGAAGGATGTAAACAGTCAATACAATGTTACTGTAAGTCCACACTGATTTTGCACTCTATGATGTAATTATGCACTTAGGATTGAATTCATAGTCATTGCTTATGTAAAAAGGAGATGCTTAAGCAATAAGTATTCCTTGTGATAAGTAAATGCTTATTACCATTTGGTATACATAGATGGTACTTATATGCTTAGTCCTAAACGCTCACTTATTTCCAAAGCACACGTGGCAACATGGTTCAGCTGTTTCACAGCCACTCGGATGCATGAAGGAATGTGTAAACAAACATGCAGGTCACCATACGCCAGCTGCCATTTTCATCGTTCTGTTCAACAGCATGTGGCAGAAGTTTGCGAGTTTTAAATGGTACATTTATTGATTAGTTAACTTTCATTTAAAATCAAGTAGATTGTAAATTTAGTTAAGGGTTTGTAGTAATAGTTATACAGTTGCCCTACTTAGGACGAAAACATGCCAAAGGGAAAACATTTCAGTGAGTAGAAAGAGTTGGTGCTGAGATATTAAGACATCGTGCAATGCAGAGAGATGGACACTGTGTAATGTTCTGGCCTTAAGTGGTATTTACTGATTTAAAACTGAAAACCTGACTTTCTAGCGTAAAGTGTCAGTAGCTAGAAGTATTTACAACATGCACCTGTGTATATGCAAATCACAAATGCAATTACTACACCATCTAGCAGTAATCAGAGAAGCAAAAGTACCCAATAACTTACAATGTTTGGCTTTAACAGTGGTTTTACATGCAAAATTAATAAACCTCCGTTCAAGATTTTGATAATCCAATGTATATTTACAAATTAATGGTAAAGATATGTGACTTGTTAAATGATCCATTGCAGTGGCGGTAATTATGCAAAATAGGCAATTTGATCAAGAAAAACATTGCAGAGATGTACTTAAAATAAAATGCGGAAATATTTCTGCAATAATTAAAGGATTTAATAAGTACAGCAGAATCTCGTTTTCTAGGGAACTAAGGACTTTGGACAACATAAATGGGAAAGCATCTGAACAGAAAACATGGATAGTGTCATGGCACTGAGATTCTATACATTATCTATTAAAGTAATCCTGTTTATTAAGGTTACGTTGTTTAGCAGAGGCATTAGATTATTACAACAGTGGCTTTGGTAAACCGATATCACTTCTTAATTTCAGCATCTCTATGCATTTCAAGTGAATTCTGCAAATCCCGCAAATTTGTTATTAATGCATAGTACAATTTCGTTATGAAATTCCATATACTCCACGAAATTGCTATTATCATTAACCTCTGTTGTAGGCAGTTGATGCAAGTTGCCATCGGCTCTACATATTGCATATAAACGGATGTTGGAGCTTCCTTATTCGCCTGAAAGAGTAGCATCTGTGTATTGAAAATCGCTGCTTAAGGACTTCGTTGAAATAAGTGACAACTATGAATTCGACCCAAATTCTGATGTGCAACAGTCACATGACTTTTTCTTAATACTATTTCATAGTTATTCATATGAAATGTTATTTCCCTATCCTTTTTGTGCTGATCACCATTAATATGTATATATCATAATAACTACTTGTAAACTGATATACCAGTTACAAGCTCACAAGAAAACAATTTGATAACGTGGAATAATTTAAAGATATAAAAGCAAATATCTCAGAAGGTTGATGCTACAAAACAGCTGAATTTAAATAAGTACATATATATGTTTCATAGTTTCCAAATTGCATAATGCTTAACAGATATGCTTTATTCATCATGTTAATATCTCAAGTTTATGAGATGATCAAAATTGTTAGTAGCATTTATTTAAGTATTTTTAAAAAAAATATTAAACTTTTCCCATATAAAGGACTTTGGACTAAGGTGGGCGGGTGGGATTACTTGAAAATATTTCATCTTGCACCCACAAAAGTCATCTGACACAACACAAAAGTTCATAATGTTTTATCATATTTTTGTAATGTTAGATAATTATGTTGAAGGAAGTACAACATTTGAGCCAAAAAGTTTGATATCAACATTTAACCAAATATTCATGTTTTAAGTCTCCTGAATTTTTAATACAGAAGTGCATTTTAGAAAAAAATTTTATGTGTACTTGTGTGTCAGTAAAGAGCATAACACAAACATGAAAAATCAATTGAATTCCAAATTGTACTTTGGTTGGACAGCATTAAAGGATATGAAGAAAATCACTCGAGCAACATTTTATTATTCAAAATGCTATGTGTACCAAAGTTAATTTTTAGGAGAATTTTGAATATAAAGAAGATGCTGAAAATGTTAGTACAATTATTTGAAAATATTAAGTAATCCATTTGCAATTAAATATTTTCCATAGCTAATGTTGATAAAAGTAGAAAAATTTAATAACACATATACAAGTGCTTGGCATACCGCAGCACATCTTGAAACCTTGTTTCTTCATTTCCCATGGGCTTGCATCAAGTTCTGAAGGGATTTTAGTGTTTACATGTTAGTTACCAGTGTTTTTGGTTTTATGTTTTAATACACATTTCATTGCAGGGGTGTTATTCTAGGTGTGCCTGCTCCAAGCAGAGAAGCGGTTCGATTCTCAATAAGAAGTGAAGCAGTGCGTACTTAACTCTGTTTTAATTATTTTGTCTTAATTTCTCCTTTCTCCTCAAATGCCTCTGTGACAGTTTTCAAAGGAAACTGTGATTTGAATGAGTTCAGCTAAAAAATTCTGAAAATTTAAACCAGACATGATCAGTGCTTTTATAGAAATGTTAAGAACTAGTTGTTGTAAACTTCTCCAATGAAGCACGGTTTCAACTACTTGGCTATGTTTTGACTTAGGTTAGGTAGTATTGAAGCTCAAAGAAACTCGATTTAATGTAGGAAATACTAAGATGAAAAAATTGGGGTATGGTGTTCGGAATGCATTATCTTGTGAACTGATTGATATTTATTCTTGGTCTGGTTACTTTCAGCAAGACTGTTACACTGTACAAGTAAAGTGATTATTTAGAAAACTTTTAAAAACAGGATTATGGCTTGTATGGTCTCCAGATCTCAAAGTGTATAGGTTAAACCTCCAAATGTGAGAAGAGGTGCATGAAACTATCAGAAGAGAAATTAGTTTGGGAGCTGGTCTGGAGTGCACTGAAGACAAGTTGCCAGAGATGCAGGAGAAGGAAATCTACAACCTCTGTTGTGATGAGGTAAGGGCTTACTTTCATTGTAATTGTAAAAACCTGAATCACTACCATGTTCTTTTATCCGATTGCTCAGGAGTAAGAGCTCTGGCTGCCAACTCATACGAGAGATTACAAAACAGTTTTTGTCTACACTAATTAAAATTAATATCTGCACAGCATTTTTTTTTATATTGGTTTTCATAAGCTCAAAATAACATTTCTGCACATTTATAATAAATCATTTGATGTAAGGTGTGTCTTGTATTAGCATATCAAAAGTGATTAATCAATATCTAAAAAATTACATGCCGATTTTTATGCTTATAAGTTATTGGAAGTGATTATATAGAGAAAAACTTTTTAACATATAGAGATTGTGGGTGGATTAATAACACTTTTAAAATTAAATTGAGTTTTTTTTTTATGGGCGCTCTTAAACTGCTGTGGTCCTTGCGTCTTATTGTATATTGGACATGAAAGACTGGAAATGATGTTCAGAAGCCTCTTTTATCAGGCTTGAGGTTATTTTACATGCCATAAACCTATGACATGTGACCACCAGGTTTATTTCCCTTCCGAAGGAAGCCATGCTAAGGCTTTTTACGCCCGAAAAAATCCATTGACCTCAGCCGGAATGACTCTTGTTTCACTTATTAGTCACATGGCTAGTGAACAAGTTCAACTCTTCTGAAACATATGAACACCTGAGCATAAAGAACCGACAGAATTAGTCCAAAAAATCCAAGATATTCCTTCACCACCAGAAGAAATGCTAGTCTCTTTTGATGTAACATCACTTTTCACAAACATTCTTACTGGCCAAATACAAAAATAGCATAAGGATTAGTTAGAAGTATTAAAACTGCCAAAAAGTGAAAAGAACTAGAAAATTGACAAACTTAGGGTTAGAGCAAACTTTAGATTTTTTCATTGGCGTCAGTGGACTTATGAGATTTGTCTAATAAAATCCTTTTTACACATGCTTAAACCTGGGTAAGGTACCTGGATGACCAAAGAAGCAGTTAGATGACGCCCTGAAACTGTTAAATTTGCAAGACCAAATCATAGTTATAATCCTCTATGGCATATTCCATAGCTTGATAAACTTACCACTCCAAGAAAATGAACACAAACAGGTAATATCAAAAAGTTCAAAAATAGCCACATAGTGGACAAACTAATACAATAATAGAAAACACAAAAAAATGTGGACATCACCGCTTTCAACAGCGGGGATATCTCACTGAAAGGTAGAGCAGATTCACGTTCCACCCAAAAATTCATAACAAATTCAAAAAACTGTTTCTAGAATATGGCATAAAATTGGCTCCATACAATATACACAACCTTAGAAACTTGCTTCATCATCTGATAAAGGACATTATATTGAACACTAAGAAATGAGGGATTTACCAGACCTAATGAAATTTCAATGATGTATGACACAGTGCAGATAGCAGTACAACCGACACTGAATTAGAGAAACCCTGACAATGAAGACGGATATCTTTCTGATTACCACATAACTTGGTAGAATTATCAATAATGACATCCTAAAGGAGGGCTTAGAACTATTTACACACCAAACGTTCCTGTAGTTGTAAATGGACTTTCATTCAGCACGGTTGCTACAACACCGTCCCCCTCCACATGGCACTTGTTTCTATAGCATTTTGAGAATAATTGGTCGTAAACAACGGAATGTAACTTCATTATGAACATTCTGTCCGTCAATCTTGGCATGTCACGACATGATGTGGTGGATAGAGGATATGGTCCCAACTAGGTCAAAGTGACCCTCTACCAATGGCAGGTTCGAGGGTTGTGTTAGCCACTATAACATTAAACGTCCATATCAATGCTAATGATGCTGATCGGTTTAAGAACCAAACACAATCTGGAGGTAAAATAGTCCCCCATTCAGATCTACTTACCACGATTTAGTGCACAGTAGGAGACCTAATATGAAAATCTTAGAATGGAGTACTTTCCCAAGCTAAAACAACATTCTGAAAGATAATAACATAGATAAATTTTCATACAAGAAGCAAATTGAACTTCAATATTTCAAATTGTTTTGATACACATTATAATTATTAACTAAAGGAAGATAGATAAGCAGTGGAATATTAGCGAAATCATATCTTTATTTCAAATTGTAAAACTAATGGAGATAAAATTGAATTAATCAAGTTAGCTGTATGGGAATGTGAAACACAGTGACAGTGCTTATAACCCTCCAAAAAACAGTACACAATGGACCTTCCATTGGGCGGGCTTATAAAGGTTACAATCCTACAGGAAGAATTCAACATTTGAGATGATATAGAGTAAAGAAGACCCCATTATTGAGGTTGAGGCTGAAATCATGTTGTCTTCAACCCAACAATCAGGTTCAGCAGTGACCTCAAACAGCACTCCATATTATACTGAAATGGTTATAGAACTGGATAAGAAATTAAAAGTTACTGAATCTTCATAGCATCCAGAGTAAGTTATCATAGGGACACACAGTTATTGAATCAGCTAAAAAGTATAATTATACCACATGAAAAAGTTAATAATGTTTTGCTTCCCTCATTTGGAGGTGCACCAGGCGATACAAAACTAGAGGGGAGCTGGTGGTGTGCAATCTCAGGAAGTGATCAGAAGAAATGAAGTAAGTAATGTTTTAACAAGTGCTGTGGAAAGGAAGAAGTATTACATATGGAGGTGCTGCAGTAGACAAGTGGACTATTTGCAAAATCAAAATAGGAGAAATAATATTGTGAGCTACATGACAGATGTTGGTGCATAAATGTGTCGACAATGAACATGCACAGAGTAGGTAGATGGGGAAACGGAAATTTACCTATTGTATACCACAAATTGCAGAATACAAATACCTTAGGGGGACAGGTATAAACATCACAGAAGATTTTAGTGCCAGAGTTAGATATGAGAGAAATTTCCTGTAGCGACATATGGCCAAAGGATGTCATGCTGTTCTTCAATTTGGTAACTTGGCAGACCTGAACAGCAGGAGCTACTGGCAACAGAAGCAGAGGTGCAACAATCAGGGAAGGTTAATGGAGCTTCCATGCCAGTGGTGATAGGACACAGAGAAAACGCACTGTCTCCAAGGAGGTGTCACTACACTTAGCAGAGACTTCAAAAGAGTTGGGGGAAGGGAATGGAAACCCTCCACACAGTAGGATGTGGAAGGAAAACTAGACAGAGGTGACTTACAAAACTTTATAGACATTTTCTGTATGGCCAGGACCTAATGATAAGTTAGATAGATAGATACTTTATTTGTACATTTTTATGCACAATTCTTTTTACAATATTCCACTTATAAACTAACTTAACCTATGTACAAATTTCCTTGCCAGCTATGCTGCTCTTTTTGCATGGCCTTCTGGCTCATCTGAGCATCCCTTGCTACCCTTAATCCCTATTGCCCATCCTCTCCTTCCTCCATTTGCCTTTCTACCTTTCTTATCTCTCTTACTTTTCCTCTTTTCTTGATAACATTTTAATTGCTACTATTTTTCTATCCATTTTTTCCCCTTTTTCCTCCCATACTTCTTGTCTCCATTCTGCTAATTCTTTGCATTCTGTCATATAATGCTCTGTGCTTTCACTGCCTCCGCATAGTTCACAAATTCCATTTTTTTAATGATAAGTTAGATTTTAAAGAGTTTAATGTTTTTAGTAAGGATAGTAGGGTTAGGGAAATATAAAGAGGCATGGATGGGGTGTTATCACTGTTAATAATGTGCCAACCGCATCCAAACATTTCTTGAGGATTTAACAGAAAAGGTATTCCAATGCCATGATCTTGAATTCGGAGATTTCAGTGCATGAACAGGAGGTGAAAACATCTCTTTCGATCATTGGGGAAAGGAAGAGAAGAAAATTGATGACAATAGCCTAGCCTGTAGAAGGGAGCTACTTATGTTTTGTGATGCACTAGAATTAGGAATTCTCAGTGGCAGCAATGGTCAAGATCTACATTATAAATGCAAATGGGGGAGTGTAGTGGATTATATCAGCTAGAGATTCCTGGGTAACTGATTCTTGCCACTTTCCTTTAGATTTGCATATTGTAGAAGAAAAAGAAAGAGAGAATGACCTGGGGTTCAAAATACTGAAGACACAGGCCAACTAACAATATGATACCACTGGAGGGAAGGGGAAGCATATAGAGAAAAGTTGAGAGAGATTCTGTGTAACACTGTACAGCAGTTGATCTCTGCAATATGGGAGGCTGGAAATAACATGAAAATAAAAACTGGGAGAAGCACATTTTCTACCTGGTACAGCAGAGAATGCAACGGCAATGACCAGGCTCTCCAAGCCTTTAGCAAGAAAGTCAGCCAAGTTTCATTTTGTTGAGAAAACATACAAGCAGCTGTCAGTCAAGTAAGGAGGAGGAATGGAAACAGAAAATAGCAGGGGAAATTACAGAGAATCCTTTTGTGCATAATTGTATAACACCAGGGCAGTGGTAGAACCATTATCAGGAAATATTTGGTGGTGGGGGAATTGGGAGGGGGCAACACTGACTGAAATCCAACTGCTAGGAGCACCAAAAATCAAAAACTTAGATAAGGATATAACTATGCAAGGAGCAGTTTAAAAAATAACAAAACACTGGCACTAGACGGAATAATACCAGCTGAAGTATTCAAGGAGGGCACATTTCCACAGGAGTAGATGATGGTAATTGTATGCCCAATATATAAAAAGGGAAGCACAACTATAGGAGGGTGGGCTTCTCCAGTAATGAGTAAAATTTACTGCAAGATTATATATCAATGACAGTGGATTAACAAAAAGAACAAGCTATCAATATTTCAAGTAGCGTTCAGGGAAAAAAAATACAGTATGCTATTTATATTAGATATTGTTAGAGTGAAGCAAATGCCGAAAAGGAGGGGAAAACTATTATAGATGTTTGTAAAGTTCAACTGTGTTTAAACACAAGTACTCTGGGTGATATTACAAGCAAAGGATTTCTGAGGAACAATTTTAGGGCACTGCAGGGAATATACGAAACAGTTTAGTTCTGCATAAAATGCGATGTCAAAACATGTTATAACTCGGAGGGGAGTAAGACAGGGGTGTATTCTCTCACTGAAAGTTTTTAATTTTGTTGTGGATGATATACCGAAAGTGTTAAATACGGTGAAGCTGATGCTCCTTGCATGCAAGATATCATCCTGTATGTGAATGATTTAATTTTAATATCCACATCAATTTCCAGACTGCAAAGAGAACTAAACTGCTTAGGATCATATTGTAAGGAATGGGGAATGACAGTGAATAAAGTGAAAAACAAAACGTGGAGTGCTATATAGCAGCAAGGATACACCGGGCAGACATTGGAGAATGTTAAATTATTTACGTATCTGGGCATCACATTATCTATGAATGGGGAAGCACAAGATGTAATTGCATAGTAAAAAAAATATAGTCATTAAAGTGTCGTTTGAAAGTTGCTGATACCATTAAGGACAATGGAGATGGTATACAGAGCTAGTTTATTATATGGGGCAGAAATTTGGGATTGGGAAAGTATGAAAAATTGAGACACTGTTCTGAAGTGAATTCTACGTGCAAGGGGGGGGGGATCTTAAAGAATTTGGCTCATACAGTCTAAAAATAAGGCAGTTAAATACTGGTTATGTATAGTTTGGGGAGATCAGACATTTATACATGTGGTGTGTTTCAGGGAACAATTACGGGAAGGTGGGATACGTGTTAGGCAACAAAATTGTGCAGGAGTTTACGAGAATTGGAATGGCATACATGAGAGG
Organism: Deroplatys truncata; assembly: GCA_030765065.1. Classification (NCBI taxonomy): domain Eukaryota; kingdom Metazoa; phylum Arthropoda; class Insecta; order Mantodea; family Mantidae; genus Deroplatys; species Deroplatys truncata. The sequence goes on along the minus strand of CM060985.1, from coordinate 8,007,800 downwards.
GACGTAGCATTAGAAGATAATTCAGAGACAACTATGTGATATTGATAAACAAAATTTGGAATCACAATCTGTGGCTAAAATTTCACTCAACATACTATATCAAATAGTGCGCGGCTGGGAGTGAGAGGCCTATTTAAATGACTGTAAAAGATAACTAAAAGAAATAGTTTAGCATGGCTAAGATTGGGCACCTGAAAAGGCAACAAATTAATTGATGACACCGGAGTGATTATATGTCCACTCTGTGGGGAAGGAGAAATGGAGTAATATTCTGGCAGAGAAACAGAATTTCTAAGAAAACAATATTGATCCTTGATTCTCAACTAACTTGGAACAAACTTATAGACTACATAACAAGCAAGGCAAAGAAAATATTGTTTATCAGGCAGAAGTGTGCATGTTCAAGAAATACATAAAAAGTTTATATAAAACCAGTGCTTACATACAGCGACTAAGGGCCGGTTTCACAGTTCAGGCTTAAGTCAAACCTTTACTAAGCTATGGACGCATCTTAAACAAAACTTAAGCTTTGGTTAAAACTTTGCGAGTTTCACAGTAGGGCAACCACGTTTGGCTTTACTGACCTGAACAACTCCTCGGAATTTAAGGTTGGTAATGCATGCATATCGAGCGAATTCCCACCAGCGCTGTTCCTAAAAGTAAGGTTTCATAGGTTATTCAGATACACACACACTAAAATGACCGAAAAATCAGAGCCAAAGCGTACTGCTAACTTCACTTCTCAAGAAGTTAGCATTCTGTTAGAAATTGTAAAGCAGTATAAACACAAACACATAATAGAGTGCAAGCAATCTAATAAGGTACTGTGGAGCAGGAAGAACCAAACGTGGGGGAAAATTGCGGAGTTATTCAATGCAAAGAGTGGAATAAATAATATACAGAGATGCTACCGTGTTGAAGAAGAAATATGACAATTTGAAGAAAGTTACAAAACAGAAATGTGCTATTCGGAGTCCAGCTGTGCTATCGTTAATTATGCCAATCGACAAGGAAATAAAGGAATTGATTGGTGTCCAAATGTGAAGCAATTTATACTCTGATAAGGTGCTACAGGCTAAGAATATTGCAATTATACAACGAAAATAAATACATGCCTACTAAATACCTTGTTTGTTCCATCCACAGCTATGCCTACATTGAACTATGCAGGTATACATAAATTTCTAGATATGTTTACTGAAATATTATCCATTTCTCATTGTTAGTTTCAGATTCTTATGAGATTGTCCTTGCTGCAATGGAGATAACATCTGTCTGTTTTATTTGTAAGTCATTGTAACATTTTCATAGGGCAGAATTAAATAGGTTTACTTTCTGATGTTTATATCTGATAAAACTGTGATATTCTGGTTTACCAGTCTGAATAATATAAAATACTTATGTTTATATTCTTATTTTGATTCCATGTTGTGTTTTTAAGGTTAGAGTACTCCCTTTCATTTTGCATGGAATTTTAAATACCTACGGCATCATTTGTCCTTTAGTTATTGTATTGATTGACTTTCTCTGTAACATAATCTAATTTTATTTTGTACACACGTTTCATATTTATTCACAAGTCGTTTTATATCATTTTTCACATTGGTGATTACACTTAAATTTTTATTTGCCATATCCTATACCATCCCAGTATAGAAATCCTGGGATAATGCGTTGCATGAATATTTAAAAGTGGTACTGAATAGATTGGGGCACATTTTTAGAGCTACAATTTTCTCTAATAGGAAAATTTGGCTCCACTATGAAACTTAAAGGGACAGACAGTTGTGTATCAGGTTAGTGAATGCTTTGTAAAAAATTAAGTTTATTTTTTATTTTCATTTTAATTCTTCAATGTAATTTTGTATACAGGAAATATGGTTTCATTTCATCATCATATAAAATAAGTAGGTAATCAATGCTGCAATGCATCTATTTAAAACATTCATTATTTGCCAGTTATCAGTATTTTTATCTGAAGAATGTTGTAGGTGTTTATATTTGATCTTATTGTGCTACTCTTGGTGCACACAACATGTATTTCAAAAGCATGTTTTAAACTTTAAACATTTCAACATTACCTATAAATTCTTATGGTAAATCAAATTAATATTAAAATATAATTATTATTTTACGGAATCCAAACAATAATTGGAGCAGGTATGTTGAGGCAACCATTGTCCAATGAATTACATTTGTTGTGATCGACTGTGGTGATGATCAAGCAAATAATTCATCTGCTACACTTCTGGCAACTAGATTTCAAGTGACACTAGAGTAATAGACGATTCATGAAAAATCATTAAATTTTTAAACATGGGTTTCAGGTTTTGTTATGGAATACTTATTTGTCTGGTTTGTTTCTCTGATTACTGAAATAAAATATGTAGATTAATGTTAAGTTGCATTTTATTATTTGGTATTTATTTATACCTAACACTTGTTAGTTTTTAACAAGAAATTTCTGTACCCATGTAACTCCATTACCTCCAAACTTAAGCAAATTACTGAACTAATTACAGGAGCACATGGGCTTTTAGTATACAAAGCTGTTTTTTAAAGTTTTATCAATATAGGAGACTGTGGTATACATTTGAATTGCATCTGATTTTCTTTTCTTGTTGCACTGGATGATATTATTATTATTATTATTATGATTATTATTATTATTATTATTATTATTATTATTATTATTATTATTATTATTATTATTATTATTATTAGTTGCTTAGGATTCATATGTATATGCGCTAAAAGATATGTTTGTAAAGCACTGAGAAGTAAGTTCTGAATATGAATTCAATTTATTTTCTAGGTACCATTACATCACCTGGACAGAAAAAAAGAAATATCAAACTCCCAACAAAGAAGAGCCCAGGTATGGTTGTTTTAATTAGACTACTAGTGATAAAAAGCAGACCTTAAAAGTATTAAAAAGTGTTCCAATTTGTACTTCCACATGTTTTGCCTTTCAAATTGTTATGAATCTGATGGCAATGCACGTATGTATTAAAATAAAACAAACAGCTTTCTAACATATGCTATTACACTTGCAGGTAAAGGATGAAATAGTGAGAAGTGGGAGTGCCTGGCAGAAGCCAAGCTAGAACATGTCCATTTAAAGTCTAGTCTTGCTCAAAAGGAACATAAATCAAAAGAGAGATGATTAAGTGAAGAGCAAGAGCTAATGAGAAAAAGCTATCAACAAAAACTGCAACAAAATGAAGAGGAACACAATCTCAGAATGCAGAAATTGAAATATGAGATAGAGCTTTTAAAACAAAACAACCTGTAATTTTCCTAAAGCATATGTACATAATATGGACACCTAATTAAAGTACAGTTTAATTCAATTTATCTCAAATTTTTTAAATTATAATTGCATTTCTCATAAAATTATTGAAATGCTGAGCATCTCTAGCATTTGGAACATTGTTAGCAAACTGTATTGCATTTTCAATACGTGGCTCCAGTGCTGGTAAGTTCATTTCATTGTTAAGGCAGCATATGTTGTGGAGCACAGCTGTTGCTACAATAACACTTTGGACTTTGCTGAGGTGCAGTCGTATGCCTGTGGGGAGTATTGGGAATCTTTTTTCCAAACACCATAGCTCCTTTCTACACAGTTCCTGGTCTGAATGTGCGACTCATTGAATAGATGCTCTTCAGGCAAATTGGGTGCAGCTAGTGGTGTTATTAAATATGGCCTATTTGGGTAGCCACTGTCTGCAATGATTAGACTGCCATCGTTAATCACACCATTCTCAAACCTAGTTCTTAAGGCAGAGTTATTAAAGATAGTTGAATCATGAGTCGAACCTGGCCATCAAGCAACAATGTCGGTGATCTTTAAATCTGGATCACATAAAGTCTGCACATTTATAGAAAAGAATCCTTTCCTATTTCGGAAAACCTCTGCAGTCTCTCCTCCTAGAATGAGACAGTAACATAACTAGAGTTAAATGAAACATAAATCAGAACAGAAAAACTACACACATACACAACAGTAAAAATGTAATCTCACTATCAAAAGCTAACCTAACCTAAAAGCTTAGTTCTACTAACATTCACTCTAACCATAGCTTGCTTGCAACTTCACAAGCTAGAAACTTAATATTTCAAACCCTTGAGGTTATGTTGATTGCACTTATTAGCAAAAGCATTCAGGCTGGTTCACAACCAACGAGAACAATAACCAGAACGAGAATGAGAAAGTTGAAATACATGTATCCAAATGGGAATGTTCACAACTGACAGGAAGCCTTCCCAGGCCCCGGGAATGGGAAAGAAAAGATGCCCAACTTTTAAATTTCTCGTTCTCGTTCCCGGGCACGGCATATTAGATCCCTATTGTACATATTAGACTCTTCACTCTAGAGGTATTTTTAGGCGGCTGTGACATGAAACAGCCACTAGTGCTCTCTATAGTCGCAAGCTGGAAACATGAAAGTGGAAGGAATTAGTAGTAAATGTGCTTCCTAACCTCATCCCGACACCCGTAAATCTAATCAGCGTTGGTTCCTCTGGTGAAGGGATCATTTGTAGTTTGTTTATATGCAACTCAAAACTGGCTATTGCCTAAAAAACAATGGCAAAAGCTACAAAGAACAGCTAAAACCGGTGGAAATGAAAAAAAAACAATAAACAATTTTAATGTATGTCATTAAATAAAGGAATGAAAGCTTGGCATAAGTAGAGGGATCGGAAATGTAATGGATGTACATTTAGATAATGTTTACTCTATCGAATTTTGACGTTGGCTTGGCTAAATTGGAAGTAGGTGAAAAAATGCCATTGGTCAGTTAAAAACAAATGAAATCCCAATGCACAAAATTGACTTTCACTTTGTGATCAATATGCATTCCCGTTCTCGTTACAGGGTTGTTGTGAACCAATATCGTGCATGCTGCATTGCTTCCCATTCTCGGGCGGTTGTGAACCAGCCTTTCATCTGTAGCTGTTGAGCAGAGCACAAGGTAATTTCAGAGTGAATATTTTCACTGGTATTTCCAGAAAGGAAGACCTATATATGTGCTTGTTCTTCCTCTTAATGGGCTCAAATTCATGCAATAATGTTACAAATTTAATACTAGTAACAATGAGACAGTATTAAATGTTACAGATATGGTTTCATGAATTATTTCATTTAAGTAATTTGCTGTTTCAGAAAATTAATTTATGCAATGATGATAATTTATTAATCCTTAATATGAACTATATGCATGCATTTGGCCTCTTAATCTTTGAGGCTTCTGTGTGGGCAGTTTAGAAAAACCACCTGGGCTTTTTTCAAATGCAGTGTTATGAGGCTATGCTTAAATATGTTATTACTTCCTCCAGTATAATATTTAGGTTGATAACTATTTTTCAGAAGATTAAGTTCAGATGGTTGTATAATAATTTTTAATAAATAAATGTTGCACACAGTCAAGATTTTAAAATTTTCAAGCAATGGTTTACAGTAGACTAGTTTATTCAGTGGTGCTATACATCTCAATGCTGTTTTTCTTTGTTGTTTTATTTTTTTAAACAAACAACAAAGATGGAGTTTCTAAATCTTACTGCGTTTGACAAGTCTGAATATTTATGTATGAGGAGAGTAGACAAAACATATGTAAATAGTAGATGAGACTTGAGTATTATTGCATTACACCAAGGTTAGGTGTTAAATTGCAAACAGTCATTTTGCAAATTTGGAGCATACAGATGCTCCATGTTAAGGTTGCTCAACTTTCAATGCTAAAATAATTTAAGTTTTACATTTTATACTTCTTCACTGTAACAACAGAAGGTGTGTCAGAATGTATCTACTAAAACAGGTTTATTTACATTTATAGGTACTGATTTGCATTATAGTACTGTGCTATTTTGATTGCACACATATTTGTATGTATTTCAAGTTTAGAGAAATCAGTATTACTGCATAATAAGAAAGTATCTTGTATGTTACATCAGTACTACACAAATTAATAAATTAGAAAGAGTATAGGGCTTAATTCCGAAGCATGCAGTCCTCCATTGCTATCAATTTTCCCCTTGAGTAAACTTATGAATGTGTATATCTGATGCATACATTGATTTCATTTGGTGGGAGATTATTTACATAATCTATATTCTTTACCTCTTTTGTGTTATAATACTACATTTGTCCAAAAGAAAGTTTATGCAGTTGAAAGCTTTTTGTACAACAAGAAACATGTATATTATATTCCTCAATTAGTTGGTCAACATATTGTACAGTAGCTATAGTTTTGGATCAGTTTTTTTCTAAAGCCAAACTGCTGTGGAAGCGGTAGGTACATTTTTTTTTCTTTTTTAAAGAAAACCAGCTAATCTAATATACAGTGTAACTTTTTAAACAGTTTTAGATATTGTTTTGAAAAAACTTGTAGCCTGTGGTTCAATAGATCACTTTATCCCATTTCTTAAAACTGGTATAATTTTAGTTAGAGCTGAGTTTATTATTTCAAAGAGGAATAGCCATATAGCTTGAATATTTCTTAAATATATTGATATCTATACTATCAATAACTACAGATTTTTGTTTACATAATGCTTTTAATTTATAATGATTTATTGCATATAGAATGATACTCCTAGCCAAAGCTGCATCTAATATATGAAGCAGGTAGATTTTGTATAAATACTGAACTAAAATATGAGCCAACTTCTTCGGCGACCTATTTTGGATTAGTTTTAATTCCATTAGTTCCTCTGTATTTGATGTCCTTTATGTTCAAATGCTTGCCTTTCTTGAACTGCTTTCTAATTTCCTGTACTGCAGCACTTTTGATTTCAAATGTCACCATTTTGAAATTTACACACTCTTATTTTTGCTTCAAAGAAGATCTTTAAATACACAGCTTTGAGTTATTTTAGTCTATCCTAATAGTATTATTTTATGTACTTTCAGCCCATAAAAACCTACTTACACTATTATTTAACCAGAGCAAGTTCTGGTCACAGTTTGTTTTAGTTGTAAGTTCATAGATAAAATTAAGCCAATAATTGAGTATTTGTTTAAAATATTGAACTGAGGGAATTTATGTATAGAGAGCTGAGAAAAATAAATAGAAATAATGCATACCTGGTGATGCAATTTTGACATGTGTGCAGTCAAGAGCTCCAATGACTCGAGGAAATTTAGTTGTTTTATAAAAATGTTCCCTCATTTTAAGTCTTTACTAATGAGTCATGGGGAACTTCATAAATCTATCCCTCAACAGAGCAATATGATGTGAAACAATTTTCACAACTCTGCATGCTGTAGATTTTAGGACATCGGAAAAATCTCCAGCTGCAATTAGCATGCTTCCGCTTGCATATAACCTCAACGCCAAAAGAAGCATTGCTTTGTTCCTGAAATATAAAGTAATAATACCTTATGAGCAATAAATTATATTATAAAGGTATAAGAATAAATTTAATATTTAGTTTTACTTACCAGTCTGTTTTATGTTTAATTGCATCATCAATAATCTCTAGTACCGTCATCGCAGATTGTTTACTTAACCGAAACCTCTCATAGAATTCTCGGTCATTCCATATGTGGAAATGATTTGGACGCATTCTAAACACTTTAGGCCGTCTTCTGTTGTGGATATGGTTTAAAATAATTTGCATTTCCTTGTCACTAAAATCGTCATCCTCAGGTAGCATGGCGACTCCTTAACGTAAACCGCAGTTCAGTATGGTTTAAGTCGAGTCCTGTATAATCTCGGCTTATCGCTTGAACTACACACTGTAAAACTCAGGTGTAGCTTAACTCTCCCATTAGGCCCAATTCGAAGTTTAAGCTTATACTGTGAAACCAGGCTTAAGTATTGTTACAGCAAACCTTAAAAAAGATTCAGATGCTGTGAAATTCTCACTAATACCAACCCTGCAAATATTAGCACATTAATTCCACCATTGAATATGAACTGGAACTATTGAGTTAATCACCACTTGGGAGAAACATCAACAACACTTATTTTAAGTTTATGGCATTAAGAGAAAATTAAATGTTCCTAAAATTAAAGAAAATATAATCCATTACAAACAAGAGAAGTAAAGGAATATCTACCAAGCAAGATGCAAAGCTTGCATTCGTGAGGCCCTGGGTTCAATTCCACTTCTGTCACTCTGACCATTGGTTTTTCTGGTTGGCAAGGCGAATGCTGGAGTGGTTTCTCTTCTAACACAAATTTCCTTTCCCTTTCATGTTGCAGATAGGTTTGGGGGTTGCACAGTGTCAGACAGATAACAAGGTGCTTGGTCGTTGGAAAATTCTTCTCCACTATGCCAGAAGTCAGCCTTATATTATATATCATATATTTACTGATGATCGTTTTAGCCCAACCAAAATGGAAGAGGTGTAGATGCTGTCTTTTTTCATTCTATAAGCTTTTAGGATAGTTCTGCAAATTTTGATAGCTGTTTGTTCATCATTGCATCCTTTATTTTGGGATGCTCATTTTCAAAGGCAGTTATATTTTCCAAGCAGGCTGTAACATTGTAAAGGTGAAAGAATCGCAAAGTGCTGCATCATTTAATTAAATTAGCCTTCCAGTGAGTATCTTCACACTGCAGACTGATTGACAATGAAGCTGCTGGGAAGCCACATTCAACAGAAATCAATGTTTAACTTGCCCTTCCATGCAGTTAAAAAGTTAACTAAATCAAAATTTCAGAATATATGTACACAAAATGTGCTTGAAAATAAAGAATGGGAAATTATCATGAAAACTCAAAATATAAATTCTGAATATCCACGCAAATCTGCAGTAGCAGCATTTCAAATGCAGACAGTCCATTAAGTGCTAACTAAACATGTGAATACAATTGGGATACTTTTCATCTCAGTTGTCCAATGTGAGATCTTCAAGAGGATATGGATGAAGATCATCTTCTGCCACTTCCTCGTTGAGAAAGAGAGTTAATGGCTTTCATTCAGGAGGGGAAGATATAAAATCTCAAGTATCTGGTATGAAATAGTTTTAGAATGCCAAAAGAAATAATTACATTCCTTGCTTTCCACTCAAGAGCTGTCACTTAATGCGATTTTGATCAATAATTGTCATGACGTTATAACTACAGGAAACACAAGAGAGCATTGTGTGCACTTTGGATGAAGAATGCTATTGCAATCACGTCTCTACAGTAACTTTACACAGAAAAGTATGATTAAACATTTTGTGATGTTTAGGCACATCAGGAAGTAATGAATAATTAACTACAAGGGCTGATCAACAAAGACAGACTGATTTTTCCCTGTAGCTTCCATGATAGTTTCGTATCTGTAACATAAATATTTGAAAAGAGTGGGATTTTATGTATAATGTTGGTAGGCGGCAGCACTCTCGTATTGGAGGTTGGTAGTAATGCTCTATTTTGTAGACCCTATGTGCTTTTCGCATACCAGACAATCAGGTGCTGCGTCTCTTTGCTGATGGAGGGGATGCATTTTTTAAATTGATTATCACCAGTGATGAGTCATGGCTGCATCATTATGATCCTGAAGGAAAACAAGCCAGCACAGTTTGGAAATCGCCAAGTTCTCCAACACCAAAAAAGGCAAAAGTTGTTCCATCTGCAGGGAAAGTGATGGTGATCACATTTTTTGACGGTAATGGAATGATTTACCAGCATGCAGTTCCCCCTCACACTACTGTTACAGCAGCATACTACACAGAGGAAGCACATTGCAAAGAAATGACCAGAGCTTTCTCGGACTGGGTGGTGACTTCATCATGACAATGCACGGCCTCACGTCGCAAATCAAGTCATGCAGTTTCTGGCTCGATTCAACATTACCTGTATACCACATCCACCTTATAGCCCCGATCTTGCACCCTGTGACTTTTTTTTATTCCCATCACTAAAGGCAAAGCTTAGGGGTATTTGATTTGAGAACTCTGAAGCAGTGCTCAAGAAAAGTGAGGCGATTCTTAAGGACCTGACAAAGAATGGTCTGCAGCACATGTTCAAGGACTGGCAGAGATGCTATAAAAGGTGCATTGAAGTAGGAGGGGACTACTTTGAAAAAGATCATGTAAACATTGAATTGGAGTAATAAACATCTGAAAAAAATCAGTCTCAGTCTTTGTTGATCAGCCCCCATACTTCGACCTTCTCTGCAAATGATGTTACTCTTGGTTTCTTTCACGGCGATGGCTCATATATAGTCCCAATTGCGGCAACTACCAGTCCCAGATTTACAATCAGTTCCGTAGACATCTTCGGATTCATTAATGTGAATATTGAGTGTGTTGTAAACATACCAACATTCTCTGATGCAAGCTTTTTATTATTTTACACACTTGTTCTGCTAGTTCTATTTCTTTATTTGTAAAGGAAGCATTACACCTCCTTCCAATTCAAATATCGTAACAGGTATTCCTGCCACATAAAGCAAATTCATTTATACTCAGTCATACTCTTTCCTCTCTCTCCCTCTCTGTCTATCTCTCTTCTCTTTAACTGATTACCCTCCTCTCCTCTTTGTGGGATTTACACCCCCAAGGACTTGCAGGCCAATGCCTTGGGTCAGTAGCAAGCAAACTCTGCATCATAGCATATCCATGATGGGTGATCAGCCCAATGCCTGGTATGGTGATGAAGAAGAAAATGTGTATCTTGAATTTTCTGTGTATAGCCTATGAAGTATAGTCATATAGTCACTGAATGACTTTTATTTGATTTGTAAATCATAGGACATAGACAGAAACATACCCATAAAACATGTACATCTGTTAAAGCATGATGTTTATATAAAATACATTAGCCTTTGTTATTGCTTTACATTTCAAATAAAGTTTAAATTTTAATGAAAAAATTGTAATATAAGACACTAAATTGATCTGGCTGAATTATTTCAATAGCTTGTAGACAAATAAGCTTTATAAACCACCGAGTTAAACCTACAGACACTCTCTGTTATGTGACTCACATTACTTGGTGAAGTAATAGTACAACGTAATATGTATTCAAATTCTTAAAAACCAAAACATTGCTGTGTTAAATTCCGAGAAAACATATATTATTATATCATTAAGTTATTTAATACGCTGTCTATGTCGTGAGCTACTTGAGATACTAATAACAACACAACTACCTCAGGGAAGTGGATTAGGACCAGTACTATTTATCATATGCGTAAATGGTATAGTACATAATATGGCTCAAACTAGCGCATTGCCAGGACCAGCGAAAGCTTTGTGTTAATTGTGAATTCTCCCACTGCAATACATGTATTTTAAGTTTGTTGTTCTCAGTTATTGTGAACTGACATTAAAGGTGCACTTTTGCCAGAATGCCTTGAAGTTTCATTTTCCCAGCTTGCGACTACTCAGAGCTCTGGCAACAGTCATCTTGAATAATATCTAATATGCTTGATATACCAGCCCAGAAATGAGAATGAGAAACTTAAAACTTTAACAACTTTGTTTCGCTGTTCCCACGTTTCTTTAATTGTGAACGCTCACAACATTATAAATGTGTTTTAACCTTTCCATACTCATTCCTGTTTATTGTGAACCAGCCTTAATATCCTATGTAGATGATACATCTAACAATCTGCTGTGTGGATAGTAAAGATAAACTAATATAGAATATGAGGTCTCTGGGAGAGCACTTAATTAGCCTAACTTCAATATCAATCTTCAGATAAATGAATCATGTAAAACATGACCATAGTCTGACGTGGTCTACCCGCATTGAGCATATAACACATTAGTAAATCCATCTCTCTAATGAGACCCTTTAATCCACTGGGTGATTCTAATCTAAATATCTGCTTTACTACGACGTTATATGGAATAGAAACATGGACAGGTTGTCCAAGGACATCTGGACAGAGTATTCATTCTGCAGAAGTAGAAATTCTGACTTTTGAGTAAATATAAAAGTTCATACTGTATACAATGTATGTATATAAGGCAGTTGTCTTTATTGTAAATGACTGCAACGCTAGACGCAACAATCGTTATTTTAGAGAACAAACCACCAAGAAATTTACCAACAATGGTGGTTTTTAATATATATATATATATATATATATATATGATGGGGCAGATTTTATAAAACAAACTGCTGACGATAATCAGTGCATTAAATGAAGTGAAGCAATTTCAGATTAAATTAAAATACTGTTTAATAGAAGAAAAATATATATGGTCTTCATTTTCTCTGTTTTGTATATATTTTACTTTTGACAATGTCAGAAACTTGTCTGAACTATTACTTGATTATTAGAACCCCCTCCCTCATATTCTATGACAGACTGCCATGCAATACCACATATATATGTATTAATGTCTTAGCTCTAGTAATTTCTTTTATTGCACTTCCAATGATATAATCAACCCATTTAATTTCCAGATTTCTGAAAGCCTGAGTCTCATGACATGTGACCTGTTGTCCATACGGGTAGCCATGTTTATGTGATTCAACTTTCTCTACCCTTTATTATAACCGTTAAACATTAGTATTGCAGTAAAGGTAAGTGAATATTTATTTGTTGCCATCCACAAACTGTGCTGAGCTACAGGGACATCATGGGAGAAAATGTCTGCTAATGAATATCTAAAAGTAATATATGTATATTTAACGTGTTATTTTTGTTTCAGATATAGGATTTTGAACCCCACCCTTGTACATATTACACAAGCCATACACATTGCTTGTCCCTTTAATTGCAATCGGGATAAAATAAATTGAATTAAATATGGGATTATAAGAATAACAATTTCACCTTGGCTGAGAGAGAAGTATGCCACCAAACACAATAAATGAGATAACTCCCCTTGTTATAACCTGAAAGCTGAAACAGAAGAAAACAACATGAGATGGCAGCACACTTCTCTTAGTGCCCTTGTTCATGCGTCTCACCATGGAGGCAGGTTTTGACCTTCCTAGCAAGGTACTCCCTAACATATCCTTCACAGCCCCCAGAGATAGTCCACTAATATAACCACTAGGTCACATACAAATAAGTGGTGAGTCTTCTCCCATCTTTCAATGTCTTCAAGCCTCAGTAAGAAATACTTAACAGATATTCTGTTACGACCTGCATTAAATTCTTTTATACAACTTTGTGAGTTTTACTCTCTCTACTATGTACCCACTGCAAGTAGAGGTTGTATTGTATTCCACCCAAAAATTTGATATTGAGATTTCTCCAGAAATACATGTTTTGAGGCCCCCTGAACACAAAATAGCATTTTAGAGAAAGATCCATGTCTCTGTGAACAGCATAAACTCTAAAATGAAAAGTGTGATAAATACCAAACTTGATGTTTAACTTCAAATCTTCCAAGATTTTCAAGAGACTCCCCCTCAACACAAACTATTACTCAGAAAATAAAAAATATTGAAAAGAGTGGCTCTAATGATTCTGATTAAAGTGCTTATATTTAAGATAATAGCATAAGAAATAAACTGTATAACCAAAAACTCCCACATTAGATATCCATGAGTAAATAGTAGCATGCACTATAACGAGTACTAACTTTGTTATAAGTGGATGAACAATAGTCGCTCTGTAGCTGTATGAACTTACTGTGCAACACGTCTTAGATACTTCTTTAGTCAGAGCATTTGAATGTTGTCAGTTTTTTTCTTCCGTTGAGACACATCTTTTTCACTTCTTTGGTTTAGTGTTTAGGCGATCCTAAACTTACTAACAGGACATGTGACAGTAGGTATCTCTATTTGGAAGTGGAATACCAGGAAATTGTCTATACACCTGTCTACATGATGCAGTTTCTACGTATGTATTGTACATAGAAATTCTTTGTAGGCATTTCATTGGACTAATAATAAGACAGGAACAATACTCTAAAGTCATTCTCACACAACATAGATGTTAGAATAAGCTTTCACATCTTTACAGCACGAACAGAAGACAGAAACTGACAGCCTTAAGTGGATCATTCATTGCTAGTGAGCTATCAAAACAAAGTGAGGTCACTTCAGTACGAGTGAATCACATAAGTATACATGTGATCATTGCCAGGTTACAAAATTATGTTGTATCCAATTTTTATGCTTTCACCATAAATTCAGAAGTTTGTGCTGTTAATGTCAGAATATAAATAAGTTGCATCTCCTTATACATAAGACCAAATTATATCAGAACTATTTTAAATATAAATTATATAACAACTTACCTGCATATCTAAGGGAACATGTTTAAACGAAATTACATAATTTCTGCTTTTAAATCAATATTATTCACTTGAGGGATCCAATAAGTTACTGTCTGCTAATAAATATCTAAATGTAATATATGCACTTAACAGTATGTTATTTTAGTTTCAGGTATGAGGGACATTGAACCCCATTATACGTTACTTGAGTTGTATCACTTTGATATTGTACAATTATCTTGTGTTTTGACAAATCCCAAAACATGCACTATCTGTTACTATGGATGAAATAAATACAATAGAACCGCATGCTGATGCTGTAATCTTGTCTCAGTAAACCTTCAAGACAATCACACCATACCTTAATGTTGTGGGTACCTTTAATTTCCAAGCTTTACATTTAACCACTGCCAGGGTTAATTTGGGTTTTACCAAGTTTTAAAGTTGAATCATTGAATGCCAAGGCTGGGGCTCAAACCGTGGATCCTTGGGTTTCCATGCTGATGCTCTATCACTGAGCTACCATGGTACATTAACCTCCAAGGTTAACACTGGATTACTTATCATTTGTTTGACACAATACACAAGTTATCAAAATTATGAGATAGGTGTTATTGCAACTTATTCGAACACTTCAGTAGCACATCTTGTTATAGGAATTAACAAAACTCATGTGCAACTCTCATATGACTTTCACTACCCATTAAGAGTTCAATGTCTACCTTGTATATTACCTTATTCTCTCTGCATTACACTGCTTACATTTACAAATAATCTCAAATTCAGCAATAAAAGCTAACTTACACAGAACATATAGAAACAACATCCAGAACTTTATTGGAAGCATGGAGAAATAAATTCATAGTAATTAACTCATGTGAAGGAAAGGGAAAAAAGAAAGATACTTAAGTATTTGCCATTAGGCAACACTGTTAATTTGGGAACATGTAATCATACAACACGGGATATTTTGAAAATGACTAATGCTACAAAATCATTTATTACTTGACAAAAACACTATATTGTGTATATGTTTTCTATGCTTTTTTTTTTTTAGTAGATGTTTGTCAATAGAGTATGGTTTTGCAGTTATTTAAAATCAGTGGGAAGAAAATCACTTTATTTAATTTACCATGACATTATTTCAAATATACTTGTAATTAAAAGCTTTAGAACTTTTTAAAGAAAATAAAATGCAAAGCAATATTTAATGTTGTCCAAATAGCTTGTGTTTGTATAAGCACTTACCTGGATTCAAGAATCCTCAAAACATACTTTTCCAGTGAAATCTCAAAATCAAATTTTTTACAATACTTCCCCTTCCTTAAGGATCTAAGCGGTAGAGAAAATAAAAAGAATGTTAATGCCATAAGAAAACGCTGCTTTAGATCTTTCAAGGCCATGGCAATTACTAATGTTCATGCATTAAAACCAGCAAATGCTATATTTTCTCTTCTTGTAATTCTGAAAACTGAATGGAATATTTTCAAAAACCAAATTGTTTTAAAACTACAATTTTGTATTGGTAGGAAGAAGAAATGATGCATGCAGAAATATTATTAATTTAAAAATTAAGCTAGGTGATAATTACAGCCAAATTATTTACCGAAGTAAAGGATTAAACTTTCAAAAATATTATTAATCTTATTAAATTATGATAAATGACAGCTGTATGCAATTAAATGTACTCTTCAAAATAATAAATGTTTAAATATATTTAATTCTGAGCAACGCATTCAGGAGCTCATTTTTAAATTAATACAAAAATATTGCATGTCCATTCCAAGTTTAAATACAATGAATCAAATTATTTGAACGTTGCGATCGTCAAAAGTAAAAGAATCATGGTTTCCATACCTTTAGCATTTCGTGGATAAATCCTGGACACACGCAGAGTTCAAGTTTCAAATAGACGCGGAAGAGAAATTGCGCCATTTGTTAGCGCATAGGATGGACTTTACCACAAGTAGGGGAGTACGGCAGAGAATTCAAGGAACGAAAGATGGCTCAGGAACCAATTTCAAAATAATTTAGTGCTCATCCCTGTGCGTTACGATGTTGGAATTAGCACATGCAAGTAAGCAAATATTACTGTTTTATGTGCAAATATGCCTTCCCACCATTTGTAGGCAAATACGATTGTATGTAAATTAATATTGGCCCTTGTTTCAACAAGCAAAGCATTATAACAAATCTGTGTATTGTTAAAACTTAAAGTTAATTGATAAATTTACAATATGAACTAAATTTCTGACACCAGATTTGCCATGAAAAATTGTTAAAAGGTTGCTTTAAAAGTATTTCCAATTGAAGTATTTGGGTGCTGAAATCAAAATTAAGTGGATGACAAAACTGTATATTAAGGCCTCCAAACTAAAGTATTTTGTGAATAAACTCTTCAGTATTTCTACGCGAGTTTCAAATGAAGCTTGTGCCGTTTATAATGCGCACGACTTGAGCTGTATAATAGTGAGGGATAACAAGTAGACATGGGGCGATTCATGAACGAATCGTTCATATGAACGAATACAAGGAACGAATCGCATGAATCGTGGCAGTCTTAGCATGAATCGTCGTTCAAAATGAATCGTGCATGAATCGTCGTTCAAAAAGAATCGTAATTAGGACTTTCTCGATTCATTCTCGCTTTGGCTGCCAAGCCGAACCCGGACGAATGTTGCCGATTGAGTACGATGATGAGCAAGGAAATTACCAAGCGGCAAGCAATGTGATGCTGTAACATGGTGTACGAAAACAGCATAAAAAAATAGTATTGCCAGGTTCTGTCAATTCGTAGTACACCGGAATGATCAAAGTATTGAGAGAATTGCACAGGTCCAAAAAAATCGCTAGAATTCATAATATGAATTGGTAGATCAACACGATTCTTTGAGATGCTGATGTCATAACCTAGGAGTACCGAGTTCAGCCGAGAAAGATAAATTCTTTAAAATAAATTGTGTAAATAGCTGTAAAACGCAGTAAAATGAATCGTAAGCATTGCCAATGGATGAACGTAGGCTGCAGCGCGTGGTATAAACAATTGAAGTAATTTTCAGTACTCTACTGGGAGATTTGATACACAGTATTGCATGATTACAGTGTAGTAGATATAATATACAATACCAAAATGTAGGAAAAATAGAGAATTTTAGAATTCTTGGTTTGATTAACATTGTGATTATAAAATATTAAATTGTTTAAAATTATATAATTGAAAAGCATTAATTTATATACTATAATCTACATTAAAAGTAAAGGAACATGCATCGATATAACTAAGCCAATTCTAATGCATTAATAGTACCTCGAATATGCCGATGTAAAATTTATATAAAAATTATTATTCTCTGCACGCACGGTCACGTATTTATAAAAGTTATAGAGCTTATTGGCCCGCGCAACTGCGGTAGTGGTGACGAATGATGATTAATAATAATAACATGCGGACAAAAGTAAACTTCAGAGGGCGGAAACGATTTCTTACGAAGAACTTAAGGATGCACTAGATTAGATCTAATAATAAATGAAACAAAATTATAGAACTGAATATTTATAAATTATATGATAAAATCGAAGAAAATTAATTTAATTGAAAAGATCATATGAACTTCACTACACGATTGAAGAAAGAATACCACTATTAATTAATAAGTACAAATCGTCAGTAAAAAGAGACATCGGACACCCCAGGAAAAGATGGGAGTAAAGAATGCCTAATCATCGAAATGAAGAAGAATATAATAATAATGTCTTCATAATTACTTTGCATAATACCTTATGTAATCGCAACTTAAGTGGAATCACACAGGATGGTTTCATTGACAGATTCAGAAAACTCCAAGTGTATTACCCAAAATAGCGCGGAAAGCATTTTTACATACGTCGTCTTTTTTACGTGAAAGAAAAAAGATCATAACCCTCATCGTAACAACAAACTGCTGATTGCGCATTTTGTCTGCAAAATACAAACGGGGGACGGTTCATATAAGCATTGTGAGTGAGAATAGGCGGCAGTCAAGCGGACGATTCATGATTGAATCGTGCAACGTGCAGTGGGTTAGACCAGCAGGCAAGCGAACGATTCATGAACGAATCGTGCACTAAGGCAGGCGAGCAGACAAGGGTACGATTCATAATTGAATCGTGCAGTAGGGTAGACCAGTAAACGGGACGATTCATGAATCGTGAACGAATCGTATGAATCGATTCAGGACTCATGAACGAATCGTATGAATCGATTACTGCAAAAGAATCGCTCGACCCAACCCTAATAACAAGCACGGGGTTCACTTTTTGCGAGGGGCAACACGCACGGACTTTATTTCTCGCGAGGGGCAACACCCACCCAAAGTGACGTCACCAATATACCTATTATCTCATTAGCCACGTATACCTAGTAAACGATGGGCACTATCGAATGTTTTCGACAATCGTATATAATATTACAGCAGTGAAAAATGACGATCGAATGAAAAAGTCCCATCTTTTCATTAAGCTTTAAAAGCTGATAGTACGCATAAAGAAGTTTCAGTCGGATTTAATAGTACTTATAATAGATGTTCTATCCCTGGAAATAGGATACATGATGCATTAGTATCCATTGTGTTGTAATATTAAACACTTACGGGATTGCTTGCAATTATTTTCTAATAATTAGAGCGAAAACTAAGTCCATAAATATCCGCTTGTCAAAGCACACCGTTTCACAACCAGACTAGCAGATTTTGTAGGAGTATAACAAAATGTGTAGCTTATAGTGAAGAACCTAATCTTTCTGCTGTTTGACTTCTAACTTCTGCATATTAAGTAAGAGTAATCACGAAGCTAGTAATTGTGACTGTCCAGTGTTTAAATTTGAACAAGAGATTATAAAGGAACAATATGAACATAGAGTTTGTAGATCTTGTAGCGTGTATGTGTGTATTGTCACACCATACACATTGTTGTTCGTTGGCGACAGTATTGGGGTAATTCTTTCGGCTTTGTGTTTGAAGTTCGTCTGGGGTGGCGAATCGCCACCTAGCTGGCGATCCTAGCCAGAGTGCGGGAAGTGAGCGTTACTTCTGTTTGTGTTGTGTGTGGTTAGTGTCACTTCTGTCTGAGCGTTTGGGTCTGTAAGGCTATGTGAAATCGTGTGAATGAAGTCTCGTGTGTGTACCATCTCCCTTCAATTTCTTCCTTATTATCTTTTATGCGTGATGTAGGTGCACCGTATTTATACTGAATAAAGCACAGGTAATGTGAAATTCTATGTATTTTGTTATAACTATGACACGCCTGTTCTGGAACGTGTAGTTTACGATTCTGTTCCAATTGCTGCCTCTGCAGCTACGCTTCTGAATGTATATGCTGGGGTAACTAAAGTTTAATATCTAGCTGCAAACCTTTTGGCCTTACCCCAGTATATAGCAATATGAAGCTATCAGTACCATTAAATCCAGGTCATCTTAGTCTGATGTTACTGAAAGCAAGTTCTCAGTATCTTACTCTGCTTGGCTCAGTAGCTATTCAGCGTCTTTCTTCTTCCAAGAATGGCATTGTCAATAATACTACTCACTTCCCAGTTAAAATGCCTAAACTGTCAAAAGAAACTCATAAGAATAGGAAATCTCTCGCCAATCTAACTACTAGTCATCGAATCCAAAATCTTAAAATGCGTTCAGCTCTAATTTATCCAAACGGTAGATCTCCTATAACATATGCCTATGAGTGTAGTTAACCCAATTCTACAGAAGAAAATGTTGAAAATTCAATTTGTGCTAATACTGCTGATTATCTCGGCAGATAACCCCTTTGGATGCAAGTAAAGCGTTTGGTAATTCATACAGAGTTCAAATAAACAATCGAAAAGTAAAAAGAAAGCAGCTACTTCATTAAACTAAAACACGGGATTTCTTAATAAATTCAGGTTATTCAATTTAAAAAATTAAACGTCTTAAATTGGAATGCAAGATTTCAAAAATAAAAATAATTACTTTTTAGCATAATCAATAAATAAAATTTTGATCTTTTTTTATGATACATGGATCAAACAATGCCATATATCAAATGTAATTCAAAAATAGAGGGCATAAATTCAGGCATGCATTCTCCACGTGTAAACAAAAAAATTCATTACAACATATGTTCGAAATGCTTGGTTTCTGAGTTATAGCCTTTAAAACAGGGATGTTCACCAAAATGGTTTTCTTCCCATAGGTAGTTGCCGTTACAGAAGATTTTAACATGACACTAACAGTCCATTCCACGGCTCGTAAAAGAACCTCAAACCTGATACGGAGGCCTCTGAGAAATTTTTCTGGTTTTTCACGCGCAATATAGAATGGGACGCTAAGGATCACAGCAACTAAAGGGCGTCCATAAATAAATCGCAATTTAATTTAATTTGAGAAGGGTACATTGAGTGTAGTGTTTGAAGTTCGACTGAGAGACATGTTCTCAAATCAGGAGCTTGCAGAAATGCACTTCATGTACGATAAGGCGGAACGGCAATGTTGCGCTGGCTCGTCGTTTGTACAAAGAGAGGTACCCACAGCGAAGATTCGCCGTCTGTGCGCTAATTTGAAGTTTACATCTGGTTCGGAGAGGGGACGAGGAAGATCTACAACTCCAGAGGTAGAGGAGGAAATTGTGGATTCTGTGCACACGACTCCTTCTATCAGTACAAGAAGGTTAACGTTGCAAGTGAATGTTCCTCATGCGACTGTTGCGAGAGCAACAGTTGTATCCTTATCATTCGCAACGTGCACAGACCCCGTGCTCAGTTGTTGTGCTAGAGGTTCTTGCAGCAGTGTGCTACAAATCCTTACTTTCCTGCCTTAGTATTATTTACAAGCGAAGCACAGCTCACACGATATCCATACTCAAGATGTATGGGCATATGAAAGACAATATGCAATTGTTACATCTCATTACCAAATGAGGTTCAGTCACAGCATGTATCAGTGGTGATCGGTTAGTTGGATCCCATGTATTCATAAACAGACTAGGGGAGCAGACGTACGCAAACTTCCTGGAAAACACCATACCTGATATATATAAAGACACTCCATTGAGTATTCGTCAACAAGCTAACTTCTTGCATGATGCTCCTGCACACTTCAGTCTCCGGTACTTGGATCCAAGGTTTCCTGATCGATGGATAGGTAGAGGTAACAACCGCGCTTATCTGATTTGAACCCTGTCGATTTCTACTTGTAGGATCATTTAAAAGCGTTGGTGTAATCCTCTCCAGTGCCTGACATGGTATCCCTTCAGAATCGAATCGTGAGGAAATGCGCAATACTCCTGGAATTTCGGGTGATGTTCCCACGGCCATGAGACCAGTATTCAAACAGGAGGTGGACACTTTGAACAGATTCTGTAAAGAAAACTACCTGACGTAAGAAATACGTCACGGTGAATATTCCTGTTTTGAAGGCCATAACTCGGTAACTAAGCACTTGCGGACACATGTTGTAATAAACTTCTTTTTTGTCTATATATAGGGAAGGCATTCTGTACATACGTCATTATAAAACAGTAAGATGTGACGTCAGCTACTGGTGGAGGATTGTTGGCACGAATTAAAAACAGATTATTGTACATTCGTAAGAAATCTTAGGAAATGATCACCATTCAATTCAAGGGATATCATTAGTGTCAGGCAATATGAAAATTATTTTCTTCTATCAAATAACCAAGCACAAACTTCTCAATGTCTTATTGGAATTTTTTTCTACAACCTTAATCTCACAATGATATTTTGATATTTGGAATTTCATCTTCTACGTCCTTTATCTGTATAGATCTCAGAGATATTCAGTCTTCCTTTGGTTGATTACTTGGCTTCACAAAATATATTCTTATTAAAATATGATGGTTCACCAACAAGAATGGGACAAGATTCAAATCCTGGTATAACTTTCGCATCAGCTTCATTTATAAATATAACTCACAGGAAAGTCATTCCTGAAACCTTAGGAAGTGATCATTATATAGTATCAATTATACTGGGAACTTTATTGTGGAAAGTAATTGTCTTTAAAGAAATATAAATCGGGAAAATTTTAAGAAATTTCTTTTGGAGAAGTACTATAAATCTTTCCGCATCTCAAGTATAGATGTATTACATTTCATCTATAAAGCATTGGATGAAATATCTTCAAATATTTCATTTTCTCACAGTAAATATTAAAAGGAAAAAGAAAATAAACCTATCTGGTGGAATATTAATTTTAAAATGCACATAGAAACTAGGAGAAAATCTAATAATTTGTGAAAGACAAAACCGCAGAGATTTTTCTTTCAGTGAGATAATATGCTAAAAGAAAAAAAAAGATATTAAACAGTCGAAAACTTATAGATGGCAGGAATGTTGCAACTCCATTATTTAGAAAAGAAAATAGTATCTCAAATTTAGAACACGGTACACATTTCAGTCATAAAAATTCAACAATTCTCTCCAATTTCAGATAACCATTGCTTTCAAAATCAATTTCTTAATTTACTTTCACCTGATTTAGTTCTTGGCAAAACTCCTCAGATTATTGCAGACTATTAAGAATGTAATGCAACCTTAAAAAGCTAAATATAGAGTTAACTAATAATTTTACTTGATGAGCTTCATGGAGTTATCAAAGGACATGACTCCATGCCAATACCAGATGACATTAAATATCAAATGTTCAAGCTTTTCCAAAAGAATATCTCTTTCCAATACTCCATGGTTCTGGTTTTATTCTACATTACAATATTATTTATGATATATAGCAGCAGTTTTACATTTCTAATTGAAAAAAATGAAGGAAAATTAACAAAATTTAAAAAAAATGATAGACCTATAGCATTAATCTCGTGTTTTCCGAAAAACTATAGAAAAAATAAAGCACAAATAATTCAATTTTTTAAGGAAAGATATGGAGGTTGGTCAGGAAATCAGTATAATTATGACTTAACTTTTGGAACCACCCACAGTCCAAGTATTCCTACTTCTGAAATCCTACAACCTTTATCCATGAACAGGGCATTACAAGGACTTAGTCTGGATGTTGCTCATGCTTATGATACCGTTAACTTATATATTTTAATCAGAAATCTGCCGAAATTATACCTACCTAAGGATATCATAATTCTTATATACACCTTATTAAAGGATATAAATCTTTAGCTCCAACCAATATTTCATAATTCTTTATAACGTTTAACTTCAGAAGGATTTCCCCAAACATTTCCTCTAACTCAATCTTGTATAGTTTATACATTTCTCAATTATTTCTTATACATTTAGCATCTAAACTTTTCTTGTTTTGTGCAGATGATATCTTTATTTATCAATATATACATCTTAAAAACCTAAGACAAAATAAGGAAGAGTTTTCCTAATCGTTTTAAGACCTCTATTTCTGAAGTAGAAGAAATGGTGCCTAGCTCCAATCCTCAATATATCAAATGGATTGTCTTAAAAAAAAGGGGGGCAAGATTTTTAGCTAAACTCTGTGAAAGTAGGAAAGGAAATTCTTCAAGAAAATCATTGTGTTTAGTTTCTGTCTATTACTATGGATTACTGAATGAATTAGAAAACCCACTTCAGTAATCTTGTTAATAAGGCCATATTTTCCCGTTACATCTCTAGTACCTCTTGGGAGTCCATCCTCAAGCTATGGCTAGTCTGTTTAACAACCTCATCAAATCAGTAATTGAATATGACAGTATAATAATTCACAAGGTATTACAAAGTTCTCTTCTAAAACTTAATTCAGCTATATTCTAAGACGTATTAGACCGAGTTAAACCACCCACACAACTTATAATTAAAAGAAATGTAATTTAGTAATTATCGAGTCAGACAACGTTTTTATTGATTATACATTTGTATCCAAATTGCTCAATAGTTCTGAATATGAACTATGTAATTTGCTCCCTCAACGTAGTAACTCAATCCCCATGGGCAAAATAAAACAACAAGGTGTTTGGATAACTACTGGATTGAATATCATCAAGTATCCAACATTGCTATTATCCTTCGTCATCCTAGATCCTCTGTTGACTGAAAGATACTTCATTTCTAAATAGTTTCGCTTTTTTTTTACTGAAATCGGTAATTTATTGAACAGTATTTTTCCCATTATTAAGGGATCTTTATCAGTTGACTTCTTATTCACAGTTATTCTATGGTAATTGTTTTGTGACCTTGTTTCGTGGTTATGATAGTGCTTATTTAAGTTACCTGCTCCGTCTTTACTAACTACAAACATGACTACTTTAAAAACATAAATATACTACCGTTAGAATTTTGTTATCTATAAAGACATTTCTACATGATTCTCTTCTATTTACATTATATATATATATACATCTTAAACATTTCTTCTGTAAAACTAGTAATCTGTTCATGTTGGTTATACAAGAACTGGCCCAAACGTCAACTGCATATTGTAGATGTGGATGTATTATTCCATAGTAGGTCAATTTCAGATGTTCAGAATTTAAGTAATTCGCTAGGTTCCTTATTAAGTAGAGATGTGCACTTATCTTCTTACATATGTAGTGAATATGGTGTCTAAAGGTTAGTTTTTCATCGATATTTACCCCTAAGAATTTTATTTTATCTAATTGCTGGATAGGTTCACCATTTAGCGTTACATTTATAGGACTTTTACTACTATACCTGTTATTGCGGTGTTGGAACATTACTGTTTTTGTTTTTTGAAGATTAACTTTCAGGCTATTGTTTGTAAGATAATTGTAAATAATTTGCGTTTCTGTAGTTATTATTTTCTCCATTTCGTTTGATTGAGTCCAAATATTAATGAGGTGTCATCTGCATACGTCACTGTTTTGGAGTGTGTAGTTATTGGAAGATCATTTATATAAAGTAAAAATAATATTGGCCCTAGGACAGATTTTTGAGGTACTCCCGCTTTGACGTTTCCGTAATCGGATGTGATAGATTCTATTGTGTGTTTACTCTTGGTTCTGACTACTGTACATTGTTTCCTGTTTTCAAGGTACAATCTTAATATTGTGTGAAATTTTCCTCTTATGCCATATTTCTGCAGTTTATTCAGCAGCATTACATGCAATACACTGTCGAACGCTTTAGATAAGTCAAGGAATATCCCTGTGATCTTCTCGTCATTTTCAAGCCCTTGGACTATAGTATGATATAGCTCTGCTATAGCAGTGGTTGTGGAGTGATCTTTTCTGAAACCATGTTGGGATTTACTTAGTATATTAAATTTATTTAGAAAGTTCAGTAATCTATTATTTAGCACTTTTTCGATAACTTTAGCAAAGACAGAAGTTAAGGAGATTGGCCTATAATTTTCTACTTTTGTTTTATTGCCTTTTTTTAATATTGGCCGAATTATGCTTATTTTTAGACAATCGGGGAAAAATTCCTCAATTATTAATGTATTTATCAGGTGCTCCAGTACATCTGGTAAGGCATATTTACAATGTTTTAGTGTTTTGTGGATATTTCATCCCATCCTGTCGACATGTTATTATTTAGTTCGTTTATTATTTTTTCTAATTCTGTTTTAGTGGTTCCTTTTAGATAAATGGAAGATAGTAGTCCATTTGTCCCCTTAGTGGTATCACTAATGTGACTGATTTTATCGATTCCCATTTTTAAAAAGTAATTATTGAAGATCTGGCAAACATCTTTAGGATTTTTTACTACTTGCGCGTTTTCCTCTAAGGTTATGTTTTCAAATGTCTTATTGTTTACGTGATGTTCTTTTACAATTCCCCATATCGTATTTGCCTTATTATTTGATTTTATTATTTTTTCATTAAATTGTTGTCTCTTTAGATTAATCAGTTCTTGGGCATACTGCTTTTTTAGACATTCCCTATAAATAACTAAGTTTGTTGATTCATAGAAGGTATGGTAGTCCTTCATTTTTTCCCTAATCTTTTTTACTTCAAATGGAATTTTAAGATTATGGTTACGAGATTTTGCAACCCTTTTGTTTTTGAGTGGACAGTGTTTATCTAGATGCCGTTTTATTGTATCAAAGAAGCAGTCCCATTTTTATTACTATCCTGCAATGTATATATTCCTCCCATCTCTCGTTGCTTAAACTGTCTAGAAGCTGGTTCAGTTTGTTAGTAGTCATTTGTCTTAACTTCATAAATTCTGTATAATCTAATTCTTCTTGCATATGGCTGATATCAATAATTTGGGCACTGTGGTCCGAAATGCAATAATCTATGATTTCTGTTGTGATTTACCCTCTTCAATATTGGTTATAATATGATCTATCGATGTGGCCGAGGTTGGTGTGATTCTGGTTTGCTCGTTAATAATGTCTTTTAAATTGTAACTTGTAATTAAGTTAAGTAGGTGTTTATAATCTGTATTATTTGTCGTAGTATTTATATTTAGATCCCCTATTAATATTAATTTGTTGTTAATGCCAATTTTTGTTTTATTTAGCATGTTTTCAAAAGAGCAAAGAAAATCACATACTTTAGTACTTGACGATCTGTACAGACCAATTATTTGCAGGTTTAGGTTTCCTGTTTGTATTTTTGTTGAGGCTACTTCGCATCTTAAATAATGATGGTGTCCTAATGGAAAATTGGGACATAGAACAACTTGCAGAAGAGCTAGCAAGCTTAGGAGGCAGTTCGGCAATTCTCAGAAGTTCTTCAACTCATACTTGCATGAGTCCATGTACAGCAGCTGTCCTAATCGGAGTGTTTCAGAATTTTCTTGTGGCACTCTCCGAGAATTATCATGCGGCATAACTTCTTCGCAGCTCTCTTCTCCCTCAAACTTCCTTTTCTTCCAAAATTTCATATTTCTTCATTGTCTATCCTCCAGAACTTCATTTTTCTTCTACATTTGTCTCACAGAACATCTACATCTGTCTTCCTTATATACATCGATGTAAAACAACTTTTATTAAAGCTAACAATTACATCCTGAAAGAGCAAATATGCCCTTAAT
Organism: Deroplatys truncata; assembly: GCA_030765065.1. Lineage (NCBI taxonomy): Eukaryota > Metazoa > Arthropoda > Insecta > Mantodea > Mantidae > Deroplatys > Deroplatys truncata. The sequence continues at coordinate 7,980,728 of CM060985.1, read as the reverse complement.
TAGTTCAGTTACATTTGTTTACTGCATCGCGTAATTATTTAGTAGTATTACATTTGTTTACTGTTGCACCGTAATTATTCAGTTGTATTGCACAAGCGCTAATGGTCATTACTAAAAGCCAAGCATTAGACAATTATAACAATATTGTTTACTGCTTTGCGGTTATTATTCAGTTTTATTGCATTTGTTGTGCTATTTCGTGCTTTTCTATTACGACAGCGTATAACAGTTCGCAACAATACCAAACTGTTTCCGGTTCTACTAACGCGGCAGCGTTTTTTCCGTTTAGCAGTTGGTACCTGACATTGCGCATTTACATAGTCCGCCATGACACGTCGACCTCTGGAGCAACATTACCCGAAAAAAGCAAGAAGGAATGAAATAAATTACCTTAAGAGTGAGGAAATAAGTGGATGTGATCTCACCAATACGTGGTGCCCACCTGCACCCTTTTAGGTGTTTTACTTTTATAAAACAAAATTGCGATTTAAACAGAACAAACGTAGCCATCTTCCCGCTAAAACAGACGCTGCATGGTAAGTGCCAACCTAAATAAGAAGTGAAATCCGCGAAATAAGGAATTTTTGCAAATGTGGATCATTCGAGTTTTAGACGCACAGATCCCTCGGCTACGCCCTGTCGTCGCTTCGCACTTGGGACTGCAACTGCTACACACCTCTCATTCTAAAAAACATCCCTCGGCTACGCTTTGATGCTGAGTATCTTACCGGCTTTGGCGGCATTAGTTATGCATATGTTGCCAGCATTGCGTTAGAGCTAGAGAACGACACAGAGTGACATCTGTAAGGCATATAAGATATCACTTCCATCGCTGTAGAGGACCCCGTAAGAGCAATTTACCCTTACTTTTAAATAGATTTTTAATAATTTTTTGTATCAAATTTGGCGTCAGAATATTTAGATTCGTTTCAGAAATGTTAGGCAAAAAGTTCCAATGGAAAGGCCGCCGATAATACCGATGTAGCTAAAGGTGGGGTATAAATGGAAAATTGAAGAAAAAAAACAAAAAAAAAACATTGATTTCCATTGTTTCTCAACAATTTTATTTGCCTGCAAATGGCGGGAGGGCATATTTGCACATAAAATAGAAACACTTATTTATCTACATATGCTAATTCTGACATTAAATAAGAAATCAGGTACAAGGATGAGCACTATATTAATTCAAAATTGTTTCCCAAGCCATCTTTCGTTCCACAATTCCGTGCCGGACTCCCCTCTGTTGGTAAAGTCCATTCCATGCGCTAACAAACTGCGTAGCGCAAATTCCGCGTGTTTGAAATTTGAAACCCTGCGTGTGTTGAGGACTTATTCACAAAATGCTAAGGTATGCAAACCTTGACTCTCCACAAATATTACATTGTAACATTTAAATAATTTGTTTCATTGTGTTTAAACATGGCATGTGGTGTCATAATGGACATTCAATATTTTTGTATTAATTTCAAAAATGAGTTTCTGAATGCGTTACTCAGAATTCAATATATTTAAAGAATACATTTTATTTACATACAGCTGTCATTTATCATAATTTTATAAGATTACTAACATTTTCATAAATTTGTCCTTTACTACTGTAAATAATTTTGCTTTCATTATCAGCTAGCTTTATTTATTAATTAATTTATTTTATTTATTTTTCCATTAATAATATTTATGCATGCATAATTTATTCTTTCTATTAATAGCAAACTGTTGTAGTTTACAGTTTTTCTAAATAATGTGGTTTTTCTAAATATATTCCATGCAGTTTTCAATTTTACACACAAGAGAAAATATGCTGTTAGCATCTGCTGGTTTTATACATGAAGATTAGTGATTGTCATGGCCATGGTAGATGTAAATCAGTGTTTACTTATGGCATAAACTTTGTTTTTATTTTCTCTACCGCTTAGTTACTTAAGGTAGAGGAAGTGGTGAATGTGGCCCAAAGATTTGATACCGATATTTCACTGGAAAAGTGTGTTTTGAGGTTTCTTGAATCCAGACAAGTGTTTACATACACACAAAGATATTCATCTAACACTAAAGAAAACATACACAAGGTATTCACCCTAACACTAATATGTTGTCGTCCTCCATGGTGTAGTGGTTACCATGCTAGCAGCTACCGCGGTCGTGAATTCAAACCTGGCAGAGGGCGATGGATTTTTTGGGTATAAAAACCCTTAGCATGGCTTCCTTTGGAAGGGAAGTAAAGCAGGTGGTCCTGTGTCGTAGATTTATGGCACGTAAAAGAACCTCAAGCCTGATGAAGTGGCCTCTGAGCAAAATTACCCGTCTTTAATACCCAATATAGAGTGGGATGCTAAGGACCATAGCAGTTAAAGAGCGTCCATAAATAAAACTCAATTTAATTTTAACTTAACACAAAGTATTCATCTAACACTAAATATCATTTTGTATTTTATTTTGTTTCATTTAAAACAGTTTTAAGGGTTTTGAGATATTGGCATGATAAATTAAAAGTGAATTTCCTTTCCATTGGATTTTATAAAACTGCAAAACCATACCATATAGGCAAACATTTACTTAGAAAAAATATAGACGTCATTAAAATATACTGTTTGTGTCAAATAATAATTGTTTTGTAGTGTTAGCCATTTTACGATATCCCATGTTGTATGATTATGTTTCCAAATTAACTCTGTTGTCTGATGGTAGATGCTTAAGCATTTCTTTATTTTTCCCTCCGAAGGAGCTCATTATTATGAATTTATTCCTCAGTGCTTCCAATAAAGTTGTGAATGTTGTTTCCACATGTTCTGTGTAACTTAGCACCTATTGCTGAATTTGAGATTATTTGTAAACGTAAGCAATGTAATGTGGATAGAAGAATAAATGAATAAAGTAATATACAAGGAGTCATGTGAACTTTGAATGGGTAGAGAAGTCATGTGAGAGTTGCACATTCGAGTTTTTTAAATTTCTATACCAAGATGTGAGGTGTGCTGCTGTTGAACATAACAATAATGTTGTTATTGTTATACAATATTACTGAAGTGTTTGAATAAGCTGTAATAACACAAGTTCAAGTATCTCGTAGTTTTGATAACTTGTGTATTGTTTCAGACAAATGATAAGTAATCCAGCATTAAGATCCGGTACCTTGGAGGTTAATGTACCATGGTAGCTCAGTGATACAGCACCAGCATAGAAACTCAAGGATCCATGGTTTGAGCCCCAGCTCAAGTCTGATTGAACTTTAAAACTTGGTGAAATCCAAATTAACGTAACAGCGTTAACTATAAAGCCTGGAAATTAATAATACCCAGAACACTAAGGTAGGATGTGATTTTCTTGAAGGTTTATACGGATGCTTCAATCAGATGAAAAAGTTTAATATTCATCTCATATGTACCTACAGCATCAGCATGCAGATCTACTCTATTTATTTTATTCACAGTAAAAGATATTGTTTTGGGATTTGTCAAAACACCAAATAATATCAAAGTGATACAATTCAAGTGACATTAAAGCTAAAGTAACGTGTGATTTGTACCAGATTCTATGTCCTTGATACCTGAATCAAAGATAACACAATGTTAAATACATATATTACTTTTAGATATTTATTAGCAGACACTAATTCATTGAATTCCTCAAGTGAATAAAAATGATTTAAAAGCGGGAATTTATGTAATTGTGTTTTAATGTTCCTTAGATATACAGGTAAGTCGTTATATAACTTTAGACTGTTATATTTAACATACTTCTGATATATTTTGGTTTTATGTATAAGGAGATGAACTTATTTATATTCTGACATTAAGAGCATGAACTTCTGAATTTATGATGAAAGTATAAAAAACTGGACTTAGCATAATAGAGCGCTTGTTTCATAACCCAGCCACGATTACATGTATGCATGATTTGCTTGTACTGCAGTGACCTTGGTATTTTCCGCTAGTTCAGTAGCAGTCAATGACCCACTCAAGGCTGTGAATGTCAACTGTCAGTTGCTGCCATAAAGATTAGAGTTTGTACATTGTGCATCTCAAAAGTGAAAGCTTATTCAAACATCTGTGTTGTGTTTAAATACTTTACAGTTTTCTTATTATTGTTGCTGTTCTTGTCATATTATTAGTCCATACATGCGATCCGCAGGCGAGCTATGAAATGACCGCTCTGCATTAGGATGTGTTCCCTGCAACTTTCTCTGGTAACAGTTCCACATTTACCTTATAGTTAAGATGGTAAAAAATAGTGACTTAAATAATGAAAATCAATATAAGAGTGGAGATGTTAATATTTAAAACACTATACCACACACAGTTTGTTGTATAGCAAAATCATCAAAATTTGTCAACAAAGTACTCCGTTTTATTAATACTGTGCATGTGCAGAAGAAACTGTCAACGCAAACTGTATTAGCATAATCTGCAAAAATATTAATATTTGTGCTCCTTCTTTTAAGAATTAATCTGTATGCATCATCATTAAAAACTTAACATTTAGACGTGCATGTAATGTTCATTCTCGCCTCCTTTAGTGTACAGTTTCTGATGTCCAATTCATATTTACAACACATAAACGTAAGCTCGGATAAATCTCAAAACCATAGGACCTTAACGTTTCACTGAGGCGAGCAGAGGTAATCTGCCCTCCGCTCACTTCATACTCATTTCTTCTTTCCATTTTTCTTTTCTTTAATGAAAGTCTTGAATATTAATCATATTTCAATCTCGCTCAAACCTTGGTGGCTCTTCAGAATAAACTGAACGCATTATGATAGCCATAAAGCGCCTACTACTGGCCAAACTGTCATTTAATCAGTCAAGGTAAGTATGGAACAAACCTTTTTTTCTCTTTGAAATGACAACCATTGTTATCAGTGCCTCCTTTTTTATAGATTGAAAATGAAATTACTCTTTACACAATTTGCCTTAATATTATTCCATATTTTAATTGTGAGTGAAAATTGCAGCTTTTCATCACAATGCATGTCTTCAACTGGCAGAGTACAAAGCAAACTTTATTTAATTTCAATGTCTGTGCTAACAGTGATTGTAGTCAATCTAGAACCTTATAAATGCTGTTTTAGGTTTAAGTCTGACTCCACATTGGTTAGAGCTGATTGAAATTGAATTCTTTCAAGTTTGATTCAATTTTCCAAAGAAGTATTTTCCTTCTAGGCTGGGACAAATTTAATGAAAATCATTGTGTTGCATTCCTGAAAGATGCTGAAAGTTTGCCATTCATCCAATGTTACATGCACACTCCTACTTTTATAGTAAGTGTATTCTACCCAAAAATGTTATACTGAGAAATACATTTTTTGAGACCCCTGAATCCAAAAGAAGCATTTTTAGAAAAAGTTCTGTGTGTTTGTGTCTGTCTAAGAACAACATAACTCAAAAATGAAAAGTCGGTTAAGCATCAAACTTGGTATTTAAGTTGAGTATCTTCCAAGGATACAACACAAAGATTTTAAAGAGAATTCACCCCCCCCCAACTAAATTTGTCATGTTTTTTATTTTCCAAAAATGGCTCTAATGGTTTTGATTTATATACTGTATGTTTAAAATATTTTTCCTGGCAAATAAAATACATACTCTGGATTTCTGTTTGTGGAAGAAAAAGTCATGTGAATGCAACAGATGACAATTTTCAAAAATACTTTTCATTCAGGTTCAGGAGATCTGAAAAAATGCATTTCTGGTGAAGTCTTGATTATGAATTTTTGGGTGGAATACAATACTTCTTCTGTGTACCAGAGTTGTAAAAGATGATTGCTTGAATACTTGTACCATTTCTCAGAGAAAGGTTACAAACTTAACAATTTTTGCAAGCTCTTAATAATCAGTTCCAGAGAAGTGATGTGGGGATGCCTTGTCGACCCTAACAGAATATTTACTTATGTTACAGGTTCGTGCAGGAGTATTCATTTTCAGAAACATTTTTGCTTTGGAATCCTTGACATACTATTTTATTGTCTATTTAAGTAAATTCTGGCTACCATTTTTAATTACGTTAAATTATGATGTTTATGCTTCACATTGGCATTTTCTCTTCAGTATTAAAAGTTTAGTGATCATTGCAAATTCACTAATAAAGCTTTAGGATTTATTATAATAAAAACATATGGATTTTCTTTGTTTGATGAACAATATTCATAATTAATTTGCTATTTATCATGTTTGGAGTGTGAAAATTTTACAAATTTGCTAAATCACATCTGTACATACTAATTTACAAGCTTATTATGTTACATTAACAACATCGTTGCAGACAGAAGCAGTAGCATAGCATAAAAATATTAGCAGGGTAGGGGCTTATATATAGGAATCCATCTTTTAAACAATTTGTATCAACTCAAATAATAAAAATGAATTAATCCTGAGTTGAAATATTTAAATAAATCCACTTCATATTCACAGATTAAGGTGCAGCAAATGGAATTGAAATTACGATAGGATGTTTTGTGTATTCTAGGCGACTAATTTGTTGTGACATGAGAATTAATTATCACTGTGAAATAGGTATTTTATATTGCTGCTGCAGGCATTTATTTCACTACAAAATAGGGTTATGTTATGTTCTGAACTGGGAGATATTGCACTCATTTGTTAACCACTCAAATTTAGCACTGGAACAAAAACATGCCCCAAATATCTTAACATGATTATTTTTTTTTTTTAATGGACGCTCAAATACTATGGTCCTTAGCGTCCCATTCTATATTGGGCATGAAAGACCAGGAATTTTGCTCAGAGGCCTCTTTATCAGGCTTGAGGTTCTTTTATGTGCCGTAAATCTATGACACGGGACCACTGGCTTTACTTGCCTTCCGAAGGAAGTCATGCCAAGGATTTTTACGCCCGGGTTTGAACCCGCAACCTTGGTAACTAGAGGTTAGCACGGTACCACTAGTCTACAGAGGACAACAGTCTGAGACATGTGGCATAAATATAGCGGTATATGATTGGGATTATACATCTCATAGGAATATATGATTAGGAAGCAATTTGTTACCAACAACCTAAAAATACTGCTGTTATTTTAATAAAGCTATTTTTGCTAATCATTTTTACATTTTGTTAGCAAGGAAGGGGGTTCCTACCCCAAAATGCTCCCCCCTAGCTATGCCTCTGGATAGAACTTCTTGTTTATAACCATAAGGAGTAATGTTTCAAATTTTTTCTGCCTCTTAAGATTAAAATAACTTTGGTTTTTGAACATTTTATAATAGAGAAGTTAAATAAATATTGCAGGGTTTAATGTTTGAAAATGCTGAATGCTTATACTTAACGGAAAATATATCAACATGGTGGGCAAGGTCATTAAGATGCAGGTCCACGGTTTGAAACCTGTTGAATCAACTTCCTGACTGACATTTTCCTCTGTTGCCAGAAATGTAAAAACATGGTGCCCTAAAGTAGAATCTGAAACATTTCTTTCCCGGATTTAATATATCATCAACATCCACCATTCATTGTAAGAATGGTATTGAAAAAAATAGAATGTATGCATTCACATGACTTTCTCTACTTAGTCATCTACAAACTATTCTTACAAGAGCGTCTTCTTCTGTCTACTGTAACGGTATTAATGCTTACGTAGTATGTTTTTGTGTTTACTTCACGCGTTGCCATCTTGTGACATCACTCCTTTGTCTGGTTTGTAGCTCCATCTGGCGTAGCAATGTGCATCAATTAGGGTTCGAAAGAATTTAAAGTTTTGTATATTGTCCTCCGGCTAGCTATCATCTTATCTTGGTAGAACATGTATCTCTATTGCAGGTTGTGAAACGGAAAGGAATCTTTTATCCAGAAAATATACTTAATGAAGAAAATTGGTTTTATAATTTTTATTGTCGAAACACGTTCACTAACACTTTTACAAATTGATTTAGATACTCGCCAAACTGAAACTGTTTGTAATAACTTCTTACTTATCACTTTTAATTATGTATTTCAACTTTGTGTAGAATTAACTTTATAATAATTCTCGTAATTCTGCTGCGCGTGACTTGACGAACTGAAGGACTGACTGACGACATGTAGTGTACACGAAATTTTGATGAACTGAGGGGACCGACGTGTAAGGTATTGAGAATCTTGTTGAACTGGGGGCGATCTACCACGGACTCGACTTTATATACTCCCACTCCTCGACATGCCTAAAGATTATAAATGAACTGCTATTGGCTAATAAAACGCGCCAACATTAGCGTCTATTTTAATATCCAATGAAAACCACGAATACATATTGCTTTTAGGGAAACATTCTAGAAGGTTCTACCAAAACCGCGCGAAACATTACGTAACTTCCTTGTTCCCAGTAATGATAAACAGCTCACCCCATCGCTGCATTATTGCGTTATTATTGACAGTTTCAGTAAAGCCGTATATTATTATTTACCAATAATAATTACAATTAATAAACATCGGAAGTCAATGTCACATAAAAAATACATATTCATATTACAATCATTATTTACATTTAAGTAATTTGTGATACAAATTACCGTATCACTACTTCTCATTAACTGAGATAAAATTTCATTACACATTTTGTTGTAGGTATAAGAAGAATACAGTAGGCTAAAGTAATAGTTCAATTTTTATAAAGTGGGTTGGATATGAAATTTCATCACAAGAAAAAACGAATAGCAACTTCCCACTTCAAATAAACTGTAATTATTTGAAAATTCAAACCAGTAACAAAAAGTATCTTGTAAATGGTTAATGGCAGAAAAATTTTATTTTGCATAAAATGTTATCTCCTTTAACGAGATTTTGTGCATATAGCCTGTGAAGTCCTCTTCATTCTGAATGACTTTTGTATAATTCATAAATCACAACAGATAGACAAAATCTTACTCACAAAATCTTGTTGAAGTACACAATTTATATGAACTATAATTTTTGTGGCATTAACCATTTCCGAGATATTCTTGAATTTTTAAATACTTATACTTTTTTCATGTGAAAAGTCACTATTCAGTTTTTACTGGTGGTCATTCAAACATCATGCAATTTCCAAGCCATCACATAGTGAACCACTTTTTAAATATCAGACTATCGCTTTAACCTACTGTATTGTTCTTGCACCTGCAATGAAACGCAATAAGTTTTATCCTGATCAACAAGCAGTAGACGCACGAATAAGCTTTTGGAAGAAGAGTAAGTAGAGAAAGTCATGTGAATGCAACACATCAGAACTTTCCATTCTGAAAGAAATTTCCAAATGTGATGTTCAGTTGTTTCTTTCTATAAGTTGAACTGTACAAGGAGAGTTAATTCCCATTGACTAAGGTTTTAAAAAAATATTTATAATTGTGTTGTTACGTTTGCTAAAGAACTGGACACTTTCTTTGTGATGTTTCTGTTTCTGTGCTGTTATTCGTTTCCTGTTTCTGATTGTTTGCATCTTCTAGAAATTTTTAAATAATATGTAACATTATCATGTTTGCCCGGAGTTGTGTTTTTATTATACATCCTGCTTGTCAAGTTTCTTGTTTCTATATTTGCAAGTTTTATTATTTTAATTTCCACTTGAAGACTTTCTAGCATTCTCATCTGCATGTGTTTCAAATGTGTTATCAGGGTTTAATAATTTCCTTACGACCAACTCATTGAGGTTATTATCATTACCTGTAATGTTTTCAAATGAAAATCTTATGGCTGTAGTTTCAATAGCAATTTAAAGTCTCCAATATATGAATGTATTAGGATTCTGAACCTCGTCTGATTGTTGTATTTAGTGTGAATGGCGACTGGATTCATCGTCGCATCAGGAAGGTATAGAATAACTTGTGAATCATAAAGATTTAATATCCTGTCTGATTTATGTAGTTGCTTATTGTTAAATGTTATATAGAATATGCATAATAAAGTACAAGGTGTGTTTTTGAAGTAAGTGCCATTTTAATATTTTGCCACTGCCACGCTGCAGTTGTGATTTTGAGCAGGCACAATCATTCCTCCAATCATTAGGAAGCCACACGTGGCTGTGAGCAAATGCCACTTTGTTTTCCTGCTGTTGGAGCATTTTTAAATGCTCAAAATAATCAAACAAACATTGACTGTGAAGTCAGATCAATGAATGCAAGAACCCCAATTGTGTGAGTTTATGGGGAAACAATAATGGAGTGATAAAAGTGTGTTAGACACACAGCCAAACAAACTCAAGATCTAATTGTATCATTTGGGGGAACAATTCAAACACCCTCCCTACAGTCTGGATTTGGCACCAAGCGATTTATAAATATAAATAATAAATATAATCTTTATATCAACAAAAATTATTATATTATTATAAGTCCCAGCTTTTACCCTTGAAACCCTCAATACAATGTACCCACTAAGCGACTGTATTCATATCTATACTGATGGCTCTCTTCTGGGTCATGAAGAGCTGGTGCATTTTGTTAACTCTTTTTCCTTTATAAAAAAGTAGACAAACGTACAAGCAATTTTGATGGTGAAATTGATACCATATATACATAACTTCAAAATGTATTTCCATGGTTACATAAATGCAAAAATGTAGTTATTCTGTCTGATCCTAAACCTGCACTCCAAGCTATTGGTTCTACTACTCAGCCCAAAATGATGAAGATCAAACAAATACAGAACCTAAATAAAAGTATAGTCTTACAGTGGATTTCTGCATACTGCTGTGTTTTTGGAAATGAAATGGCAGATATTTTAGCAAAGAAAGGACCTAAAATCAACTATATGATAAAACAAAATTTTTCATATGAATCAGTTAAACGAATCATAAAAAGAAAAATCATTTCCGATTATAACCAACCGATAACACTTCAAAATGAACAATCAAAATGGAAAACATATGTTAAATGATGCATCAATAATTCCTGTTTACCAAGAAAATCTTCTGCATTCTGACTTAGCACAGGACATGATTGTTTGAATAAACATCTTTACAAAATTGGAATAGTAACAACTCCATATTGTGCTCCAAGGAAGAAAAAATGGACTTGCAACTTCTCCTAAATTGTGACTCTCTTATGGCTTTTGAAAATCTAACATCAGAATATTGAGAAGCAAGAAAAAGAAGAGAGAGAGAGACACGTACACACTTTCTTGTGAAGCACGTTTTCATCTATCACTTGATGTTTCCAGATTAAACAAAAGTCCTGCAGCATGAAAAGGACTTCACAGAAAATTCAAGATATACATTGTAAGTATGTTAAATACAAGAGGTCCTGGCAGCTATGTTATTTCATAGTTCTAAGTTTTGTAAGCCTTCAATGTAGTCAATCTGTTCCCAGTGACGCAGAGCCACTGATGGTGCAAAGAGGGTCGTCGGTTGCCTGTAAAACTCTTCAACTATATGGGAGCGATCAAAGTCGCAAGGACTTTATATATTGTCCGATCCACTTTATGTATATAGTGATTGTGTTGTTTGTGTTTTTATTACGCATGTGTGTCAGCTGTGATCTGCGTTTGTTGTTTCCAGGGGCAGCTGGTGGTTCATGAAGCTATATGTAGCTGCAATTTCATTTGTTAAAGTAATAAAGACTGCACCGACAGTTTTGCTACATAAATGTTTGTTATTAAAAATTACACACTTCCAAATATCATCAGCATGTTTAGTGATAGCTGTGCTATTATAAACCATGTTTTTTGGGGAAGTTGTGAAGATGCTAAAAACCATTATCACCACGTTTTATGTGCCGATCTTCAGTGTGTCTTCACTACCAAATAAAACCCAAGGAAAGCAAAATAGGGTGTTCTTAATATCACAACCACACATATCCAGTTTAAACATCTTGTTTCTGTTTTAACAGCTGAGTGATCTTTAAGTTTGGTGTAGGTCTACCAAGACCTTTCAAGTTTAGTGTTGAAAAAGTTAGTGGTACTAGAAGAGACTGAAGGGAATTCATTGTTTCTCCCTATAGCACCGTTTACCTGCATTCACCAGTTGAAACACAGCAGTGAAACGTTCAATATATGGATGACCAGAAGTGAGGCAAACATTTACTATAAAACCAACAGATGGTGCTGTTTATATCATGAAAGTCAAAGTGATCACCCTATTCCATGCTCCCTGACTATTAGGTTAACCAACAAATCTTATGCTGCACACTTCCCCACCACACACGTGTCCTTGGTTGCAGCCAGGACTGCACTATTTGTCAATTGCAAACAATATAGCACCAGCTGAAGTACACTACACAAGATCAGGTTGGAATGAACCCTACATTTATAAGTAGCATAGTTATTTACATTAAAGGGAAAGCCAGGATTATGGTTGTAGCATAAAGGAGCTGCCATATTAAGAAACTGGTGCCAGTTGTTTCCCAGCCTTGGGCTTTTTATGGCTATGCACATAAGGAATATATATTTAATTTTAATTTAGCAGCATCCACATTATTGCTTTACTGCTATTTGCAATTTTGATTTTTGTTTCCATTTTTAGTTTTTTCACCTTTTTATATTTTGGGGGGTGTCCAGGGGGTCTGGACTCCCCATTATCTACACCACTAGTAGTAGAGAAGGTAAAAAGATTACAACAAACAATAAAGTGAGATTTATGACAAGATACCATTTGGAAAGTGAATGGCAAAGCAGAATAAAAGGTGAAGTAAAAAAAAAGAATTTCCTTAACATAGCCCAGAGAATAAAACAAAGAATTCCCTTAACAACAATGCTAAGAGGACATGGAAGACTATCACAGACTGGATGATCCAAGCTGCCCCAAACTAATGCAATTAACTAAACATGGAAAAAGGAAAACTACAGGCAGATATCTTAAGAAAAGGATGAACATGGCAAGTGAGCAAAATAGATTTAATATCACAACTTATGAACAAATACTGCACATTTGTAAATGCTATTGACTTACAGAATATGTAAGTAGACATTTCAACGCAAGTACACTAGCTAATATTTATTAAAAATTGTACTTGTAACATTCGGAATTCTTAAATATAATTATAATTTGTATAACTATGGTTTAAAATAAATTCAACGATTAAGCAACCTATAAATCAATATTACAACCTTTTGAAAAGAAAACTAATAGGTACTAGTTAGTTTGTAGGGAGTATACATGGATCATTCAGTAATTAGTGGCAACAATGTTTGTATGTGGCACTATTAGTGGTAAATGATGCAAACTGATAACAATGAGTAAGAACAGCATCTGATGGTGTTATCTGTGAGTTTGAAGACAGTAATCTTATTTATAAGATATTTGTAGTGAGTTTAATTTGTTGACTGTTGTGCTCTAAAATGTTCAGTAAATAAGAACAAAGATGCTTCATTAAAATTCAAGTTACAAGAGGCAAGAATGCTCAACAATGCCATGCAGCATTACTGGAAGCTTGCGGTAGGTGGGCACATGCAGAGGTAGGGAAATGTAGAGCTGGCAGACTGCAAGTACATGTGGACACTGTTAGAGCATGCTGGAAGAACACCATTGTTGGACTTGTATTGAACTAGTAAGGGAAGTTGGAATTGCTCCAGGTGTGATCACAAGAAGAAGTTATACAGATGAGGAAAATCTGCACTCAATGGGTTCCACACAATCTTGAAGAAGAGAACATTGTACATGAAGGCAAGCATTTCCTTCATAACTTTAGATGCTACCAACAAAAACTAAAGAGACAATCAAATGTGTGACACCACAATGATTCCCCACGGTCAAAAAAGTATCAGGATCCACTTAAAGTCATGTTCATAGTTGCTGATGATTTTGATGGTGTCCTTCTCAGTCATTCACTTCCTGTGTGAATGGTGCATATTGTTACAAGTTGGGGTGAAGGCAAAAAAGGTTACTAGAAAATTATTAATTGAGGTCACCTACACACGCACATGGCGCGACGCAACTTGCTGGCAGCAAAGAGTCTGGGACCTTGGTGTGTAGATTTAAGGGGAAAGTGTGGGTTTTATATTACATAACACACATTACCATTACATACATGGGATTTATTCACAAAACATTTGGCAACTCTACATAATGAATAAAGGAAACAGGATGGAGGCAGATGCCATGAAAGCATAGACTAGCCACACATACGACTGGCTCCAATGACCACTTCCACTGGAGTAACACTATCTTACCTCCACCAACCGTGTCCAGCCAAAGCCAGACAGGGCTGACGTCATACTAGACAGTTTCAAACAGACCTTTCTCTTTTGCATGATCCGTGCCGAAAGGAAAGACCTTTAAGCCAAAGTATAACTAAGGAGACACAATAATGGTAGCAACAATACAGCACAACAGTGCATCTGGCAATGACAATAAAATTAATAATATGCCACAATATTACAGTTACTTTCTGGAACACCATTTACGACCAGCTGTGTGTCATAGATGTCCAAATGTCCATGATGGTGCTCGCTATCACATAGCTGGTCCTGCGGTTAATTTATTTCGCAGATGGAACTGGGAAATTCTGGAGCATCCTCCATACTCCCCAGATATGAGCCCATATGATTTTGACCTTTTTGCAAAAATGAAATTACCACTTAGAGGAGTTCGCTTTAGAGCAAGACAGGCAATTGTAGCAGCAGTAGACTAGTCTGTTCGAAGATTAGTGCAACAAGATGCTGTGGATGGTATCACTCATCTCCCTGAAGTGTGGAGACAGGTTACTCACGTTTAAGGAGATTAGTGCAACAAGATGCTGTGGATGGTATCAGTCATCTCCCTGAAGTGTGGGGACGGGTTACTCATGTTTAAGGAGATTAGTGCAACAAGATGCTGTGGATGGTATCAGTCATCTCCCTGAAGTGTGGAGACGGGTTATTCATGTTTAAGTAGATTAGTGCAACAAGATGCTGTGGATGGTATCAGTCATCTCCCTGAAGTGTGGAGACGGGTTACTCACGTTTAAGAAGATTAGTGCAACAAGATGCTGTGGATGGCATCAGTCATCTCCCTGAAGTGTGGGGACGGGTTACTCATGTTTAAGAAGATTAGTGCAACAAGATGCTGTGGATGGTATCAGTCATCTCCCTGAAGTGTGGGGACGGGTTACTCATGTTTAAGAAGATTAGTGCAACAAGATGCTGTGGATGGTATCAGTCATCTCCCTGAAGTGTGGGGACGGGTTACTCATGTTTAAGAAGATTAGTGCAACAAGATGCTGTGGATGGTATCCTCATCTCCCTGAGTGTGGAGATGGGTTACTGATGTTTAAGAAGATTAGTGCAACAAGATGCTGTGGATGGCATCCTCATCTCCCTGAATGTGGAGATGGGTTACTGATGTTTAAGAAGATTAGTGCAACAAGATGCTGTGGATGGCATCCTCATCTCCCTGAATGTGGAGATGGGTTACTGATGTTTAAGAAGATTAGTGCAACAAGATGCTGTGGATGGCATCCTCATCTCCCTGAAGTGTGGAGATGGGTTACTGATGTTTAAGAAGATTAGTGCAACAAGATGCTGTGGTTGGCATCCTCATCTCCCTGAAGTGTGGAGATGGGTTACTGATGTTTAAGAAGATTAGTGCAACAAGATGCTGTGGATGGCATCCTCATCTCCCTGAAGTGTGGAGATCGGTTACTGATGTTTAAGAAGATTAGTGCAACAAGATGCTGTGGATGGCATCCTCATCTCCCTGAAGTGTGGAGATCGGTTACTGATGTTTAAGAAGATTAGTGAAACAAGATGCTGTGGTTGGCATCCTCATCTCCCTGAAGTGTGGAGATCGGTTACTGATGTTTAAGGAGATTAGTGCAACAAGATGCTGTGGATGGCATCCTTCATCTTCCTGAAGTGTGGAGACGGGTTACTCACGTTTAAGGAGATTAGTGAAACAAGATGCTGTGGATGGTATCAGTCATCTCCCTGAAGTGTGGAGACGGGTTATTCACGTTTAAGGAGATTAGTGCAACAAGATGCTGTGGATGGCATCAGTCATCTCCCTGAAGTGTGGGGACGGGTTACTCATGTTTAAGAAGATTAGTGCAACAAGATGCTGTGGATGGTATCAATCATCTCCCTGAAGTGTGGAGATGGGTTACTGATGTTTAAGGAGATTAGTGCAACAAGATGCTGTGGATGGCATCCTCATCTCCCTGAAGTGTGGAGATGGGTTACTGATGTTTAAGAAGATTAGTGCAACAAGATGCTGTGGATGGCATCAGTCATCTCCCTGAAGTGTGGAGACGGGTTATTCACGTTTAAGGAGATTAGTGCAACAAGATGCTGTGGATGGCATCAGTCATCTCCCTGAAGTGTGGAGACTGGTTACTCATGTTTAAGGAGATTAGTGCAACAAGATGCTGTGGATGGCATCAGTCATCTCCCTGAAGTGTGGAGACAGGTTACTCACGTTTAAGGAGATTAGTGCAACAAGATGCTGTGGATGGCATCAGTCATCTCCCTGAAGTGTGGAGACTGGTTACTCATGTTTAAGGAGATTAGTGCAACAAGATGCTGTGGATGGCATCAGTCATCTCCCTGATGTGTGGAGATGGGTTACTCACGTTTAAGGAGATTAGTGCAACAAGATGCTGTGGATAGCATTAGTCATCTCCCTGAAGTGTGGAGACGGGTTACTCATGTTTAAGGAGATTAGTGCAACAAGATGCTGTGGATGGCATCAGTCATCTCCCTGAAGTGTGGAGACAGGTTACTCATGTTTAAGGAGATTAGTGCAACAAGATGCTGTGGATGGCATCAGTCATCTCCCTGAAGTGTGGAGACAGGTTACTCATGTTTAAGAAGATTAGTGCAACAAGATGCTGTGGATGGCATCAGTCATCTCCCTGAAGTGTGGAGATGGGTTACTCATGTTTAAGAAGATTAGTGCAACAAGATGCTGTGGATGGCATCAGTCATCTCCCTGAAGTGTGGAGACAGGTTACTCATGTTTAAGAAGATTAGTGCAACAAGATGCTGTGGATGGCATCAGTCATCTCCCTGAAGTGTGGAGACTGGTTATTCATGTTTAAGAAGATTAGTGCAACAAGATGCAGTGGATGGTATCAGTCATATATCTGAAGTGTGGAGATGGGTTACTCATGTTTAAAGAGAATAGTGCAACAAGATGCTGTGGATGGCATCAGACATCTCCCTGAAGTGTGGAGACGGGTTATTCATGTTTAAGGAGATAAGTGCAACAAGATGCTGTGGATGACATCAGTCATCTCCCTGAAGTGTGGAGACGGGTTATATATGTTTAAAGAGATTAGTGCAACAAGATGCTGTGGATGGCATCAGTCATCTCCCTGAAGTGTGGAGACGGGTTATACATGTTTAAAGAGATTAGTGCAACAAGATGCTGTGGATGGTATCAGTCATCTCCCTGAAGTGTGGAGACTGGTTACTCATGTTTAAAGAGAATAGTGCAACAAGATGCTGTGGATGGCATCAGACATCTCCCTGAAGTGTGGAGACGGGTTATTCATGTTTAAGGAGATTACTGCAACAAGATGCTGTGGATGGCATCACTCATCTCCCTGAAGTGTGGAGACGGGTTACTCATGTTTAAGGAGATTACTGCAACAAGATGCTGTGGATGGCATCACTCATCTCCCTGAAGTGTGGAGACTGGTTACTCATGTTTAAGGAGATTAGTGCAACAAGATGCTGTGGATGGTATCAGACATCTCCCTGAAGTGTGGAGACTGGTTACTCATGTTTAAGAAGATTAGTGCAACAAGATGCTGTGGATGGCATCAGTCATCTCCCTGAAGTGTGGAGACGGGTTACTCACGTTTAAGGAGATTAGTGCAACAAGATGCTGTGGATGGCATCAGTCATCTCCCTGAAGTGTGGAGACGGGTTATTCATGTTTAAGGAGATTAGTGATACAAGATGCTGTGGATGGCATCAGACATCTCCCTGAAGTGTGGAGACGGGTTATTCATGTTTAAGGAGATTAGTGCAACAAGATGCTGTGGATGGCATCTGTCATCTCCGTGAAGTGTGGAGACTGGTTACTCATGTTTAAGGAGATTAGTGTAACAAGATGCTGTGGATGGCATCAGTCATCTCCCTGAAGTGTGGAGACGGGTTACGTTTAAGGAGATTAGTGTAACAAGATGCTGTGGATGGTATCAGTCATCTCCCTGAAGTGTGGAGACTGGTTACTCACGTTTAAGGAGAATAGTGCAACAAGATGCTGTGGATGGTATCAGTCATCTCGCTGAAGTGTGGAGACTGGTTACTCACGTTTAAGGAGATTAGTGTAACAAGATGCTGTGGATGGCATCAGTCATCTCCCTGAAGTGTGGAGACGGGTTACTCATGTTTAAGGAGAATAGTGCAACAAGACGCTGTGGATGGCATCAGTCATCTCCCTGAAGTGTGGAGACTGGTTACTCACGTTTAAGGAGATTAGTGAAACAAGATGCTGTGGATGGCATCAGTCATCTCCCTGAAGTGTGGAGACAGGTTACTCACGTTTAAGGAGATTAGTGAAACAAGATGCTGTGGATGGCATCAGTCATCTCCCTGAAGTGTGGAGACAGGTTACTCACGTTTAAGGAGATTAGTGCAACAAGATGCTGTGGATGGCATCCTCATTGTAGTTCCAATATACAAAGGGGGTAATAAAACAGAAATAAATAATTATCGGCCTGTCAGCCTAACGTCGGTAGTGTGTAAAGTAATGGAGCATCTAATTGCAGAATACATACGGGAGGAATTAGAAAACAAACAGTGGTTCAACAAAGCGCAACATGGGTTTAGTTCCGGGTATTCATGTGAAAGTCAAACAACTTCATTAATTCAAGATTTGGCAGATGAGGTGGATGCAGGGGGAAGGACTGATGCAGTGGTGATAGATTTTTCTAAAGCTTTTGACGTAGTGCCACATAGTTTACTCATCCGGAAACTAGCAAATGCGGGACTTGATAATCGCGTTGTATTGTGGGTAGAACAATTTTTGAAAGGGAGGACGCAAAGAGTAAGAGTAGGTAGAGAACTGTCAGAAGGGGGGACCGTAAGTTCGGGCTTGCCCCAAGGCTCGGTACTGGGCCCGTTACTGTTTCTTGTCTTTGTTAATGATATCCATATAAACATTAAATGCCAGATAAGACTGTTCGCAGACGATTGTATTATTTACAATAAGATTAGGGATTCCATGCATGAGGCTGCTCTTCAGGACGACCTAAATGAAATCAGGCGGTGAGCCGAAGCAAACAAAATGACAATTAATGCTGGGAAAAGTAAGTCCATTGTTTTTAGCAGAACTAAGGGGAAGATTATACATAACTATCAAATGGGCGGGGAACCAATTCCACAGGTGGACAGCTGCAAATATTTGGGACTGTGCTTGTCAAGTAATGCTGGATGGGGGGAACAGATAAATAGTACATCTAGGAAAGCGTGGAAAGCATTGCATTTTGTAATGAGAATACTGAAAAAGGGGAGCGCAAAGACCAGGGAACTAGCCTACAAATCTTTAGTGCGGCCGGTTATGGAATATGGAGTAGCATGTTGGGACCCATACAGAGTCAATCAGATTGATTCCTTAGAAAAAGTACAGAGAAGGGCCATAAAATTCATAAGGAGAGGTAAAGATTTTGGGTTTACAAAAGGTGAAGAGAATGAATGGGAACCGCTAAAAGTTAGGCGTAAAAAACATAGATTAGTTGCGTTATTTAAAGCTTATACTGGTTCAAATGCTTGGGCGGATGTTAGAGAAAGGTTAGAGAATCCAGCACACTACGGTCGAAACGATCATCTGTTTAAAATTAGGGGTAGAAAGTGCAGAACCGACGTGGGAAAATTTTCTTTTGTTAATAGAACCATTGAGGAATGGAATGAATTGCCTGTAGCAGGCTTTCAGGGCTGTCCTCTGACCTTAAAGCAGTTCAGAAATAATATTAGCAGAATAAATGTTGGTTAATTAACTAGTGTACTCATTTCACAAACTATACTATTAAAGTTGACACTACCAGGTTGAAAATACTGGTAACTAAATATAAGGACCAATTGTAAATAGTTAAGTACCTCGAAAATAGTTACGTACTTTGTAAATTGTTAAGTACTTTGTAGATAGTTAAGTAAATTGAGAATAGTTAAGTAAATTGTGAATAGTTAAGTAAATTGTGAATAGTGAAGTAAATGGTGAATAGTTAAGTAATTGTGAATAGTTAAGTAAACTATAAATGGTTCAGTAATTAGGGATTTTAAAAGCTTTGTTAATATTTAAAATTAATCATTTTGTATTGTTAGTCTTGTTTATTATTATTATTGTAAGCTAGTCATGGTGATGTAAATTTTGTACGGTTTAATTCTGCCACCGGGAAGTACCCAATTGCAGAATAAATAAATACATACATACATACATACATACATACATACATACATACATACATACATACATAATCTCCCTGAAGTGTGGAGACGGGTTACTCACGTTTAAGGAGATTCCTTCTGAGCACAGCAACAGTGTGACTGTTCCAAAAATATTTTCTTTCTTGTTAATTCAAATGTTGCCACTAATTATTGAATGATCCAGTATAATAGGAAATAGGACGTGTCAGCCAATAGCATAAAAGAAAAGAAAACCAAAACATGTAGTGTTACCAATTACAATAAAACATGCTGTATCATGAATAAATAATAAACAAACTTCTGATGTGGTACATTCACATCACTGGTCCATTCCTCAACAAACTATCCTAGCAAAAGCTTATTCTCCTATCTATCTTCATGTTAATCCAGATAAAGATTTGCAGAAATTGTCGTATTACATATTTCCTTGTAGGTATAAGGGAATACAGTAGGCCTAAGCGATAGTCAAATCTGGTCGCCATGTGATGGCTTTGAAATTCGATTCTCTTTGCATGACCAGGAGAAAAAAATGAAGAGCAGCTTTGCAGTTGAAAAAGTGTAAAGTATTTGACAATTCAAACCAATCAGAAGTGGGTAATATCACAAAAATCATTATTTCACATAAATTGCTTGCTTTAACGAGATGTATATTTTTTGTGTAGCAAGACTTTGTCTGTCTCTTACGGTTTACCAGTTATACAAAAATTATTCATAATGAAGAGGCTATTTCAGAAAATTCTGGATATGCATTTTATTTGTCATGCAAATATCTTTAATATCTGATATTTTAATAAAAAAGAAAAACAAATAACAAAAAATTTCTCATGTAAAGGGTAGTTTGTGGGGGAGATTTTCTTGAAAATCTTTGTGTCGCATATTTAAATACCAACTTTGGTACTTTTCCAACTTTTCAACACACACATGGGTCTTTTTCTAAAAACTGCTTTATTTTGGATATTGGATTGCCTCAAAACAAATATTTCTGGTGAAAATACTGATTGTTTCAATGGAATATGTTGCTGAGTTATTGACAACGAGGAAGTGGCTGAAGATCTCACGGTGGACAACTGAGAAGATGGAAGGTATCCCAATCTTATTCAAATGCTTGACTAACTGTCAGTAATCGAAATGCTGCGTGAATATTCAGGAATTACATTTCAGCTTTTCATGATAATTTCACATTTTTATTTACAAGGAAATTTGGTGTAGGTAAATTCTGAAATTTTGATTTAATTAATTTTTTAATTGCATGAAAGAACAAGTATGACATTGGTTTTTGTTGAATGTGGCTTCTGAGCAACTTTATTGTCAATTAGTCCGCAATGTGAAGTTACCCACTGGAAGGCTAATTTTATTAAATGATGCAGCACTCTGCGATTCTTTCACCTTTGAAAATATAACTGCCGTTTGAAAATGAGCATTCCAGAATAAAACATTTTGTACTGATGAAGAAACAGCCATCAAAATTTGTAGGACCATATCCTAAAGATTTATAGAATGAAAAAAGATGACACCTGCACCACTTTCATTTTGTTTGGCCTAAAACAATCATCAGTAAAATATATAAATTTGCTCTTCCACAGGAAATCTAATAACAACTGTTTCTAGATCCAGTGTTTTCACTACATCTTTTGGGTTGTCACATTTCTTTGCTTTTTCTATTAAATGTAAATATTGTATGGTGTGACTGGGACACCTTGCACCTCGACCCAACGCACATCTTTTGTTGTTTCTACCCTCAAGAAAAACGTACAATGTGAGGGACCTGCAGGAGGTCATAGGTCGATGAGATCTGCAGAGGTCGCTAATGGTTCCAAACTTGATGACCCATTCACTCCTCTGATGGAACCAGGGAGAACTCAATCCAGTTACAGTGACTGAGACAAGGCTGCCATCTGGCAGAACTGAGAAGAATTTTCCAGCAACAAGCATCTTGCTATTTGTCTGCCAGTGACCGACACTGTACAACCCCTAAGTCTACTACCTGAAACATGAAAGGGGAAGCAAAATGATAGGAAATTCATGTTAGAAGAGAAACCATTCACCTTGCCAACCCATGCTGAGAGTGGCCGGAGCCAGGCCTCACGAATGCAAGCTTCGCACCTTTGGTAGATATTATTTTGCTTCTACTGTTTGTAATGAAGGATTATATTTTCTTTAATTTTAGGAAGCTGTAATTTTCCCTTAATTTCATAAACCTTAGATAAGAAGTGTTCTTGGTGTTTTGAATTCCAATTCTGCCAAGTACTAAATGAAATTAGCTCAATAATAGCTCTCGCTCCAGTTCATATTCAATAGTATTCTAAAAAGGAGTATTTTTTAATTCACTTTCATCATATATAAAGGAACTGAAAACTAATAAAAATAAATTTAAGTTATATTAGAAAGATACCGTATCAGTCTCTCCTTCTATACAGAGAAGAATTTCATTCATTCAAAAAAATAACTGTACTACCCATTTTATTCCAAAAATTAATTCAGTTTTATAAATACTAAATATAAATAGTTTTGTAAATATTTTAAATCTAAACAAGACTGACATCTAATTTTTAGCTCTGACATACTCTACATAGGGGTTACAATTTATTTTCATAAAGTGCACAATGTATGTGGTTTCTGATGTAAATACATCCTACATTACATTAGTTCTCTTAAGCTGGCCTAACTCACTATAGAATCTACAAATTGATGTGTTATGATGAGTGGTGGAATAATATGCTAGTATTTGTATGGTTGGTACTGATGAGGACTTCACAGCACCTGAGTCTTTTTTAAGGTTTGCTGTAATAACACTCTGGCGCAGTATGTAAGCCCTGGTTTTATATAAACATTATATGTATTTCTTGAACATCCTGCCTGATGAGAAACAAAATTTTCTTTTTTTTACTTGTTACATAGTCTATATGTTTGTTCAAGTTAGTTGAGAATCAAACATAATACCCAACTACTTTGCTGCATTAGTTTCTGGTAATGATGAATCTCTAAATTGTAATTGCAATTTTAATATTTTTTTCTCAATGAAAAGAAAGAGTTTATAATTTGACTTGGTTGCATTATTTATCATCATTAAATTTTCTTTATACCAGTTTTACCAGGATTGTTTAATTGTCTTTAACTTCTTGATACTGAATAGGTAAATCAACAGCAAAAGAGCACCTGACTTTTGGATTGTTTGTGGTACCTAGATCTAGTGCACTGCTTAAAACTGCATCTTGTGGTAACCCTTGATGTATTTGTTTATATTTAAAACAGGCTTTTTCCATACCTGAGTAAAAAAATCTTATGTCATACATTCACGTGACTCTCTCCTCCCTCTATCCTTTATTAATGGGTATACAAACTATTCTTACTAAACTTTTATTTTTCTATCTACTTCATTTTAATCAAGATAAACCTTTGCAGAAATAGCTACATTACATATTTTGTTATAGAACAGTGATAGTCAAATGTTTAAGAACTGGACGCTATATACTGGCCTTAAAATTCCACACTGTTTCCATGACATAGCGAGAAACAACTGAATTTTAACAGGACTTTAAAAGAATGACAAAGTAATGAGCAATTTGAACCATAAATAACGGATATCTCATAAATGGATAATGCCACAAAAAAAAAGCTATTTGAAATTGTGTGTTTTAAAGAAATATACATTTTTTCTGTAGTATGTTTTCGTCTTTTGCTTAACACTTACCACTTGTACAAGATTATGCAAAATTCTTTCCGAATGAAGAGAAAACTTCATGGGTGTTTCAAGAAAATTAAAGATATACATTTTATTTTCCATGTAAAAAGCTTAAGTATATATATCTTAATCAAAATTGTTAGTCATTTTTTATAAAATCAAAACTTTCGAAAAATGTTTCAATGTAAAGGGCAGCTGGGGTTGGAGGAGGGGGATTTTCTTGAAAATCTTTGGTCGCATCTTTGGAACATACTGAACTTAAACACTAACTTTGGTATTTGCGTGGCTTTTCGTTTGTGAGTTATGCTTTTCACAGGCACACACATACAGACTTTTTTTTTCTAAAAATGCTTTTTATGGATACAGGGGCCTAAAAGTACATATTTTCTTAATCTCAGTATAAAATTTTTGGGTGGAATGAAATACCTTCTGAACCTACTATGTATATTGTAGAGAAAATAAAAGTCTTTCTCTGCACTCTAGGCGTACCATGCTAGCCTCTGCTTCCTGAAGTCAGGGATGTAACCTGGTGGAGGGTGATGAATATTTTCAGCTGTAAAAATCTGTATCATGGCTTCCTTTGGAAGGGAAGTACAACCAGTGTCCAGTGTTGTAGATTTACAGCATGTAAAAGAATCTCAAGTCTGATAAGGAGGCCTCTGAGCAAAATTGTTGGTCTTTCATGCCCAATATAGAATGGGACGCTAAGAACCACAGCGTTAAAGAGCGTCCATAAATAAAACTTGATTTAATTTACTTTAGGTAAGAGAAGAGTCAACCGTTACTTGCATGTATCACCACGGTATCATCAATTGAATCGCATGGAAGACGATGGATTTTTGCGGGTGTAAAAATCCTTAGCATGGCTTCCTTTGAAGGGAAGTAAAGCTGTTGGTGCCATTTTATAGTTTTATGATACATGAAAGAAAGTCATAACAAGGCCTCTGAGAAAGATTTTTGGTCTTTCACACACAATATAGAATGGGATGCTGAGGACAATAGTAGCAAAGAGTGTCCATAAGTAGAACTAGAAAAAAAACTGCGTGATCAGTGAATTAAGAGAATATCTGTGTTTTGTTACAGATTCCTCTGCAGGTATTTCTCACAGAGGCGTGAAGTTCTTGAAAGGCAACAGAAGAGTCATCAGTTACTTGTATCATCATCACTGTATTAAGACAATATCTGTGTATTGTTACAAGTTCCTCTGAGGGGTTTCTCACAGAGGTGTGAAGTCCTTGAAAGGTAAGAAAAGGGTCACGAGTTACTTGTATCATCATCACTGTATTAAGACAATGTATGTGTATTGTTACAAGTTCCTCTGAGGGGTTTCTCACAGAGGCGTGAAGTCCTTGAAAGGTAAGAAAAGGGTCACCAGTTACTTGTATCATCATCACTGTATTAAGACAATATATGTGTATTGTCACAAGTTCCTCTGAGGGGTTTCTCACAGAGGCGTGAAGTCCTTGAAAGGTAAGAGAAGTGTCACCACTTACTTGAATGCATCACCACTGTATCATCATCACTATACTAATAGAATATTTGTCCACTTAACATGTTTCGGGAAACAGTTGTTCCCATCCTCTGAAGCTAATCCGACTGAAGAATACTTGTGTTTTGTTACAGATTCCTTTGCAGGTATTTCTCACCAGGGCATCAAGTCTTTGAGAAGTAAGAGAAGAGTCACCATTTTCTGTCTGTATCACCACTGTATCATCATGACTATACTAAGAAAACATCATTGTTTTGTTACAGATTCCTCTGTTTATATTTTATCAGGGCTTGAAGACCTTGAAAGGTAAGGGCAGAGTCACAACTTTTTTGCATGAATCATCATGTTATGTTCACCTGTCATCACTGTATTAACAGAATATGTGTTATTTTCCACATTCCTGTGTATTATATTATACAGGGCTTGAGGACACTATAAGGTAAGGCGTAAAAATCCTTAGCACGGCTTCCTTCGGAAGGGAAGTAAAGCTGGTGGTCCCGTGTCGTAGATTTATGGCACCTAAAAGAACCTCAAGCCTGATAAAGAGGCCTCTGAGCAAAATTACCAGTCTTTCATGCCCAATATAGAATGGGACGCTAAGAACCACAGCAGTTAAAGAGCATCCATAAATAAAACTCAATTTATTTTTTACTGTAAGGTACCTAAGAAAAGAGCCATTGCTATATGTCTTTGTTACAGATTCCTCTGCAAGTGTTTCTCACCAGTTCTTGGAAATCTCAAAATGTAAATAAAAAGTAATATCTGCATTTATCTCTATAAATAACATTTAATACACTTCATTGTTATAATTCTTCATTAACATTCTAGAACTTAATCATTTTACTTATTCACCATATCCAAGACTTGCTTGAAACTGATAATTCATGCAGTTTAACATGATTGTACTTCCAATACTATTTCAAATTTTCATTTTAATGTTTAAGGGTTTCAAGATTCTTCTGAGAGTCTTGTTTGGTGCAGAAGTATCTCTGTTAGATACCTGGTGCCATATGAGGAAGCTAAACAGTAACTTGTAATAAAATAAAAAATGTTTAAACAATTTTTGAATGCAAATGATTAAACAAACAAAACAATTAATAAATAAACCACACATACATCAAAAAAGAAAAAGAGATGTACATTGATCAGTGTTAAAAACAAGGTTAACATCAATTATAACAATCATTATAAAGCTATGAAACATTGTTGAATTCCTTCATAGTTAACCAGGAACTTCTTAAAATACCATAATGTGTTTACATATTTGTACAAGTTAAGGGAAACAATAGTCAGATAATCCAGAAATATTCTGAAGTTCCCTAACAATTATTTTCAGTAATTGTGCCTTATTTATTTATCTGACTAAAAAATGAAATAGTTATCATTTAAAGTATGGAAAATGCAAAAAGCACAGAAAATTAAAAAACAGCAGATACCTATCTTACCCAGAGAAAAAGGCATAAAATAAATATATATATATATAAGAACACTGTTTCAAACTGAAGAATAAATGCATGTGCACAACAATTACACAATTTGCTAATTCATTAACAAAGGTAAAGAAGAGTTGGAATAATCAAAACTGCATAAGTGTGAAAATAGCAATATTTGTTTAATAATTCATTTCAGCTGTTTAATATAATTTGAGTATATAAAAGTCACATTAAGTTGAAATATTTAATTTATTTACATTACATTTGTTTCGTTCTGCTTCATTTCATATTTTTAACAATTTTGATGCATTTGCATGCACATAGGACCTTCATACATAGGTACTTACACTTTTAATACCATATAATAGGATCCAGATAACCAGAATCAATGGTTGTGATTCAGAACCAGGTGTTATTACTAGAGGTGTCCCGCAAGGTTCTATATTTGCTCCTTTGTTATTTTTAATATTTACAAACGATCTCCATATTATCTTAGTGAAGATTCAATAGCTGTGCGTTTTGCAGATGATACCAGTGTACTTATATCTGAAAAGCCACATCAGCAATTAAGAAATTCTGTCTATAAAGTGTTCGAACAGCTCAACTTTTGGTTTGAAGCTAATAAGCTTTCATTAAACTATGATAAAACCAATTTTATTAAATTTCAAATGAAGCATAAACAAGTGAGTGAATTAACAATCATGTACAACAATTACACCACAAATAAGGTATCTGATACAAAATTTCTTGGGCTTCAAATAGATGGAGAGCTCAACTGGAGAAAACAAATAAAAATCATGCTGCCAAAACTCAGCTCGGCTTGCTTTGCCTTAAGAAACTTAAAAAGTTTGCTCCACCAAAATGCCTTAAGAACAGCATATTTTGCATGCTTTCACTCCCTGTTGCAATACGAAATAATGTTCTGGGGTAATTTGGCACATAGCAAGTGAGTATTTATATTACAAAAAAAGGCCATGCATATTATCTGTGGTGTTGTGTCCCGTCATTCCTGTAGACCCTTGTTCAAAACCCAAAAATTCTTACTCTCACTGGTGAATACGTATATTCTCTCTTGAGCTACTTTACAGATAATTACGATAACTTCACAATAAACCTAGCTGCGCATGGCCACAATGCAAGGCATGCAGGCAATTTACATAGGCCAGCAAATAGCTTAAAATTATCCCAAAAATGATGTTACTGTTCTGCAATAACAATTTATAATAACCTTCCATGCTACTTAAAACTATTAGGCAAGCCTAATCAACATAAAATCTTTAAGAAAGAGCTAAAGTCTTTCTTATATACTCATTCCCCATATACTATGGAGGAATTTTTTAATATGTCGAGCAAAATATAAATATTCAATACACAGAGCAGATGGCATATGATAGTGACTTACACTTATTTGTTATTGTTCTACTGTAATGCATGTTGAGATGTTTACTCTTGAATTGGTGTTGTTTTGAAAATTTTCATTTCTTAGATAATGCATGGTGTGGGGAGAGAGAGAAGGAGAGAGAGAGAGAGAGAGAGAGAGAGAGAGGAGGGAGAAATATTATTGATGTTGGGTATGTTATTAGTTAAACAAGTTCTTGATGCTGGGAATGTTTATTAGTTATGGTGCATATTTCATAATTGTATGACATGTTCAATGTCCCTGAGCATTGCTTACAGTGGGACCAAATGAATAAACAAACAAACAATATAACTAGTCTTGTGTATATGCCTTTTACTTTCTCTACTACCTACCTATGATAGGTAGAGTATGTATTGTATTCCTACCAAATGTATTATATCAAGATTTTATTGAAAATGCTTTTTTTTTTTTTTTGTCCTTTTAAAAAGAGAAAAAGTCACTTTTATAAAAAGATCTGTGTATATGAATGTACTCAAGCTATAATGCTCACATTGCATACAATATTATCACCTTACCTACTCTCATTTTTATGTCATATTAAAATAAGGATTGAAAATGATTATAAGGAGCATTTCTGGGGAAATAATGGTTTTGTATGTCGTTTTGATATGGTAATTCAATAATATAATCTATTATGTAATTAAGTAAAATGGTAATTTGAAATAGAACGAGCGAATAATTGTCATGTTTCAGAATTGAAGGGTTTCGTGTTACTTCACTTCTGAAACACGACAATTATATTTATATTTGGTTAGCTGGAACTGTGTAATTCTCAACCAGCGACAATGCTGCCATGTTTTGGCCTTGAATTTTTTCATTCTAAAGCACCACAATTTGGTTTATTTTCATTTATAAGCGTTTATATTGAATTTCTGCATATGCACCATCCGTGTATTTAGTTCTGGTATCTTTTTCGTATATTTTAAAATATTCAAACAGCCATGTATAATGTAGATGGATATAATTGCCAGGAAGACAACAGTTGCAGCTAAAACTGAAATGTTGTTGATTTGCAATTAGGTTTATTTAGATTTGAACAATAAAATCAATAGGGGTATAAGTTCATAATATTTTGTTTAATATTTATGTTAAGTTGGTGAATACTGCACCAGAAAATTCTCTTTCTGATACAATTCGATAGCGAGCACAAAGGCAGTTGGTAGTTCGTGCTGCGGAGGAGATTTGGAAATGGCGCATGCTGATTGTAATATTCAAATACGTCGCTGTGACAGAATTTTTAATAAGGCTGGTGTTTCAAAGTATTACAAATGTAACTCAACACGTCTAGGTAAGGAAATTACGAGGATTAAAAGGAAGTAAAGATACTAATGTATGTTTACGTTATAAGATAACTTCCTGAAAGTGAGTCATTCCACGTCAAGTCGCACAACTTTTCACAAAATCTGACCATCAGTCTCCACTTCACTTCAAATTTGTTCAATGGATTACAAAAACAAAGTGAATTATGTTTTAAATTCTTACCCCCTTTTTTTATTAAATCACGATATTTTTAAAGTGTTGCGCAACTCCACTTGAGAAAAACGCACACCTCTCTACCTTTAAATTGGAATATCTCACAGGCGATAAGTGATAAAATTATGTCATAAAGTGCAATGCAAAGCTTAATATGTAATATTTCGCTTAATGTTTATTGTAATTGATAAAATTAACTATTTACATCAATTTTTAAAATCCAAACATTCAAAAACTATATATCCCTATTAACCCCCAAGTTTAAATTTGTATAAATGTTATAAAAACATCCTTGTAGTCTTTGGTGTATATTTACATAAAACAAGGATTGGATGATGTATAGTTAACTCAGTTTACTTCACGTATAAATGCGGGGAAACAGTATGACAATTTAGCCAATTTTAAATAAAATAACAGCGGTGCTTAGCAGGATACAAGTTCGGCGCGACGAGAGTAGCAGCAGCAGTCTTTGTCATTTGATGCCTTGTCAAATGTTCACAGCGCTTTAGTTGCACTAGTTTATTCACATGTAACTTAAATTTGGCATACAGTGAGTAACATTCAAACTTTCAATCTTATCCTATGGAAAGCAACTTAACTACAATTTAAATGTGCACATTTTCCCCTTTGGGTCAAGTAAATACCATCTGGTTATTATTGGTGGATGAAATAAATGAATTTAGCTCTAAGGTACCAAGGATCCCTTTTGCGTTGCTGTATCTTGCCGAAAATGGTCACTCTGTTCAAATGGCAGTTTGTAGCACACAATCACTGTTATCAGTGGGAGTACTTTGGTTTTTTTTTTTTACAACGCGCATCATGTAGTTTTAGGTCTGGTGACAAAGTTAAATTCTCCATTTTTAAGTTTGTAAGCATATTGCTTGTAACTAAGCTTAATAATTTCTGCCTTGTGTTATGCTTGGAAGCATTAAATGGACTGAAGCAATAGTCATAGCTACATTTCTTCAGTTCACTGAGTATGCACCTTCAGAAATCACATAGCTAAGAATGAACTTTAATGCAAAAAGCTGAACTATTCTGTATTTAGAGAATAAATTGCTTTTATGAGACATTGTGTGCATTTAAGAAAAATGTTTAGTACGCTGTGAATCCTAAAATAATTTGATTTTCTGCAAAATGTAAAATGTAGATTTATTTTATGTGTGGAACACGTGAACTAAAATTCAGAGAAAGTGATGTTTTGTGTGTGTTCGGTTTGATGTGGAGTGACTCAAGTTCATGTTGTACTTAAATGTTTGTTGTTTGCATAAGATTCTGTGAAGGTTTCAATTTTTTGGGGGACAGGTTCTTTTAGAATTTAAAACTCGCTTAGAAACTTAAAAAAGGCAAAATTTCAGTTTTCATTAAAAAAAATTTGCATTACCCGTCACATAACATTAAAAATAATAATTATTCTTTGTATATTAATGTAGCTTAAAATTACAGTTGTATGTGTTATTCAGGACTGTGTAAAGACATTTTACAGCTGATGTTTAAATGTTAGCAGTTAATGATGACGTGTTGTCCGTGAGAAGATGTCTACTCGGCTCTTCTTCTGAACATGTCAACTAACTCTAGATATTTTGTAAGTGCAATATCAGGGCAATGCACAACTACCTCTGCCTTTTCAAATCTGCCAACATTAAGTGTTAGTCCCCAAATCAAAATAAATAGCCCAGATACACGTGCACAACATAACACATTTTTCATTGTTATCTGTTTGAAAGTTTGTTCACCAGTCTGTCCACCTCATTCTGTAGAGAGATTTCGGGTAGGAAATTTAAAAATGAACCGCTTCACGAGTAAAGTAGACCTTGCCCCCGCTATACAGAAATGAAGAGATGTGTGTGGGACATTGCATTTTAAATTGTCCGAAATAGAAGGAAAATCAACCTTTACCATCTGATATCTCAACATGTTGAGTTCACGGCCACCATACAACCCGATTGGTGGAGAGGTTATTGTGGGTTTGCTGCACATTTAACACTAAACCTGTTAACTTTGTGGATCCAGTGAGCAGTGCTCACACCAACTTGTGCTGGCGAAGTCTACGGTACGGTTGTTGATGGGTGGTATTTGACGTGACCAGGTGGATGAACACCTGCCCGAAAACTTGTGGCATCAGGACTTCAAGAATCACAAACAGACGCCTTTCAAGAAAAAATTGAGGACATTAGGAGCATGTATTCTATAGTGTAGTGTTTTAAGTGTGCTTTAGATTAGACTTAGAGCAGGAATGTGTGGTATTTTTTGGTTTTATGACTAGTTTTGGCTTTTCTCATAATTATTGTATACGTACAATTTGCCTGTGCTTCTTTAACATTTTTATAACACTTAATCACTACCAACATTGCTCGTTTGGATAGCATTTAGGTGAGTTTGTTTCATAGTTGCTTTTTGTTTTCTTTAAGTTGGTGGCATCCTCTTGTGCAGCTGATATGAGAGCCATCACATCCCGCGCATGTGCATGAAGCTTTCCTCGGACTTAGAAAATAAGTCGATGGACATGTTCGAAGGAATATCCTGTCTACTCTAAGTGGTAGACTTTGTAGGAAGGCAGTTCTTACTCATTTTGGAAACTACTCTTGTAATGGTAAGTTACAATTCCTTTACCAGAGGTGCTCTTTGAAACATAGTGTTGCTTCAGGCCCTGATTTTTCTCTTTTTGTTTGTGTCTAGTAATATTTCATGTGACCTTTTCTAACAATGTTACATCTTAAATGAGAACTTTCGTATTAGTGGTCCCTTACATGGCAAACCATTGCATCACACTACACCCATTTGGAATACAGAAATAAAGAAAGGAAAAAAAAAACACTGTTGTATTTGATTTCCTCCCACCGATTTGCAGTGAGTTATATTTCTTTAGCCATTTGCCTCTGTTTGGAAGTCTTCAAATGTAACCTCAATTTGAATGCTGCACATCCAAACTATCCTTAATTTTGTACCAATTTTAAACATTTTTTGGCCAAAGTGTAGTACTCATTTGGAAGGGATAGTTCACACTATGGCCACAGAGGGTGCTCGGCCGCTATAGGGGATGATGCTGCAGAGCCAACAATATAGAGGGAAAAATAGTGTGAGTAATCTGTATAAAGCCAAAATACACAATAGAAAAGACTGCCTTTAAGAAATATGTTAATTTGCAATATCTAAGTTTTTTGGTTTTGTTACCAAGTTAGTGGAAGGGATTACTAGGTAAATAATACCCACGGTTAAGATGCAATTATTACAACCAGTTCCTAAAAACTGTTTTTGTTTTATATGAAGTTAAAAAAATTGTAAGTATAAAAGTTAACGTAACAAGCAGAATTTAAGGGGTAAATAGATTTTAAACTTCTGGGAGAAAATCTTCAGCTGCTTCAATTATGAGTTTATGTAGTCTTTCCTTGTTGATCCCTTTGAAGACAGCTAAGTATCCAGCAAACGGCCGCATCTGTGAATGAAGACAGGGATGGTATATTTACATTCTTCTGCTCGCTTTTGATGCTGTTTGTGTGAATGGGGAGATGTTGGCCAGTCAGCTTATGCAGATTCTCCAATTCCACGGAGTGGTTTATCCAGAGGTGCTGGAGACCTTTATCCTGTACAACTTCCAGTAGTCGGATATTATAGTGATTCCGGGTAAAATCTATTCCTGGATGATGGCAAGTTGAGTTTCCCTGTGTATAATTTCAATGGGCACAAGGAAGAAGTTGCGAGTGCACTTCCCTTTGTACACACACTGGCCTCAACACGATGTTCTTGGTTGTATATTCTACAGCCGAATTTTGATTTGTCAATTTCGAGCACAGTTCCCACATCTTAAATGGCCTTCTGGTTCTTGAAGTCGCAGTAGTGGGACCAGTTCACTATGGTGTGTGGTGAACACCTTAGTTCATCCATAATCATGCTGTCGAGGAAGCTTCCCATTTTCACACTAATTATCATTGTTGGATGCCTCCTCCGCAGCTCTGACAACATTCTCACACATGTGGCATAAATGTATGTCATTTATTAATCAGTTATCAGTTATGAATTGCAGTAGCTGCTTTTCATCCCCTAGAAGACATATGGACGGTATTGTCATGGCTGGTACACACCAGTATATTAATTAACTGATTATGTTTCCACTATAAGCTAAAAGGAGAAGTAAACAAAACCATGTGGCACCTCATTGGCTGTGAACAAATTACAACCTTTCCTGCTTAGCATGTTGTGCCTTCCTCTACAAAAAACAGTTCAGTTCATATCGTAACATTTTGTGGTTATTCTCGTGCAGAGAAATTTAAAAAAACTCATTACTGTAACCGTTAAATTTATGAAACTAAATGTCACCTATAACTACATGAACCGATATATCAGAGGGTTTAAGAGGCTATGCACACTTTGTTTCCAGCTTAGAATCTTGTGCCACTGCAGAAAACATAAATGCAGGAAATGGAAAGAAGACAATTGTGTTAAGTGCTTTTAACAAATTCTTTGAAACGTATCCACTGTTAATCAACAAAGAATATGGTTGGCCATTGTTTAGCAATAATTGAAGTTCTTCGTTAGTGATGCAGGATTGTTGCTTGGATGGCTTGGGTTGCATTAGTTTTCTGTTGTGTTTTAACCTATAGTGCTAATCGTTATTTAACTTGTTGACTCATAAAAGTTTAAAGCAAAGGTGGTATATTGATATTAGTCATTAAATGAATGATTTCTAAAGCCTGAAGTTAAGAACAGTTTAATCCACTACCTTTAATGCCAAACTGTTCAGGTACAGCTTTTATTTGTCTACTCTTAGTATTGTGTGTTATAAGGTAAAATATAGGAACAAGACTACAATGTTTAAAAGCTACTTATCCCCAAGCTAGCATTCTGTCTGAAGCCATTTCCTCTCTCAGTGCTTAGTTCCCGTCATCCTCCACGTGGTGTTGCCATGTGCTTGGCGGAGTGATACATTTAAGTTTTGATTACTTCTCCTTTCAGCTTATAGTGAAAAAGGTATAGTCATGCTCAATCTGTGAGTGATGAAACTTAATGTAAGTATGGTCTTCTTAACAGAATAAGAATACAAAACAAAGCCATTTTAGCTGGCAGTGTGTTTGCACATGCATATTGCTTTCAAAATGGAGTCTTTCTATTTATTTATATACCAAGTTTTTTTACATATAATAATCTCCTTAATATGGGCAGGTAGGTGGGTTACAGCACTTTAAATGATTTAAATTGTCTCCTGTATATTTCAGACAATTTTTGTAGGTCTCCTGCCAGGTCAGCACTTCTGCACATTTTTTAATGTAATGATAAATTTTCTTTAAGCTCTTGTATAAAAAATATAAATCCTTATTTGCTGCAGTTGGCAAGTTGTTTCAGGTATGACAGACAAAGTGATAGTAATATGTGCCGCACAATAGTATATGTCAGTATAAACAGTGACATTTGTTGTCACATGTTGCAGTTGACCAAGTCAGTATAACTAAATTGGAAACTATTTCTAGGCATTTACCATGATTATGTAAAACAGTTTGAAGTATCACGCTTATACATTCAATTATTTTATAAAGGTTGGTAAGTCTTGGGTTGCATATCAGATTTTTTTTTATAGTGTGCAAATAAAAGTTTCTTTATTTGCAGATTCATTTTTGAAAGAATGAGCTTTCCAAGAATATTCAAA
The DNA here is from genome assembly GCA_030765065.1 of Deroplatys truncata. NCBI lineage: Eukaryota > Metazoa > Arthropoda > Insecta > Mantodea > Mantidae > Deroplatys > Deroplatys truncata. Next base: position 7,945,353 of record CM060985.1, on the reverse strand, counting down.
TTTATAGGGATGGCCCCATGCCTTTTCATTTGTGTTCAGGTTGATGTTGTGTAAAACACGCATGGGGGAAAAAACAACTCTGAAGAGCCACTGCACTGAAAGGCATCCTTGCCGTCTCACTCCCCTCCCCTTCTCCAACCGTCTCATTCACCTGTGCTTCAGACACGCCGCATTCAGTGGCAGGTATGGCTTCGAACTCAGGAAGAGTGGCAGAGAGTATTTTTGTTATGACTTACAAAAATAAAGCCTGCTATTTGATATGCAGTGTTTAAATTACACATAAAATGCTTCAATATCAATGTTGCTGTAATTGGAAGCATGAAGCGCACTTTGGTGGTCTTACTGGTATTTATTTACAACATTTAAAGGTGCTTTCTTAATAGTTTTGGAAATATAAAAACCAGGATATGATTCCACTATTTAGTTACTATTTTATTAAGTACCTGGAACTGAACTTATCTAAAAATTTGAGTGCATATTAGACCTATTTGATGTGATTTATTTATATATATATATATATATATTTATTTAAGAAGTGTATCTGAAGTATATCTTTAAATGTATTTCTCTTAAGAGTTGGAGAGAGAACATAAGCTTAACAAAGTGAAATTGAAGTCAAATTCCCCAAAGAATGAAACTTCTAGAGAGAAAATATTAGGCGCAGGTTATAGAATATCCTGGCTAATATCTAAAAGAAACTGCAGTGTTTTACAGATAGAGAATTGTTACAGAATGCTTAGTGGCTGCTGCCACAGAGGTTTCTCCAAATGCAATGACTGATACAAACTCAGTTGCTCTCTCTTGTTGGACAGGATTATAGAAATGTTAAGTGACATACAGGACCAGCTGGAGCACCTACATTTTTACTTTATCATGTACTAGCTATTGCATTCCACCCAAAAATTTGATACCGAGATTTCACTGAAAATGCGTTTTTTTAGTCTACCTGAATAAAAAAAACTTAAGAAGAAGATCTGTTTGTGTGCATGCGCACGCATGAGAGAGAAAACAGCTTAACTCAAAAATGAAACTTGTATAAGTACAACATTTTGACAAAGAGACAAAGATTTACAAGAAAATCCCCCACCCCAAAATATCCTTTACATGGAACATTTTTCAAAATTTTTTATTTTCTAAAAAAATTGGGTTGTATTGTAATCTTAGATTGCAAATCATAAAGTTGTTTTTAATCTAAATTATAATTACCTTATGTTGTTTTTTGTACTGTAACACATATCTTTTGTGTCTTTATTAGTAATAATATTGTAGACAGATTAAATGGGGAAAAATAATAAAATTAAATGGTGGAAAGGGAAATAGTATGAGCACAAATATTACAAAACACTGTTGTGTTACCATTTTTTTTTAATGGCAATAGTTTTGCAACTTGTTTATAAATCAGCAAGTAAAAATGCTTGTTTAAGTAAATAAAGGACAAAAAAGGGAACGCACAAATAGTCCGTACTACGTATACTGTGTAATTGGTGTACAATATATAGTTTAATTTCTTTAAAGCTATGTACTCTATATTATATTTATGCTCATTTGGGAGAAGGGTGACCAATCCTAAACTCACTTTTGTCTTAATACACGTAACAATAGTGAATGAAATCACAAGAAACAGTGTAAGCAAACCCACCAAAATAAACTAAAAATGTTTTTATTCAATTGTATTGGTCCCTAAAAAGCCCCTATTATCTTAATGGAAGTCCCTTAAACACTCTGTTTGCTGGCAGCCCTGAAGCTGTTGATTGTGGAATGCTAAGCGCTCTGCTCATCGTCTTCTTTGGGCTAAATGTAAAGCTCGCCTGCAAGTGCTCAACCACTTCTGCAGTCACTGTAGGCTGATCCATTAATTTCTCCTTACAGAGGCATTCTGAAGCTGTAAACTACATACCATCGCTGAATGGAGTTGGTATTTGGTGGATCTTTATTCAATTTTGTTTTGAAGTGTTAATGCACTGTTACGACAGACTAATGTGAATTAAATTCAAGCACAACCTGTGCCATGTTGACTACCTGCTTACTGTTGCACTGTCATGGCAGAAATTGAAGTGCAGCTGCAACAAAACAAAACTTCTTGAGTTTTTCTGTATGACTGTTGAGTTTTGTGACAATATGTCAAGTAATATAACTACAGTGAATTTATGAAATCCCTTCAATCATTTATAATAACCCTGTATATTATTTCATTTATATATAGCATATATTGTTTAATGTGTTTTAAAGTTTAAAAACAATGGAGTTGACTATATTTATTGATTTTAAACCCAAATTGTTTATCATGTTCATCATATATGGAGGGTTGCTCCATTTAAGCTCGGATGTTTTTGCTTATGTTTTTTCATGGTGAGATTCCCTTTCGCCACCACCTATTGCACTCAGTGTGATTTCCACAGGCTTTAACTATGGCACTGCGGTGCAATTTCTGTTGAAGATGGCTGCGTCTAAGAACAGCATGCTAGCCCACTCCTCCTGGCAGGCTTTCCAGAGTCCTTCAATTGTGGTGGGATACCGAGAAGCAAGGTGCTGTTTCAGCAGACCAAATCTGCAAAAATTCATTGGCGAGGCATCTGGTGACTTCACAGGGATCCTTTTAAATGATATCACATTGACATCCGTTTTCATAGCTTTCCGGTGGTAGTAATGCTGGGAAGACCAAGAAGTGTGACTGGATGCTTTATCCATGTGGATCCAAACATTTGGGGCATCCTCGCCATACAACCGAAGGATATCTTCTTCAAAAATTCGGCCCATAACATTCCTTTGATAGCAGGCTGCATTAATTTTTACATTGTTGGCAACTCTGTGAATGTGGAGTTTCCCCCCGAGAGAAATAACCTGCAACCACCATGAATCCTTTGGAAAACTTTTCGTTGTTCTCCCGAATAAAGCAGGAGTGCCTCTTTTGGCCCACTTGGTGGTAATAAATGGCTTGGGGTTTTTATGTGTCACCAAGATAAACCCGTGCTTCATCTAAAGAAACCACCCATTGGCACTTTTCACCTGCCAGGTGGTGTTCATAGAGCTTTCTTGCATTGGTGAAGCATTCATTGATGTGCTGCTCTTTCAAGGCATGCCCGCATGATTTATGGCGCCTTTCTAGACCCAAATTGCTGTGTATTATCTGATAGACAGTCCCTTTGGATATTCCAATGCGAATGGAAATGCTGCTTTGGGTTGGTTGATTCACTTTTGCACTCGCCTTGGCTACTACTGCTTTAGGTTGTGTTGGTTATGACCTTTTTCTTGCACACTGAGCCTCAGGTGGGGATCCATTTTATGCAGTTAAAAGTGATCAGTAAGAAGTATTATAACAGTTTCAGTTTGGCGAGTATCTAGATCAATATGTAAAAGTGATAGTGAACGTGTTCGACAATAAAAATTATAAAACAAATTTCTTCATCAGTGTAATTTTTGGATAAAAGATTCCTTTCCGTTTCACAACCTGTATTGAGACACATGTTCGACCCAAGATAAGATAATAGCTAGCCGGAGGACATTTGAAATGAATTATTTCAAAAACTGATACTAAGAACCGCAAATTGCTACGCCAGATGGAGCTACAAACCAAACAAATGAATGACGTCACAAGATGGCTTCAACACTGATGTAAACAAACATTTGCAAGTACATCGCAAATTGGCTCCCATACGTGGGGCAGTTACAATTATGTAACCAAACAAAACAAAAGCAACACAACATTAGATCTTCAAGTTCATATTTATGTAAAAACAGATTACGTAAACAAGAAATGTTACATCAATCGTTAATATCATATTTAACCCCATAATATTAAAATCTGGAAAAAATACAGAAGGAGTCTGTGATATATTTGTTTTAAACCTCTTAATATCAGGATGGGGTCTTCCTTAGAAGTATGCTTTTAAACAGTTTGTGTTAGCACGTAGGGTTTAGAACATAGAGTGCTGACTGAGACCTTCATACTGCAGCAGCACGCTGATATGCTGTCATGGTGTAACTTAGCAACTGGAATCTGATATTCTATGAAGCTTCTCTCCACTGTTTCATTTTAAATGTTACTTTGTGTTAGAAGTTCATTTTTAGCTCTGTGGTTTCTGATGGTGCATACTGAAGAAATGGAGCTATGACTATTGCTTAATTTCATTTAATGATTCCAAGACAGAAATCATTAAGCTTAGTTGCCTGCAGCATGCTTAGAAAGATAATTTTGTAACCAGACTTAAAACTATGTGATGCGTGTCGAAAAAAAATTCCCACCCACTACTAACAGTGATTGTGTGGTACAAAGTACCAATGCGGTGAATAATCCAGAAGTGGTTTTGAACATAGTGACCATTAATGTTTCCAATTCACTTCAGATTTTGTCCATGGATTACAAAAACAAAGTGAAGCATGTTGTAAATTCTTATTTTTTAAAACTCGCATTGTATTAAAAAATATTGTGTGCAATACAACTAGTGAAAAGCGGCACACCTCTCTACCTTTAAATTAGAATATCTCGCAGGCAAGGAGTGATTAGATATGTTATAAAGTTCAATATAGAAAGCTAAATATATGATCCTTTACGTAATATTTATTATAATTGATAAAATTAATAATTTACATCAATTTTTAAAAACCAAAAATTTAAAAACAATGTATTCTTATTAACTCGCTTGTTTAAATTTCTATAAAAAATATAAATAAATTCCTTGGTGTTTTTTGTATGTATTTGCATAAAACAAAATGGAATTCTGTGTAGTTAATGTTAAATAAAATAATTTATAAAGCTGTGTGTAGTGGGTTTCCAGTGCGGCATGGCTGGAGAGTAGCAGTTATTGGATGCCTTTAAGGAAAGGGCTTGAAGTGGGTGATTGGATTTTAGAATTTGCTGGCAAGACATGCAGGGAAAAGGCTACAAAGTGTGCTGTTTCCCAGGTATTTAACTGCAGGAAATAAAACATCAAATAGAAAGGGTGGAATTAAAAAGAAGAAAAACCGGAAATTGTTTTACTGAATACAGGTATAAACAACATAAGTCCTGGGCTAAGGGCTGAGGAGATGATTGGGGAAATTATGGACGTGATAAGCAGCATTAGGTCACAGGTGCTGAATGTAAAGATGCTGTTACCACTAGGAGAATTATAAGAATTAATAGTGAACTGGATTGGCTTTGTGCTAGAAGGAACTTGTCTAATGGTTGATGGGAATTCCTGCCTCCAGGGATGAGGCCCATCTCAATCGAAGGGGATCCAGCAAATTTGGCAATCTGTTAAAAAGTGTTATATTCTCAGTGTGTAAAAAAACTAGGAACTCAAGTGAAAGCTATTTAGGGGCCAAGCTTGATGGAGGGACTGTCAATGTAAAGTTGAATGGGGTAAACGAGCAGTCAACTAAAAAGTGTTTGTCCAATTCTCTTGCAATATTTCATCAAAATGTTCAAAGTATTAGAAATAAGCATACTAGTTTAGATGTATTGATAAATGGTAAACCACAGGGTGTTGATATAATAACACTAACTGATTACTGGCTAAAAGATAACCAAATTGAAATGTTAAATTTACACAGGTATATAAGGGAAAGCTCTTATTGCAGAAAAATTAAAAATAATGGTGGTGCCTGTATTTTTGTAAAAGAAAATACTATGCCAAAACCTATGTGCACTTTTGGTACTCAAATGTGTGATGAGGTCTTTGAAGGAAGTATAGTTGAACTAAGCGATTATAAGATTATACTAATTTGATTGTATAGAAACCCCAGTAGTGACTTAAATGAGTTCATAAGGAAATTAGAGATCGTACTGAATCACTTTTATAGAATGAAACAGAGTGTAATCAGTTAGATGACCTTACATAAATTTTATGGAGGAAAGTTGAGGTAAAAGAAAGAAACTACAAATAAAAAGGCTAAATGGATTACTAAGGGTATTCAGGTATCAAGGTTTCCAAAGTAAATTAACAAAAGAAATTGTGTGTAAAACAATGTTACATAAATTACAAAAAAAATATAACAGAATAACGTGAATTGCAAGAAACCTTTATAATGGGAATCTAGTGAGTAACTCTGTAAATAAATCTAAAACTGTATGGAACATTATTAAGCATGAATCCAAGGATCACAAAAGGAACTTTAGCATAAATATAAATGTCACATCCTCAATTAGTGGCTCATGAGTTCAATCAGTATTTCTCAACTGTTGCCAGTAATATTAGAAAAAAGGGAAATGTTACTAATAATCCTTTATTAGGTGACCAAAGAAATGTTATTTGTATTTCTTTTTACCAACAACTGATCACTATAATTAAAAGCAGTCTCCAGGTCTTGACGAGTTTTCCTAAAAAAATGTTTCTTGCATCTGGTCAGTCACACGATCAACTAATCTCTAAAAGAAGGTTGCTTCCCTCAGAGTTTGAAGGTCTTTAAAATTAGACCACTACACAAAAAGGGTTTGAAATCTGAGATAGAAAACTATAGGCCTATTTCTATTTCTTCAGTTTTTTTCCGAAAGGGTAGTGTACAATAGGATATTACATAAAAAGCCCAATATGGGTTTCAGCAAGGGAAATCTACAAATTCTGCAATGCAATACATTATTGAAGAAGTGTATAAAATTGTAGATGCTGGAAACCAGTGCTTGGGATTATTTCTTGACCAATCTTAAGCTTTTAACTGGTTGACCATGATATAATGTGCAATTATGGTATAAGGGGAATCCCATTATAGTGTTTGAATCATAAAACATCTAACTGAAATAAGAAATTCAAAAGAGATAAAAGCTTCTCCTTCTGGTTTGGAAAATGTTAAATATGGAGTACCTCAAGGCCCCTTACTATTTTTACTGTTATTAATGACCTGGCTGTAAACAATGACTTCCCTAACACTAAATGCAGATGACACAAGCATTTTAATTTCTGGTAAACTAAACAAGAACTTACAGTAAACATTGATACAGGAAGAGATTATGTAGTAAATTGGTTTAATAACAACAGACTTGTCGTTGTTATTAAAAATAAAATGTTGCCTTAGGATTCTATCATATAAAAATGTGAATTTTGCCCAAGTTTATTTAGAAAATGGTTTGGTAACAATGTATAATAAAATTAAATTTCTTGGAATCTGGGTTGATAGTAACCTTGACTGGGGAATCCACATTGATGTACTATCTAAAGAATTATCCCATACATGCTTTGCATTATATACCCTTAAAACTTCAGTTAATCTTGACGTACTTAAAATGGCCTACTTTTCATATTTCCTTACTCATTTATCATATCGTATAATATTTTGGGGAAAGTTTGGTTATAAAAATAGAATCTTTATAATACAAAAAATCTGATGTGTTACACTCAAATGACTTTCTCTACTCTTGTACAAACTATTTTTACAAACTCTTATTCTCCATCTATTTCATATTAATCAGATAAACATTTGCAGAAACAATCTTTTGACATGCAAAGAGAATTACATTTTACACATAGCGACCAGTTCTAAAAATATTTGACTACCGCTTAGGGCGTACTTTGTTCCCCTTGTTTTGTAATTGCAAGGGCAATATAGAAATACAGTAACCTTTAAGCATCGACATATATCTTAATAGCTGGTTGCTAGGTGCAGCACCATTCCCTTTGCCACAGGTTAATACTCTTTGCATATCCAAGACAAAAAAATGAATAACGAATTCCCATTTTAGAAAATAAGTATTAAAAAATTTAAGGGAATAACAAGCTATATCTCGAAAATGTTTCACTCAACAAAAAAATGTATTACTTCGTCCTTTTCTGTGTGACGTCGCAAAGGAATACCGCTCAGCATGAATACCATAGTCGTCCTCATGGTAGCACAAATTAGAAAGTTTGTTTCTTATTTTGATACCGAGCATTGGCACCATCAGAAAGGTAATAAATGTCCTTCAAATGTTTAATTTGTTTTTTTAAAAGCTTTATCAAAAAGATGCACCGGATGCTCTGAAATTGAAACAAAGTTTAGATGACACATTTCACTGCATTGCATGAAACCGACAACAAATGGGTGCAAAGTATCTTGGTTGTTATTTCAATCTATGCCATGGACTGAATCTTGGACAACAAAAGCGTAGTTTTCTGAAAAATCAGAAATTGCAGTCTCCTTCCTCATGGCTTTCCTGACGATTTGCCAGAAACAAAGAATGTTGCTGAGCTAGAAACACTTGAGGTATTAAATTATTTAGCTTAATTACTAATTTCTCTAAATATTCTGGTACTTGAGATTCAAAAGTTTCCAAAGTAACCCATTGCTTATACTTCACGTATTGTATGTCTTCTGCATCAAATTGTTCTTGTATGTACAAGGGCTGATCAACAAAGACTGAGACTGATTTTTTCCTGTAGCTTCCGTGATAGTTTCGTATCTGTAACATAAATATTTGAAAAGAGCGGATTTTTATGTATAATGTTGGTAGGCGGCAGCACTCTCGTATTGGTAGGTTGGTGGTAATGCTCTATTTTGTAGACCCTACGTGCATTTCCCATACCAGACAATGGAGGTGACGCAAGAGGAGCAGTACAGCGCAATCAAATTCGTTTAAACCATACAGCCACCGAAACTTATGAAAAGCTGAAGCAAGCGTACAGTGAAGATGCACTACCTCATGCAACAGTGTTTGGGTGGTTCAAGGACTTCAAAGAAGGCTGACTTGTCAGTGTTAAGCAAGGTGGGCCTGGTGTTTCGGCTTCTGCTGTGACTGAAGTCAACATCAACACAGCTGCTGTGATTGTCCGAGGGGATCGCTTATAACATTATGTAACCTCAGTGAAGTGTTGAGAATTTCATGGCAGTGTGTTGACAATTATGCACGACCATCTCCATATGACCCGAGTTTGTGCTCGTTGGATGCCACGTCTGTTGACTCCCGAACAAAAGGCTGTGTTAATGGAGACAAGCCGTGAGGTGCTGCATCTCTTTGCTGATGGAGGGGATGCATTTTTTAAATCGATTATCATGGCTGCATCATTATGATCCTGAAGGAAAACAAGCCAGCACAGTGTGGAAATCCCCAGGTTCTCCAACACCAAAAAAGGCAAAAGTTGTTCCATCTGCAGGGAAAGTGATGGTGATCACATTTTTTGACTGTAATGGAATGATTTACCAGCATGCAGTTCCCCCTCACATGATTATTACAGCAGCATACTACACGTCAGTATTGGCTACACTGAGGAAGCACATTGCAAAGAAACGATCGGAGCTTTCTCGGACTGGGTGGCGACTTCATCATGACAATGCACGGCTTCACGTCGCAAATCAAGTCATGCAGTTTCTGGCTCGATTCAACATTACCTGTGTACCTTATCCACCTTACAGCCCCGATCTTGCACCCTGTGACTTTTTTTTATTCCCATCACTAAAGGCAAAGCTTAGGGGTATTCGATTTGAGAACTCTGAAGCAGTGCTCAAGAAAAGTGAGGCGATTCTCAAGGACCTGATAAAGAATGGTCTGCAGCACATGTTCAAGGACTGGCAGAGTTGCTATAAAAAGTGCATTGAAGTAGGAGGGGAGTACTTTGAAAAAGATCATGTAAACATTGAATTGGAGTAATAAACATCTGTGAAAAAAAAATCAGTCTTTCTCAGTCTTTGTTGATCAGCCCTCATATGTAGTGAAGTTATCAGTTCCAGGACAAACAGGATAGCAATGCTGAGATGGAGGATTGCAAATTATTTGGACTATGGCATCTTTATAACTATACTGCTTTCTTGGAATATTTGCACTGTCAGCCATCAACTTAACATTTTGATGATAGGGTCAGATGCACACGGTATGAATTCCTTGAGATTCAGGTGAAATACACTTTTTAGGTCTTAGCTCGGCAAATTTAGAAAATCAATTTTCACTGTTGAATATCCATCTCCTTAAAATGCTGGTAGGTTTCTCTCAGAGCACGTAATATCAGTCTCTTGTTTTTGTACCATTTTGTTGTTCTCTCTCAAAGTAACAAATTCCTCTTCCCTGATATTACTTTACTTACTGCATCTGAAGAGTAAAGTTTAAGGAATTTTTTGCATTGTTGATGGTTCCAGTTTTTTTCCAGCTTTATACTCAGGTTTTGGCAATATTCCCTTCTCTGCAGCAAGTTCTTTTGCCATCCTAATCATGTGAAATGATGCATCCAAATGCTGCTGAATTTTTTTATACGGGCAGTCTTCAAAGATGGTTAGTGTTTGTAATTTTAAATTCTTATCAGTTACATGGTAAGAATCTCTCTTTCTGTATGATAGTGGAACTGTCAGTTGATATTTCATCATTTGCTTCTGCTCTGTATGAAATACTTTCTCTTGAAGGCACATTTCTGTGGATATTGTACATGGTTTTCTCTTCTTAACACTATGCTTTCGTTCAGCTCAGAAATATTGTCTTTAAATTAGAAAACCCCTCAAGATGAGCTTTCAATGTCACTTCTGGATTATTCACTCCACTGGTGCCTTGTAGCGCATAATCACTGTTAGAAGTGGATAGTACTTGGAGATATTTTTTTGACATCTATCACATAGTCGTAGGTATGGTGACAAAGCTAAGTTCTCCATTTTTAAGTTTGTGATGATGCGCTTGATGATTTGTGTCTTGTGTTATGCTTGGAAACATTAAATGGATTGAATCAATAGTCATAGCTGTTCTCTTCCATGCATTCATTATGCACTTTAACAAACCACAGAGCTAAGTATGAATTATAAAGCAAAAAGCTGAACACAAAGTAACATTTAAAATAAACAGTGGAGAGATGCACCATAGAATATCAGATTCTAGTTGCTAAGTTATTGCAAGTGCCGGAAGTAATAACCTATCATATTTGTACTGTGCAATGCATCAGCTGGGGCATCACTGCGGCGTTAAGTTCTCAGTCAGTAATTTATGTTGTAGAACCCTACGTGCTAACACAAATAAAATGTTTAAAAGTATAGTTCTAAAGAGCATCCCATCCTGATGTTAACAGTTCTATAAGAAAATATATCACAGATTTCTTCTGTATTTTTTTCAGGTTTTAATGTTATGGGGTTAAATATGATATTGCAGTTTAAAATATTCATACTTATAAAAGTGATTGAATAAATAGTATTTTGAATAAGGATAACCGCAGTGTTTTAATCTACAATACAACGTATTGTTCTTTTCCTGACCATTCTGTACTCCGAGAATAACTTGCTTTTATATAACGTGGTACGCATGTAAGAAAAATGTTAAGTATGCTGTAAATCCTAAAATAATTTGATCTTCTGCAAAATGTAAAAGTGTGTACATTTATTTTATGTGTGGAACACGTAAACTAAAATTCAGAGAAAGTGATGTTTTATGTGTGTTCAGTTTGATGTGGAGTGACTCATTTCTGGGATATCCGTTATTAAAGGTTCGAATTGTTCATTTCTTGGTCATTCACTTAAGTCCTTCCAACATTCAGTTGTTTCTCGCGATGTCATGGAAACAGTATAGAATTTTAAGGTCAGCATATGGCATCCAGTTGTTAAACATTTGACTATCACTGTTCTCTATAACGAAATGTGTAATGTAGCTGTTTCTGTAAAGGTTTATTTGGATTAAAATTTAGTACATATAAAAATAAGCTTAAGTAAGAATGGTTTGTATATACACTAATAAATGATAGACGGTAGAGAAAGTTGTGTGAATGTATCTCATCAGATTTTGTTAAAAGTATTGTGAACTTTGTCCAGTTTTTCACTGATCACTTTTTACTGTCATTTTAAATTCTTATCTGTTTCACTTGGTTGACACTTTCACTTCACTTCACTTCCTTTGTGACATAGACACGGTTTACTTTAATGGGAGTCAAACACAAGCTCTCCACAACCCGTCGCTCTGCAGCACATCATGACAGCCATCACCAACTTGCTCACTGAATGACCAACACGACTCACTCTACTGTTGCCACACTGACCGACTCCCACAAGAGCGCTCAGTTATATAGTCAGTGTAGTCTTTCCACAAGGTTCTCGAATGTTCCAGAATTATTTTGACACACTTCTTGGGGAAGAAGCATCCAGAAAGGTTTAGTTATCTCCCGGTGTTTATGCAGCAAGCAGTAGTTTATTATGTTGATCACAAAGCAGTGTAAGAATTTTAAGTGCACTACATAAAAGAATGGTTACAAACTTGAAGATAAATCATTTGCCTGACTACGTAGGTGGCTGTAATAATATTGTATGTTAATATAAACAAAATACTAGTGGAGAAAGTATTACTGACGTGCAGAATGTGGGTACATTCTGGTCATCCCTTGAAAACTTGTCCTCAAGTAATCAGAGAAATCTGATCCTTTGTTAACAGGACCTTCAGCACCAAGCAATCTTGCCCTTATTCTCAGAAAAGTTGCATCATGTGAGTATGCAGAAGATACAAGCCTGTGCAGAGTATTTTATGGCAGAAATAATTTGGTTACTTTTGTGAAATAATCTTCAAAGGAGAATTCACATGAGTTTGTCTACTACCACTCGTGTATAGCTACTGTTCCTAGGAAAGCCTATTTCTATCTATTTAGTAAAGATAAACATTGTAGGTACAAGAGGAATACAGAAGACAATTTATAGTAGTCAGATGTTGGCATTGAAATTTAATCACAGCTGAGTACCAACAGACTGACACAAGTGTGTTATGCTGTTAAGCCAGAACGTTCCTCACAGACTGAGGTTTTTTTCTTCTCATAACTGGTAAACTTAGGCCTGGAACGTTTCCTTTCCCAATAATCATATATCACTGGGGTACCCTATATAGTAAAAGTGCTTGTTAAATACTACCTAAAAGAAAACAACAGTATGATAAAATATTTAAAAATAGAACCAGAGCAGGAAAAAAGTTAAAAGCATACATAAGCATGCAAATTGACAAGCTTTCTGGAGCCTGGGAATGTAGGTGAAGTTGTCTCCATCTTAGCATACTGTTTGCTTATTGTCAAGAGGGCTGTGACCCATAACAGCCACCAGAGCTCTCTGTAGTAGCGGCTTTGAAAATCCAATCTGACAGCCGCATTCAGTTTCATTTTTGCTGTCAATAGCATTTAATCACAATCAGTAATTCTATCACTTTCATTCAGACCAAGGCAATAAAACTCTGATGTGTTGTATTCACATGACTTTCTCTACCCTCTATCGCTTATTAGTTATACAGAAAGTGGGTATACAAATTATTTTAATTTTCCTATCTACTTCATTTTAATCCAGATAAAACTTTTTGAAAGTAGCTACTTTACATATCTCATTATAGATGCAAAGGGAATAGTGATAGTCAAATGTTTAAGAATGATATTGCCAGCCTTAAAATTCCATGCTTTTTCTATGACATTGCGAGAAACAGATGAAAATCAACAGGACTTGAAAAGAATGACAAAGTGTTGAACAATTTGAATCATTAATAACGGCTATTTCGTAAATGTTTGTTGCCACAAAAAAAATGAAATAAATTGTGTGTTTTAAAGAGATCTACGTTTTTTTTCGTCTTTTTAATGTTTATCAGTTATACAAGATTATACTTTTATTTGTCATGTAAATATATTTAATAATGGTATTTTAATCAAAATGGTTAGAGCCATGTTTTAGAAATTCAAGAATTTTGAAAAATCTTCCATGTAAGCGATGGTTGGGGGAATTTTCTTGAAAATCTTTGTGTTGCATCTTTAGAAGATATTGAACCTAAATACCAAGTTTGGTATTTATCTGACTTACCGTTTTTTAGTTATGCTATTCAGATAAAAATGATTTTTTTTATTCACGGTCGCACATATATTTGTGGTGAAATCTCATTATTCATTTTTGGATTTAATGCAATATCTCTTCTGTGTACTAGGTACATGGTAGAGAAAGTAAAAATGGCATTGGTCAATTTTACACAAATTGCACGCAATCAATTATCAGCATACTTCCTGTAAATTATTGATAGCTCATGTATTGTGCTTTCTCTTCTCATTACCAGAAGAAATAACCTTATAAATTCCTTGTGTTAGAACTGCTGTTTCCGATTGACACTTTCCCATTGCATTCCTCTTCTGATTCTCCTTCCTTTTCCCAGGTAGTTATGCTCAAGTTAAGTGAGGATTTCATTAATTTAATTCATTTACCCCTGTATTCTTTATGAAGTAGTTCTATAATCATGTAAAGGATTTTTTTGGACACGAGTGACCAACTTTGGTTTCAAGTCCAATCACATGGCAATTACCCTTTCTATTTGCACATGTTTAATAACTCGACTGTTTGCTTTTCATTGTATGTTCCTTTGATTTCTCATATAGGCCGCGTCGTTACTTTGGAAGTACACTCTGCCGACGTTTTGCTGCAGCCTTTGTTGAGCTTCTTCCCTGGGCTACTGGTACTGAATGTGTTACGATGCGGGTATTTATACTCTGGCCACGCAACAGTCAATGGGGGAGAGGAGGCTTGTCCCATCAATCACAATATCTTATGGATCTAATGTGCACTCCAGGTGGAACTTTATCTTTCACACACTTCAGGTAGTAATTTTCTGCTTTTTGTGTATCTAGCCCTTATGTTGTGCTTCTATAACACCTTTGATAATCTCTCGGAGACTTGGTGGACAGATGTCTATCTAGTGTTATTGTTGGTGGGTTTTTTTTCTTCCCTTTATTTCTGTTTTGTGAAGTTCTTATATCTCAGGCCGAGCATATATTGGCTCTAAGTACGTAATTTAAGTGTTTGATTTCTTTTGCCGTAGTCCAGGTGAAACACATGCTTTGCGCATTGGTATAGCATGTTTATCATCTCCCGTTTGACTGCTGGAGGGTGGTATGAGCTGGCTGGTATGTATCTTTCTGTGTGTAAGAGCGTATGGTTTGATTCACTGTGTCACGTTCCACCAGAACATCAAGGAAGAGTAACCTGCCACTGCAGCTTATACTTGGCCCTAGGTATAAGAACTTCGCAGAACAGAAATAAGGGGGGGAAAAACATTCTCTGCCATATGTCAACCAAGTCTTCGAGAGAACTATTAAAGGTGTCACAGAAGGGTTAGATACATACAAAGCAGAAAATTACTATCTCAGGTGTCAGCTGTGAATAACAAAGTTTCACCTTTAATAAACCCTGGAGCCTATAAAATCAGTTATGACTGCGGAGACTCCTGGCAGATCTATTCAAACTCACAGATACGAGCATATTAGATCCATAAAGTATCCCCAGGCACAGAAATCTGTACTTGCAGAACATGAGATAAAAGCAGGGCACCATATAGATATTGATGACATCAAGATTCTGGCAATATGCGGGCGTTACAAAGCATTGAAATCTTTAAAGACAATAGCGAACTTAACAGAGAGGGAGGCAAACCACTAAATTTGGTCTGGAAGGCCTCACTGAGAGACCGTGGTGCGGTTAGCACATACAGTACCAGTAGCCCAGGGTTGCGGCAAAACATCGCCAGAGTGTACTTCCAAAGTAACAATGCAGCCTATTACCAGCTAAAGAAACATACTATGGACAACGACCGTGGAAGCCTGCATACATATTTAGTTTTCATTGCCTTTTTACATGATTAATTTTCATGGCACTCACATTATCTGTTCACAATAGAAATCGTCATACTTCAATTTTTCACAATTTGTTGTAGAGCTAACTTATACATTATGTTTCGTTTCTTTGATATAAAATGTTTATCTACGATAATGCACATAAAGATTCAGTGGCAGATCGTCCTTCATGCTGTAGGGTTATCATGCTAGCCTCTAGTTCCGCAAACCTGGCAGAGGACGATGGATCTTTTTGGGGCGTAAAAATACTTAGCATGGCTTCCTTCGGAAGGGAAGTAAAGCTGGTGACCTCTTGTCATAGACTTACAGCACGTAAAAGAACCTCAAGCCTGATAAAGAGGCTTCTGAGCAAAATTACCGGTCTTTCATGCCTAATATAGAATGGTATGCTAAGGAACACAGCAGTTCATGAGCGTCCATAAATGAAACTCAATTTAATTTATTCAGTGGCAGAAATTATGAATTCAGAAGAAACTGAAATTGAAGTGAAATTACAGAAGCAGCAGAAAGAATAAAGAATAGAAGTACTTGCCCAAAAAAATCCAGAAAGCAATATGACATAACATTTTATTGCTTTATTGCCTGGTGTAATGCAAAACATGTTGAAAATAATGTCACTAAAAATAACTGCTAGCGAATCAACAAAACAAGAAAACATCTGGGTTCTTGCTTTTTTAACTTTTTTTCTCTTGTTTCTTGAACCGGATTCTAAACTGATTTCTCTTAGTTTCTGGAACCAATATAAGATTATTGATATTTTACAAATTTGAGTGCTGTCTAAAAAATATTATATGCCACACGTGTTAAAATTGGCTTTATTTTGCTTGTAGGATTGCAAAATAAAACCTTAATTTTATCCCTTGTATCTTAATCTACTATTATGTGGAATCTACCTCATTACCAGTTACAAAAAGTCTCCATGATAACCTAATAACAGACCAAAAAACTGCCCTGATATTCATGGAAATGGATATGCATATTCGCCAACTTGTACGGTTTGCCCACAAAATGTGCAGGAGCAGATACCTTGGCATAGTAGGAGTTTTTACGACTTATGGTCAGATTCAAAGTTACAGATTTTCACTACAGACAATATAGCATTAAATTCTATTGCATTATGTTATAGCCTAAGAATACAGACTGAATGGTATACAGTGATATTATAATATTTATTCAGTGCTATGTCTAAAACATAATGGAGTTTAAGGGACTGGCCCTGGCCACTTACCCCATAGACATCCAGATACAGTTTATTTTACACTGTTCTCTTCTCTGTATATAGTTCCCAAGGTCGTGGGTTTTAACCTGGCAGAGGACGATGGATTCTTTTTTTGGCGTAAAAATCCTTGGCATGACTTCCTTCAGAAGGGAAGTAAAGCCGGTGGTCCCATGTTGTAGATTTACAGCACATAAAAGAACCTCAAGCCTGATAAAGAGTCCTCTGGGCAAAATTTCCTAACTTTCACGCCCAATATAGAATGGGACATTAAGGGTTGAATTGATAGTTGTTGCTTATTTCAAGGAAGTCCTTAAGCAGCGATTTTCAATACATAGACGTTACTCTTTCAGGTGAATAAGGAAATGCTTATTCATATAAGAAAGCTCCGACTTCCGCTTATATGCAATAATAAGAGCCAACACAATCTTGAATCAACTGCCTACAATGGAGGTTAACAATAATAGTAATTTCGTGGGGTATACGGAGTTTCATAACAAAATTGTACTGTGCATTAATAAACGTATTTGCTTAAATCATATAGGGATGCGGAATTTAAGAAGCGATATTCGTTTACCAAAGCCGCTGTTGTAATAATCTAATGCC
Source organism: Deroplatys truncata (assembly GCA_030765065.1). Lineage (NCBI taxonomy): Eukaryota > Metazoa > Arthropoda > Insecta > Mantodea > Mantidae > Deroplatys > Deroplatys truncata. The sequence continues at coordinate 7,928,052 of CM060985.1, read as the reverse complement.
TCTGCCAAACAACGTAACTTCAACAAACAGAGGTTATGAAGTCACATTGTGAGGCAGGCTTACTTGAAAAGATAAAGTAGAGAATCTCAGTGTTATAACACTATCCATATTTCTGTTCAGACCTTTTCCCATTTATATTGTCCAAAGTCCTTAGAAAACAAGATTCTGCTGCATTTATTCCGAACCATTTCATAAAATCGGAAATATTCCTGCAATAACTAAAGTACATCTCTGCAGTGGTTTTCTCGATCAAATTGCCTATTTTGCATAATGACTATGACTGCAATGGACCACTTAACAAGTCACCGTCTTTACCATTAATTTACAAATATACGTTGGGTTATAAAAGTGTTGAACAGAGGTTTACCAATTAGGCGTGTAAAACAGCTGTTAAAGCTAAATATTGCAAGTTATTGGGTACTTTGGTTTTCTGATTACTGCTAGATGGAATAGTAATTGCATTTGTGATTTTCTTCCTTGCATGCATACATACACACAGTGTGCATGTTGTAAATACTTCTAGCTAGAAAGTCAGGTTTTCAGTTTTAAAACAGCCCATGAGTGAATATCACTTAAGGCCAGTACATCACACAGCGTCTGATTGTCTGCAATCTACAATGTCTTTGTATCTCAGCACCAACTCTTTTAGTTTGTTTCTTTCCTGCTCACTGCAGTGTTTTCCTTTTGGCATGTTTTCGACCTAACTAATGTAACTGTACAACTATTACTACAAACCCTAACTAAATTTAGAATCTACTTGATTTTAAATTAAAGTTAAATAATTAATAAATGCACCATTTAAAACTCGCAAACTTCTACCACGTGCTCAACAGCTGTTGTGAACAAAACAATGAAAATGAAAATGGCGGCTGGCTATGTGGTCACCTGCATAGTTATTTACACATTCCTTTGCGGATCCGAGTGGCTGTGAAACAGCTGAACCATGTTGCCACATGTGCTTCGGAAATAAGTAAGCATTCAGCGTTGAGCAAATAGGTACCGTCTATGTATACCAAATGGTAATAAGCGTTTCCTTATCAGAAGGAAATACTTATTGCTTAAGCATCTACTCTCCACATAAGCAACGACTATGAATTTGACCCTAAGAACCATAGTAGTTAAAGAGAGTCCATAAATAAAGTTCAATTAATTGCTCTCTATATACTATTTTCAATAACCTACTATTTACAGTAATGTGATTGTCAAATTAACATTTGTCGACAGACTATTTTCATTTCAACATAGCCTTGCAAAGAAATGCTCCTAATTGCCTTATCTGCGATTGATCTGTGAACATTTTCCTAATTGCTACACCTTTATTATCTCTAAGACATTTTTCTTTGATTAGTTTTTTCTTCCCTCATTGGTTCCTCTACATTGCATCAAAATATGCACTCCATCTTTATTATACCTTGTCCTCTTTTAATTTCTACACCCCAGGCTGGAGTCATGCAGTGGCTTCCCTCTCTTTTTAATTACATATATCTAAATACTTTTCTTTTTGTTAGGTTCTGTCTTAATCATTTAATAAAAGGCTAACATCTCAACCCAGATGTTTTGATTATCCGTATCTTCAAACTTAGATCAGGCGTATTTCCAAAAGCTCTGTACCATTCCATGTCTTTGCCCCCATGTATCTCCTAAAGAGCTTTCTTCTCCAGCTTGTTCTTAATTTTACTCAGTTATGAATACTCTGGTGCTTTTCCTGGTAATTAAGCCAAAAGCTTATCTGTGTGTCTATCCTTTATCATGATCATGGTCCCTCTTCACTGGGCTGCAACAAAACGCATACCATGCACCTCTAGTAACCAGGACACAACATTCAGTTATGGACAATGTGAATTGTAATATCAACTCCCTCATTAAATTGTTTGTTATTGACTTTCTGATGCTGCATGAATATGAAATATCAGCATATTTTGTATTTCTGATTCCTTAATCTTCCAAATCCTGGAAATGTTGTAAAGTAACTGAGGAATTATCAGATTGGTTGTATAATGTTTAGGTAGTGACAGTAGATGAAATTTTATAAACTTCTATACCTTCTCTTTGGTCCCATAGTTATTAAAGGACACAAGTTTTCATATAATACAGAAGCCCATAACATCAGTACACAATGCAGTAAGGTGAAGGTGGTGAATATGAAGATTCCCTACTTCCGGACCAGTAAGTTAAACATTCTGGAAATGGCACATAATCGGTAATCATCAAGAAACAACTGAAAAGATAAATGTTGGTAGAGTAATTTTTTATGTTAAGCTGCACAAAATGTTCTCCCTTTATAGTTTTAAGGTTGGACATGCTGTTCAGGACCACATAAAGATATTTACAGCTGATATTTTTATATTTACAGTTAATGGTATGTTGCCTGTGAGAAGATGTTCTATTCTGAGTGGCAGACTTTAGGAAGACAGTTGGTATTACTGCTGCTCATCTCCTCTGTTATAATGGTGAGTTGTTATTTGGTGCATGCCATGAATCATTTGATGATACTGTGTTATGTATCTGTCATCAGCAAATTGAGGATAGTTTCTGATATTGAGCTGCACAATATTTTCTCTCTTTATGTAATTACCAGCTGGCTTACCTAACATTGCATGGTTTGTTTTAAAACTCAAATGATTTAATTTACTCCCCCATTGTTAATGAAATTACTACAGGTACAATGATCTAGGACATTTTTATGGTGAATCCTCCCCTTTATCCCCTTAAAATTGTAATATCCATACAGCTGATAATGGGGGAAAAATCTCATATTCACACAAAAGGATGTGAAACATCGAACTTCCTTAACCTTGCGACAACCATTCTGGAAATGCTGCTGCATAGACGTTTGGTGGTGGAACAATCCTTGGTCAAAACGGTCGAGTTGGTGAAATTTTAAACCTTTGTACCTCTCTTTGGTCCCATAGTTATTTAATTACATAATGCAGAAACCCTTAACATATACAACCAAATAGAGTTGCAGATTCTGCACCTCCAGGCCACCAAGTTAACCTCTTTAGTCTGCGATCACCGAGAAAAATAATATTCTCAGTTGTTAATTATAAAATATTAGTTGACTGAATTTTAATGTTAGCAGCTTTCTTCCTTAAATACAATTATTTAGCATGCCCTGCTAACGAAGGAAATAATGCAAAAGTTTATTACATGAGGGATATTGAAATATTTTGGCATTGGAATCCGAAGTTTATCGTAGCAGATTCTATTCTCTTTTGTTTTCCTTTAATTTGATTGTTAAATCATGACATTCTTGTAGCATTCTTCTTATTTTACATGCATTTTGTGTGGAGAAACAACTATTTTCTACTCCAAGGCATTTTCAATCAAAACTCAAAGTCTTCTTCGCAAGTATGTTCTTTTATATCTCCACTGTGTTCATATTGTAGCATGTAAACCTTTTTAGTAATTGAAATTAGAAGGTGTTTTATCGTCAGGATCATCAGAAAGAATAAGGCTTTTTCATCAAAATTGCTTCTGTAATCTCTTATGTACAAGCTCAAAATTTTCTCTATAATATTACAGGATGTCCACTGGTAACTGGATAATACTGGAATTAGTGATAGCATACTGGTAAAATTGGTAAACAAAACCAACCAACATAGCTTGTAGTGTAAAGGTTGTTATTTATTTTCTGCTCTGAGTTATTTTAACTCTACAGCACTATATTTTAAATCACACTATAACTTAAGCATTTACTTAAATTTAAGATCAATTCATATAACAATATTAAATTTCATTATGGTTATGGCAGTGAAATTGAATGACTACAGGAAAAGGCTGCATGGAGAAAGAACCAATGGAGAAGCACCTCGGATCCGCCAATTTATTACCTCTACACCCTTCAATCATAATCAAAGCATTCACCTCTAGCAGTATTCACAAATGCAAGGCAGACTTGATGTAGTCCAAAATATACTCCATTATGAAGATATTCATGCTACTTGCTGTATAAGCATTACAAAAACATTTTAAACAAAACAAAATCTATAAATTAAATTGGGGAGTGCAGAAATTAATACTGCAGTGACATCTGATGTTATCCTTCCTTTCTTTTGTTTTTATTTACAGACATTCATGTATGGGTAGGTTGCTACCCTATCACCCCCCACCTCCTTAATTACAATGCTTCTTCTGTAATGTATACTATTCTATTGTTATAAAAAAATTAATATTGTTAGGTACATAGATTCTTTTGTTTCTAGAACAATAGAATAATATTAGCTAGGCTTTGGTTTACACTATGTAGCCACCATTAAATGGTCACAAATAGAATAATTGTATGCAACTCTTGGGATATGAGAATAATTACTGCAATTACAGAACTCGGCTTATGCCTCTTTCTTGCAAAACACATTGAGCAGTAACAATGCCCACATCTTACTAGATGCATAATTAAGTATTAAAACTTGTGTATGTAAGGTGTAAAATACATGAATTGTCACATGCAAAACGAGACGTAGACAATTTGAAATGTGTGTGTGTAAAGTAATAATGTAATTGGCACTGTCTTCGAATGACATGGCCATAAACAAGATGTTATTGTTCTATTCAAACAACTACAAGTATGAGGCTCATTTGTACTGTCGATGTGTGATAGCTATAGACTAATAACAACTTTACTTTCTCTGCCACCTAAGTAGGGGAAGTATTATTTTCCACAGAATTATAATGAAGATTTCACTAGAAATACATGTTTTGAGGTCCTTTGAACTGAAAGAAAGTACATTTACAGAAAGATTTATATGTGTATAATCTATTCTACAGTTTATTCCTTAGGAAGCTTGTTTATATGCATGCTTCTTGTTAACCACGATCAATACACATACACTTCATGACAGTTAACATTTTGAAAAACACTTCACTGTATGCTTGTCCGCATCTCTTTGCATGGAACGATGAGAAGCAAAAGACGAGAATTAATACTGATACCGTAATTTATACAAATTTTTATCCTGGAATTGCTCAACAAAATTACACTAGAAAATTAATTTTTGTGGTTCTTTCAAAGATAAGACTATTGCAAAAATGAAATTTGAGTCATGTGCAGAAGGTTTTAAAATCTTGCATATTATTTCTCAAATGTGGTTCTTTACCTTTAAAATTTGTATAGTAATATTAAAAGTTTTCTTGGAAAAGAAAATAAATAGCGTGTAACTCTTGTTTTTTAAAACTCAGTGGTGTATTAAATTATTAAAACCTTAAATCCAAAATCATGCTTAATTTAAAGAAATAGTTCTGTATACATCTATACATTCACCTTCAAAGAATTTACACTGAAAATTTAAAAACAAATTCAAAACAAAAAATTCCATAACAAGAATTAATTTAAAAATGGTTAACATTTAAGAAATGGAGTTTATCAGAAAATCAATTTTCAAAACGTTATGTATTATTTACACATGTCTCTTTAAATATTACATATTGCATTTAAATAATTACAAGCTTTCATATAAAAACTATCCTGTACATGTCTTTTGATTCTTGGTGACTGGGTGAGTTACGGCTGCCTAGAGCATACTTAAACTTTGTTCTTAATATTGTATAAAGTGTTACCTCATGGTAGAAGCTGGAAATATCATCCCGCATGCAGTTCAGCCACAGTAATGTTTCTGTGATATTTTATTTAGTTCTTTTAGGCAACCCCACAGGTGTTAAATCTGTCATACCCAGCACTAATAATCCACACTTCTGCTGCTGTATTAGCGGTTGAATCCACCCATATGACTTCCCTTCTTCTGTAAGCTGCTGGGGGTCAAAATGTCTCTTCAATACCTTTCTGCGACCATGGGCTAATAGTACACCAAGCTCCAACCTTCCTGTCATTAAGAGAGTTTCCTGTACACAATGTGGATTTTTTGTTCACTAGTTTTAATTGTTCGCATGGCTGTTCAGCGTAAAACCAGGCCTTGTCTGAAAGCAACAACAGCATTGAGTCCATTAAACCTTCATTTACAGAGAGAGAAAAAAAAAGGCACTTTTGTTACTGGGTCACCCTGTTTTAAACAATGGGCTTATACAGTTTGAGGTGTAAATAATTAGCAGAACCCTTTTGTTTGCTAATTTTGGGAGTGAATTTGTTGATGGACATTCAAGGTTTGCATCAATTTCATGTTAAAACTGTACGTTCCTGCTATGCAGTGATATAGCATAATCAAATGAATTTGCAGTTTTGTAAATGGCTTTTCTAGAAGCTGGTAAATTGTTCAGGAAACTGCAAACACAATGAGCTGACTCGTATTTGTGGTAACATTTACACATGAAGATGCACTGCTCTAGAGTCAACTGGTGCACCTCAATTACTGACATTCAAGAACTGTAGGGGAAAGACTGGGGAGCACTGTTAACAGCTGCTGAGAATCAAACGCATTGCATGCATATCATTTTAACATGAAAGCTCTGCAGAAGAGCAGGACCATAATTGGATCCTGGTTTTACAATGCTGGAGATCCCCCCCCCCCCCAGTATTGAGTACCCTTAATAAAATATTGGAAAATTCACACTTAAAATGGCAAGTATTTCTGGAGTGGTCAATGTTCCAACTTTTAATTTTGCATTAATTTAAATTGCATAACTGAGAAATATGTGTACTGGTTTCCTATTTGCAGAAAATTCAATATGAATGTCAGGATATATGATATTTTACACAATATTCAAGATATACAGTTCATTCATGTCAGTATCAAAAAAAATTGTTAAGATATTCAAAGAGCTATTTTTATGTAACGCTTTTTACATTTAGAGGTTTCTTTTTTTTTTTTTTTTTTTTTTTTTTTTTAAGTAGGGGAAATTTTGTGAAAAATAACTTAAATAACATACTTTGGGAATGTTGCATTATTTGACTCAAGAAAGCTCAAAATGTAGATTTTCAGTGAAATATTGGTATAGAATGTCATAGGGAAGTGGCGCAGAAAGTAAAATTGTAATGACCACAGTTTTAAGGGTTGTTTATATTAGTTTAACATATTTCAACACCAGATGGTGAATGGTTGTGTAAGACATACAACTTAGATCAACCTGAAGACATCTTGCAATATTAATTAATGTAACATTACAGCTAAAGATGGATCAAAGTGTTATTAATGAAACCTCAAAATGGTATATAGCATTACTGGTTTAAGGCAGTGTATCTGAAAAATTAAGAATCCAGTTTCATTTTGATTAACTTACGCAAAGTATAAAATAAATGGAACTTAAGTTATTTTAATGAGTATCACCAAACAGTGAGTGGATTGCTTGCACTTTTAGTATCTCTTACTAAGTTTACACTCGGAACATGTTACAAAGACATTCGTCTCCATTGTGTAGGTCCACTGGTGTCTGGAAGAGGAACTTCAATGTGTCATTTATCATTGAAATTTCAAAATTCATTACTCTATGTGCAGTTTTGATGATGTGGATATTTTCCCATACTGTGACTTCTCTGCTGGTGTTTTAAAAGCTTTATTTCCTGTTTAATGTCATCTTCTCTTGACCAAAACTGTCTGTTTACTTAAGTGAAGGTCCACAAAGTGGTGTTCAAATGTTTCACCACAATTTGAAGGAGGGTTGTTTCTGGTTGTTGTGACATCATTGTAGCTTACTGCCCACCAAACCATCACAAAAGCAGGACCGTGACCCCTTTGGATCTATGGGACCCACCCATGAGCTTCTAAAGTCCTGGCATACACTTGGTCACTGGCGGTTGTAGCTCTGTTCAGTTGTGAAAATGTTTTCATCCATAAAAAGGATTTTTCTGCAACTGTTGTTGGCGCAAATTAAAGTAGACATTTGTATTTCGACTCTCTCAGCTGCTTAAGTTTTATGTGCAGTACTCCAGCAATAAGCCTTCAGCCCAAGGTTTTTCTGAGCTATTGGACATTGATCTCCTGGAGATGTAAATGTTTGCTTCCGCATTGGATTTCTCCTAATATGAACTGCTGCTGCTTTCACCACTGTCCTGGACGTCCTGATCTTGGTCGGTCAGCAATTGTACCAGCTTCTGGTGTGGAATACTAACATCCTGCTCATTTTCAACTTCTTAAGTGCCTCAAAAATATCAAGTGGCAATTTCATGACACTCACTGCAACATGATTTTCGTAATCTCCCCAGTTCATGACTAACTTAACTAGCGTGTTCACTTGGCTGCATTTGAACTCAAAGTATAAGGTTGCAGGCATTTTATCTAATTGCCCAACACCTGGTGCAACAAAGGTCAAAAGTTTGTATCAGAACTTATGGTCAGACTGTGTATATTTCATGGCATTCTTCACAATAAATCTGGTAAATCCCTCCGTTCTTAGTGTCATGTTCATTGTATGAAGCCAATTATATGCCATAATCAGAAACAGTTGATTGAATACATTAAGAATTTTTGGTTGGTACGTGTATCTGCTATATCTGTTTGGTGAAATAACTCTGCTGTTGAGAGCGGTGATGCCCACCTTTTCTGTGTTTTCTACTATTGTATTAGTTTGTCCACTATGTGTGTGCTGAATCTGTTCTGTGTGGTTACTTTCTGAATTTATTGATATTACCTCCTTGTATTCATTTTCTTGGAGAGGCAAGTATACGAATCTGTGAAATGTTGATGTGATATAAGGATTGTAATTACCAATTTTGATGTAGTTGTCCACATGGGTTGCTTTTCTGTATATCCAAAATTCATTTCTCTTATGGTATCTCATAATTTTGAGATATAGAAAAGCTTGTCACCCATCTTTTTGTATCTTCAAGATGAATTTTATGATTTGATCTTGCAAATTTAAGTTTCAGGACGTCATGTAATTCTTCTTGGGTACCCTGGCAAAAATGTCATCCTGAATTTAAACATGTGTCAAAAGGAGTTTATTAGGCAAATCTCTTAAATTTCAAACAGTCTGACAATGTGTTTTACTTGAAAGACTATAACCTTATCAGTTTTACCAGTAATTTTATTTCTTTTTAATAATTCTAACAACCAATCCTTTAGCAGTTTTAGTATTTGGCCAGTAGGAATGTTTGTGAAAAGTGATGTAACATCAAAAGAGACTAGGATTTCTTCTGGTGGTATCCAAATATCTAGGATTTTTGTTAACTAGTTCTGTGAAATCTTTACGCTCAGGCTTTTATAATATGTTCCAAAAGAGTTGAGCTTTTCACTCATTAGCCTCAAGGCTAGTAAACATGAGTGTTTATAATCACTTCCAGCAATTTAGCATGTAATGTTTGAGATTAATCACTTTTGATATGCTAATACAATACACTCCTTATACCAAATAATTTATTATAATTCTGCAAAAGTGTTATTTTGAACTTATGAAAACCATTATGAAAAAAATCTGTGTTACATTCACATGACTTTCTCCACCCTCTTATCATTTATTAGTGGGTATGGGAGCTATTCATACGAAAGCTTATTTTTTTGTTTATTTCATTACGATTGAGATTAAACATTTGCAGAAATAGCAAATTTACACATTTTGTTATGAATATAAAGGGAATAGTGATAGTCAAATGTTCAAGAACTGGAAGCTATATGCTGGCCTTAAAATTCCATACCTTTTCCATGCAATCATGAGGAAATGTTGACAGGACTTCGGCAAAAGTATTTAACAATTCAAATGATTAATAACGGATATCTCAGAAATGGTTTGTGCCACAAAAAAGTTACTTGAAGTAAACTGTGTGTTTCAAAGAGATCTAAAATTTTTGTTTAATACATTTTCATCTATTGCTTAACGTTTATCAGGTGTAAGATGGTCGTCCTCCATGGTGTAGTGGTTACCATGCTAGCCTCTAGTTCCTGAGGTCATGTGTTCAAACCCGGCAGAGGGTGATGGTTTTTTTTGGGGCGTAAAATCCTTAGCATGGCTTCCTTTGGAAGGGAAGTAAAGCTGGTGGGCCCGTGACATAGATTTACAGCACATAAAAGAACCTCAAGCGTCATAAAGAGGCCTCTTGAGCAAAATTACATGTCCAGTTTAGAATGGGAAACTAAGGACCACAGCAGTTAAAGAGCATCCATAAATAAAACTCAGTTTAATTAATTTAGGTATATAAGATTATACAAAATTCCTTCCGAATGAATAGAACTACACAGACTATTCCCAGAAAATATACATTTTATTTGCTATATAAATATATTTAATATATGGTATTTTAATCAAAATAGTAATTTTTGAAAAAATAAAAGAATCTTGCAAAATCTTATATGTAAAGGGTATTTGGGGGTGGAGAAATTATTTTTTTAAATCTTTGTGACACATCTTTGGAAGATACTGAACTTGAAGTTTGGTATTTATCTGACTTTTTCTTTTTGAGTTACTCCGTTCACAGACATACAGATGGATCTTTTTCTAAAAGTATTATTTTTGGATACTTAGGTCCTCAAAACATGTATTTCTAGTGAAATCTGTGTTATCCATTTACAACCCTCTCCCTTTTACAATAAAAATCTGTTCCCTATCCTCTCTGTGGACCTCTGTTAGCTGTAGATGTAGTGTTAATGTATTAGTATATGTACACAATTGTGTTATCCATTTACAACCCTCTCCCTTTTACAATAAAAATCTGTTCCCTATCCTCTCCGTGGACCCCTCTTAGCTGTAGATGTAGTGTTATGTATTAGTATATGTACACAATTGTGTTATCCATTTACAACCCCCTCCCTTTTACAAAAAAAATCTTTTCCCTATCCTCTCCGTGGACCCCACTTAGCTGTAGATGTAGTGTTATGTATTAGTATATGTACACAATTGTGTTATCCATTTACAACCCCCTCCCTTTTACAATAAAAATCTGTTCCCTATCCTCTCCGTGGACCTCTCTTAGCTGTAGATGTAGTGTTATGTATTAGTATATGTACACAATTGTGTTATCCATTTACAACCCTATCCCTTTTACAATTAAAATCCCGCCCTATGCTCTCCCTGCATTTCTGTAAGCTGTAAGTATAGTGTTATGTATCCATGTATTTTGTTAATTGTATTATCAATTTACAACCCTCTCCCTTTTATAATAAAAATCCCTTCCCTATCCTCTCCCTGCACCTCTATGCTGTAGATATAGTGTTATGTATCCATGTATTGTGTTATCCATTCATAGCCCTCTCCCTTTTACAATAAAAATCCCTTCCCTATTCTCTCCCTTCACCCTCCTTCGTCTACCCTTACATTTTCATCATTGTATTGTGTGTTTATATCCGTCTTCTTACCTATACCTCTGTAAACTTAAGATGGAGTTAGATCTGCAATTTTTAGGGATGATTTCTGAAAGATGCAGTGTTTTAGAGCAGAAAACAAAATACAGTGGAATCTCAGTTACATGTTCCCTGAATGATCTGTGCCATTAGCTTGTTTCATCTCTGATGTTAAAACACCTTTAATGGAATTTAATTAATACCCATGCAAGAAAATAATTATAATTGCTTTTGCAGTCGAAATAAAGGGTTTAATAATCACTTAATATTGACAAAAGGAATCAGATTACTTAATTGTGGTCCTAATGTAAAAAGCTCTTGTGATTTAGACTGAATTTTATGTAGGAAAGTTCATTAAATTTATCTGGGCTAGATTGAAAGTGAATATAAATAGGTTCTGATTTTTAATCTAATTGGGAGGGGGCAGTTTACAGTCTTACTCATTCATTTAGAGAAACTAATTTTAATAGGAATTTCCCTTTAAATTATTTACTGTTAAGGCCATCTTAAATACTTCATGCTTCTATTCAAGAAATGTATGAATGCGTTCACTTATTTTCAAGTTTTTTCTTTCTTCAGAAATCCCCTCTGAAATATTGTATTTAAAAGTAAAAGATATCGATGGCTGGTTCCAAATGTGTCCATTTACAAAATTGTAACTTTTCTATATGTGTTCTAAGCCACATTTGGAACCGACCCGCAATATTAGTTTTCACATAGCTGCTGTGTTGCGTTATTGTTTGAGCCACAATTTTATACTTATTAGTTAGATACTTTTGGAACTGAGAGGTGACAAGATTCTGGCCCAGGATGCATAGAAAACTCAAAATTGAACACTTTGGAACCAAACCGTCAATATGTAGCAACATTTCATAAATAGCCAACGAGTACTATTATGGGGTAATCTTAATTATTAGCAAAAAGTTGTGGCTGCAGATGGTAAACAGTCATAAAATGTATGGCAGCACCATATTAATAGCCAAACAATAATTGGCAGTAAACAATAAATTGTGCAGCTATTGGTGGCAACATGGTAAGTAATCAAACACAGTAGATGGCAGCACCATATTAATAGCCTTGCAGTAGATGTTAAATTGTGAAAATGCACATCAATTGGTAGCATGTGATATATGTGCAGGCTCTTCCAAAGGATGCCGTCAATTGCATTTTTGTGAGCAATTGTTTTATACACAAAGTTTAATTACTCTGTATATAACATGTTTTCATAAGCTTTTTATACACTGTGTGTTTAAGTTATGCAATTTTCCAATGTGGCTGAATGCTTGCTTTATATCATTTTATATGTATTTGTGTGCTTGACTAAAATGGGCAGCACAATTTATATATATATTTTTTTGTGTGTGTTGCCACCTATTAATTTTTTTTTGTTATGTCCTTCAATCTAGTGTTTTTTCTGCCAAAATTAGCATAGCATTTTATGTGCTGCAATTTAGTGTCCTGAGCCAAAGGTGAGGTTACAATTCAACAACTCTAGCAATTTTTGTCATGTACTGCCATCTAATGTGCTTGGTCAAAAGTGAAGGTGCAATTTATAACCTTTTCTTGGCATGCAGTACCATCTAGTGAGCATGGCCAAAGGTGAACCTACAATTTCTAACCTTTTCTTGGCATGCACTGCCATCTAGTGTGCATGGTCAAAAGTGAACCGTTTAATTTCTAACCTTTTCTTGGCATGCAGTGCCATCTAGTGAGCATGGCCAAAAGTGAACCTACAATTTCTAACCTTTTCTTGGCATGCACTGCCATCTAGTCAGTGTGGCCAAAAATTAACCGACAATTTTTGTCATGTACTGCCATCTAGTGTGCTTTGTCCAAAAGTGAGGATACAATTACTAACCTTTTCTTGACATGTATTGCCATCTAGTGTGCATGGACAAAACAACCTATAATTTCTAACCTTTTCTTGGCATGCACTGCCATCTAGTGAGCATGGTCTAAACTGAACCTATAATTTCTAGCCTTTTCTTGGCATACACTACCATCTAGTGAGCGCGGCCAGAAGTGAACTTACAATTTCTAACCTTTTCTTGGCATGCACTGCCATCTAGTCAGTGTGGCCAAAAATTAACCGACAATTTTTGTCATGTACTGCCATCTAGTGTGCTTTGTCCAAAAGTGAGGATACAATTACTAACCTTTTCTTGACATGTAGTGTCATCTAGTGTGCATGGCCAAAACAACCTATAATTTCTAACCTTTTCTTGGCATGCACTGCCATCTAGTGAGCATGGTCTAAACTGAACCCTTAATTTCTAGCCTTTTCTTGGCATGCACTACTATCTAGTGAGCATGGTCTAAACTGAACCCTTAATTTCTAGCCTTTTCTTGGCATGCACTACCATCTAGTGAGCATGGTCTAAACTGAACCCTTAATTTCTAGCCTTTTCTTGGCATGCACTACCATCTAGTGAGCGCGGCCAGAAGTGAACTTACAATTTCTAACCTTTTCTTGGCACGCACTGCCATCTACTGAGCATGGTCAAAAGTGAACCTACGATTTCTAACCTTTTCTTGGAATGCACTGCCATCTAGTGAGCGTGGGCAAAAGTGAACTTACAATTTCTAACCTTTTCTTGGCACGCACTGCCATCTAGTGAGTGTGGGCAAAAGTGAGCCTACAATTTCTAACCTTTTCTTGGCACACAGTGCCATCTAGTGAGTATGGCCAAAAGTGAACCTACAATTTTTAACATTTTCTTGGCATGCACTGCCATCTACAGAGCGTAGCCAAAATTCAACCTACAATTTCTAACCTTTTCTTGGCATGCACTGCCATCTAGTGAGCGTGGGCAAAAGTGAACTTACAATTTCTAACCTTTTCTTGGCACGCACTGCCATCTAGTGAGTGTGGGCAAAAGTGAGCCTACAATTTCTAACCTTTTCTTGGCACACAGTGCCATCTAGTGAGCATGGCCAAAAGTGAACCTACAATTTTTAACATTTTCTTGGCATGCACTGCCATCTACAGAGCGTAGCCAAAATTCAACCTACAACTTCTAACCTTTTCTTGGCACACAGTGCCATCTAGTGAGCATGGCCAAAAGTGAACCTACAATTTTTAACATTTTCTTGGCATGCACTGCCATCTACAGAGCGTAGCCAAAATTCAACCTACAACTTCTAACCTTTTCTTGGCATGCACTGCCATCTAGTGAGTGTGGCCAAAAATTAACCCACAATTTTTAAGTATGTTTTTTGTCATGTACTGCCATCTAGTGTGTTTTGTCCAAAAGTGAGGATACAATTACTAACCTTTTCTTGACATGTAGTGCCATCTAGTGTGCATGGCCAAAAGTGAACCTATAATTTCTAACCTTTTCTTGGGATGTACTGCCATCTAGTGTGCTTGGCCAAAAGTGGGACAACAATTTATAACTTTTTTTTATCTCCTGCCATCTAGTCTGCTTGGCCAAAACTGGGGCAACTATTTATAACTTTTTTTTGTGTGTGTATGTTATTGTGCTTTACCAAAAGTGGGGTGACACTTTATAAATTTTTTTTATCTGATGTCATCTACTGTGCTGGGGCAACAATTTATAACTTTTGTTATGTCCTGCCATTTACTTGGGTTGGCCAAAAGTGGATAACAATTTATAACTGTTTTTTGTTCTCCCATCTACAAAAGTGGGATAACAATTTATAACTTTTTTTTGTTATCCCATCTAGTGTGCTCAGCCAAAAATGGGGCAACAATTTATAATCTTGTGGTATGTGGTGCCATGTAGTGTGTTTGGCCACTTAGTATGAGCTGCCAATTATTGCTTGGTTGTTAAGCTGCAGCAATGTAATTAATTTTTTTTTTTTAAATGTCATTCATGTTCTGCCAACTAGTGTGTTTGGCTACTTACCATGAGCTGCTTATGTCCTGCCAGGGGGGGGCGGTCCTCTTCCCGCGCATTCACTGCTTGTCGAGCTGTCTGCTAGTGATGTCATGTGGAAGGTAGCTGGCATCACTATTCCCACGTGGAAGCTCAGGGTTTACGATATAATTCAAATCCTGTCTATGCTTTCTGACATGATATGCTCACCTCAAGCAAATTTATTTGAAACAAAACTCTGTTTCCGTAACATAAAATAGAAAAATAATACAGAGGAAGAAACAAAACTATGCCATATACTCTATCTTACAGCTTGTCTTGTTAAACAACACATTTTTTTTTTTTTTTTGGCTTTAAATTTTTCAACATTTAAGTTATAATTGCAATGCATTTCTTACAAAAGATAGCAAGTATTATTGCCTTTTAAACATGTAATAAGCGAAGTGAGGGAGAGAGGGACAAGGTGAGAAGAAAAACTATCATATCAAAATAAAATAGAACCTTCAGGCTATGCATTATTTCTGCAATTTTACTTTCCCTCCTATTTACTTATAGTAAATAGAGGAAGTATTGTATTCCACCCAAAATTTTGATACCGAGATTTCACTGGAAACACATGTTTTGAGACACTTGTGCGTGTGTGTGAACAGCATAACTCAAAACGAAAAGTCGGTTAAATACCAAACTTGGAATTTAACTCCAGTATCTTCCAACATGATTTTTTAATAAGATTCCGTATCACGAACTACCCTTTACATGGGAGATTATCCATTAGTTTTATGCTTTCAAAAATGACTAATACCATTTTGATTAAAGTGCATATGTTTAAAACATTTGCATGACAAATAAAATGTATATTTTGAATTTCCTGTAATTAACCCGTGAGAACTTATTTGAATGGCTTGTATAATTTGGTAAAGGTTAAAAGATTAAAAAATTACTTCAAAAAGAAGTAGATCTCGTTAAAGCACCTCACTTTATGCCAAATAAATATTCTTATGGTGTTAACCATGTACAAGATATTCTGTGTTATTTGTCTGAATGTTCAAATACTTAAACTTTTTTAAGTGGTAAGTCACTATTCAGCTTTTTTCCCTCGTGGTCATGCAAAGAGCATGGAATTTCAAAGCCATCACATAGCGACACGCTTTATAATTTAACTATTGGTTTAGCTTTCTGAATCCTTCTTATGCATACAACTAAATGTGTAATTAAAGTTCATCTCTCTTTAACAAGTTAGATAGGATAATAAACTTCTTTATGAATATTTTGTAGAAGAGCGAGCAAAGAAAGTCATGTGAATGTAGAAAATCCGAGCTTTATAATTACAATATATATTGTGCATATTTTCAAACTTTAAACAGCTATAAATAATTTAAATCATATATGTTATGCATTTTCAGAGATGACCACAGTGATAAAAGTAAGCTATAGAAAATCCTTATTTGGGGTTGTAAAATAATGTAATTTTATTGCAGATTACACTTTCTAGTTGAATACCATCACAATATTCCTCAGCATGGACCAAGTGTTTGTTTCCCTTAAAATGGCAAAGAAAATGTTTTACTTATTTCGGATTTTAAAAGAGCGCTTACATAGGTATGCAAAAGGGTCATCAGCCTTTTGTCCATGTTATACCTGAATTTCCAAATGATTTGGTATTTAAGAGCGGTATATTACCCTAAGGCAAAGCAAAAGTTGTTAGATTTCGCCTTCTTTTATCTTTCTGTTGAACTTCTTGAAACGTTGTGTCCGAGTCCTTGTGCATTTGAAACAGCGCAAACAGGTGTCATAAAGTGTGCCAAATTACCCTAATAGGTGCATTTAATTACACGTGTTCACGCACTAATTTCTAAAACAGCATATTCCCTATTTTCTGGGGAAAAACCATTCTTAAATAATGCCTATATAATTATTTCGAGGAATCGCAGAACAACTCTTTAAATAATATTTTTCTGTAATGCGTTGTACTGACCAATCATGAGCAACAATTTTGTACCCCACAGGTGCAAATGTTTTTGCTGAGCGTTGTTGCTCTATAAATAAGAATTCTCTTTCTGATTACCTAAACGTTAGTTCTAGTTGTGGATGGATTTGGAAATACAAGTGTGGTGTGCATTCGTGTTCAAAATGAATGTTAACCGCTGGAATTATGTATCATAGATTTCCTAAAATTATAAACTAAGGCGCATGTGGGTGTCTCGCTGTAAACGGAGCGATAAATTCAACACTGATAATGCTCGAGTCTGCTCAGTATATTTTTGGCCTGAGGACTATGAATGGGACTTAAAATAATCTGATGTATTACACTCGCATGACTTTCTTTACTCTTGTACAAAATATTTTTACAAACTCCTATTCTCCATTTATTTCATATTAATCGAGATAAACATTCGCAGAAATGATCTTTTGACATGCAAAGAGAATAACATTTTACACATAGCGACCAGTTCTAAAATATTTGACTATCGCTTAAGGCGTACTATGTTCCCCTTGTTTTGTAATTCCAAGAGCAATATAGAAATACAGTGGCCTTTAAGCATCGACATATATCTTAATATCCTTGTTGTTAGGTGTAGCACCATTCTCTTTGCCACAGATTAATACTCTTTGCATATCCAAGACAAAAAAATGAATAACGAATTCCCATTTGAGAAAATAAGTATTGAAAAATTTAAGGGAATAACAAGCAATATCTCGAAAATGGTTCACTCAACAGCAAAAATGTATATGACATAAATTGTCTATTTTAACATGATCTACATTTTTTGTGTAGTAACATTTTGTCTATCTCTTATGGCTTACCAGTTATGCAAAAGTCGTTCACAATGAAGAATACTTTTGGAGACATTCCCAGAAAATTCAAGATATACATTTCATTTATCATAAAAATATCTTAAATATATGATATTTTAATCAAAATCGTTAGAGCCATTTTTGAGAAAATTAAAAATTTCGAAAACTGGTCCATGTAAAGGTTAATCTGGGGTGGGGGATTTTCTTGTAAAGCTTCGTGTCGCATCTCTGGAAGATATTGAACCTAAATACCAAGTTTGGTGTTTATTTTGACTGTTCGTTTCTGAGTTGTGCTGTTCACAGACACACACACACACACACAGACATATTTCCAAAAATGCTTTTTTTTTTATTCAGGGGGTTTCAAAACATATATTTCCGGTGAAATCTCGGTATCAAATTTTTGGGTGGAATGCAATACTTCCCCTACGTACTATACGTAGTAGAGAAAGCAAAAATGAATTACTTGGCTTAGCTCTACGGAAAAGTTTATGTGGTGATGCAGTGCCGTGTCTGTCTCCCGATGATATGATTCCATGGCTTTCATATTTCAAATGTGTTAAGAGTGATGAAAACACTTAGCGACATAATTTGATCTAAATTCCCTGATTTAGACAAAAGAATTGTTTATATATAGGTCAGGACCTGCACATTTATTAGGATACGGCATTTGAATACAAATTTAAAAGCTGCAACCGTGGAAAAAAGAAATACAAGGAAATGTCAGCAGTGGGTGGCATCTATTTATTCTACAACAGCAGCATGTCCAGCCACTTCTAAATTTAAATCTACTTTTAAGATTAAACAAATAATAATTTGTTAGTTTTTATTTTAGTAATAGTTAGAGTGGTGGTGTTGATAAAATTGGTTTGTAATGAGTAGAATGAGTTTCCTATGCATTTTCAGTTAAAGTATCTTTCATAACATATGTCATTGCATTATGTTACACTTCCTCAATTACTGCTTAACCGTTTACACAATGGGTATAGCTATCCTTGCCTTAAATTGTATGTATTAAAACGGGTTTAAACCGTTCTCTTTCAATTACTATCCAAAGAGCGCACGTGCTCAACCTTCCACATGACGTCACAGGCGCGCAGCCAATGCGAGCAAAATGGCCGGAGTGGCCTACCTTCCCTATACTCAAGTTACCTTGATGTCCTGCAATTGACCACTTACAATATGTTGCCACTGTTAAATGGCTATTGATATGATCAACACTTAATAGCAGTATTTGGCTATTTAGAGGTGTTACCACATATTTCTTTTATTTTTAGAGGGGATTTCTGAAGGAGTTCAAAATACAGTGAATTCATGCATTTTTTTATTGAATGGGGAAACATGTACAATTTAAGATGGGCTCAACATTAAATGATTTAAAGGCACATTCCTATTAAAATTAGTTTGGATGAATGAGAGAGAAAGACCTGTAAACTGCCTTCCCTCCTTGCCTGCAATTAGGTTAAAAATAAGTATTTGGAATCACTTTCAATCAAGGCAGATAAATTTTAATACATAATATTCAGTCTAAATGACAGAAGATTGTAAGATAGAACAGCATTTAAGTAAGCTGATTCATTTTGACAACATTAAGTGATTATTAAACCCTTTATTTTGACTGAAAGACAATTAAAATTATTTTCTTGCATGGGAGTTAATTAAATTCCATTAAAGATGTTTTGACATCACTGAGATTCCACTGTATTTTGTTTTCTGCTTTAAAACACTGCATCTTTCAGAAATCAGCCCCAAAAATTGCAGATGTAACAGTCCATTGGAAGTTTACAGAGGCATAGGGAAGCAGGAGGGAAATAAACACTCAACACAATGATGAAAATGTAAGGGTACATGAAGGAGGGTGCAGGGAGGGGATAGGGAAGGGAATTTTTTATTATAAAAGGGAGAGAGTTGTTAATATATAATACTGTTAACAAAATACATGAATACATAACTATATCTACAGCTAACAGAGGTGCAGGGAGACAATAGGGAAGAGATTTTTTATTATAAACGGGAGAGGGTTGTAAATGGATAATACAATTATGTACATATAGTAATACATAACACTATATCTACAGCTAACAGAGGTGCAGAGAGAGGATAGGGAAGGATGTAAACAGTCAATACAATGTTACTGTAAGTCCACACTGATTTTGCACTCTATGATGTAATTATGCACTTAGGATTGAATTCATAGTCATTGCTTATGTAAAAAGGAGATGCTTATGCAATAAGTATTCCTTGTGATAAGTAAATGCTTATTACCATTTGGTATACATAGATGGTACTTATATGCTTAGTCCTAAATGCTCACTTATTTCCAAAGCACACGTGGCAACATGGTTCAGCTGTTTCACAGCCACTCGGATGCATGAAGGAATGTGTAAACAAACATGCAGGTCACCATACGCCAGCTGCCATTTTCATCGTTCTGTTCAACAGCATGTGGCAGAAGTTTGCGAGTTTTAAATGGTACATTTATTGATTAGTTAACTTTCATTTAAAATCAAGTAGATTGTAAATTTAGTTAAGGGTTTGTAGTAATAGTTATACAGTTGCCCTACTTAGGACGAAAACATGCCAAAGGGAAAACATTTCAGTGAGTAGAAAGAGTTGGTGCTGAGATATTAAGACATCGTGCAATGCAGAGAGATGGACACTGTGTAATGTTCTGGCCTTAAGTGGTATTTACTGATTTAAAACTGAAAACCTGACTTTCTAGCGTAAAGTGTCAGTAGCTAGAAGTATTTACAACATGCACCTGTGTATATGCAAATCACAAATGCAATTACTACACCATCTAGCAGTAATCAGAGAAGCAAAAGTACCCAATAACTTACAATGTTTGGCTTTAACAGTGGTTTTACATGCAAAATTAATAAACCTCCGTTCAAGATTTTGATAATCCAATGTATATTTACAAATTAATGGTAAAGATATGTGACTTGTTAAATGATCCATTGCAGTGGCGGTAATTATGCAAAATAGGCAATTTGATCAAGAAAAACATTGCAGAGATGTACTTTAATTATTGCAGAAATATTTCCGCATTTTATTTTAAGGATTTAATAAGTACAGCAGAATCTCGTTTTTTAGGGAACTAAGGACTTTGGACAACATAAATGGGAAAGCATCTGAATAGAAAACATGGATAGTGTCATGGCACTGAGATTCTACACATTATCTTTTAAAGTAATCCTGTTTATTAAGGTTACGTTGTTTAGCAGAGGCATTAGATTATTACAACAGTGGCTTTGGTAAACCGATATCACTTCTTAATTTCAGCATCTCTATGCATTTCAAGTGAATTCTGCAAATCCCGCAAATTTGTTATTAATGCATAGTACAATTTCGTTATGAAATTCCATATACTCCACAAAATTGCTATTATCATTAACCTCTGTTGTAGGCAGTTGATGCAAGTTGCCATCGGCTCTACATATTGCATATAAATGGATGTTGGAGCTTCCTTATATGAATAAGCATTTCCTTATTCGCCTGAAAGAGTAGCGTCTGTGTATTGAAAATCGCTGCTTAAGGACTTCCTTGAAATAAGTGACAACTATGAATTCGACCCAAATTCTGATGTGCAACAGTCACATGACTTTTTCTTCTCAATACTATTTCATAGTTATTCATATGAAATGTTATTTCCCTATCCTTTTTGTGCTGATCACCATTAATATGTATATATCATAATAACTACTTGTAAACTGATATACCAGTTACAAGCTCACAAGAAAACAATTTGATAACGTGGAATAATTTAAAGATATAAAAGCAAATATCTCAGAAGGTTGATGCTACAAAACAGCTGAATTTAAATAAGTACATATATATGTTTCATAGTTTCCAAATTGCATAACGCTTAACAGATATGCTTTATTCATCATGTTAATATCTCAAGTTTATGAGATGATCAAAATTGTTAGTAGCATTTATTTAAGTATTTTTTAAAAAAAATTAAGAAACTTTTCCCATATAAAGTACTTTGGACTAAGGTGGGTGGGGGGATTACTTGAAAATATTTCATCTTGCACCCACAAAAGTCATCTGACACAACACAAAAGTTCATAATGTTTTATCATATTTTTGTAATGTTAGATAATTATGTTGAAGGAAGTACAACATTTGAGCCAAAAAGTTTGATATCAACATTTAACCAGATATTCATGTTTTAAGTCTCCTGAATTTTTAATACAGAAGTGCATTTCAGAAAAAAATTTTATGTGTACTTGTCTGTCAGTAAAGAGCATAACACAAACATGAAAAATCAATTGAATTCCAAATTGTACTTTGGTTGGACAGCATTCAAGAATGCCAGGCAAAAGATATGAAGAAAATCACTCGAGCTTTTAGTTTTTGTCAAAAATGGTTTTTAATTATTTTCATCAAAAAATTTATATGTTGGGGATGTAAATATGTACAGGGTGTAACCTAAATACAGATTATGCTTTAAGATAATCCATCAGTGAAATCTTGGGGATTCACCTTCTACATTCAATTTTCTTAACTTACGGCACTGAGGTAAAGCAAGGTGTTAAACTGGTCCATTTTTCTCAGTTTCCCATCCCCCTGCAACATTTTATTATTCAAAATGCTATGCATACCAAAGTTAATTTTTAGGAGAACTTTGAAAATTGTAGTACAATTATTTGAAAATATTAAGTAATCCATTTGCAATTAAATATTTTCCATAGCTAATGTTGATAAAAGTAGAGAAATTTAATAACACATATACAAGTGCTTGGCATACCGCAGCACATCTTGAAACCTTGTTTCTTCATTTCCCATGGGCTTGCATCAAGTTCTGAAGGGATTTTAGTGTTTACATGTTAGTTACCAGTGTTTTTGATTTTATGTTTTAATACACATTTCATTGCAGGGGTGTTATTCTAGGTGTGCCTGCTCCAAGCAGAGAAGCGGTTCGATTCTCAATAAGAAGTGAAGCAGTGCGTACTTAACTCTGTTTTAATTATTTTGTCTTAATTTCTCCTTTCTCCTCAAATGCCTCTGTGACAGTTTTCAAAGGAAACTGTGATTTGAATGAGTTCAGCTAAAGAATTCTGAAAATTTAAACCAGACATGATCAGTGTTTTTATAGAAATGTTAAGAACTAGTTGTTGTAAACTTCTCCAATGAAGCACGGTTTCAACTACTTGGCTATGTTTTGACTTAGGTTAGGTAGTATTGAAGCTCAAAGAAACTCGATTTAATGTAGGAAATACTAAGATGAAAAAATTGGGGTATGGTGTTCGGAATGCGTTATCTTGTGAACTGATTGATATTTATTCTTGGTCTGGTTACTTTCAGCAAGACTGTTACACTGTACAAGTAAAGTGATTATTTAGAAAACTTTTAAAAACAGGATTATGGCTTGTATGGTCTCCAGATCTCAAAGTGTATAGGTTAAACCTGCAAATGTGAGAAGAGGTGCATGAAACTATCAGAAGAGAAATTAGTTTGGGAGCTGGTCTGGAGTGCACTGAAGACAAGTTGCCAGAGATGCAGGAGAAGGAAATCTTCAACCTCTGTTGTGATGAGGTAAGGGCTTACTTTCATTGTAATTGTGAGAACCTGAATCACTACCATGTTCTTTTATCCGATTGCTCAGGAGTAAGAGCTCTGGCTGCCAACTCATACGAGAGATTACAAAACAGTTTTTGTCTACACTAATTAAAATCAATATCTGCACAGCATTTTTTTTATATTGGTTTTCATAAGCTCAAAATAACATTTCTGCACATTTATAATAAATCATTTGATGTAAGGTGTGTCTTGTATTAGCATATCAAAAGTGATTAATCAATATCTAAAAAATTACATGCCGATTTTTATGCTTATAAGTTATTGGAAGTGATTATATACAGAAAAGCTTTTTAACATATAGAGATTGTGGGTGGATTAATAACACTTTTAAAATTAAATTGAGTTTTTTTTTATGGACGCTCTTAAACTGCTGTGGTCCTTGCGTCTTATTGTATATTGGACATGAAAGACTGGAAATGATGTTCAGAGGCCTCTTTTATCAGGCTTGAGGTTATTTTACATGCCATAAACCTATGACATGTGACCACCAGGTTTATTTCCCTTCCGAAGGAAGCCATGCTAAGGCTTTTTACACCCGAAAAAATCCATTGACCTCAGCCGGAATGACTCTTGTTTCACTTATTAGTCACATGGCTAGTGAACAAGTTCAACTCTTCTGAAACATATGAACACCTGAGCATAAAGAACCGACAGAATTAGTCCAAAAAATCCAAGATATTCCTTCACCACCAGAAGAAATGCTAGTCTCTTTTGATGTAACATCACTTTTCACAAACATTCTTACTGGCCAAATACAAAAATAGCATAAGGATTAGTTAGAAGTATTAAAACTGCCAAAAAGTGAAATAGAACTAGAAAATTGACAAACTTAGGGTTAGAGCAAACTTTAGATTTTTTCATTGGCGTCAGTGGACTTATGAGATTTGTCTAATAAAATCCTTTTTACACATGCTTAAACCTGGGTAAGGTACCTGGATGACCAAAGAAGCAGTTAGATGACGCCCTGAAACTGTTAAATTTGCAAGACCAAATCATAGTTATAATCCTCTATGGCATATTCCATAGCTTGATAAACTTACCACTCCAAGAAAATGAACACAAACAGGTAATATCAAAAAGTTCAAAAATAGCCACATAGTGGACAAACTAATACAATAATAGAAAACACAAAAAAATGTGGACATCACCGCTTTCAACAGCGGGGATATCTCACTGAAAGGTAGAGCAGATTCACGTTCCACCCAAAAATTCATAACAAATTCAAAAAACTGTTTCTAGAATATGGCATAAAATTGGCTCCATACAATATACACAACCTTAGAAACTTGCTTCATCATCTGATAAAGGACATTATATTGAACACTAAGAAATGAGGGATTTACCAGATTGATTGTGAAATATACAAGACCTAATGAAATTTCAATGATGTATGGCACAGTGCAGATAGCAGTACAACCGACACTGAATTAGAGAAACCCCTTTCAGACACAGCTGTAATGACATCCTAAAGGAGGGCTTAGAACTATTTACACACCAAACGTTCCTGTAGTTGTAAATGGACTTTCATTCAGCACGGTTGCTACAACACCATCCCCCTCCACATGGCACTTGTTTCTATAGCATTTTGAGAATAATTGGTCGTAAACAACGGAATGTAACTTCATTATGAACATTCTGTCCTTCAATCTTGGCATGTCACGACATGATGTGGTGGATAGAGGATATGGTCCCAACTAGGTCAAAGTGACCCTCTACCAATGGCAGGTTCGAGGGTTGTGTTAGCCACTATAACATTAAACGTCCATATCAATGCTAATGATGCTGATCGGTTTAAGAACCAAACACAATCTGGAGGTAAAATAGTCCCCCATTCAGATCTACTTACCACGATTTAGTGCACAGTAGGAGACCTAATATGAAAATCTTAGAATGGAGTACTTTCCCAAGCTAAAACAACATTCTGAAGGATAATAACATAGATAAATTTTCATACAAGAAGCAAATTGAACTTCAATATTTCAAATTGTTTGGATACACATTATAATTATTAACTAAAGGAAGATAGATAAGCAGTGGAATATTAGCGAAATCATATCTTTATTTCAAATTGTAAAACTAATGGAGATAAAATTGAATTAATCAAGTTAGCTGTATGGGAATGTGAAACACAGTGACAGTGCTTATAACCCTCCAAAAAACAGTACACAATGGACCTTCCATTGGACGGGCTTATAAAGGTTACAATCCTACAGGAAGAATTCAACATTTGAGATGATAGAGAGTAAAGAAGACCCCATTATTGAGGTTGAGGCTGAAATCATGTTGTCTTCAACCCAACAATCAGGTTCAGCAGTGACCTCAAACAGCACTCCATATTATACTGAAATGGTTATAGAACTGGATAAGAAATTAAAAGTTACTGAATCTTCATAGCATCCAGAGTAAGTTATCATAGGGACACACAGTTATTGAATCAGCTAAAAAGTATAATTATACCACATGAAAAAGTTAATAATGTTTTGCTTCCCTCATTTGGAGGTGCACCAGGCGATACATAACTAGAGGGGAGCTGGTGGTGTGCAATCTCAGGAAGTGATCAGAAGAAATGAAGTAACAAGTACTGTGGAAAGGAAGAAGTATTACATATGGAGGTGCTGCAGTAGACAAGTGGACTATTTGCAAAATCAAAATAGGAGAAATAATATTGTGAGCTACATGACAGATGTTGGTCGACAATGAACATGCACAGAGTAGGTAGATGGGGAAACGGAAATTTACCTATTGTATACCACAAATTGCAGAATACAAATACCTTAGGGGGACAGGTATAAACATCACAGAAGATTTTAGTGCCAGAGTTAGATATGAGAGAAATTTCCTGTAGCGACATATGGCCAAAGGATGTCATGCTGTTCTTCAATTTGGTAACTTGGCAGACCTGAACAGCAGGAGCTACTGGCAACAGAAGCAGAGGTGCAACAATCAGGGAAGGTTAATGGAGCTTCCATGCCAGTGGTGATAGGACACAGAGAAAACGCACTGTCTCCAAGGAGGTGTCACTACACTTAGCAGAGACTTCAAAAGAGTTGGGGGAAGGGAATGGAAACCCTCCACACAGTAGGATGTGGAAGGAAAACTAGAGAGAGGTGACTTACAAAACTTTATAGACATTTTCTGTATGGCCAGGACCTAATGATAAGTTAGATAGATAGATACTTTATTTGTACATTTTTATACACAATTCTTTTTACAATATTCCACTTATAAACTAACTTAACCTATGTACAAATTTCCTTGCCAGCTATGCTGCTCTTTTTGCATGGCCTATCCCTTGCTACCCTTAATCCCTATTGCCCATCCTCTCCTTCCTCCATTTGCCTTTCTACCTTTCTTATCTCTCTTACTTTTCCTCTTTTCTTGATAACATTTTAATTGCTACTATTTTTCTATCCATTTTTTCCCCTTTTTCCTCCCATACTTCTTGTCTCCATTCTGCTAATTCTTTGCATTCTGTCATATAATGCTCTGTGCTTTCACTGCCTCCGCATAGTTCACAAATTCCATTTTTTTAATGATAAGTTAGATTTTAAAGAGTTTAATGTTTTTAGTAAGGATAGTAGGGTTAGGGAAAATATCAATATTGTTTAAAATGGACATGGAGAGGGGGGTTAGGGAAATATAAAGAGCCATGGATGGGGTGTTATCACTGTTAATAATGTGCCAACCGCATCCAAACATTTCTTGAGGATTTAACAGAAAAGGTATTCCAATGCCATGATCTTGAATTCGGAGATTTCAGTGCATGAACAGGAGGTGAAAACATCTCTTTCGATCATTGGGGAAAGGAAGAGAAGAAAATTGATGACAATAGCCTAGCCTGTAGAAGGGAGCTACTTATGTTTTGTGATGCACTAGAATTAGGAATTCTCAGTGGCAGCAATGGTCAAGATCTACATTATAAATGCAAATGGGGGAGTGTAGTGGATTATATCAGCTAGAGATTCCTGGGTAACTGATTCTTGCCACTTTCCTTTAGATTTGCATATTGTAGAAGAAAAAGAAAGAGAGAATGACCTGGGGTTCAAAATACTGAAGACACAGGCCAACTAACAATATGATACCACTGGAGGGAAGGGGAAGCATATAGAGAAAAGTTGAGAGAGATTCTGTGTAACACTGTACAGCAG
The DNA here is from genome assembly GCA_030765065.1 of Deroplatys truncata. Lineage (NCBI taxonomy): Eukaryota > Metazoa > Arthropoda > Insecta > Mantodea > Mantidae > Deroplatys > Deroplatys truncata. The sequence goes on along the minus strand of CM060985.1, from coordinate 7,900,521 downwards.
TTGATCTCTGCAATATGGGAGGCTGGAAATAACATGAAAATAAAAACTGGGAGAAGCACATTTTCTACCTGGTACAGCAGAGAATGCAACGGCAATGACCAGGCTCTCCAAGCCTTTAGCAAGAAAGTCAGCCAAGTTTCATTTTGTTGAGAAAACATACAAGCAGCTGTCAGTCAAGTAAGGAGGAGGAATGGAAACAGAAAATAGCAGGGGAAATTACAGAGAATCCTTTTGTGCATAATTGTATAACACCAGGGCAGTGGTAGAACCATTATCAGGAAATATTTGGTGGTGGGGGCAACACTGACTGAAATCCAACTGCTAGGAGCACCAAAAATCAAAAACTTAGATAAGGATATAACTATGCAAGAAGTAATTCAGGCAACGAGCCGTTTAAAAAATAACAAAACACTGGCACTAGACGGAATAATACCAGCTGAAGTATTCAAGGAGGACACATTTCCACAGGAGTAGATGATGGTAATTGTATGCCCAATATATAAAAAGGGAAGCACAACTATAGGAGGGTGTGCTTCTCCAGTAATGAGATTATATATCAATGACAGTGGATTAACAAAAAGAACAAGCTATCAATATTTCAAGTAGCGTTCAGGGAAAAAAAATACAGTATGCTATTTATATTAGATATTGTTAGAGTGAAGCAAATGCCGAAAAGGAGGGGAAAACTACATTGTGCTATTATAGATGTTTGTAAAGTTCAACTGTGTTTTAAACACAAGTACTCTGGGTGATATTACAAGCAAAGGATTTCTGAGGAACAATTTTAGGGCACTGCAGGGAATATACGAAACAGTTTAGTTCTGCATAAAATGCGATGTCAAAACATGTTATAACTCGGAGGGGAGTAAGACAGGGGTGTATTCTCTCACTGAAAGTTTTTAATTTTGTTGTGGATGATATACCGAAAGTGTTAAATACGGTGAAGCTGATGCTCCTAGCATGCAAGATATCATCCTGTATGTGAATGATTTAATTTTAATATCCACATCAATTTCCAGACTGCAAAGAGAACTAAACTGCTTAGGATCATATTGTAAGGAATGGGGAATGACAGTGAATAAAGCGAAAAACAAAACGTGGAGTGCTATATAGCAGCAAGGATACACCGGGCAGACATTGGAGAATGTTAAATTATTTACGTATCTGGGCATCACATTATCTATGAATGGGGAAGCACAAGATGTAATTGCATAGTAAAAAAAATATAGTCATTAAAGTGTCGTTTGAAAGTTGCTGATACCATTAAGGACAATGGAGATGGTATACAGAGCTAGTTTATTATATGGGGCAGAAATTTGGGATTGGGAAAGTATGAAAAATTGAGACACTGTTCTGAAGTGAATTCTACGTGCAAGGGGGGGGGGGGGATCTTAAAGAATTTGGCTCATACAGTCTAAAAATAAGGCAGTTAAATACTGGTTATGTATAGTTTGGGGAGATCAGACATTTATACATGTGGTGTGTTTCAGGGAACAATTACGGGAAGGTGGGATACGTGTTAGGCAACAAAATTGTGCAGGAGTTTACGAGAATTGGAATGGCATACATGAGAGGGACGTAGCATTAGAAGATAATTCAGAGACAACTATGTGATATTGATAAACAAAATTTGGAATCACAATCTGTGGCTAAAATTTCACTCAACATACTATATCAAATAGTGCGCGGCTGGGAGTGAGAGGCCTATTTAAATGACTGTAAAAGATAACTAAAAGAAATAGTTTAGCATGGCTAAGATTGGGCACCTGAAAAGGCAACAAATTAATTGATGACACCGGAGTGATTATATGTCCACTCTGTGGGGAAGGAGAAATGGAGTAATATTCTGGCAGAGAAACAGAATTTCTAAGAAAACAATATTGATCCTTGATTCTCAACTAACTTGGAACAAACTTATAGACTACATAACAAGCAAGGCAAAGAAAATATTGTTTATCAGGCAGAAGTGTGCATGTTCAAGAAATACATAAAAAGTTTATATAAAACCAGTGCTTACATACAGCGACTAAGGGCCGGTTTCACAGTTCAGGCTTAAGTCAAACCTTTACTAAGCTATGGACGCATCTTAAACAAAACTTAAGCTTTGGTTAAAACTTTGCGAGTTTCACAGTAGGGCAACCACGTTTGGCTTTACTGACCTGAACAACTCCTCGGAATTTCAGGTTGGTAATGCATGCATATCTAGCGAATTCCCACCAGCGCTGTTCCTAAAAGTAAGGTTTCATAGGTTATTCAGATACACACACACTAAAATGACCGAAAAATCAGAGCCAAAGCGTACTGCTAACTTCACTTCTCAAGAAGTTAGCATTCTGTTAGAAATTGTAAAGCAGTATAAACACAAACACATAATAGAGTGCAAGCAATCTAATAAGGTACTGTGGAGCAGGAAGAACCAAACGTGGGGGAAAATTGCGGAGTTATTCAATGCAAAGAGTGGAATAAATAATATACAGAGATGCTACCGTGTTGAAGAAGAAATATGACAATTTGAAGAAAGTTACAAAACAGAAATGTGCTATTCGGAGTCCAGCTGTGCTATCGTTAATTATGCCAATCGACAAGGAAATAAAGGAATTGATTGGTGTCCAAATGTGAAGCAATTTATACTCTGATAAGGTGCTACAGGCTAAGAATATTGCAATTATACAACGAAAATAAATACATGCCTACTAAATACCTTGTTTGTTCCATCCACAGCTATGCCTACATTGAACTATGCAGGTATACATAAATTTCTAGATATGTTTACTGAAATATTATCCATTTCTCATTGTTAGTTTCAGATTCTTATGAGATTGTCCTTGCTGCAATGGAGATAACATCTGTCTGTTTTATTTGTAAGTCATTGTAACATTTTCATAGGGCAGAATTAAATAGGTTTACTTTCTGATGTTTATATCTGATAAAACTGTGATATTCTGGTTTACCAGTCTGAATAATATAAAATACTTATGTTTATATTCTTATTTTGATTCCATGTTGTGTTTTTAAGGTTAGAGTACTTATTAAAAAAAATCTGATGTGTTACACTCACATGACTTTCTCTACTCTTGTACAATCTATTTTTACAAACGCCTATTCTCCATATGCTTCATATTAATCGAGATATCGAGATGTCAATCTTATTTGTAATTTTCTTGTAGATGCAAGGGGAATATGGTAGCTTTTAAGCGATAGTCAAATATTTTATCGCTGGTTGCTATGTGGCGCATTCCATTCTCTTTGCATGTCCAGGACATAAAAAAATGAATAACGAATTTGAGAAAAAGTATAAGTATTGGAAAATTTAAGGAAATAACAAGCAATATCTCGAAAACGGTTCACTCAACAAAAAAAATGTATATGATATAAGTTGTGTATTTTAACGCGATCTACATTTTTTGTGTAGTAAAATTTTGTCTATCTCTTATGGTTTACCAGTTATGCAAAAGTCGTTCATAATGAAGAATACTTTTGGAGACATTCCCAGAAATTTCGAGATATACATTTCATTTCTCATGACATTATCTTAAACATATGATATTTTCATCAAAATCGTTAGAGCCATTTTTGAGAAAATTAAAATTTTCGAAAAATGTTCCATGTAAAGGGTAGTCTGGGGTGGGGGGATTTTCTTGAAAATCTTCGTGTAGCATCTCTGGAAGATACTGAACGTAAATACCAAGTTTGGTGTTTATCCGACTGTTAGTTTTTGAGTTATGCTGTTCACAGACACACACACACACGGACATGTTTCCAAAAATGCTTTTTTTGGATTCAGGAGGTCTCAAAACATGTATTTCCGGTGAAATCTCGGTATCGAATTTTTGGGTGGAATGCAATACTTCCCCTACTTACTATACGTAGTAGAGAAAGTAAAAATTAACTCCCTTTCATTTTGCATGGAATTTTAAATACCTACTGCATCATTTGTCCTTCAGTTATTGTATTGATTGACTTTTTCTGTAACATAATCTAATTTTATTTTGTACACATGTTTCATATTTATTCACAAGTCGTTTTATATCATTTTTCACATTGGTGATTACACTTAAATTTTTATTTGCCATATCCTATACCATCCCAGTATAGAAATCCTGGGATAATGCGTTGCATGAATATTTAAAAGTGGTACTGAATAGATTGGGGCACATTTTTAGAGCTACAATTTTCTCTAATAGGAAAATTTGGCTCCACTATGAAACTTAAAGGGACAGACAGTTGTGTATCAGGTTAGTGAATGCTTTGTAAAAAATTAAGTTTATTTTTTATTTTCATTTTAATTCTTCAATGTAATTTTGTATACAGGAAATATGGTTTCATTTCATCATCATATAAAATAAGTAGGTAATCAATGCTGCAATGCATCTGTTTAAAACATTCATTGTTTGCCAGTTATCAGTATTTTTATCTGAAGAATGTTGTAGGTGTTTATATTTGATCTTATTGTGCTACTCTTGGTACACACAACATGTATTTCAAAAGCATGTTTTAAACTTTAAACATTTCAACATTACCTATAAATTCTTATGGTAAATCAAATTAATATTAAAATATAATTATTATTTTACGGAATCCAAACAATAATTGGAGCAGGTATGTTGAGGCAACCATTGTCCAATGAATTACATTTGTTGTGATCGACTGTGGTGATGATCAAGCAAATAATTCATCTGCTACACTTCAGGCAACTAGATTTCAAGTGACACTAGAGTAATAGACGATTCATGAAAAATCATTAAATTTTTAAACATGGGTTTCAGGTTTTGTTATGGAATACTTATTTGTCTGGTTTGTTTCTCTGATTACTGAAATAAAATATGTAGATTAATGTTAAGTTGCATTTTATTATTTGGTATTTATTTATACCTAACACTTGTTAGTTTTTAACAAGAAATTTCTGTACCCATGTAACTCCATTACCTCCAAACTTAAGCAAATTACTGAACTAATTACAGGAGCACATGGGCTTTTAGTATACAAAGCTGTCTTTTAAAGTTTTATCAATATAGGAGACTGTGGTATACTTTTGAATTGCATCTGATTTTCTTTTCTTGTTGCACTGGATATTATTATTATTATTATTATTATTATTATTATTATTATTATTATTATTATTATTATTATTATTATTATTATTGGTTGCTTAGGATTCATATGTATATGCGCTAAAAGATATGTTTGTAAAGCACTGAGAAGTAAGTTCTGAATATGAATTCAATTTATTTTCTAGGTACCATTACATCACCTGGACAGAAAAAAAGAAATATCAAACTCCCAACAAAGAAGAGCCCAGGTATGGTTGTTTTAATTAGACTACTAGTGATAAAAAGCAGACCTTAAAAGTATTAAAAAGTGTTCCAATTTGTACTTCCACATGTTTTGCCTTTCAAATTGTTATGAATCTGATGGCAATGCACGTATGTATTAAAATAAAACAAACAGCTTTCTAACATATGCTATTACACTTGCAGGTAAAGGATGAAATAGTGAGAAGTGGGAGTGCCTGGCAGAAGCCAAGCTAGAACATGTCCTTTTAAAGTCTAGTCTTGCTCAAAAGGAACATAAATCAAAAGAGAGATGATTAAGTGAAGAGCAAGAGCTAATGAGAAAAAGCTATCAACAAAAACTGCAACAAAATGAAGAGGAACACAATCTCAGAATGCAGAAATTGAAATATGAGATAGAGCTTTTAAAACAAAACAACCTGTAATTTTCCTAAAGCATATGTACATAATATGGACACCTAATTAAAGTACAGTTTAATTCAATTTATCTCAAATTTTTTAAATTATAATTGCATTTCTCATAAAATTATTGAAATGCTGAGCATCTCTAGCATTTGGAACATTGTTAGCAAACTGTATTGCATTTTCAATACGTGGCTCCAGTGCTGGTAAGTTCATTTCATTGTTAAGGCAGCATATGTTGTGGAGCACAGCTGTTGCTACAATAACACTTTGGACTTTGCTGAGGTGCAGTCGTATGCCTGTGGGGAGTATTGGGAATCTTTTTTCCAAACACCATAGCTCCTTTCTACACAGTTCCTGGTCTGAATGTGCGACTCATTGAATAGATGCTCTTCAGGCAAATTGGGTGCAGCTAGTGGTGTTATTAAATATGGCCTATGCAATGATTAGACTGCCATCGTTAATCACACCATTCTCAAACCTAGTTCTTAAGGCAGAGTTATTAAAGATAGTTGAATCATGAGTCGAACCTGGCCATCAAGCAACAATGTCGGTGATCTTTAAATCTCGATCACATAAAGTCTGCACATTTATAGAAAAGAATCCTTTCCTATTTTGGAAAACCTCTGCAGTCTCTCCTCCTAGAATGAGACAGTAACATAACTAGAGTTAAATGAAACATAAATCAGAACAGAAAAACTACACACATACACAACAGTAAAAATGTAATCTCACTATCAAAAGCTAACCTAACCTAAAAGCTTAGTTCTACTAACATTCACTCTAACCATAGCTTGCTTGCAACTTCACAAGCTAGAAACTTAATATTTCAAACCCTTGAGGTTATGTTGATTGCACTTATTAGCAAAAGCATTCAGGCTGGTTCACAACCAACGAGAACGATAACCAGAACGAGAATGAGAAAGTTGAAATACATGTATCCAAATGGGAATGTTCACAACTGACAGGAAGCCTTCCCAGGCCCCGGGAATGGGCAAGAAAAGATGCCCAACTTTTAAATTTCTCGTTCTCGTTCCCGGGCACGGCATATTAGATCCCTATTGTACATATTAGACTCTTCACTCTAGAGGTATTTTTAGGCGGCTGTGACATGAAACAGCCACTAGTGTTCTCTATAGTCGCAAGCTGGAAACATGAAAGTGGAAGGAATTAGTAGTAAATGTGCTTCCTAACCTCATCCCGACACCCGTAAATCTAATCAGCGTTGGTTCCTCTGGTGAACGGATCATTTGTAGTTTGTTTATATGCAACTCAAAACTGGCTATTGCCTAAAAAACAATGGCAAAAGCTACAAAGAACAGCTAAAACCGGTGGAAATGAAAAAAAAACAATAAACAATTTTAATGTATGTCATTAAATAAAGGAATGAAAGCTTGGCATAAGTAGAGGGATCGGAAAGGTAATGGATGTACATTTAGATAATGTTTACTCTATCGAATTTTGACGTTGGCTTGGCTAAATTGGAAGTAGGTGAAAAAATGCCATTGGTCAGTTAAAAACAAATGAAATCCCAATGCACAAAATTGACTTTCACTTTGTGATCAATATGCATTCCCGTTCTCGTTACAGGGTTGTTGTGAACCAATATCGTGCATGCTGCATTGCTTCCCATTCTCGGGCGGTTGTGAACCAGCCTTTCATCTGTAGCTGTTGAGCAGAGCACAAGGTAATTTCAGAGTGAATATTTTCACTGGTATTTCCAGAAAGGAAGACCTATATATGTGCTTGTTCTTCCTCTTAATGGGCTCAAATTCATGCAATAATGTTACAAATTTAATACTAGTAACAATGAGACAGTATTAAATGTTACAGATATGGTTTCATGAATTATTTCATTTAAGTAATTTGCTGTTTCAGAAAATTAATTTATGCTATGATGATAATTTATTAATCCTTAATATGAACTATATGCATGCATTTGGCCTCTTAATCTTTGAGGCTTCTGTGTGGGCAGTTTAGAAAAACCACCTGGGCTTTTTTCAAATGCAGTGTTATGAGGCTATGCTTAAATATGTTATTACTTCCTCCAGTATAATATTTAGGTTGATAACTATTTTTCAGAAGATTAAGTTCAGATGGTTGTATAATAATTTTTAATAAATAAATGTTGCACACAGTCAAGATTTTAAAATTTTCAAGCAATGGTTTACAGTAGACTAGTTTATTCAGTGGTGCTATACATCTCAATGCTGTTTTTCTTTGTTGTTTTATTTTTTTAAACAAACAACAAAGATGGAGTTTCTAAATCTTACTGCGTTTGACAAGTCTGAATATTTATGTATGAGGAGAGTAGACAAAACATATGTAAATAGTAGATGAGACTTGAGTATTATTGCATTACACCAAGGTTAGGTGTTAAATTGCAAACAGTCATTTTGCAAATTTGGAGCATACAGATGCTCCATGTTAAGGTTGCTCAACTTTCAATGCTAAAATAATTTAAGTTTTACATTTTATACTTCTTCACTGTAACAACAGAAGGTGTGTCAGAATGTATCTACTAAAACAGGTTTATTTACATTTATAGGTACTGATTTGCATTATAGTACTGTGCTATTTTGATTGCACACATATTTGTATGTATTTCAAGTTTAGAGAAATCAGTATTACTGCATAATAAGAAAGTATCTTGTATGTTACATCAGTACTACACAAATTAATAAATTAGAAAGAGTATAGGGCTTAATTCCGAAGCATGCAGTCCTCCATTGCTATCAATTTTCCCCTTGAGTAAACTTATGAATGTGTATATCTGATGCATACATTGATTTCTTTTGGTGGGAGATTATTTACATAATCTATATTCTTTACCTCTTTTGTGTTATAATACTACATTTGTCCAAAAGAAAGTTTATGCAGTTGAAAGCTTTTTGTACAACAAGAAACATGTATATTATATTCCTCAATTAGTTGGTCAACATATTGTACAGTAGCTATAGTTTTGGATCAGTTTTTTTCTAAAGCCAAACTGCTGTGGAAGCGGTAGGTACATTTTTTTTTTTCTTTTTTAAAGAAAACCAGCTAATCTAATATACAGTGTAACTTTTTAAACAGTTTTAGATATTGTTTTGAAAAAACTTGTAGCCTGTGGTTCAATAGATCACTTTATCCCATTTCTTAAAACTGGTATAATTTTAGTTAGAGCTGAGTTTATTATTTCAAAGAGGAATAGCCATAGAGCTTGAATATTTCTTAAATATATTGATATCTATACTATCAATAACTACAGATTTTTGTTTACATAATGCTTTTAATTTATAATGATTTATTGCATATAGAATGATACTCCTAGCCAAAGGTGCATCTAATATATGAAGCAGGTAGATTTTGTATAAATACTGAACTAAAATATGAGCCAACTTCTTCGGCGACCTATTTTGGATTAGTTTTAATTCCATTAGTTCCTCTGTATTTGATGTCCTTTATGTTCAAATGCTTGCCTTTCTTGAACTGCTTTCTAATTTCCTGTACTGCAGCACTTTTGATTTCAAATGTCATCATTTTGAAATTTACACTCTCTTATTTTTGCTTCAAAGAAGATCTTTAAATACACAGCTTTTGAGTTATTTTAGTCTATCCTAATAGTATTATTTTATGTACTTTCAGCCCATAAAAACCTACTTACACTATTATTTAACCAGAGCAAGTTCTGGTCACAGTTTGTTTTAGATGTAAGTTCATAGATAAAATTAAGCCAATAATTGAGTATTTGTTTAAAATATTGAACTGAGGGAATTTATGTATAGAGAGCTGAGAAAAATAAATAGAAATAATGCATACCTGGTGATGCAATTTTGACATGTGTGCAGTCAAGAGCTCCAATGACTCGAGGAAATTTAGTTGTTTTATAAAAATGTTCCCTCATTTTAAGTCTTTGCTCATGAGTCATGGGGAACTTCATAAATCTATCCCTCAACAGAGCAATATGATGTGAAACAATTTTCACAACTCTGCATGCTGTAGATTTTAGGACATCGGAAAAATCTCCAGCTGCAATTAGCATGCTTCCGCTTGCATATAACCTCAACGTCAAAAGAAGCATTGCTTTGTTCCTGAAATATAAAGTAATAATACCTTATGAGCAATAAATTATATTATAAAGGTATAAGAATAAATTTAATATTTAGTTTTACTTACCAGTCTGTTTTATGTTTAATTGCATCATCAATAATCTCTAGTACCGTCATCACAGATTGTGTACTTAACCGAAACCTCTCGTAGAATTCTCGGTCATTCCATATGTGGAAATGATTTGGACGCATTTTAAACACTTTAGGCCATCTTCTGTTGTGGATATGGTTTAAAATAATTTGCATTTCCTTGTCACTAAAATCGTCATCCTCAGGTAGCATGGCGACTCCTTAACGTAAACCGCAGTTCAGTATGGTTTAAGTCGAGTCCCGTATAATCACGGCTTATCGCTTGAACTACACACTGTAAAACTCAGGTGTAGCTTAACTCTCCCATTAGGCCCGATTCGAAGTTTAAGCTTATACTGTGAAACCAGGCTTAAGTATTGTTACAGCAAACCTTAAAAAAGATTCAGATGCTGTGAAATTGTCACTAATACCAACCCTGCAAATATTAGCACATTAATTCCACCATTGAATATGAACTGGAACTATTGAGTTAATCACCACTTGGGAGAAACATCAACAACACTTATTTTAAGTTTATGGCATTAAGAGAAAATTAAATGTTCCTAAAATTAAAGAAAATATAATCCATTACAAACAAGAGAAGTAAAGGAATATCCACCAAGCAAGATGCAAAGCTTGCATTCGTGAGGCCCTGGGTTCAATTCCACTTCTGTCACTCTGACCATTGGTTTTTCATGGTTGGCAAGGCGAATGCTGGAGTGGTTTCTCTTCTAACACAAATTTCCTTTCCCTTTCATGTTTCAGATAGGTTTGGGGGTTGTACAGTGTCAGACAGATAACAAGGTGCTTGATCATTGGAAAATTCTTCTCCACTATGCCTGAAGTCAGCCTTATATTATATATCATATATTTACTGATGATCGTTTTAGCCCAACCAAAATGGAAGAGGTGTAGATGCTGTCTTTTTTCATTCTATAAGCTTTTAGGATAGTTCTGCAAATTTTGATAGCTGTTTGTTCATCATTGCATCCTTTATTTTGGGATGCTCATTTTCAAAGGCAGTTATATTTTCCAAGCAGGCTGTAACATTGTAAAGGTGAAAGAATCGCAAAGTGCTGCATCATTTAATTAAATTAGCCTTCCAGTGAGTATCTTCACACTGCAGACTGATTGACAATGAAGCTGCTGGGAAGCCACATTCAACAGAAATCAATGTTTAACTTGCCCTTCCATGCAGTTAAAAAGTTAACTAAATCAAAATTTCAGAATATATGTACACAAAATGTGCTTGAAAATAAAGAATGGGAAATTATCATGAAAACTCAAAATATAAATTCTGAATATCCACGCAAATCTGCAGTAGCAGCATTTCAAATGCAGACAGTCCATTAAGTGCTAACTAAACATGTGAATACAATTGGGATACTTTTCATCTCAGTTGTCCAATGTGAGATCTTCAAGAGGATATGGATGAAGATCATCTTCTGCCACTTCCTCGTTGAGAAAGAGAGTTAATGGCTTTCATTCAGGAGGGGAAGATATAAAATCTCAAGTATCTGGTATGAAATAGTTTTAGAATGCCAAAAGAAATAATTACATTCCTTGCTTTCCACTCAAGGGCTGCCACTTAATGCGATTTTGATCAATAATTGTCATGACGTTATAACTACAGGAAACACAAGAGAGCATTGTGTGCACTTTGGATGAAGAATGCTATTGCAATCACGTCTCTACAGTAACTTTACACAGAAAAGTATGATTAAACATTTTGTGATGTTTAGGCGCATCAGGAAGTAATGAATAATTAACTACGAGGGCTGATCAACAAAGACAGACTGATTTTTCCCTGTAGCTTCCATGATAGTTTCGTATCTGTAACATAAATATTTGAAAAGAGTGGGATTTTATGTATAATGTTGGTAGGCAGCAGCACTCTCGTATTGGTAGGTTGGTAGTAATGCTCTATTTTGTAGACCCTACGTGCTTTTCGCATACCAGACAATCAGGTGCTGCGTCTCTTTGCTGATGGAGGGGATGCATTTTTTAAATTGATTATCACCAGTGATGAGTCATGGCTGCATCATTATGATCCTGAAGGAAAACAAGCCAGCACAGTTTGGAAATCGCCAAGTTCTCCAACACCAAAAAAGGCAAAAGTTGTTCCATCTGCAGGGAAAGTGATGGTGATCACATTTTTTGACTGTAATGGAATGATTTACTAGCATGCAGTTCCCCCTCACACTACTGTTACAGCAGCATACTACACAGAGGAAGCACATTGCAAAGAAACGACCAGAGCTTTCTCGGACTGGGTGGTTGACGTCATCATGACAATGCACGGCCTCACGTCGCAAATCAAGTCATGCAGTTTCTGGCTCGATTCAACATTACCTGTATACCACATCCACGTTATAGCCCCGATCTTGCACCCTGTGACTTTTTTTTATTCCCATCACTAAAGGTAAAGCTTAGGGGTATTTGATTTGAGAACTCTGAAGCAGTGCTCAAGAAAAGTGAGGCGATTCTTAAGGACCTGACAAAGAATGGTCTGCAGCACATGTTCAAGGACTGGCAGAGACGCTATAAAAAGTGCATTGAAGTAGGAGGGGACTACTTTGAAAAAGATCATGTAAACATTGAATTGGAGTAATAAACATCTGAAAAAAATCAGTCTCAGTCTTTGTTGATCAGCCCCCATACTTCGACCTTCTCTGCAAATGATGTTACTCTTGGTTTCTTTCACGGCGATGGCTCATATATAGTCCCAATTGCGGCAACTACCAGTCCCAGATTTACAATCAGTTCCGTAGACATCTTCGGATTCATTAATGTGAATATTGAGTGTGTTGTAAACATACCAACATTCTCTGATGCAAGCTTTTTATTATTTTACACACTTGTTCTGCTAGTTCTATTTCTTTATTTGTAAAGGAAGCATTACACCTCCTTCCAATTCAAATATCGTAACAGGTATTCCTGCCACATAAAGCAAATTCATTTATACTCAGTCATACTCTTTCCTCTCTCTCCCTCTCTGTCTATCTCTCTTCTCTTTAACTGATTACCCTCCTCTCCTCTTTGTGGGATTTACACCCCCAAGGACTTGCAGGCCAATGCCTTGGGTCAGTAGCAAGCAAACTCTGCATCATAGCATATCCATGATGGGTGATCAGCCCAATGCCTGGTATGGTGATGAAGAAGAAAATGTGTATCTTGAATTTTCTGTGTATAGCCTATGAAGTATAGTCATATAGTCACTGAATGACTTTTATTTGATTTGTAAATCATAGGACATAGACAGAAACATACCCATAAAACATGTACATCTGTTAAAGCATGATGTTTATATAAAATACATTAGCCTTTGTTTTTGCTTTACATTTCAAATAAAGTTTAAATTTTAATGAAAAAATTGTAATATAAGACACTAAATTGATCTGGCTGAATTATTTCAATAGCTTGTAGACAAATAAGCTTTATAAACCACCGAGTTAAACCTACAGACACTCTCTGTTATGTGACTCACATTACTTGGTGAAGTAATAGTACAACGTAATATGTATTCAAATTCTTAAAAACCAAAACATTGCTGTGTTAAATTCCGAGAAAACATATATTATTATATCATTAAGTTATTTAATACGCTGTCTATGTCGTGAGCTACTTGAGATACTAATAACAACACAACTACCTCAGGGAAGTGGATTAGGACCAGTACTATTTATCATATGCGTAAATGGTATAGTACATAATATGGCTCAAACTAGCGCATTGCCAGGACCAGCGAAAGCTTTGTGTTAATTGTGAATTCTCCCACTGCAATACATGTATTTTAAGTTTGTTGTTCTCAGTTATTGTGAACTGACATTAAAGGTGCACTTTTGCCAGAATGCCTTGAAGTTTCATTTTCCCAGCTTGCGACTACTCAGAGCTCTGGCAACAGTCATCTTGAATAATATCTAATATGCTTGATATACCAGCCCAGAAATGAGAATGAGAAACTTAAAACTTTAACAAGTTTGTTTCGCTGTTCCCACGTTTCTTTAATTGTGAACGCTCACAACATTATAAATGTGTTTTAACCTTGCCATACTCATTCCTGTTTATTGTGAACCAGCCTTAATATCCTATGTAGATGATACATCTAACAATCTGCTGTGTGGATAGTAAAGATAAACTAATATAGAATATGAGGTCTCTGGGAGAGCACTTAATTAGCCTAACTTCAATATCAATCTTCAGATAAATGAATCACGTAAAACATGACCATATTCTGACGTGGTCTACCCGCATTGAGCATATAACACATTAGTAAATCCATCTCTCTAATGAGACCCTTTAATCCACTGGGTGATTCTAATCTAAATATCTGCTTTACTACGACGTTATATGGAATAGAAACATGGACAGGTTGTCCAAGGACATCTGGACAGAGTATTCATTCTGCAGAAGTAGAAATTCTGACTTTTGAGTAAATATAAAAGTTCATACTGTATACAATGTATGTATATAAGGCAGTTGTCTTTATTGTAAATGACTGCAACGCTAGACGCAACAATCGTTATTTTAGAGAACAAACCACCAAGAAATTTACCAACAATGGTGGTTTTTAATATATATATATATATATATATATATATATATATATATATGATGGGGCAGATTTTATAAAACAAACTGCTGACGATAATCAGTGCATTAAATGAAGTGAAGCAATTTCAGATTAAATTAAAATACTGTTTAATAGAAGAAAAATATATATGGTCTTCATTTTCTCTGTTTTGTATATATTTTACTTTTGACAATGTCAGAAACTTGTCTGAACTATTACTTGATTATTAGAACCCCCTCCCTCATATTCTATGACAGACTGCCATGCAATACCACATATATATGTATTAATGTCTTAGCTCTAGTAATTTCTTTTATTGCACTTCCAATGATATAATCAACCCATTTAATTTCCAGATTTCTGAAAGCCTGAGTCTCATGACATGTGACCTGTTGTCCATACGGGTAGCCATGTTTATGTGATTCAACTTTCTCTACCCTTTATTATAACCGTTAAACATTAGTATTGCAGTAAAGGTAAGTGAATATTTATTTGTTGCCATCCACAAACTGTGCTGAGCTACAGGGACATCATGGGAGAAAATGTCTGCTAATGAATATCTAAAAGTAATATATGTATATTTAACGTGTTATTTTTGTTTCAGATATAGGATTTTGAACCCCATCCTTGTACATATTACACAAGCCATACACATTGCTTGTCCCTTTAATTGCAATCAGGATAAAATAAATTGAATTAAATATAGGATTATAAGAATAACAATTTCACCTTGGCTGAGAGAGAAGTATGCCACCAAACACAATAAATGAGATAACTCCCCTTGTTATAACCTGAAAGCTGAAACAGAAGAAAACAACATGAGATGGCAGCACACTTCTCTTAGTGCCCTTGTTCATGCGTCTCACCATGGAGGCAGGTTTTGACCTTCCTAGCAAGGTAGAGGGTACCCTACTCCCTAACATATCCTTCACAGCCCCCAGAGATAGTCCACTAATATAACCACTAGGTCACATACAAATAAGTGGTGAGTCTTCTCCCATCTTTCAATGTCTTCAAGCCTCAGTAAGAAATACTTAACAGATATTCTGTTACGACCTGCATTAAATTCTTTTATACAACTTTGTGATTTTTACTCTCTCTACTATGTACTCACTGCAAGTAGAGGTTGTATTGTATTCCACCCAAAAATTTGATATTGAGATTTCTCCAGAAATACATGTTTTGAGGCCTCCTGAACACAAAATAGCATTTTAGAGAAAGATCCATGTCTCTGTGAACAGCATAAACTCTAAAATGAAAAGTGTGATAAATACCAAACTTGATGTTTAACTTCAATATCTTCCAAGATTTTCAAGAGACTCCCCCTCAACACAAACTATTACTCAGAAAATAAAAAATATTGAAAAGAGTGGCTCTATTGATTCTGATTAAAGTGCTTATATTTAAGATAATAGCATAAGAAATAAACTGTATAACCAAAAACTCGCACATTAGATATCCATGAGTAAATAGTAGCATGCACTATAACGAGTACTAACTTTGTTATAAGTGGATGAACAATAGTCGCTCTGTAGCTGTATGAACTTACTGTGCAACACGTCTTAGATACTTCTTTAGTCAGAGCATTTGAATGTTGTCAGTTTTTTTCTTCCATTGAGACACATCTTTTTCATTTCTTTGGTTTAGTGTTTAGGCGATCCTAAACTTACTAACAGGACATGTGACAGTAGGTATCTCTATTTGGAAGTGGAATACCAGGAAATTGTCTATACACCTGTCTACATGATGCAGTTTCTACGCATGTATTGTACATAGAAATTCTTTGTAGGCATTTCATTGGACTAATAATAAGACAGGAACAATACTCTAAAGTCATTCTCACACAACATAGATGTTAGAATAAGCTTTCACATCTTTACAGCACGAACAGAAGACAGAAACTGACAGCCTTAAGTGGATCATTCATTGCTAGTGAGCTATCAAAACAAAGTGAGGTCACTTCAGTACGAGTGAATCACATAAGTATACATGTGATCATTGCCAGGTTACAAAATTATGTTGTATCCAATTTTTATGCTTTCACCATAAATTCAGAAGTTTGTGCTGTTAATGTCAGAATATAAATAAGTTGCATCTCCTTATACATAAGACCAAATTATATCAGAACTATTTTAAATATAAATTATATAACAACTTACCTGCATATCTAAGGGAACATGTTTAAACGAAATTACATAATTTCTGCTTTTAAATCAATATTATTCACTTGAGGGATCCAATAAGTTACTGTCTGCTAATAAATATCTAAATGTAATATATGCGCTTAACAATATGTTATTTTAGTTTCAGGTATGAGGGACATTGAACCCCATTATATGTTACTTGAGTTGTATCACTTTGATATTGTACAATTATCTTGTGTTTTGACAAATGCCAAAACATGCACTATCTGTTACTATGGATGAAATAAATACAATAGAACTGCATGCTGATGCTGTAATCTTGTCTCAGTAAACCTTCAAGACAATCACACCATACCTTAATGTTGTGGGTACCTTTAATTTCCAAGCTTTACATTTAACCACTGCCAGGGTTAATTTGGGTTTTACCAAGTTTTAAAGTTGAATCATTGAATGCCAAGGCTGGGGCTCAAACCGTGGATCCTTGGGTTTCCATGCTGATGCTGTATCACTGAGCTACCATGGTACATTAACCTCCAAGGTTAACACTGGATTACTTATCATTTGTTTGACACAATACACAAGTTATCAAAATTATGAGATAGGTGTTATTGCAACTTATTCGAACACTTCAGTAGCACATCTTGTTATAGGAATTAACAAAACTCATGTGCAACTCTCATATGACTTTCACTACCCATTAAGAGTTCAATGTCTACCTTGTATATTACCTTATTCTCTCTGCATTACACTGCTTACATTTACAAATAATCTCAAATTCAGCAATAAAAGCTAACTTACACAGAACATATAGAAACAACATCCAGAACTTTATTGGAAGCATGGAGAAATAAATTCATAGTAATTAACTCATGTGAAGGAAAGGGAAAAAAGAAAGATACTTAAGTATTTGCCATTAGGCAACACTGTTAATTTGGGAACATGTAATCATACAACACGGGATATTTTGAAAATGACTAATGCTACAAAATCATTTATTACTTGACAAAAACACTATATTGTGTATATGTTTTCTATGCTTTTTTTTTAGTAGATGTTTGTCAATAGAGTATGGTTTTGCAGTTATTTAAAATCAGTGGGAATGAAAATCACTTTATTTAATTTACCATGACATTATTTCAAATATACTTGTAATTAAAAGCTTTAGAACTTTTTAAAGAAAATAAAATGCAAAGCAATATTTAATGTTGTCCAAATAGCTTGTGTTTGTATAAGCACTTACCTGGATTCAAGAATCCTCAAAACATACTTTTCCAGTGAAATCTCAAAATCAAATTTTTTACAATACTTCCCCTTCCTTAAGGATCTAAGCGGTAGAGAAAATAAAAAGAATGTTAATGCCATAAGAAAACGCTGCTTTAGATCTTTCAAGGCCATGGCAATTACTAATGTTCATGCATTAAAACCAGCAAATGATATATTTTCTCTTCTTGTAATTCTGAAAACTGAATGGAATATTTTCAAAAACCAAATTGTTTTAAAACTACAATTTTGTATTGGTAGGAAGAAGAAATGATGCATGCAGAAATATTATTAATTTAAAAATTAAGCTAGGTGATAATTACAGCCAAATTATTTACCAAAGTAAAGGATTAAACTTTCAAAAATATTATTAATCTTATTAAATTATGATAAATGACAGCTGTATGCAATTAAATGTACTCTTCAAAATAATAAATGTTTAAATATATTTATTCTGAGCAACGCATTCAGAAGCTCATTTTTAAATTAATACAAAAATATTGCATGTCCATTCCAAGTTTAAATACAATGAATCAAATTATTTGAACGTTGCGATCGTCAAAAGTAAAAGAATCATGGTTTCCATACCTTTAGCATTTCGTGGATAAATCCTCGACACACGCAGAGTTCAAGTTTCAAATAGACGCGGAAGAGAAATTGCGCCATTTGTTAACGCATAGGATGGACTTTACCACAAGTAGGGGAGTACGGCAGAGAATTCAAGGAACGAAAGATGGCTCAGGAACCAATTTCAAAATAATTTAGTGCTCATCCCTGTGCGTTACGATGTTGGAATTAGCACATGCAAGTAAGCAAATATTACTGTTTTATGTGCAAATATGCCTTCCCACCATTTGTAGGCAAATACGATTGTATGTAAATTAATATTGGCCCTTGTTTCAACAAGCAAAGCATTATAACAAATCTGTGTATTGTTAAAACTTAAAGTTAATTGATAAATTTACAATATGAACTAAATTTCTGACACCAGATTTGCCATGAAAAATTTTTAAAAGGTTGCTTTAAAAGTATTTACCCAATTGAAGTATTTGGGTGCTGAAATCAAAATTAAGTGGATGACAAAACTGTATATTAAGGCCTCCAAACTAAAGTATTTTGTGAATAAACTCTTCAGTATTTCTACGCGAGTTTCAAATGAAGCTTGTGCCGTTTATAATGCACACGACTTGAGCTGTACAATAGTGAGGGATAACAAGTAGACATGGGGCGATTCATGAACGAATACAAGGAACGAATCGCATGAATCGTCGTTCAAAAAGAATCGTAATCAGGACTTTCTCGATTCATTCTCGCTTGTGCTTTGGCTGTCAAGCCGAACCCGGACGAATGTTGCCGATTGAGTACGATGATGAGCAAGGAAATTACCAAGCGGCAAGCAATGTGATGCTGTAACATGGTGTACGAAAACAGCATAAAAAAAAAGTATTGCCAGGTTCTGTCAATTCGTAGTACACCGGAATGATCAAAGTATTGAGAGAATTGCACAGGTCTAAAAAATCGCTAGAATTCATAATATGAATTGGTAGATCAACACGATTCTTTGAGATGCTGATGTCATAACCTAGGAGTACCGAGTTCAGCCGAGAAAGATAATTCTTTAAAATAAATTGTGTAAATAGCTGTAAAACGCAGTAAAATGAATCGTAAGCATTCCCAATGGATGAACGTAGGCTGCAGCACGTGGTATAAACAATTGAAGTAATTTTCAGTACTCTACTGGGAGATTTGATACACAGTATTGCATGATTACAGTGTAGTAGATATAATATACAATACCAAAATATATGCAAAATGTAGGAAAAATAGAGAATTTTAGAATTCTTGGTTTGATTAACATTGTGATTATAAAATATTAAATTGTTTAAAATTATATAATTGAAAAGCATTAATTTATATACTATAATCTACATTAAAAGTAAAGGAACATGCATCGATATAACTAAGCCAATTCTAATGCATTAATAGTACCTCGAATATGCCGATGTAAAATTTATATAAAAATTATTATTCTCTGCACGCACGGTCACGTATTTATAAAAGTTATAGAGCTTATTGGCCCGCGCAACTGCGGTAGTGGTGACGAATGATAATAACAACAATAACATGCGGACAAAAGTAAACTTCAGAGGGCGGAAACGATTTCTTACGAAGAACTTAAGGATGCACTAGATTAGATCTAATAATAAATGAAACAAAATTATAGAACTGAATATTTATAAATTATATGATAAAATCGAAGAAAATTAATTTAATTGAAAAGATCATATGAACTTCACTACACGATTGAAGAAAGAATACCACTATTAATTAATAAGTACAAATCGTCAGTAAAAAGAGACATCGGACACCCCAGGAAAAGATGGGAGTAAAGAATGCCTAATCATCGAAATGAAGAATATAATAATAATGTCTTCATAATTACTTGGCATAATACCTTATGTAATCGCAACTTAAGTGGAATCACACAGGATGGTTTCATTGACAGATTCAGAAAACTCCAAGTGTATTACCCAAAATAGCGTGGAAAGCATTTTTACATACGTCGTCTTTTTTACGTGAAAGAAAAAAGATCATAACCCTCATCGTAACAACAAACTGCTGATTGCGCATTTTGTCTGCAAAATACAAACGGGGGACGGTTCATATAAGAATTGTGAGTGAGAATAGGCGGCAGTCAAGCGGACGAACGTGCAGTGGGTTAGACCAGCAGGCAAGCGAACGATTCATGAACGAATCGTGCACTAAGGCAGGCGAGCAGACAAGGGTACGATTCATGAACGAATCGTGATGAACACGATTCATAATTGAATCGTGCAGTAGGGTAGACCAGTAAACGGGACGATTCATGAATCGTAAACGAATCGTATGAATCGATTCATGACTCGTGAACGAATCGTATGAATCGATTCAGGACTCATGAACGAATCGTATGAATCGATTACTGCAAAAGAATCGCTCGACCCAACCCTAATAACAAGCACGGGGTTCACTTTTTGCGAGGGGCAACACGCACGGACTTTATTTCTCGCGAGGGGCAACACCCACCCAAAGTGACGTCACCAATATACCTATTATCTCATTAGCCACGTATACCTAGTAAACGATGGGCACTATCGAATGTTTTCGACAATCGTATATAATATTACAGCAGTGAAAAATGACGATCGAATGAAAAAGTCCCATCTTTTCATTAAGCTTTAAAAGCTGATAATTCGCAATACGCATAAAGAAGTTTCAGTCGGATTTAATAGTACTTATAATAGATGTTCTATCCCTGGAAATAGGGTACATGATGCATTAGTATCCATTGTGTTGTAATATTAAACACTTACGGGATTGCTTGCAATTATTTTCTAATAATTAGAGCGAAAACTAAGTCCATTAATATCCGCTTGTCAAAGCACACCGTTTCACAACCAGACTAGCAGATTTTGTAGGAGTATAACAAAATGTGTAGCTTATAGTGAAGAACCTAATCTTTCTGCTGTTTGACTTCTAACTTCTGCATATTAAGTAAGAGTAATCACGAAGCTAGTAATTGTGACTGTCCAGTGTTTAAATTTGAACAAGAGATTATAAAGGAACAATATGAACATAGAGTTTGTAGATCTTGTAGCGTGTATGTGTGTATTGTCACACCATACACATTGTTGTGTTCGTTGGCGACAGTATTGGGGTAATTCTTTCGGCTTTGTGTTTGAAGTTCGTCTGGGTGGCGAATCGCCACCTAGCTGGCGATCCTAGCCAGAGTGCGGGAAGTGAGCGTTACTTCTGTTTGTGTTGTATGTGGTTAGTGTCACTTCTGTCTGAGCGTTTGGGTCTGTAAGGCTATGTGAAATCGTGTGAATGAAGTCTCGTGTGTGTACCATCTCCCTTCAATTTCTTCCTTATTATCTTTTATGTGTGATGTAGGTGCACCGTATTTATACTGAATAAAGCACAGGTAATGTGATTAATGTGAAATTCTATGCATTTTGTTATAACTATGACACGCCTGTTCTGGAACGTGTAGTTTACGATTCTGTTCCAATTGCTGCCTCTGCAGCTACGCTTCTGAATGTATATGCTGGGGTAACTAAAGTTTAATATCTAGCTGCAAACCTTTTGGCCTTACCCCAGTATATAGCAATATGAAGCTATCAGTACCATTAAATCCAGGTCATCTTAGTCTGATGTTACTGAAAGCAAGTTCTCAGTAGCTATTCAGCGTCTTTCTTCTCCTTCCAAGAATGGCATTGTCAATAATACTACTCACTTCCCAGTTAAAATGCCTAAACTGTCAAAAGAAACTCATAAGAATAGGAAATCTCTCGCCAATCTAACTACTAGTCATCGAATCCAAAATCTTAAAATGCGTTCAGCTCTAATTTATCCAAACGGTAGATCTATAACATATGCCTATGAGTTTAGTTAACCCAATTCTACAGAAGAAAATGTTGAAAATTCAATTTGTGCTAATACTGCTGATTATCTCGGCAGATAACCCCTTTGGATGCAAGTAAAGCGTTTGGTAATTCATACAGAGTTCAAATAAACAATCGAAAAGTAAAAAGAAAGCAGCTACTTCATTAAACTAAAACACGGGATTTCTTAATAAATTCAGGTTATTCAATTTAAAAAATTAAACGTCTTAAATTGGAATGCAAGATTTCAAAAATAAAAATAATTACTTTTTAGCATAATCAATAAATAAAATTTTGATCTTTTTTATGATACATGGATCAAACAATGCCATATATCAAATGTAATTCAAAAATAGAGGGCATAAATTCAGGCATGCATTCTCCACGTGTAAACAAAAAAATTCATTACAACATATGTTCGAAATGCTTGGTTTCTGAGTTATAGCCTTTAAAACAGGGATGTTCACCGAAATGGTTTTCTTCCCATAGGTAGTTGCCGTTACAGAAGATTTTAACATGACACTAACAGTCCATTCCACGGCTCGTAAAAGAACCTCAAACCTGATACGGAGGCCTCTGAGAAATGTTTCTGGTTTTTCACGCGCAATATAGAATGGGACGCTAAGGATTACAGCAACTAAAGGGCGTCCATAAATAAATCGCAATTTAATTTAATTTAATTTGAGAAGGGTACATTGAGTGTAGTGTTTGGAGTTCGACTGAGAGACATGTTCTCAAATCAGGAGCTTGCAGAAATGCACTTCATGTACGATAAGGCGGAACGGCAATGTTGCGCTGGCTCGTCGTTTGTACAAAGAGAGGTACCCACAGCGAAGATTCGCCGTCTGTGCGCTAATGTGAAGTTTACATCTCCTGGTTCGGAGAGGGGACGAGGAAGATCTACAACTCCAGAGGTAGAGGAGGAAATTGTGGATTCTGTGCACACGACTCCTTCTATCAGTACAAGAAGGTTAACGTTGCAAGTGAATGTTCCTCATGCGACTGTCTGGAGACTGTTGCGAGAGCAACAGTTGTATCCTTATCATTCGCAACGTGCACAGACCCCGTGCTCAGTTGTTGTGCTAGAGGTTCTTGCAGCAGTGTGCTACAAATCCTTACTTTCCTGCCTTAGTATTATTTACAAGCGAAGCATAAATCACACGATATCCATACTCAAGATGTATGGGCATATGAAAGACAATATGCAATTGTTACATCTCATTACCAAATGAGGTTCAATCACAGCATGTATCAGTGGTGATCGGTTAGTTGGATCCCATGTATTCATAAACAGACTAGGGGAGCAGACGTACGCAAACTTCCTGGAAAACACCATACCTGATATATATACATTGAGTATTCGTCAACAACCTCACTTCTTGCATGATGCTCCTGCACACTTCAGTCTCCGGTACTTGGATCCAAGGTTTCCTGATCGATGGATAGCTAGAGGTAACAACCGCGCTTATCTGATTTGAACCCTGTCGATTTCTACTTGTAGGATCATTTAAAAGCGTTGGTGTAATCCTCTCCAGTGCCTGACATGGTATCCCTTCAGAATCGAATCGTGAGGAAATGCGCAATACTCCTGGAATTTGGGGTGATGTTCCCACGGCCATGAGACCAGTATTCAAACAGGAGGTGGACACTTTGAACAGATTCTGTAAAGAAAACTACCTGACGTAAGAAATACGTCACGGTGAATATTCCTGTTTTGAAGGCCATAACTCGGGTACTAAGTACTTGCGGACACATGTTGTAATAAACTTCTTTTTTGTCTATATATAGGGAAGGCATTCTGTACATACGTCATTATAAAACAGTAAGATGTGACGTCAGCTACTGGTGGAGGATTGTTGGCACGAATTAAAAACAGATTATTGTACATTCGTAAGAAATCTTAGGAAATGATCACCATTCAATTCAAGGGATATCATTATTGTCAGGCAATATGAAAATTATTTTCTTCTATCAAATAACCAAGCACAAACTTCTCAATGTCTTATTGGAATTTTTTTCTACAACCTTAATCTCACAATGATATTTTGATATTTGGAATTTCATCTTCTACGTCCTTTATCTGTATAGATCTCAGAGATATTCAGTCTTCCTTTGGTTGATTACTTGGCTTCACAAAATATATTCTTATTAAAATATGATGGTTCACCAACAAGAATGGGACAAGATTCAAATCCTGGTATAACTTTCGCATCAGCTTCATTTATAAATATAACTCACAGGAAAGTCATTCCTGAAACCTTAGGAAGTGATCATTATATAGTATCAATTATACTGGGAACTTTATTGTGGAAAGTAATTGTCTTTAAAGAAATATAAATCGGGAAAATTTTAAGAAATTTCTTTTGGAGAAGTACTATAAATCTTTCCGCATCTCAAGTATAGATGTATTACATTTCATCTATAAAGCATTGGATGAAATATCTTCAAATATTTCATTTTCTCACAGTAAATATTAAAAGGAAAAAGAAAATAAACCTATCTGGTGGAATATTAATTTTAAGATGCACATAGAAACTAGGAGAAAATCTGTAATAATTTGTGAAAGACAAAACCGCAGAGATTTTTCTTTCAGTGAGATAATATGCTAAAAGAAAAAAAAAGATTATTAAACAGTCGAAAACTTATAGATGGCAGGAATGTTGCAACTCCATTATTTAGAAAAGAAAATAGTATCTCAAATTTAAAACACGGTACACATTTCAGTCATAAAAATTCAACAATTCTCTCCAATTTCAGATAACCATTGCTTTCAAAATCAATTTCTTAATTTACTTTCACCTGATTTAGTTCTTGGCAAAACTCCTCAGATTATTGCAGACTATTAAGAATGTAATGCAACCTTAAAAGGCTAAATATAGAGTTAACTAATAATTTTACTTGATGAGCTTCATGGAGTTATCAAAGGACATGACTCCATGCCAATACCAGATGACATTAAATATCAAATGTTCAAGCTTTTCCAAAAGAATATCTCTTTCCAATACTCCATGGTTCTGATTTTATTCTACATTACAATATTATTCATGATATATAGCAGCAGTTTTACATTTCTAATTGAAAAAAATGAAGGAAAATTAACAAAATTTAAAAAAATGATAGACCTATAGCATTAATCTCGTGTTTTCCGAAAAACTATAGAAAAAATAAAG
The DNA here is from genome assembly GCA_030765065.1 of Deroplatys truncata. Taxonomy (NCBI): domain Eukaryota; kingdom Metazoa; phylum Arthropoda; class Insecta; order Mantodea; family Mantidae; genus Deroplatys; species Deroplatys truncata. Next base: position 7,875,097 of record CM060985.1, on the reverse strand, counting down.
CACAAATAATTCAATTTTTAAGGAAAGATATGGAGGTTGGTCAGGAAATCAGTATAGTTATGACTTAACTTTTGGAACCACCCACAGTCTAAGTATTCCTACTTCTGAAATCCTACAACCTTTATCCATGAACAGGGCATTACAAGGACTTAGTCTGGATGTTGCTCATGCTTATGATACCGTTAACTTATATATTTTAATCAGAAATCTGCCGAAATTATACCTACCTAAGGATATAATTCTTATATACACCTTATTAAAGGATATAAATCTTTAGCTCCAACCAAGATTTCATAATTCTTTATAACGTTTAACTTCAGAAGGATTTCCCCAAACATTTCCTCTAACTCAATCTTGTATAATTTATACATTTCTCAATTATTTCTTATACATTTAGCATCTAAACTTTTCTTGTTTTGTGCAGATGATATCTTTATTTATCAATATATACATCTTAAAAACCTAAGACAAAATAAGGAAGAGTTTTCCTAATCGTTTTAAGACCTCTATTTCTGAAGTAGAAGAAATGGTGCCTAGCTCCAATCCTCAATATATCAAATGGATTGTCTTAAAAAAAAAGGGGGGGCAAGATTTTTAGCTAAACTCTGTGAAAGTAGGAAAGGAAATTCTTCAAGCAAATCATTGTGTTAAGTTTCTGGCTATTACTATGGATTACTGAATGAATTAGAAAACCCACTTCAGTAATCTTGTTAATAAGGTCATATTTTCCCGTTACATCTCTAGTACCTCTTGGGAGTCCATCCTCAAGCTATGGCTAGTCTGTTTAACAACCTCATCAAATCAGTAATTGAATATGACAGTATAATAATTCACAAGGTATTACAAAGTTCTCTTCTGAAACTTAATTCAGCGATATTCTAAGACGTATTAGACCAGAGTTAAACCACCCACACAACTTATAATTAAAAGAAATGTAATTTAGTAATTATCGAGTCAGACAACGTTTTTATTGATTATACATTTGTATCCAAATTGCTCAATAGTTCTGAATATGAACTATGTAATTTGTTCCCTCAACGTAGTAACTCAATCCCCATGGGCAAAATAAAACAAGGTGTTTGGATAACTACTGGATTGAATATCATCAAGTATCCAACATTGCTATTATCCTTCGTCATCCTAGATCCTCTGTTGACTGAAAGATACTTCATTTCTAAACAGTTTCGCTTTTTTTTTTTACTGAAATCGGTAATTTATTGAACAGTATTTTTCCCATTATTAAGGGATCTTTATCAGTTGACTTGTTATTCACAGTTATTCTATGGTAATTGTTTTGTGACCTTGTTTCGTGGTTATGATAGTGCTTATTTAAGTTACCTGCTCCGTCTTTACTAACTACAAACATGACTACTTTAAAAACATATAAATATACTACCGTTAGAATTTTGTTATCTATAAAGACATTTCTACATGATTCTCTTCTATTTACATTATATATATACATCTTAAACATTTCTTCTGTAAAACTAGTAATCTGTTCATGTTGGTTATACAAGAACTGGCCCAAACGTCAACTGCATATTGTAGATGTGGATGTATTATTCCATAGTAGGTCAATTTCAGATGTTCAGAATTTAAGTAATTTGCTAGGTTCCTTATTAAGTAGAGATGTGCACTTATCTTCTTACATATGTAGTGAATATGGTGTCTAAAGGTTTAGTTTTTCATCGATATTTACCCCTAAGAATTTTATTTTATCTAATTGCTGGATAGGTTCACCATTTAGCGTTACATTTATAGGACTTTTACTACTATACCTGTTATTGCGGTGTTGGAACATTACTGTTTTTGTTTTTTGAAGATTAACTTTCAGGCTATTGTTTGTAAGATAATTGTAAATAATTTGCGTTTCTGTAGTTATTATTTTCTCCATTTCGTTTGATTGAGTCCAAATATTAATGAGGTGTCATCTGCATACGTCACTGTTTTGGAGTGTGTAGTTATTGGAAGATCATTTATATAAAGTAAAAATAATATTGGCCCTAGGACAGATTTTTGAGGTACTCCCGCTTTGACGTTTCCGTAATCGGATGTGATAGATTCTATTGTGTGTTTACTCTTGGTTCTGACTACTGTACATTGTTTCCTGTTTTCAAGGTACGATCTTAATATTGTGTGAAATTTTCCTCTTATGCCATATTTCTGCAGTTTATTCATCAGCATTACATGCGATACACTGTCGAACGCTTTAGATAAGTCAAGGAATATCCCTGTGATCTTCTCGTCATTTTCAAGCCCTTGGACTATAGTATGATATAGCTCTGCTATAGCAGTGGTTGTGGAGTGATCTTTTCTGAAACCATGTTGGGATTTACTTAGTATATTAAATTTATTTAGAAAGTTCAGTAATCTATTATTTAGCACTTTTTCGATAACTTTAGCAAAGACAGAAGTTAAGGAGATTGGCCTATAATTTTCTACTTTTGTTTTATTGCCTTTTTTTAATATTGGCCGAATTATGCTTATTTTTAGACAATCGGGGAAAAATTCCTCAATTATTAATGTATTTATCAGGTGCTCCAGTACATCTGGTAAGGCATATTTACAATGTTTTAGTGTTTTGTGGATATTTCATCCCATCCTGTCGACATGTTATTATTTAGTTCGTTTATTATTTTTTCTAATTCTGTTTTAGTGGTTCCTTTTAGATAAATGGAAGATAGTAGTCCATTTGTCCCCTTAGTGGTATCACTAATGTGACTGATTTTATCGATTCCCATTTTTAAAAAGTAATTATTGAAGATCTGGCAAACATCTTTAGGATTTTTTACTACTTGCGCGTTTTCTTCTAAGGTTATGTTTTCAAATGTCTTATTGTTTACGTGATGTTCTTTTACAATTCCCCATATCGTATTTGCCTTATTATTTGATTTTATTATTTTTTCATTAAATTGTTGTCTCTTTAGATTAATCAGTTCTTGGGCATACTGCTTTTTTAGACATTCCCTATAAATAACTAAGTTTGTTGATTCATAGAAGGTATGGTAGTCCATTTTTTCCCTAATCTTTTTTACTTCAAATGGAATTTTAAGATTATGGTTACGAGATTTTGCAACCCTTTTGTTTTTGAGTGGACAGTGTTAATCTAGATGCCGTTTTATTGTATCAAAGAAGCAGTCCCATTTTTATTACTATCCTGCAATGTATATATTCCTCCCATCTCTCGTTGCTTAAACTGTCTAGAAGCTGGCTCAGTTTGTTAGTAGTCATTTGTCTTAACTTCATAAATTCTGTATAATCTAATTCTTCCTGCATATGGCTGATATCAATAATTTGGGCACTGTGGTCCGAAATGCAATAATCTATGATTTCTGTTGTGTATTTACCCTCTTCAATATTGGTTATAATATGATCTATCGATGTGGCCGAGGTTGGTGTGATTCTGGTTTGCTCGTTAATAATGTCTTTTAAATTGTAACTTGTAATTAAGTTAAGTAGGTGTTTATAATCTGTATTATTTGTCGTAGTATTTATATTTAGATCCCCTATTAATATTAATTTGTTGTTAATGCCAATTTTTGTTTTATTTAGCATGTTTTCAAAAGAGCAAAGAAAATCACATACTTTAGTACCTGACGATCTGTACAGACCAATTATTTGCAGGTTTAGGTTTCCTGTTTGTATTTTTGTTGAGGCTACTTCGCATCTTAAATAATGATGGTGTCCTAATGGAAAATTGGGACATAGAACAACTTGCAGAAGAGCTAGCAAGCTTAGGAGGCAGTTCGGCACTTCTCAGAAGTTCTTCAACTCATACTTGCATGAGTCCATGTACAGCAGCTGTCCTAATCGGAGTGTTTCAGAATTTTCTTGTGGCACTCTCCGAGAATTATCATGCGGCATAACATCTTCGCAGCTCTCTTCTCCCTCAAACTTCCTTTTCTTCCAAAATTTCATATTTCTTCATTGTCTATCCTCCAGAACTTCATTTTTCTTCTACATTTGTCTCACAGAACATCTACATCTGTCTTCCTTATATACATCGATGTAAAACAACTTTTATTAAAGCTAACAATTACATCCTGAAAGAGCAAATATGCCCTTAATTAGTTCAGTTACATTTGTTTACTGCATCGCGTAATTATTTAGTAGTATTACATTTGTTTACTGTTGCACCGTAATTATTCAGTTGTATTGCACAAGCGCTAATGGTCATTACTAAAAGCCAAGCATTAGACAATTATAACAATATTGTTTACTGCTTTGCGGTTATTATTCAGTTTTATTGCATTTGTTGTGCTATTTCGTGCTTTTCTATTACGACAGCGTATAACAGTTCGCAACAATACCAAACTGTTTCCGGTTCTACTAACGCGGCAGCGTTTTTTCCGTTTAGCAGTTGGTACCTGACATTGCGCATTTACATAGTCCGCCATGACACGTCGACCTCTGGAGCAACATTACCCGAAAAAAGCAAGAAGGAATGAAATAAATTACCTTAAGAGTGAGGAAATAAGTGGATGTGATCTCACCAATACGTGGTGCCCACCTGCACCCTTTTAGGTGTTTTACTTTTATAAAACAAAATTGCGATTTAAACAGAACAAACGTAGCCATCTTCCCGCTAAAACAGACGCTGCATGGTAAGTGCCAACCTAAATAAGAAGTGAAATCCGCGAAATAAGGAATTTTTGCAAATGTGAATCATTCGAGTTTTAGACGCACAGATCTCTCGGCTACGCCCTGTCGTCGCTTCGCACTTGGGGCTGCAACTGCTACACACCTCTCATTCTAAAAAACATCCCTCGGCTACGCTTTGATGCTGAGTATCTTACCGGCTTTGGCGGCATTAGTTATGCATATGTTGCCAGCATTGCGTTAGAGCTAGAGAACGACACAGAGTGACATCTGTAAGGCATATAAGATATCACTTCCATCGCTGTAGAGGACCCCGTAAGAGCAATTTACCCTTACTTTTAAATAGATTTTTAATAATTTTTGGTATCAAATTTGGCGTCAGAATATTTAGATTCGTTTCAGAAATGTTAGGCAAAAAGTTCCAATGGAAAGGCCGCCGATAATACCGATGTAGCTAAAGGTGGGGTATAAATGGAAAATTGAAGAAAAAAAACAAAAAAAAACATTGATTTCCATTGTTTCTGAACAATTTTATTTGCCTGCAAATGGCGGGAGGGCATATTTGCACATAAAATAGAAACACTTATTTATCTACATATGCTAATTCTGACATTAAATAAGAAATCAAGTACAAGGATGAGCACTATATTAATTCAAAATTGTTTCCCAAGCCATCTTTCGTTCCACAATTCCGTGCCGGACTCCCCTCTGTTGGTAAAGTCCATTCCATGCGCTAACAAACTGCGTAGCGCAAATTCCGCGTGTTTGAAATTTGAAATCCTGCGTGTGTTGAGGACTTATTCACAAAATGCTAAGGTATGCAAACCTTGACTCTCCACAAATATTACATTGTAACATTTAAATAATTTGTTTCATTGTGTTTAAACATGGCATGTGGTGTCATAATGGACATTCAATATTTTTGTATTAATTTCAAAAATGAGTTTCTGAATGCGTTACTCAGAATTCAATATATTTAAAGAATACATTTTATTTACATACAGCTGTCATTTATCATAATTTTATAAGATTACTAACATTTTCATAAATTTGTCCTTTACTACTGTAAATAATTTTGCTTTCATTATCAGCTAGCTTTATTTATTAATTAATTTATTTTATTTATTTTTCCATTAATAATATTTATGCATGCATAATTTATTCTTTCTATTAATAGCAAACTGTTGTAGTTTACAGTTTTTCTAAATAATGTGGTTTTTCTAAATATATTCCATGCAGTTTTCAATTTTACACACAAGAGAAAATATGCTGTTAGCATCTGCTGGTTTTATACATGAAGATTAGTGATTGTCATGGCCATGGTAGATGTAAATCAGTGTTTACTTATGGCATAAACTTTGTTTTTATTTTCTCTACCGCTTAGTTACTTAAGGTAGAGGAAGTGGTGAATTTGGCCCAAAGATTTGATACCGATATTTCACTGGAAAAGTGTGTTTTGAGGTTTCTTGAATCCAGACAAGTGTTTACATACACACAAAGGTATTCATCTAACACTAAACAAAACATACACAAGGTATTCACCTTAACACTAATATGTTGTCATCCTCCATGGTGTAGTGGTTACCATGCTAGCAGCTCCCGCAGTCGTGAATTCAAACCTGGCAGAGGGCGATGGATTTTTTGGGTATAAAAACCCTTAGCATGGCTTCCTTTGGAAGGGAAGTAAAGCAGGTGGTCCTGTGTCGTAGATTTATGGCACGTAAAAGAACTTCAAGCCTGATAAAGTGGCCTCTGAGCAAAATTACCCGTCTTTAATACCCAATGTAGAGTGGGACGCTAAGGACCATAGCAGTTAAAGAGCGTTCATAAATAAAACTCAATTTAATTTTAACTTAACACTAAATATCACACACACACACACAAAGTATTCATCTAACACTAAATATCATTTTGTATTTTATTTTGTTTCATTTAAAACAGTTTTAAGGGTTTTGAGATATTGGCATGATAAATTAAAAGTGAATTTCCTTTCCATTGGATTTTATAAAACTGCAAAACCATACCATATAGGCAAACATTTACTTAGAAAAAATATAGATGTCATTAAAATATACTGTTTGTGTCAAATAATAATTGTTTTGTAGTGTTAGCCATTTTACGATATCCCATGTTGTATGATTATGTTTCCAAATTAACTCTGTTGTCTGATGGTAGATGCTTAAGCATTTCTTTATTTTTCCCTCCGAAGGAGCTCATTATTATGAATTTATTCCTCAGTGCTTCCAATAAAGTTGTGAATGTTGTTTCCACATGTTCTGTGTAACTTAGCACCTATTGCTGAATTTGAGATTATTTGTAAACGTAAGCAATGTAATGTGGATAGAAGAATAAATGAATAAAGTAATATACAAGGAGTCATGTGAACTTTGAATGGGTAGAGAAGTCATGTGAGAGTTGCACATTCGAGTTTTTTAAATTTCTATACCAAGATGTGAGGTGTGCTGCTGTTGAACATAACAATAATGTTGTTATTGTTATACAATATTACTGAAGTGTTTGAATAAGCTGTAATAACACAAGTTCAAGTATCTCGTAGTTTTGATAACTTGTGTATTGTTTCAGACAAATGATAAGTAATCCAGCGTTAAACCTTGGAGGTTAATGTACCATGGTAGCTCAGTGATACAGCACTCAAGGATCCATGGTTTGAGCCCCAGCTCAAGTCTGATTGAACTTTAAAACTTGGTGAAATCCAAATTAACGTAACAGCGTTAACTATAAAGCCTGGAAATTAATAATACCCACAACACTAAGGTAGGATGTGATTTTCTTGAAGGTTTATACGGATGCTTCAATCAGATGAAAAAGTTTAATATTCATCTCAGATGTACCTACAGCATCAGCATGCAGTTCTACTCTATTTATTTTATTCACAGTAAAAGATATTGTTTTGGGATTTGTCAAAACACCAAATAATATCAAAGTGATACAATTCAAGTGACATTAAAGCTAAAGTAACGTGTGATTTGTACCAGATTCTATGTCGTTGATACCTGAATCAAAGATAACACAATGTTAAATACATATATTACTTTTAGATATTTATTAGCAGACACTAATTCATTGAATTCCTCAAGTGAATAAAAATGATTTAAAAGCGAGAATTTATGTAATTGTGTTTTAATGTTCCTTAGATATACAGGTAAGTCGTTATATAACTTTAGACTGTTATATTTAACATACTTCTGATATATTTTGGTTTTATGTATAAGGAGATGAACTTATTTATATTCTGACATTAAGAGCATGAACTTCTGAATTTATGATGAAAGTATAAAAAACTGCACTTAGCATAATAGAGCCCTTGTTTCATAACCCAGCCACGATTACATGTATGCATGATTTGCTTGTACTGCAGTGACCTTGGTATTTTCCGCTAGTTCAGTAGCAGTCAGTGACCCACTCAAGGCTGTGAATGTCAACTGTCAGTTGCTGCCATAAAGATTAGAGTTTGTACATTGTGCATCTCAAAAGTGAAAGCTTATTCAAACATCTGTGTTGTGTTTAAATACTTTACAGTTTTCTTATTATTGTTGCTGTTCTTGTCATATTATTAGTCCATACATGCGATCCGCAGGCGAGCTATGAAATGACCACTCTGAATTAGGATGTGTTCCCTGCAACTTTCTCTGGTAACAGTTCCACATTTACCTTATAGTTAAGATGGTAAAAAATAGTGACTTAAATAATGAAAATCAATATAAGAGTGGAGATGTTAATATTTAAAACACTATACCACACACAGTTTGTTGTATAGCAAAATCATCAAAATTTGTCAACAAAGTACTCCGTTTTATTAATACTGCATATGTGTAGAAGAAACTGTCAACGCAAACTGTATTAGCATAATCTGCAAAAATATTAATATTTGTGCTCCTTCTTTTAAGAATTAATCTGTATGCATCATCATTAAAAACTTAACATTTACACGTGCATGTAATGTTCATTCTCGCCTCCTTTAGTGTACAGTTTCTGATGTCCAATTCATATTTACAACACATAAACGTAAGCTCGGATAAATCTCAAAACCATAGGACCTTAACGTTTCACTGAGGCGAGCAGAGGTAATCTGCCCTCCGCTCACTTCATACTCATTTCTTCTTTCCATTTTTCTTTTCTTTAATGAAAGTCTTGAATATTAATCATACTTCAATCTCGCTCAAATCTTGGTGCCTCTTCAGAATAAACTGAACGCATTATGATAGCCATAAAGCGCCTACTACTGGCCAAACTGTCATTTAATCAGTCAAGGTAAGTATGGAACAAACCACTTTTTCTCTTTGAAATGACAACCATTGTTATCAGTGCCTCCTTTTTTATAGATTGAAAATGAAATTGCTCTTTACACAATTTGCCTTAATATTATTCCATATTTTAATTGTGAGTGAAAATTGCAGCTTTTCATCACAATGCATGTCTTCAACTGGCAGAGTACAAAGCAAACTTTATTTAATTTCAATGTCTGTGCTAACAGTGATTGTAGTCAATCTAGAACCTTATAAATGCTGTTTTAGGTTTACACATTAAGTCTGACTCCACATTGGTTAGAGCTGAATTCTTTCAAGTTTGATTCAATTTTCCAAAGAAGTATTTTCCTTCTAGGCTGGGACAAATTTAATGAAAATCATTGTGTTGCATTCCTGAAAGTTTGCCATTCATCCAATGTTACATGCACACTCCTACTTTTATAGTAAGTGTATTCTACCCAAAAATGTTATACTGAGATTTCACCAGGGAAATACATTTTTTGAGACCCCTGAATCCAAAAGAAGCATTTTTAGAAAAAGTTCTGTGTGTTTGTGTCTGTCTAAGAACAACATAACTCAAAAATGAAAAGTCGGTTAAGCATCAAACTTGGTATTTAAGTTGAGTATCTTCCAAGGATACAACACAAAGATTTTAAAGAGAATTCACCCCCCCCCAACTAAATTTGTCATGTTTTTTATTTTCCAAAAATGGCTCTAATGGTTTTGATTTATATACTGTATGTTTAAAATATTTTTCCTGGCAAATAAAATACATACTCTGGATTTCTGTTTGTGGAAGAAAAAGTCATGTGAATGCAACAGATGACAATTTTCAAAAATACTTTTCATTCAGGTTCAGGAGATCTGAAAAAATGCATTTCTGGTGAAGTCTTGATTATGAATTTTTGGGTGGAATACAATACTTCTTCTGTGTACCAGAGTTGTAAAAGATGATTGCTTGAATACTTGTACCATTTCTCAGAGAAAGGTTACAAACTTAACAATTTTTGCAAGCTCTTAATAATCAGTTCCAGAGAAGTGATGTGGGGATGCCTTGTCGACCCTAACAGAATATTTACTTATGTTACAGGTTCGTGCAGGAGTATTCATTTTCAGAAACATTTTTGCTTTGGAATCCTTGACATACTATTTTATTGTCTATTTAAGTAAATTCTGGCTACCATTTTTAATTACGTTAAATTATGATGTTTATGCTTCACATTGGCATTTTCTCTTCAGTATTAAAAGTTTAGTGATCATTGCAAATTCACTAATAAAGCTTTAGGATTTATTATAATAAAAACATATGGATTTTCTTTGTTTGATGAACAATATTCATAATTAATTTGCTATTTATCATGTTTGGAGTGTGAAAATTTTACAAATTTGCTAAATCACATCTGTACATACTAATTTACAAGCTTATTATGTTACATTAACAACATCGTTGCAGACAGAAGCAGTAGCGTAGCATAAAAATATTAGCAGGGTAGGGGCTTATATATAGGAATCCATCTTTTAAACAATTTGTATCAACTCAAATAATAAAAATGAATTAATCCTGAGTTGAAATATTTAAATAAATCCACTTCATATTCACAGATTAAGGTGCAGCAAATGGAATTGAAATTACGATAGGATGTTTTGTGTATTCTAGGCGACTAATTTGTTGTGACATGAGAATTAATTATCACTGTGAAATAGGTATTTTATATTGCTGCTGCAGGCATTTATTTCACTACAAAATAGGGTTATGTTATGTTCTGAACTGGGAGATATTGCACTCATTTGTTAACCACTCAAATTTAGCACTGGAACAAAAACATGCCCCAAATATCTTAACATGATTATTTTTTTTTTTTAATGGACGCTCAAATACTATGGTCCTTAGCGTCCCATTCTATATTGGGCATGAAAGACCAGGAATTTTGCTCAGAGGCCTCTATATCAGGCTTGAGGTTCTTTTATGTGCCGTAAATCTATGACACGGGACCACTGGCTTTACTTGCCTTCCGAAGGAAGTCATGCCAAAGATTTTTACGCCCGAAAAAATCCATCGCCCTCTGCCGGGTTTGAACCTGCAACCTTGGTAACTAGACGTTAGCACGGTACCACTAGTCTACAGAGGACGACAGTCTGAGACATGTGGCATAAATATAGTGGTATATGATTGGGATTATACATCTCATAGGAATATATGATTAGGAAGCAATTTGTTACCAACAACCCAAAAATACTGCTGTTATTTTAATAAAGCTATTTTTGCTAATCATTTTTACATTTTGTTAGCAAGGAAGGGGGTTCCTACCCCAAAATGCTCCCCCCTAGCTATGCCTCTGGATAGAACTTCTTGTTTATAACCATAAGGAGTAAAGTTTCAAATTTTTTCTGCCTCTTAAGATTAAAATAACTTTGGTTTTTGAACATTTTATAATAGAGAAGTTAAATAAATATTGCAGGGTTTATACTTAACGGAAAATATATCAACATGGTGGGCAAGATGCAGGTCCATGGTTTGAAACCTGTTGAATCATCTTCCTGAGTGACATTTTCCTCTGGCGCCCTAAAGTAGAATCTGAAACATTTCTTTCCCGGATTTAATATATCATCAACATCCACCATTCATTGTAAGAATGGTATTGAAAAAAATAGAATGTATGCATTCACATGATTTTCTCTACTTAGTCATCTACAAACTATTCTTACAAGAGTTTATTCTTCTGTCTACTTCTCATTAACTGAGATAAAATTTCATTACACATTTTGTTGTAGGTATAAGAAGAATACAGTAGGCTAAAGTAATAGTTCAATTTTTATAAAGTGGGTTGGATTTGAAATTTCATCACAAGAAAAAACGAATAGCAACTTCCCACTTCAAATAAACTGTAATTATTTGAAAATTCAAACCAGTAACAAAAAGTATCTTGTAAATGGTTAATGGCAGAAAAATTTTATTTTGCATAAAATGTTATCTCCTTTAACGAGATTTTGTGCATATAGCCTGTGAAGTCCTCTTCATTCTGAATGACTTTTGTATAATTCATAAATCACAACAGATAGACAAAATCTTACTCACAAAATCTTGTTGAAGTACACAATTTATATGAACTATAATTTTTGTGGCATTAACCATTTCCGAGATATTCTTGAATTTTTAAATACTTATACTTTTTTCATGTGAAAAGTCACTATTCAGTTTTTACTGGTGGTCATTCAAACATCATGCAATTTCCAAGCCATCACATAGTGAACCACTTTTTAAATATCAGACTATCGCTTTAACCTACTGTATTGTTCTTGCACCTGCAATGAAACGCAATAAGTTTTATCCTGATCAACAAGCAGTAGACGCACGAATAAGCTTTTGGAAGAAGAGTAAGTAGAGAAAGTCATGTGAATGCAACACATCAGAACTTTCCATTCTGAAAGAAATTTCCAAATGTGATGTTCAGTTGTTTCTTTCTATAAGTTGAACTGTACAAGGAGAGTTAATTCCCATTGACTAAGGTTTTAAAAAAATATTTATAATTGTGTTGTTACGTTTGCTAAAGAACTGGACACTTTCTTTGTGATGTTTCTGTTTCTGTGCTGTTATTCGTTTCCTGTTTCTGATTGTTTGCATCTTCTAGAAATTTTTAAATAATATGTAACATTATCATGTTTGCCCGGAGTTGTGTTTTTATTATACATCCTGCTTGTCAAGTTTCTTGTTTCTATATTTGCAAGTTTTATTATTTTAATTTCCACTTGAAGACTTTCTAGTATTCTCATCTGCATGTGTTTCAAATGTGTTATCAGGGTAATAATTGTTTAATAATTTCCTTACGACCAACTCATTGAGGTTATTATCATTACCTGTAATGTTTTCAAATGAAAATCTTATGGCTGTAGTTTCAATAGCAATTTAAAGTCTCCAATATATGAATGTATTAGGATTCTGAACCTCGTCTGATTGTTGTATTTAGCGTGAATGGCGACTGGATTCATCGTCGCATCAGGAAGGTATAGAATAACTTGTGAATCATAAAGATTTAATATCCTGTCTGATTTATGTAGTTGCTTATTGTTAAATGTTATATAGAATATGCATAATAAAGTACAAGGTGTGTTTTTGAAGTAAGTGCCATTTTAATATTTTGCCACTGCCACGCTGCAGTTGTGATTTTGAGCAGGCACAATCATTCCTCCAATCATTAGGAAGCCACACGTGGCTGTGAGCAAATGCCACTTTGTTTTCCTGCTGTTGGAGCATTTTTAAATGCTCAAAACAATCAAACAAACATTGACTGTGAAGTCAGATCAATGAATGCAAGAACCCCAATTGTGTGAGTTTATGGGGAAACAATAATGGAGTGATAAAAGTGTGTTAGACACACAGCCAAACAAACTCAAGATCTAATTGTATCATTTGGGGGAACAATTCAAACACCCTCCCTACAGTCTGGATTTGGCACCAAGCGATTTATAAATATAAATAATAAATATAATCTTTATATCAACAAAAATTATTATATTATTATAAGTCCCAGCTTTTACCCTTGAAACCCTCAATACAATGTACCCACTAAGCGACTGTATTCATATCTATACTGATGGCTCTCTTCTGGGTCATGAAGAGCTGGTGCATTTTGTTAACTCTTTTTCCTTTATAAAAAAGTAGACAAACGTACAAGCAATTTTGATGGTGAAATTGATACCATATATACATAACTGCAAAATGTATTTCCATGGTTACATAAATGCAAAAATGTAGTTATTCTGTCTGATCCTAAACCTGCACTCCAAGCTATTGGTTCTACTACTCAGCCCAAAATGATGAAGATCAAACAAATACAGAACCTAAATAAAAGTATAGTCTTACAGTGGATTTCTGCATACTGCTGTGTTTTTGGAAATGAAATGGCAGATATTTTAGCAAAGAAAGGACCTAAAATCAACTATATGATAAAACAAAATTTTTCATATGAATCAGTTAAACGAATCATAAAAAGAAAAATCATTTCCGATTATAACCAACCGATAACACTTCAAAATGAACAATCAAAATGGAAAACATATGTTAAATGATGCATCAATAATTCCTGTTTACCAAGAAAATCTTCTGCATTCTGACTTAGCACAGGACATGATTGTTTGAATAAACATCTTTACAAAATTGGAATAGTAACAACTCCATATTGTGCTCCAAGGAAGAAAAAATGGACTTGCAACTTCTCCTAAATTGTGACTCTCTTATGGCTTTTGAAAATCTAACATCAGAATATTGAGAAGCAAGAAAAAGAAGAGAGAGAGAGACACGTACACACTTTCTTGTGAAGCACGTTTTCATCTATCACTTGATGTTTCCAGATTAAACAAAAGTCCTGCAGCATGAAAAGGACTTCACAGAAAATTCAAGATATACATTGTAAGTATGTTAAATACAAGAGGTCCTGGCAGCTATGTTATTTCATAGTTCTAAGTTTTGTAAGCCTTCAATGTAGTCAATCTGTTCCCAGTGACGCAGAGCCACTGATGGTGCAAAGAGGGTCGTCGGTTGCCTGTAAAACTCTTCAACTATATGGGAGCGATCAAAGTCGCAAGGACTTTATATATTGTCCGATCCACTTTATGTATATAGTGATTGTGTTGTTTGTGTTTTTATTACGCATGTGTGTCAGCTGTGATCTGCGTTTGTTGTTTCCAGGGGCAGCTGGTGGTTCATGAAGCTATATGTAGCTGCAATTTCATTTGTTAAAGTAATAAAGACTGCACCGTCAGTTTTGCTACATAAATGTTTGTTATTAAAAATTACACACTTCCAAATATCATCAGCATGTTTAGTGATAGCTGTGCTATTATAAACCATGTTTTTTGGGGAAGTTGTGAAGATGCTAAAAACCATTATCACCACGTTTTATGTGCCGATCTTCAGTGTGTCTTCACTACCAAATAAAACCCAAGGAAAGCAAAATAGGGTGTTCTTAATATCACAACCACACATATCCAGTTTAAACATCTTGTTTCTGTTTTAACAGCTGAGTGATCTTTAAGTTTGGTGTAGGTCTACCAAGACCTTTCAAGTTTAGTGTTGAAAAAGTTAGTGGTACTAGAAGAGACTGAAGGGAATTCATTGTTTCTCCCTATAGCACCGTTTACCTGCATTCACCAGTTGAAACACAGCAGTGAAACGTTCAATATATGGATGACCAGAAGTGAGGCAAACATTTACTATAAAACCAACAGATGGTGCTGTTTATATCATGAAAGTCAAAGTGATCACCCTATTCCATGCTCCCTGACTATTAGGTTAACCAACAAATCTTATGCTGCACACTTCCCCTCCACACACGTGTACACTCCCTTGGTTGCAGCCAGGAGTGCACTATTTGTCAATTGCAAACAATATAGCACCAGCTGAAGTACACTACACAAGATCAGGTTGGAATGAACCCTACATTTATAAGTAGCTTAGTTATTTACATTAAAGGGAAAGCCAGGATTATGGTTGTAGCATAAAGGAGCTGCCATATTAAGAAACTGGTGCCAGTTGTTTCCCAGCCTTGGGCTTTTTATGGCTATGCACATAAGGAATATATATTTAATTTTAATATAGCAGCATCCACATTATTGCTTTACTGCTATTTGCAATTTTGATTTTTGTTTACATTTTTAGTTTTTTCACCTTTTTATATTTTGGGGGGTGTCCAGGGGGACTGAACTCCCCATTATCTACACCACTAGTAGTAGAGAAGGTAAAAAGATTACAACAAACAATAAAGTGAGATTTATGACAAGATACCATTTGGAAAGTGAATGGCAAAGCAGAATAAAAGGTGAAGTAAAAAAAAAAAGAATTTCCTTAACATAGTCCAGAGAATAAAACAAAGAATTCCCATAACAACAATGCTAAAGGACATGGAAGACTATCACTGACTGGAGGATCCAAGCTGCCCCAAACTAAACATGGAAAAAGGAAAACTACAGGCAGACATCTTAAGAAAAGGATGAACATGGCAAGCCAGCAAAATAGATTTAATATCATAACTTATAAAAGAGTGCTGCACATTTGTAAATGCTATTGACTTACAGAATATGTAAGTAGACATTTCAACGCAAGTACACTAGCTAATATTTATTAAAAATTGTACTCGTAACATTCGGAATTCTTAAATATAATTATAATTTGTATAACTATGGTTTAAAATAAATTCAACGATTAAGCAACCTATAAGTCAATATTACAACCTTTTGAAAAGAAAACTAATAGGTACTAGTTAGTTTGTAGGGAGTATACATGGATCATTCAGTAATTAGTGGCAACAATGTTTGTATGTGGCACTATTAGTGGTAAATGATGCAAACTGATAACAATGAGTAAGAACAGCATCTGATGGTGTTATCTGTGAGTTTGAAGACAGTAATCTTATTTATAAGATATTTGTAGTGAGTTTAATTTGTTGACTGTTGTGCTGTAAAATGTTCAATAAATAAGAACAAAGATGCTTCATTAAAATTCAAGTTACAAGAGGCAAGAATGCTCAACAATGCCATGCAGCATTACTGGAAGCTTGCGGTAGGTGGGCACATGCAGAGGTAGGGAAATGTGGAGCTGGCAGACAGCAAGTACATGTGGACACTGTTAGAGCATGCTGGAAGAACACCATTGTTGGACTTGTATTGAACTAGTAAGGGAAGTTGGAATTGCTCCAGGTGTGATCACAAGAAGAAGTTATACAGATGAGGAAAATCTGCACTCAATCAGTTCCACACAATCTTGAAGAAGAGAACATGTGGCAACATTGCACATGAAGGCAAGCATTTCCTTCATAACTTTAGATGCTACCAACAAAAACTAAAGAGACAATCAAATGTGTGACGCACAATGATTCCCCACGGTCAAAAAAGTATCAGCAAGAGCAGGGTCCACTTAAAGTCATGTTCATAGTTGCTGATGATTTTGATGGTGTCCTTGTCAGTCATTCAGTTCCTGTGGGAAATTGTGTGAATGGTGAATAATGTTACAAGTTGGGGTGAAGGCAAAAAAGGTTACTAGAAAATTATTAATTGAGGTCACCTCAACAAGCACATGGCGCGACGCAACTTGCTGGCAGCAAAGAGTCTGGGACCTTGGTGTGTAGATTTAAGGGGAAAGTGTGGGTTTTATATTACATAACACACATTACCTGGGATTTATTCACAAAACATTTGGCAACTCTACATAATGAATAAAGGAAACAGGATGGAGGCAGATGCCATGAAAGCATAGACTAGCCACATATACGACTGGCTCCAATGACCACTTCCACTGGAGTAACACTATCTTACCTCCACCAACCGTGTCCAGCCAAAGCCAGACAGGGCTGACATCATACTAGACAGTTTCAAACAGGCCTTTCTCTTTTGCATGATCCGTGCCGAAAGGAAAGACCTTTAAGACAAAGTATAACTAAGCAGACACAATAATGGTAGCAACAATACAGCACAACAGTGCATCTGGCAATGACAATAAAATTAATAATATGCCACAATATTACAGTTACTTTCTGGAACACCATTTACGACCAGCTGTGTGTCATAAATGTCCAAATGTCCATGATGGTGCTCGCTCTCACATAGCTGGTCCTGCGGTTAATTTATTTCGCAGATGGAACTGGGAAATTCTGGAGCATCCTCCATACTCCCCAGATATGAGCCCATGTGATTTTGACCTTTTTGCAAAAATGAAATTACCACTTAGAGGAGTTCGCTTTAGAGCCAGATAGGCAATTGTAGCAGCAGTAGAGTAGTCTGTTCGAAGATTAGTGCAACAAGATGCTGTGGATGGCATCCTTCATCTCCCTGAAGTGTGGAGACGGGTTACTCACGTTTAAGGAGATTAGTGCAACAAGATGCTGTGGATGGCATCAGTCATCTCCCTGAAGTGTGGAGACGAGTTATTCATGTTTAAGGAGATTAGTGAAACAAGATGCTGTGGATGGCATCAGTCATCTCCCTGAAGTGTGGAGATGGGTTATTCACGTTTAAGGAGATTAGTGCAACAAGATGCTGTAGATGGCATCAGTCATCTCCCTGAAGTGTGGAGATGGGTTACTCACGTTTAAGGAGATTAGTACAACAAGATGCTGTGGATGGCATCAGTCATCTCCCTGAAGTGTGGAGATGGGTTATTCACGTTTAAGGAGATTAGTGCAACAAGATGCTGTAGATGGCATCAGTCATCTCCCTGAAGTGTGGAGATGGGTTACTCACGTTTAAGGAGATTAGTACAACAAGATGCTGTGGATGGCATCAGTCATCTCCCTGAAGAGTGGAGACAGGTTACTCACGTTTAAGGAGATTAGTGCAACAAGATGCTGTGGATGGCATCAGTCATCTCTCTGAAGTGTGGAGACGGGTTGTTCATGTTTAAGGAGAATAGTGCAACAAGATGCTGTGGATGGCATCAGTCATCTCCCTGAAGAGTGGAGACAGGTTACTCACGTTTAAGGAGATTAGTGCAACAAGATGCTGTGGATGGCATCAGTCATCTCCCTGAAGTGTGGAGACGGGTTATTCATGTATAAGGAGATTAGTGCAACAAGATGCTGTGGATGGCATCAGTCATCTCCCTGAAGAGTGGAGACAGGTTACTCACGTTTAAGGAGATTAGTGCAACAAGATGCTGTAGATGGCATCAGTCATCTCCCTGAAGAGTGGAGACAGGTTACTCACGTTTAAGGAGATTAGTGCAACAAGATGCTGTGGATGGCATCAGTCATCTCCCTGAAGTGTTGGTTACTCATGTTTAAGGAGAATAGTGCAACAAGATGCTGTGGATGGCATCAGTCATCTCCCTGAAGTGTGGAGACAGGTTACTCACGTTTAAGGAGATTAGTGCAACAAGATGCTGTGGATGGCATCAGTCATCTCCCTGAAGTGTGGAGACTGGTTACTCACGTTTAAGGAGATTAGTGCAACAAGATGCTGTGGATGGCATCAGTCATCTCCCTGAAGTGTGGAGACGGGTTACTCATGTTTAAGGAGAATAGTGCAACAAGATGCTTTGGATGGCATCAGTCATCTCCCTGAAGTGTGGAGACGGGTGACTCATGTTTAAGGAGATTAGTGCAACAAGATGCTGTGGATGGCATCAGTCATCTCCCTGAAGTGTGGAGATGGGTTATTCATGTATAAGGAGATTAGTGCAACAAGATGCTGTGGATGGCATCCTCATCTCCCTGAAGTGTGGAGACTAGTTACTCACGTTTAAGGAGATTAGTGCAACAAGATGCTGTGGATGGCATCAGTCATCTTCCTGAAGTGTGGAGACGGGTTACTCATGTTTAAGGAGATTAGTGCACAAGATGCTGTGGATGGCATCAGTCATCTCCCTGAAGTGTGGAGACGGGTTATACATGTTTAAGGAGATTAGTGGAACAAGATGCTGTGGATGGCATCAGTCATCTCCCTGAAGTGTGGAGACGGGTTATACATGTTTAAGGAGATTAGTGGAACAAGATGCTGTGGATGGCATCAGTCATCTCCCTGAAGTGTGGAGACTGGTTACTCATGTTTAAGGAGATTAGTGCAATAAGATGCTGTGGACGGCATCAGTCATCTCCCTGAAGTGTGGAGACTGGTTACTCACGTTTAAGGAGATTAGAGCAACAAGATGCTGTGGATGACATCAGTCATCTCCCTGAAGTGTGGAGATAGGTTACTCACGTTTAAGGACAATAGTGCAACAAGATGCTGTGGATGGCATCAGTCATCTCCCTGAAGTGTGGAGACTGGTTACTCACGTTTAAGGAGAATAGTGCAACAAGATGCTGTGGATGGCATCAGTCATCTCCCTGAAGTGTGGAGACGGGTTACTCACGTTTAAGGAGATTAGTGCAACAAGATGCTGTGGATGGCATCAGTCATCTCCCTGAAGTGTGGAGACGGGTTACTCACGTTTAAGGAGAATAGTGCAACAAGATGCTGTGGATGGCATCAGTCATCTTCCTTAAGTGTGGAGACGGGTTACTCACGTTTAAGGAGAATAGTGCAACAAGATGCTGTGGATAGCATCAGTCATCTCCCTGAAGTGTGGAGACGGGTTACTCACGTTTAAGGAGATTAGTGCAACAAGATGCTGTGGATGGCATCAGTCATCTCCCTGAAGTGTGGAGACTGGTTACTCACGTTTAAGGAGAATAGTGCAACAAGATGCTGTGGATGGCATCAGTCATCTCCCTGAAGTGTGGAGACGGGTTACTCACGTTTAAGGAGATTAGTGCAACAAGATGCTGTGGATGGCATCAGTCATCTCCCTGAAGTGTGGAGACGGGTTACTCACGTTTAAGGAGAATAGTGCAACAAGATGCTGTGGATGGCATCAGTCATCTTCCTGAAGTGTGGAGACGGGTTACTCACGTTTAAGGAGAATAGTGCAACAAGATGCTGTGGATGGCATCAGTCATCTTCCTGAAGTGTGGAGACGGGTTACTCACGTTTAAGGAGAATAGTGCAACAAGATGCTGTGGATGGCATCAGTCATCTCCCTGAAGTGTGGAGACGGGTTATTCATGTTTAAGGAGATTAGTGCAACAAGATGCTGTGGATGGCATCAGTCATCTCCGTGAAGTGTGGAGACTGGTTACTCATGTTTAAGAAGATTAGTGCAACAAGATGCTGTGGATGGCATCAGTCATCTCCGTGAAGTGTGGAGACTGGTTACTCATGTTTAAGGAGATTAGTGCAACAAGATGCTGTGGATGGCATCAGTCATCTCCTTGAAGTGTGGAGATGGGTTACTCATGTTTAAGGAGATTAATGCAACAAGATGCTGTGGATGGCATCAGTCATCTCCCTGAAGTGTGGAGATGGGTTACTCACGTTTAAGGAGATTAGTGCAACAAGATGCTGTACATGGCATCAGTCATCTCCCTGAAGTGTGGAGATGGGTTACTCACGTTTAAAGAGATTAGTGCAACAAGATGCTGTGGATGGTCTCAGTCATCTCCCTGAAGTGTGGAGACGGGCTATACATGTTTAAGGAGATTAGTGCAACAAGATGCTGTGGATGGCATCAGTCATCTCCCTGAAGTGTGGAGACGGGTTATTCATGTTTAAGGAGATTAGTGCAACAAGATGCTGTGGATGGCATCAGTCATCTCTCTGAAGTGTGGAGACTGGTTATTCATGTTTAAGGAGATTAGTGCAACAAGATGCTGTGGATGGCATCAGTCATCTCCCTGAAGTGTGGAGACGGGTTATTCATGTTTAAGGAGATTAGTGCAACAAGATGCTGTGGATGGCATCAGTCATCTACCTGAAGTGTGGAGACGGGTTACTCACGTTTAAGGAGATTAGTGCAACAAGATGCTGTGGATGGCATCCTCATTGTAGTTCCAATATACAAAGGGGGTAATAAAACAGAAATAAATAATTATCGGCCTGTTAGCCTAACGTCGGTAGTGTGTAAAGTAATGGAGCATCTAATTGCAGAATACATACGCGAGGATTTAGAAAACAAACAGTGGTTCAACAAAGCGCAACATGGATTTAGATCCGGGTATTCATGTGAAAGTCAAACAACTTCATTAATTCAAGATTTGGCAGATGAGGTGGATGCAGGGGGAAGGACTGATGCAGTGGTGATAGATTTTTCTAAAGCTTTTGACGTAGTGCCACATAGTTTACTCATCCGGAAACTAGCAAATGCGGGACTTGATAATCGCGTTGTATTGTGGGTAGAACAATTTTTGAAAGGGAGGACGCAAAGAATAAGAGTAGGTAGAGAACTGTCAGAAGGGGGGACCGTAAGTTCGGGCGTGCCCCAAGGCTCGGTACTGGGCCCGTTACTGTTTCTTATCTTTGTTAATGATATCCATATAAACATTAAATGCCAGTTAAGACTGTTCGCAGACGATTGTATTATTTACAATAAGATTAGGAATTCCATGCATGAGACTGCTCTTCAGGACGACCTAAATGAAATCAGGTGGTGGGCCGAAGCAAACAAAATGACAATTAATGCTGGGAAAAGTAAATCCATTGTTTTTAGCAGAACTAAGGGGAAGATTATACATAACTATCAAATGGGCGGGGAACCAATTCCACAGGTGGACAGCTGCAAATATTTGGGAGTGTGCTTGTCAAGTAATGCTGGATGGGGGGAACAGATAGATAGTACATCTAGGAAAGCGTGGAAAGCATTGCATTTCGTAATGAGAATACTGAAAAAGGGGAGCGCAAAGACCAGGGAACTAGCCTACAAATCTTTAGTGCGGCCGGTTATGGAATATGGAGTAGCATGTTGGGACCCATACAGAGTCAATCAGATTGATTCCTTAGAAAAAGTACAGAGAAGGGCTATAAAATTCATAAGGAGAGGTAAAGATTTTGGGTTTACAAAAGGTGAAGAGAATGAATGGGAACCGCTAAAAGTTAGGCGTAAAAAACATAGATTAGTTGCGTTATTTAAAGCTTATACTGGTTCAAATGCTTGGGCGGATGTTAGAGAAAGGTTAGAGAATCCAGCACACTACGGTCGAAACGATCATCTGTTTAAAATTAGGGGTAGAAAGTGCAGAACCGACGTGGGAAAATTTTCTTTTGTTAATAGAACCATTGAGGAATGGAATGAATTGCCTGTAGCAGGCTTTCAGGGCTGTCCTCTGACCTTAAAGCAGTTCAGAAATAATATTAGCAGAATAAATGTTGGTTAATTAACTAGTGTACTCATTTCACAAACTATACTATTAAAGTTGACACTACCAGGTTGAAAATACTGGTAACTAAATATAAGGACCAATGGTAAATAGTTAAGTACCTCGAAAATAGTTACGTACTTTGTAAATTGTTAAGTACTTTGTAGATAGTTAAGTAAATTGAGAATAGTTAAGTAAATTGTGAATAGTTAAGTAAATTGTGAATAGTGAAGTAAATGGTGAATAGTTAAGTAATTGTGAATAGTTAAGTAAATTGTGAATAGTTAAGTAAATTGTGAATAGTGAAGTAAATGGTGAATACTTAAGTAATTGTGAATAGTTAAGTAAACTATAAATGGTTCAGTAATTAGGGATTTTAAAAGCTTTGTTAACATTTAAAATTAATCATTTTGTATTGTTAGTCTTGTTTATTATTATTATTATTATTATTATTATTATTATTATTATTATTATTATTATTATTATTATTATTATTAATGTAAGCTAGTCATGGTGATGTAAATTTTGTACGGTTTAATTCTGCCACCGGGAAGTACCCAATTGCAGAATAAATACATACATACATACATACATACGGACGGACGGACATACAGACAGACATACATACATACATACATACATACATACATACATACATACATACATACATACATACATACATACATACATACATACATACATACATACATACATACATACATACATACATACATACATACATACATACATACATACATACATACATACATACATACATACATACATACATACATACATACATACATACATACATACATACATACATACATACATACATACATACATACATACATACATACATACATACATACATACATACATACATACATACATACATACATACATACATACATACATACATACATACATACATACATACATACATACATACATACATACATACATACATACATACATACATACATACATACATACATACATACATACATACATACATACATACATACATACATACATACATACATACATACATACATACATACATACATACATACATACATACATACATACATACATACATACATACATACATACATACATACATACATACATACATACATACATACATACATACATACATACATACATACATACATACATACATACATACATACATACATACATACATACATACATACATACATACATACATACATACATACATACATACATACATACATACATACATACATACATACATACATACATACATACATACATACATACATACATACATACATACATACATACATACATACATACATACATACATACATACATACATACATACATACATACATACATACATACATACATACATACATACATACATACATACATACATACATACATACATACATACATACATACATACATACATACATACATACATACATACATACATACATACATACATACATACATACATACATACATACATACATACATACATACATACATACATACATACATACATACATACATACATACATACATACATACATACATACATACATACATACATACATACATACATACATACATACATACATACATACATACATACATACATACATACATACATACATACATACATACATACATACATACATACATACATACATACATACATACATACATACATACATACATACATACATACATACATACATACATACATACATACATACATACATACATACATACATACATACATACATACATACATACATACATACATACATACATACATACATACATACATACATACATACATACATACATACATACATACATACATACATACATACATACATACATACATACATACATACATACATACATACATACATACATACATACATACATACATACATACATACATACATACATACATACATACATACATACATACATACATACATACATACATACATACATACATACATACATACATACATACATACATACATACATACATACATACATACATACATACATACATACATACATACATACATACATACATACATACATACATACATACATACATACATACATACATACATACATACATACATACATACATACATACATACATACATACATACATACATACATACATACATACATACATACATACATACATACATACATACATACATACATACATACATACATACATACATACATACATACATACATACATACATACATACATACATACATACATACATACATACATACATACATACATACATACATACATACATACATACATACATACATACATACATACATACATACATACATACATACATACATACATACATACATACATACATACATACATACATACATACATACATACATACATACATACATACATACATACATACATACATACATACATACATACATACATACATACATACATACATACATACATACATACATACATACATACATACATACATACATACATACATACATACATACATACATACATACATACATACATACATACATACATACATACATACATACATACATACATACATACATACATACATACATACATAATCTCCCTGAAGTGTGGAGACGGGTTACTCACGTTTAAGGAGATTCCTTCTGAGCACAGCAACAGTGTGACTGTTCCAAAAATATTTTCTTTCTTGTTAATTCAAATGTTGCCACTAATTATTGAATGATCCAGTATAATAGGAAATAGGACGTGTCAGCCAATAGCATAAAAGAAAAGAAAACCAAAACATGTAGTGTTACCAATTACAATAAAACATGCTGTATCATGAATAAATAATAAACAAACTTCTGATGTGGTACATTCACATCACTGGTCCATTCCTCAACAAACTATCCTAGCAAAAGCTTATTCTCCTATCTATCTTCATGTTAATCCAGATAAAGATTTGCAGAAATTGTCGTATTACATATTTCCTTGTAGGTATAAGGGAATACAGTAGGCCTAAGCGATAGTCAAATCTGGTCGCCATGTGATGGCTTTGAAATTCGATTCTCTTTGCATGACCAGGAGAAAAAAATGAAGAGCAGCTTTGCAGTTGAAAAAGTGTAAAGTATTTGACAATTCAAACCAATCAGAAGTGGGTAATATCACAAAAATCATTATTTCACATAAATTGCTTGCTTTAACGAGATGTATATTTTTTGTGTAGCAAGACTTTGTCTGTCTCTTACGGTTTACCAGTTATACAAAAATTATTCATAATGAAGAGGCTATTTCAGAAAATTCTGGATATGCATTTTATTTGTCATGCAAATATCTTTAATATCTGATATTTTAATAAAAAAGAAAAACAAATAACAAAAAATTTCTCATGTAAAGGGTAGTTTGTGGGGGAGATTTTCTTGAAAATCTTTGTGTCGCATATTTAAATACCAACTTTGGTACTTTTCCAACTTTTCAACACACACATGGGTCTTTTTCTAAAAACTGCTTTATTTTGGATATTGGATTGCCTCAAAACAAATATTTCTGGTGAAAATACTGATTGTTTCAATGGAATATGTTGCTGAGTTATTGACAACGAGGAAGTGGCTGAAGATCTCACGGTGGACAACTGAGAAGATGGAAGGTATCCCAATCTTATTCAAATGCTTGACTAACTGTCAGTAATCGAAATGCTGCGTGAATATTCAGGAATTACATTTCAGCTTTTCATGATAATTTCACATTTTTATTTACAAGGAAATTTGGTGTAGGTAAATTCTGAAATTTTGATTTAATTAATTTTTTAATTGCATGAAAGAACAAGTATGACATTGGTTTTTGTTGAATGTGGCTTCTGAGCAACTTTATTGTCAATTAGTCCGCAATGTGAAGTTACCCACTGGAAGGCTAATTTTATTAAATGATGCAGCACTCTGCGATTCTTTCACCTTTGAAAATATAACTGCCGTTTGAAAATGAGCATTCCAGAATAAAACATTTTGTACTGATGAAGAAACAGCCATCAAAATTTGTAGGACCATATCCTAAAGATTTATAGAATGAAAAAAGATGACACCTGCACCACTTTCATTTTGTTTGGCCTAAAACAATCATCAGTAAAATATATAAATTTGCTCTTCCACAGGAAATCTAATAACAACTGTTTCTAGATCCAGTGTTTTCACTACATCTTTTGGGTTGTCACATTTCTTTGCTTTTTCTATTAAATGTAAATATTGTATGGTGTGACTGGGACACCTTGCACCTCGACCCAACGCACATCTTTTGTTGTTTCTACCCTCAAGAAAAACGTACAATGTGAGGGACCTGCAGGAGGTCATAGGTCGCTAATGGTTCCAAACTTGATGACCCGTTCACTCCTCTGATGGAACCAGGGAGAACTCAATCCAGTTACAGTGACTGAGACAAGGCTGCCATCTGGCAGAACTGAGAAGAATTTTCCAGCAACAAGCATCTTGCTATTTGTCTGCCAGTGACCGACACTGTACAACCCCTAAGTCTACTACCTGAAACATGAAAGGGGAAGCAAAATGATAGGAAATTCATGTTAGAAGAGAAACCATTCACCTTGCCAACCCATGCTGAGAGTGGCCGGAGCCAGGCCTCACGAATGCAAGCTTCGCACCTTTGGTAGATATTATTTTGCTTCTACTGTTTGTAATGAAGGATTATATTTTCTTTAATTTTAGGAAGCTGTAATTTTCCCTTAATTTCATAAACCTTAGATAAGAAGTGTTCTTGGTGTTTTGAATTCCAATTCTGCCAAGTACTAAATGAAATTAGCTCAATAATAGCTCTCGCTCCAGTTCATATTCAATAGTATTCTAAAAAGGAGTATTTTTTAATTCACTTTCATCATATATAAAGGAACTGAAAACTAATAAAAATAAATTTAAGTTATATTAGAAAGATACCGTATCAGTCTCTCCTTCTATACAGAGAAGAATTTCATTCATTCAAAAAAATAACTGTACTACCCATTTTATTCCAAAAATTAATTCAGTTTTATAAATACTAAATATAAATAATTTTGTAAATATTTTAAATCTAAACAAGACTGACATCTAATTTTTAGCTCTGACATACTCTACATAGGGGTTACAATTTATTTTCATAAAGTGCACAATGTATGTGGTTTCTGATGTAAATACATCCTACATTACATTAGTTCTCTTAAGCTGGCCTAACTCACTATAGAATCTACAAATTGATGTGTTATGATGAGTGGTGGAATAATATGCTAGTATTTGTATGGTTGGTACTGATGAGGACTTCACAGCACCTGAGTCTTTTTTAAGGTTTGCTGTAATAACACTCTGGCGCAGTATGTAAGCCCTGGTTTTATATAAACATTATATGTATTTCTTGAACATCCTGCCTGATGAGAAACAAAATTTTCTTTTTTTTACTTGTTACATAGTCTATATGTTTGTTCAAGTTAGTTGAGAATCAAACATAATACCCAACTACTTTGCTGCATTAGTTTCTGGTAATGATGAATCTCTAAATTGTAATTGCAATTTTAATATTCTTTTCTCAATGAAAAGAAAGAGTTTATAATTTGACTTGGTTGCATTATTTATCATCATTAAATTTTCTTTATACCAGTTTTACCAGGATTGTTTAATTGTCTTTAACTTCTTGATACTGAATAGGTAAATCAACAGCAAAAGAGCACCTGACTTTTGGATTGTTTGTGGTACCTAGATCTAGTGCACTGCTTAAAACTGCATCTTGTGGTAACCCTTGATGTATTTGTTTATATTTAAAACAGGCTTTTTCCATACCTGAGTAAAAAAATCTTATGTCATACATTCACGTGACTCTCTCCTCCCTCTATCCTTTATTAATGGGTATACAAACTATTCTTACTAAACTTTTATTTTTCTATCTACTTCATTTTAATCAAGATAAACCTTTGCAGAAATAGCTACATTACATATTTTGTTATAGAACAGTGATAGTCAAATGTTTAAGAACTGGACGCTATATACTGGCCTTAAAATTCCACACTGTTTCCATGACATAGCGAGAAACAACTGAATTTTAACAGGACTTTAAAAGAATGACAAAGTAATGAGCAATTTGAACCATAAATAACGGATATCTCATAAATGGATAATGCCACAAAAAAAAAGCTATTTGAAATTGTGTGTTTTAAAGAAATATACATTTTTTATGTAGTATGTTTTCGTCGTTTGCTTAACACTTACCACTTGTACAAGATTATGCAAAATTCTTTCCGAATGAAGAGAAAACTTCATGGGTGTTTCAAGAAAATTAAAGATATACATTTTATTTTCCATGTAAAAAGCTTAAGTATATATATCTTAATCAAAATTGTTAGTCATTTTTTATAAAATCAAAACTTTCGAAAAATGTTTCAATGTAAAGGGCAGCTGGGGTTGGAGGAGGGGGATTTTCTTGAAAATCTTTGGTCGCATCTTTGGAACATACTGAACTTAAACACTAACTTTGGTATTTGCGTGGCTTTTCGTTTGTGAGTTATGCTTTTCACAGGCACACACATACAGACTTTTTTTTTCTAAAAATGCTTTTTATGGATACAGGGGCCTAAAAGTACATATTTTCTTAATCTCAGTATAAAATTTTTGGGTGGAATGAAATACCTTCTGAACCTACTATGTATATTGTAGAGAAAATAAAAGTCTTTCTCTGCACTCTAGGCGTACCATGCTAGCCTCTGCTTCCTGAAGTCAGGGATGTAACCTGGTGGAGGGTGATGAATATTTTCAGCTGTAAAAATCTGTATCATGGCTTCCTTTGGAAGGGAAGTACAACCAGTGTCCAGTGTTGTAGATTTACAGCATGTAAAAGAATCTCAAGTCTGATAAGGAGGCCTCTGAGCAAAATTGTTGGTCTTTCATGCCCAATATAGAATGGGACGCTAAGAACCACAGCGTTAAAGAGCGTCCATAAATAAAACTTGATTTAATTTACTTTAGGTAAGAGAAGAGTCAACCGTTACTTGCATGTATCACCACGGTATCATCAATTGAATCGCATGGAAGACGATGGATTTTTGCGGGTGTAAAAATCCTTAGCATGGCTTCCTTTGAAGGGAAGTAAAGCTGTTGGTGCCATTTTATAGTTTTATGATACATGAAAGAAAGTCATAACAAGGCCTCTGAGAAAGATTTTTGGTCTTTCACACACAATATAGAATGGGATGCTGAGGACAATAGTAGCAAAGAGTGTCCATAAGTAGAACTAGAAAAAAAACTGCGTGATCAGTGAATTAAGAGAATATCTGTGTTTTGTTACAGATTCCTCTGCAGGTATTTCTCACAGAGGCGTGAAGTCCTTGAAAGGCAACAGAAGAGTCATCAGTTACTTGTATCATCATCACTGTATTAAGACAATATCTG
Organism: Deroplatys truncata; assembly: GCA_030765065.1. Lineage (NCBI taxonomy): Eukaryota > Metazoa > Arthropoda > Insecta > Mantodea > Mantidae > Deroplatys > Deroplatys truncata. The sequence continues at coordinate 7,845,111 of CM060985.1, read as the reverse complement.
TGTATTGTTACAAGTTCCTCTGAGGGGTTTCTCACAGAGGTGTGAAGTCCTTGAAAGGTAAGAAAAGGGTCACCAGTTACTTGTATCATCATCACTGTATTAAGACAATATATGTGTATTGTTACAAGTTCCTCTGAGGGGTTTCTCACAGAGGCGTGAAGTCCTTGAAAGGTAAGAAAAGGGTCACCAGTTACTTGTATCATCATCACTGTATTAAGACAATGTATGTGTATTGTTACAAGTTCCTCTGAGGGGTTTCTCACAGAGGCGTGAAGTCCTTGAAAGGTAAGAAAAGGGTCACCAGTTACTTGTATCATCATCACTGTATTAAGACAATATCTGTGTATTGTTACAAGTTCCTCTGAGGGGTTTCTCACAGAGGCGTGAAGTCCTTGAAAGGCAACAGAAGAGTCATCAGTTACTTGTATCATCATCACTGTATTAAGACAATATCTGTGTATTGTTACAAGTTCCTCTGAGGGGTTTCTCACAGAGGTGTGAAGTCCTTGAAAGGTAAGAAAAGGGTCACGAGTTACTTGTATCATCATCACTGTATTAAGACAATGTATGTGTATTGTTACAAGTTCCTCTGAGGGGTTTCTCACAGAGGCGTGAAGTCCTTGAAAGGTAAGAAAAGGGTCACCAGTTACTTGTATCATCATCACTGTATTAAGACAATATATGTGTATTGTCACAAGTTCCTCTGAGGGGTTTCTCACAGAGGCGTGAAGTCCTTGAAAGGTAAGAGAAGTGTCACCACTTACTTGAATGCATCACCACTGTATCATCATCACTATACTAATAGAATATTTGTCCACTTAACATGTTTCGGGAAACAGTTGTTCCCATCCTCTGAAGCTAATCCGACTGAAGAATACTTGTGTTTTGTTACAGATTCCTTTGCAGGTATTTCTCACCAGGGCATCAAGTCTTTGAGAAGTAAGAGAAGAGTCACCATTTTCTGTCTGTATCACCACTGTATCATCATGACTATACTAAGAAAACATCATTGTTTTGTTACAGATTCCTCTGTTTATATTTTATCAGGGCTTGAAGACCTTGAAAGGTAAGGGCAGAGTCACAACTTTTTTGCATGAATCATCATGTTATGTTCACCTGTCATCACTGTATTAACAGAATATGTGTTATTTTCCACATTCCTGTGTATTATATTATACAGGGCTTGAGGACACTATAAGGTAAGGCGTAAAAATCCTTAGCACGGCTTCCTTCGGAAGGGAAGTAAAGCCGGTGGTCCCGTGTCATAGATTTATGGCACCTAAAAGAACCTCAAGCCTGATAAAGAGGCCTCTGAGCAAAATTACCAGTCTTTCATGCCCAATATAGAATGGGACGCTAAGAACCACAGCAGTTAAAGAGCATCCATAAATAAAACTCAATTTATTTTTTACTGTAAGGTAAGAAAAGAGCCATTGCTATATGTCTTTGTTACAGATTCCTGTGCAAGTGTTTCTCACCAGTTCTTGGAAATCTCAAAATGTAAATAAAAAGTAATATCTGCATTTATCTCTATAAATAACATTTAATACACTTCATTGTTATAATTCTTCATTAACATTCTAGAACTTAATCATTTTACTTATTCACCATATCCAAGACTTGCTTGAAACTGATAATTCATGCAGTTTAACATGATTGTACTTCCAATACTATTTCAAATTTTCATTTTAAATGTTTAAGGGTTTCAAGATTCTTCTGAGAGTCTTGTTTGGTGCAGAAGTATCTCTGTTAGATACCTGGTGCCATATGAGGAAGCTAAACAGTAACTTGTAATAAAATAAAAAATGTTTAAACAATTTTTTAATGCAAATGATTAAACAAACAAAACAATCAATAAATAAACCACACATACATCAAAAAAGAAAAAGAGATGTACATTGATCAGTGTTAAAAACAAGGTTAACATCAATTATAACAATCATTATAAAGCTATGAAACATTGTTGAATTCCTTCATAGTTAACCAGGAACTTCTTAAAATACCATAATGTGTTTACATATTTGTACAAGTTAAGGGAAACAATAGTCAGATAATCCAGAAATATTCTGAAGTTCCCTAACAATTATTTTCAGTAATTGTGCCTTATTTATTTATCTGACTAAAAAATGAAATAGTTATCATTTAAAGTATGGAAAATGCAAAAAGCACAGAAAATTAAAAAACAGCAGATACCTATCTTACCCAGAGAAAAAGGCATAAAATAAATATATATATATAAGAACACTGTTTCAAACTGAAGAATAAATGCATGTGCACAACAATTACACAATTTGCTAATTCATTAACAAAGGTAAAGAAGAGTTGGAATAATCAAAACTGCATAAGTGTGAAAATAGCAATATTTGTTTAATAATTCATTTCAGCTGTTTAATATAATTTGAGTATATAAAAGTCACAATAAGTTGAAATATTTAATTTATTTACATTACATTTGTTTCGTTCTGCTTCATTTCATATTTTTAACAATTTTGATGCATTTGCATGCACATAGGACCTTCATACATAGGTACTTACACTTTTAATACCATATAATAGGATCCAGATAACCAGAATCAATGGTTGTGATTCAGAACCAGGTGTTATTACTAGAGGTGTCCCACAAGGTTTTATATTTGGTCCTTTGTTATTTTTAATATTTACAAACGATCTCCATATTATCTTAGTGAAGATTCAATAACTGTGCGTTTTGCAGATGATACCAGTGTACTTATATCTGAAAAGCCACATCAGCAATTAAGAAATTCTGTCTATAAAGTGTTCGAACAGCTCAACTTTTGGATTGAAGCTAATAAGCTTTCATTAAACTATGATAAAACCAATTTTATTCAATTTCAAATGAAGCATAAACAAGTGAGTGAATTAACAATCATGTACAACAATTACACCACAAATAAGGTATCTGATACAAAATTTCTTGGGCTTCAAATAGATGGAGAGCTCAACTGGAGAAAACAAATAAAAATCATGCTGCCAAAACTCAGCTCGGCTTGCTTTGCCTTAAGAAACTTAAAAAATTTGCTCCACCAAAATGCCTTAAGAACAGCATATTTTGCATGCTTTCACTCCCTGTTGCAATACGAAATAATGTTCTGGGGTAATTTGGCACATAGCAAGTGAGTATTTATATTACAAAAAAAGGCCATGCATATTATCTGTGGTGTTGTGTCCCGTCATTCCTGTAGACCCTTGTTCAAAACCCAAAAATTCTTACTCTCACTGGTGAATACGTATATTCTCTCTTGAGCTACTTTACAGACAATTACGATAACTTCACAATAAACCTAGCTGCGCATGGCCACAATGCAAGGCATGCAGGCAATTTACATAGGCCAGCAAATAGCTTAAAATTATCCCAAAAATGATGTTACTGTTCTGCAATAACAATTTATAATAACCTTCCATGCTACTTAAAACTATTAGGCAAGCCTAATCAACATAAAATCTTTAAGAGCTAAAGTCTTTCTTATATACTCATTCCCCATATACTATGGAGGAATTTTTTAATATGTCGAGCAAAATATAAATATTCAATACACAGAGCAGATGGCATATGATAGTGACTTACACTTATTTGTTATTGTTCTACTGTAATGCATGTTGAGATGTTTACTCTTGAATTGGTGTTGTTTTGAAAATTTTCATTTCTTAGATAATGCATGGTGTGGGGAGAGAGAGAGAGAGAGAGAGAGAGAGAGAGAGAGAGAGAAGGAGAGGGAGAAATATTATTGATGTTGGGTATGTTATTAGTTAAACAAGTTCTTGATGCTGGGAATGTTTATTAGTTATGCTGCATATTTCATAATTGTATGACATGTTCAATGTCCCTGAGCATTGCTTACGGTGGGACCAAATGAATAAACAAACAAACAATATAACTAGTCTTGTGTATATGCCTTTTACTTTCTCTAATACCTACCTATGATAGGTAGAGTATGTATTGTATTCCTACCAAATGTATTATATCAAGATTTTATTGAAAATGCTTTTTTTTTTTTTTTTGTCCTTTTAAAAAGAGAAAAAGTCACTTTTATAAAAAGATCTGTGTATATGAATGTACTCAAGCTATAATGCTCACATTGCATACAATATTATCACCTTACCTACTCTCATTTTTATGTCATATTAAAATAAGGATTGAAAATGATTATAAGGAGCATTTCTGGGGAAATAATGGTTTTGTATGTCGTTTTGATATGGTAATTCAATAATATAATCTATTATGTAATTAAGTAAAATGGTAATTTGAAATAGAACGAGCGAATAATTGTCATGTTTCAGAATTGAAGGGTTTCGTGTTACTTCACTTCTGAAACACGACAATTATATTTATATTTGGTTAGCTGGAACTGTGTAATTCTCAACCAGCGACAATGCTGCCATGTTTTGGCCTTGAATTTTTTCATTCTAAAGCACCACAATTTGGTTTATTTTCATTTATAAGCGTTTATATTGAATTTCTGCATATGCACCATCCGTGTATTTAGTTCTGGTATCTTTTTCGTATATTTTAAAATATTCAAACAGCCATGTATAATGTAGATGGATATAATTGCCAGGAAGACAACAGTTGCAGCTAAAACTGAAATGTTGTTGATTTGCAATTAGGTTTATTTAGATTTGAACAATAAAATCAATAGGGGTATAAGTTCATAATATTTTGTTTAATATTTATGTTAAGTTGGTGAATACTGCACCAGAAAATTCTCTTTCTGATACAATTCGATAGCGAGCACAAAGGCAGTTGGTAGTTCGTGCTGCGGAGGAGATTTGGAAATGGCGCATGCTGATTGTAATATTCAAATACGTCGCTGTGACAGAATTTTTAATAAGGCTGGTGTTTCAAAGTATTACAAATGTAACTCAACACGTCTAGGTAAGGAAATTACGAGGATTAAAAGGAAGTAAAGATACTAATGTATGTTTACGTTATAAGGTAACTTCCTGAAAGTGAGTCATTCCACGTCAAGTCGCACAACTTTTCACAAAATCTGACCATCAGTCTCCACTTCACTTCAAATTTGTTCAATGGATTACAAAAACAAAGTGAATTATGTTTTAAATTCTTACCCCCTTTTTTTATTAAATCACGATATTTTTAAAGTGTTGCGCAACTCCACTTGAGAAAAACGCACACCTCTCTACCTTTAAATTGGAATATCTCACAGGCGATAAGTGATAAAATTATGTCATAAAGTGCAATGCAAAGCTTAATATGTAATATTTCGCTTAATGTTTATTGTAATTGATAAAATTAACTATTTACATCAATTTTTAAAATCCAAACATTCAAAAACTATATATCCCTATTAACCCCCAAGTTTAAATTTGTATAAATGTTATAAAAACATCCTTGTAGTCTTTGGTGTATATTTACATAAAACAAGGATTGGATGATGTATAGTTAACTCAGTTTACTTCACGTATAAATGCGGGGAAACAGTATGACAATTTAGCCAATTTTAAATAAAATAACAGCGGTGCTTAGCAGGATACAAGTTCGGCGCGACGAGAGTAGCAGCAGCAGTCTTTGTCATTTGATGCCTTGTCAAATGTTCACAGCGCTTTAGTTGCACTAGTTTATTCACATGTAACTTAAATTTGGCATACAGTGAGTAACATTCAAACTTTCAATCTTATCCTATGGAAAGCAACTTAACTACAATTTAAATGTGCACATTTTCCCCTTTGGGTCAAGTAAATACCATCTGGTTATTATTGGTGGATGAAATAAATGAATTTAGCTCTAAGGTACCAAGGATCCCTTTTGCGTTGCTGTATCTTGCCGAAAATGGTCACTCTGTTCAAATGGCAGTTTGTAGCACACAATCACTGTTATCAGTGGGAGTACTTTGGTTTTTTTTTTTTACAACGCGCATCATGTAGTTTTAGGTCTGGTGACAAAGTTAAATTCTCCATTTTTAAGTTTGTAAGCATATTGCTTGTAACTAAGCTTAATGATTTCTGCCTTGTGTTATGCTTGGAAGCATTAAATGGACTGAAGCAATAGTCATAGCTACATTTCTTCAGTTCACTGAGTATGCACCTTCAGAAATCACATAGCTAAGAATGAACTTTAATGCAAAAAGCTGAACTATTCTGTATTTAGAGAATAAATTGCTTTTATGAGACATTGTGTGCATTTAAGAAAAATGTTTAGTACTCTGTGAATCCTAAAATAATTTGATTTTCTGCAAAATGTAAAATGTAGATTTATTTTATGTGTGGAACACGTGAACTAAAATTCAGAGAAAGTGATGTTTTGTGTGTGTTCGGTTTGATGTGGAGTGACTCAAGTTCATGTTGTACTTAAATGTTTGTTGTTTGCATAAGATTCTGTGAAGGTTTCAATTTTTTGGGGGACAGGTTCTTTTAGAATTTAAAACTCGCTTAGAAACTTAAAAAAGGCAAAATTTCAGTTTTCATTAAAAAAAATTTGCATTACCCGTCACATAACATTAAAAATAATAATTATTCTTTGTATATTAATGTAGCTTAAAATTACAGTTGTATGTGTTATTCAGGACTGTGTAAAGACATTTTACAGCTGATGTTTAAATGTTAGCAGTTAATGATGACGTGTTGTCCGTGAGAAGATGTCTACTCGGCTCTTCTTCTGAACATGTCAACTAACTCTAGATATTTTGTAAGTGCAATATCAGGGCAATGCACAACTACCTCTGCCTTTTCAAATCTGCCAACATTAAGTGTTAGTCCCCAAATCAAAATAAATAGCCCAGATACACGTGCACAACATAACACATTTTTCATTGTTATCTGTTTGAAAGTTTGTTCACCAGTCTGTCCACCTCATTCTGTAGAGAGATTTCGGGTAGGAAATTTAAAAATGAACCGCTTCACGAGTAAAGTAGACCTTGCCCCCGCTATACAGAAATGAAGAGATGTGTGTGGGACATTGCATTTTAAATTGTCCGAAATAGAAGGAAAATCAACCTTTACCATCTGATATCTCAACATGTTGAGTTCACGGCCACCATACAACCCGATTGGTGGAGAGGTTATTGTGGGTTTGCTGCACATTTAACACTAAACCTGTTAACTTTGTGGATCCAGTGAGCAGTGCTCACACCAACTTGTGCTGGCGAAGTCTACGGTACGGTTGTTGATGGGTGGTATTTGACGTGACCAGGTGGATGAACACCTGCCCGAAAACTTGTGGCATCAGGACTTCAAGAATCACAAACAGACGCCTTTCAAGAAAAAATTGAGGACATTAGGAGCATGTATTCTATAGTGTAGTGTTTTAAGTGTGCTTTAGATTAGACTTAGAGCAGGAATGTGTGGTATTTTTTGGTTTTATGACTAGTTTTGGCTTTTCTCATAATTATTGTATACGTACAATTTGCCTGTGCTTCTTTAACATTTTTATAACACTTAATCACTACCAACATTGCTCGTTTGGATAGCATTTAGGTGAGTTTGTTTCATAGTTGCTTTTTGTTTTCTTTAAGTTGGTGGCATCCTCTTGTGCAGCTGATATGAGAGCCATCACATCCCGCGCATGTGCATGAAGCTTTCCTCGGACTTAGAAAATAAGTCGATGGACATGTTCGAAGGAATATCCTGTCTACTCTAAGTGGTAGACTTTGTAGGAAGGCAGTTCTTACTCATTTTGGAAACTACTCTTGTAATGGTAAGTTACAATTCCTTTACCAGAGGTGCTCTTTGAAACATAGTGTTGCTTCAGGCCCTGATTTTTCTCTTTTTGTTTGTGTCTAGTAATATTTCATGTGACCTTTTCTAACAATGTTACATCTTAAATGAGAACTTTCGTATTAGTGGTCCCTTACATGGCAAACCATTGCATCACACTACACCCATTTGGAATACAGAAATAAAGAAAGGAAAAAAAAAACACTGTTGTATTTGATTTCCTCCCACCGATTTGCAGTGGGTTATATTTCTTTAGCCATTTGCCTCTGTTTGGAAGTCTTCAAATGTAACCTCAATTTGAATGCTGCACATCCAAACTATCCTTAATTTTGTACCAATTTTAAACATTTTTTGGCCAAAGTGTAGTACTCATTTGGAAGGGATAGTTCACACTATGGCCACAGAGGGTGCTCGGCCGCTATAGGGGATGATGCTGCAGAGCCAACAATATAGAGGGAAAAATAGTGTGAGTAATCTGTATAAAGCCAAAATACACAATAGAAAAGACTGCCTTTAAGAAATATGTTAATTTGCAATATCTAAGTTTTTTGGTTTTGTTACCAAGTTAGTGGAAGGGATTACTAGGTAAATAATACCCACGGTTAAGATGCAATTATTACAACCAGTTCCTAAAAACTGTTTTTGTTTTATATGAAGTTAAAAAAATTGTAAGTATAAAAGTTAACGTAACAAGCAGAATTTAAGGGGTAAATAGATTTTAAACTTCTGGGAGAAAATCTTCAGCTGCTTCAATTATGAGTTTATGTAGTCTTTCCTTGTTGATCCCTTTGAAGACAGCTAAGTATCCAGCAAACGGCCGCATCTGTGAATGAAGACAGGGATGGTATATTTACATTCTTCTGCTCGCTTTTGATGCTGTTTGTGTGAATGGGGAGATGTTGGCCAGTCAGCTTATGCAGATTCTCCAATTCCACGGAGTGGTTTATCCAGAGGTGCTGGAGACCTTTATCCTGTACAACTTCCAGTAGTCGGATATTATAGTGATTCCGGGTAAAATCTATTCCTGGATGATGGCAAGTTGAGTTTCCCTGTGTATAATTTCAATGGGCACAAGGAAGAAGTTGCGAGTGCACTTCCCTTTGTACACACACTGGCCTCAACACGATGTTCTTGGTTGTATATTCTACAGCCGAATTTTGATTTGTCAATTTCGAGCACAGTTCCCACATCTTAAATGGCCTTCTGGTTCTTGAAGTCGCAGTAGTGGGACCAGTTCACTATGGTGTGTGGTGAACACCTTAGTTCATCCATAATCATGCTGTCGAGGAAGCTTCCCATTTTCACACTAATTATCATTGTTGGATGCCTCCTCCGCAGCTCTGACAACATTCTCACACATGTGGCATAAATGTATGTCATTTATTAATCAGTTATCAGTTATGAATTGCAGTAGCTGCTTTTCATCCCCTAGAAGACATGTGGACGGTATTGTCATGGCTGGTACACACCAGTATATTAATTAACTGATTATGTTTCCACTATAAGCTAAAAGGAGAAGTAAACAAAACCATGTGGCACCTCATTGGCTGTGAACAAATTACAACCTTTCCTGCTTAGCATGTTGTGCCTTCCTCTACAAAAAACAGTTCAGTTCATATCGTAACATTTTGTGGTTATTCTCGTGCAGAGAAATTTAAAAAAACTCATTACTGTAACCGTTAAATTTATGAAACTAAATGTCACCTATAACTACATGAACCGATATATCAGAGGGTTTAAGAGGCTATGCACACTTTGTTTCCAGCTTAGAATCTTGTGCCACTGCAGAAAACATAAATGCAGGAAATGGAAAGAAGACAATTGTGTTAAATGCTTTTAACAAATTCTTTGAAACGTATCCACTGTTAATCAACAAAGAATATGGTTGGCCATTGTTTAGCAATAATTGAAGTTCTTCGTTAGTGATGCAGGATTGTTGCTTGGATGGCTTGGGTTGCATTAGTTTTCTGTTGTGTTTTAACCTATAGTGCTAATCGTTATTTAACTTGTTGACTCATAAAAGGTTAAAGCAAAGGTGGTATATTGATATTAGTCATTAAATGAATGATTTCTAAAGCCTGAAGTTAAGAACAGTTTAATCCACTACCTTTAATGCCAAACTGTTCAGGTACAGCTTTTATTTGTCTACTCTTAGTATTGTGTGTTATAAGGTAAAATATAGGAACAAGACTACAATGTTTAAAAGCTACTTATCCCCAAGCTAGCATTCTGTCTGAAGCCATTTCCTCTCTCAGTGCTTAGTTCCCGTCATCCTCCACGTGGTGTTGCCATGTGCTTGGCGGAGTGATACATTTAAGTTTTGATTACTTCTCCTTTCAGCTTATAGTGAAAAAGGTATAGTCATGCTCAATCTGTGAGTGATGAAACTTAATGTAAGTATGGTCTTCTTAACAGAATAAGAATACAAAACAAAGCCATTTTAGCTGGCAGTGTGTTTGCACATGCATATTGCTTTCAAAATGGAGTCTTTCTATTTATTTATATACCAAGTTTTTTTACATATAATAATCTCCTTAATATGGGCAGGTAGGTGGGTTACAGCACTTTAAATGATTTAAATTGTCTCCTGTATATTTCAGACAATTTTTGTAGGTCTCCTGCCAGGTCAGCACTTCTGCACATTTTTTAATGTAATGATAAATTTTCTTTAAGCTCTTGTATAAAAAATATAAATCCTTATTTGCTGCAGTTGGCAAGTTGTTTCAGGTATAATGACAGACAAAGTGATAGTAATATGTGCCGCACGATAGTATATGTCAGTATAAACAGTGACATTTGTTGTCACATGTTGCAGTTGACCAAGTCAGTGTAACTAAATTGGAAACTATTTCTAGGCATTTACCATGATTATGTAAAACAGTTTGAAGTATCACGCTTATACATTCAATTATTTTATAAAGGTTGGTAAGTCTTGGGTTGCATATCAGATTTTTTTTTATAGTGTGCAAATAAAAGTTTCTTTATTTGCAGATTCATTTTTGAAAGAATGAGCTTTCCAAGAATATTCAAATTTATAGGGATGGCCCCGTGCCTTTTCATTTGTGTTCAGGTTGATGTTGTGTAAAACACGCATGGGGAAAAAAAACGACTCTGAAGAGCCACTGCACTGAAAGGCATCCTTGCCGTCTCACTCCCCTCCCCTTCTCCAACCGTCTCATTCACCTGTGCTTCAGACACGCCGCATTCAGTGGCAGGTATGGCTTCGAACTCAGGAAGAGTGGCAGAGAGTATTTTTGTTATGACTTACAAAAATAAAGCCTGCTATTTGATATGCAGTGTTTAAATTACACATAAAATACTTCAATATCAATGCCGCTGTAATTGGAAGCATGAAGCGGACTTTGGTGGTCTTACTGGTATTTATTTACAATATTTAAAGGTGCTTTCTTAATAGTTTTGGAAATATAAAAACCAGGATATGATTCCACTATTTAGTTACTATTTTATTAAGTACCTGGAACTGAACTTACCTAAAAATTTGAGTGCATATTAGACCTATTTGATGTGATTTATTTATATATATATTTATTTAAGAAGTGTATCTGAAGTATATCTTTAAATGTATTTCTCTTAAGAGTTGGAGAGAGAACATAAGCTTAACAAAGTGAAATTGAAGTCAAATGCCCCAAAGAATGAAACTTCTAGAGAGAAAATATTAGGCGCAGGTTATAGAATATCCTGGCTAATATCTAAAAGAAACTGCAGTGTTTTACAGATAGAGAATTGTTACAGAATGCTTAGTGGCTGCTGCCACAGAGGTTTCTGCAAATGCAATGACTGATACAAACTCAGTTGCTCTCTCTTGTCGGACAGGATTATAGAAATGTTAAGTGACATACAGGACCAGCTGGAGCACCTACATTTTTACTTTATCATGTACTAGCTATTGCATTCCACCCAAAAATTTGATACCGAGATTTCACTGAAAATGCGTTTTTTGAGTCTACCTGAATAAAAAAAACTTAAGAAGAAGGTCTGTTTGTGTGCATGCGCACGCATGAGAGAGAAAACAGCTTAACTCAAAAATGAAACTTGTATAAGTACAACATTTTGACAAAGAGACAAAGATTTACAAGAAAATCCCCCACCCCAAAATATCCTTTACATGGAACATTTTTCAAAATTTTTTATTTTCTAAAAAAATTGGGTTGTATTGTGATCTTAGATTGCAAATCATAAAGTTGTTTTTAATCTAAATTATAATTACCTTATGTTGTTTTTGTACTGTAACACATATCTTTTGTGTCTTTATTAGTAATAATATTGTAGACTGATTAAATGGGGAAAAATAATAAAATTAAATGGTGGAAAGGGAAATAGTATGAGCACAAATATTACAAAACACTGTTGTGTTACCATTTTTTTTAATGGCAATAGTTTTGCAACTTGTTTATAAATCAGCAAGTAAAAATGCTTGTTTAAGTAAATAAAGGACAAAAAAGGGAACGCACAAATAGTCCGTACTACGTATACTGTGTAATTGGTGTACAATATATAGTTTAATTTCTTTAAAGCTATGTACTCTATATTATATTTATGCTCATTTGGGAGAAGGGTGACCAATCCTAAACTCACTTTTGTCTTAATACACGTAACAATAGTGAATGAAATCACAAGAAACAGTGTAAGCAAACCCACCAAAATAAACTAAAAATGTTTTTATTCAATTGTATTGGTCCCTAAAAAGCCCCTATTATCTTAATGGAAGTCCCTTAAACACTCTGTTTGCTGGCAGCCCTGAAGCTGTTGATTGTGGAATGCTAAGCGCTCTGCTCATCGTCTTCTTTGGGCTAAATGTAAAGCTCGCCTGCAAGTGCTCAACCACTTCTGCAGTCACTGTAGGCTGATCCGTTAATTTCTCCTTACAGAGGCATTCTGAAGCTGTAAACTACATACCATCGCTGAATGGAGTTGGTATTTGGTGGATCTTTATTCAATTTTGTTTTGAAGTGTTAATGCACTGTTACGACAGACTAATGTGAATTAAATTCAAGCACAACCTGTGCCATGTTGACTACCTGCTTACTGTTGCACTGTCATGGCAGAAATTGAAGTGCAGCTGCAACAAAACAAAACTTCTTGAGTTTTGTGACAATATGTCAAGTAATATAACTACAGTGAATTTATGAAATCCCTTCAATCATTTATAATAACCCTGTATATTATTTCATTTATATATAGCATATATTGTTTAATGTGTTTTAAAGTTTAAAAACAATGGAGTTGACTATATTTATTGATTTTAAACCCAAATTGTTTATCATGTTCATCATATATGGAGGGTTGCTCCACTTAAGCTCGGATGTTTTTGCTTATGTTTTTTCATGGTGAGATTCCCTTTCGCCACCACCTATTGCACTCAGTGTGATTTCCACAGGCTTTAACTATGGCACTGCGGTGCAATTTCTGTTGAAGATGGCTGCGTCTAAGAACAGCATGCTAGCCCACTCCTCCTGGCAGGCTTTCCAGAGTCCTTCAATTGTGGTGGGATACCGAGAAGCAAGGTGCTGTTTCAGCAGACCAAATCTGCAAAAATTCATTGGCGAGGCATCTGGTGACTTCACAGGGATCCTTTTAAATGATATCACATTGACATCCGTTTTCATAGCTTTCCGGTGGTAGTAATGCTGGGAAGACCAAGAAGTGCGACTGGATGCTTTATCCATGTGGATCCAAACATTTGGGGCATCCTCACCATACAACCAAAGGATATCTTCTTAAAAAATTGGGCCCATAACATTCCTTTGATAGCAGGCTGCATTAATTTTTACATTGTTGGCAACTCTGTGAATGTGGAGTTTCCCCCCGAGAGAAATAACCTGCAACCACCATGAATCCTTTGGAAAACTTTTCCTTGTTCTCCCGAATAAAGCAGGAGTGCCCCTTTTGGCCCACTTGGTGGTAATAAATGGCTTGGGGTTTTTATGTGTCACCAAGATAAACCCGTGCTTCATCTAAAGAAACCACCCATTGCCACTTTTCACCTGCCAGGTGGTGTTCATAGAGCTTTCTTGCATTGGTGAAGCATTCATTGATGTGCTGCTCTTTCAAGGCGTGCCCGCATGATTTATGGCGCCTTTCTAGACCCAAATTCCTGTGTATTATCTGATAGACAGTCCCTTTGGATATTCCAATGCGAATGGAAATGCTGCTTTGGGTTGGTTGATTCACTTTTGCACTCGCCTTGGCTACTACTGCTTTAGGTTGTGTTGGTTATGACCTTTTTCTTGCACACTGAGCCTCAGGTGGGGATCCATTTTATGCAGTTGTGTTATACGGCCCACACACAACTTATTTATATTAAAATCTTTTTGTTTCCACCTTTGCACTATCATTGAAAGGCTGTAACCGGCATTGGAAAGCCCAACAATGTACCCCTGCCACAAGTCAGCCATTACGAGTAAACTTTGTGAGTGCCAGCTGTCTGCTGGGCCGAGCTGATGCAGTAATAAATATAAGCAATTTGACCAATGGCAGGAGTGGAAGGGTGATTCAGAGTCTTCAGAGCTTAAGTGGGCAACCCTCCGTATTAGAGTCATTCCACAAGAAACCGAACACACACAAAACATCACTTTCACTGAACTTTAGTTTATTTGTTCCACACAAAATAAGTGGACATCTATTTTATATTTTGCAGAAAATCAAATTATTTTAGGATTTACAGTGTACTTAACATTTTTCTTATACACACACAGTGTTACATAAAAGCAATTTATTCCCAGAATACAAAATGGTCAAAGTTAAGAACAATGTGTCATTTTGCAGATAATAACATTGTGGATTTCCTTATTCAAAATGCTATTTATTTGGAATAAAAACCATCACTTTTTCAAGTATGAATATTTTAAATCGTTAATATCATATTTAACCCCATAATATTAAAATCGGGAAAAAATACAGAAGGAGTCTGTGATATATTTGTTTTAAACCTCTTAATATCAGGATGGGGTCTTCCTTAGAAGTATGCTTTTAAACAGTTTGTGTTAGCACGTGGGGTTTAGAACATAGAGTGCTGACTGAGACCTTCATACCGCAGAAGCACGCTGATATGCTGTCACGGTGTAACTTAGCAACTGGAATCTGATATTCTATGAAGCTTCTCTCCACTGTTTCATTTTAAATGTTACTTTGTGTTAGAAGTTCATTTTTAGCTCTGTGGTTTCTGATGGTGCATACTGAAGAAATGGAGCTATGACTATTGCTTAATTTCATTTAATGATTCCAAGACAGAAATCATTAAGCTTAGTTGCCTGCAGCATGCTTAGAAAGATAATTTTGTAACCAGACTTAAAACTATGTGATGCGTGTCGAAAAAAAATTCCCACCCACTACTAACAGTGATTGTGTGGTACAAAGTACCAATGCGGTGAATAATCCAGAAGTGGTTTTGAACATAGTGACCATTAATGTTTCCAATTCACTTCAGATTTTGTCCATGGATTACAAAAACAAAGTGAAGCATGTTGTAAATTCTTATTTTTTAAAACTCGCATTGTATTAAAAAATATTGTGCAATACAACTAGTGAAAAGCGGCACACCTCTCTACCTTTAAATTAGAATATCTCGCAGGCAAGGAGTGATTAGATATGTTATAAAGTTCAATATAGAAAGCTAAATATATGATCCTTTACGTAATATTTATTATAATTGATAAAATTAATAATTTACATCAATTTTTAAAAACCAAAAATTTAAAAACAATGTATTCTTATTAACTCGCTTGTTTAAATTTCTATAAAAAATATAAATAAATTCCTTGGTGTTTTTTGTATGTATTTGCATAAAACAAAATGGAATTCTGTGTAGTTAATGTTAAATAAAATAATTTATAAAGCTGTGTGTAGTGGGTTTCCAGTGCGGCATGGCTGGAGAGTAGCAGTTATTGGATGCCTTTAAGGAAAGGGCTTGAAGTGGGTGATTGGATTTTAGAATTTGCTGGCAAGACATGCAGGGAAAAGGCTACAAAGTGTGCTGTTTCCCAGGTATTTAACTGCAGGAAATAAAACATCAAATAGAAAGGGTGGAATTAAAAAGAAGAAAAACCGGAAATTGTTTTACTGAATACAGGTATAAACAACATAAGTCCTGGGCTAAGGGCTGAGGAGATGATTGGGGAAATTATGGACGTGATAAGCAGCATTAGGTCACAGGTGCTGGATGTAAAGATGCTGTTACCACTAGGAGAATTATAAGAATTAATAGTGAACTGGATTGGCTTTGTGCTAGAAGGAACTTGTCTAATGGTTGATGGGAATTCCTGCCTCCAGGGATGAGGCCCATCTCAATCGAAGGGGATCCAGCAAATTTGGCAATCTGTTAAATAATGTTATATTCTCAGTGTGTAAAAAAACTAGGAACTCAAGTGAAAGCTATTTAGGGGCCAAGCTTGATGGAGGGACTGTCAATGTAAAGTTGAATGGGGTAAACGAGCAGTCAACTAAAAAGTGTTTGTTCAATTCTCTTGCAATATTTCATCAAAATGTTCAAAGTATTAGAAATAAGCATACTAGTTTAGATGTATTGATAAATGGTAAACCACAGGGTGTTGATATAATAACACTAACTGATTACTGGCTAAAAGATAACCAAATTGAAATGTTAAATTTACACAGGTATATAAGGGAAAGCTCTTATTGCAGAAAAATTAAAAATAATGGTGGTGCCTGTATTTTTGTAAAAGAAAATACTATGCCAAAACCTATGTGCACTTTTGGTACTCAAATGTGTGATGAGGTCTTTGAAGGAAGTATAGTTGAACTAAGCGATTATAAGATTATACTAATTTGATTGTATAAAAACCCCAGTAGTGACTTAAATGAGTTCATAAAGAAATTAGAGATCGTACTGAATCACTTTTATAGAATGAAACAGAGTGTAATCAGTTAGATGACCTTACATAAATTTTATGGAGGAAAGTTGAGGTAAAAGGAAGAAACTACAAATAAAAAGGCTAAATGGATTACTAAGGGTATTCAGGTATCAAGGTTTCCAAAGTAAATTAACAAAAGAAATTGTGTGTAAAACAATGTTACATAAATTACAAAAAAAATATAACAGAATAACGTGAATTGCAAGAAACCTTTATAATGGGAATCTAGTGAGTAACTCTGTAAATAAATCTAAAACTTATGGAACATTATTAAGCATGAATCCAAGGATCACAAAAGGAACTTTAGCATAAATATAAATGGTAGATTGGTGTCACATCCTCAATTAGTGGCTCATGAGTTCAATCAGTATTTCTCAACTGTTGCCAGTAATATTAGAAAAAAGGGAAATGTTACTAATAATCCTTTATTAGGTGACCAAAGAAATGTTATTTGTATTTCTTTTTACCAACAACTGATCACTATAATTAAAAGCAGTCTCCAGGTCTTGACGAGTTTTCCTAAAAAAATGTTTCTTGCATCTGGTCAGTCACACGATCAACTAATCTCTAAAAGAAGGTTGCTTCCCTCAGAGTTTGAAGGTCTTTAAAATTAGACCACTACACAAAAAGGGTTTGAAATCTGAGATAGAAAACTATAGGCCTATTTCTATTTCTTCAGTTTTTTTCCGAAAGGGTAGTGTACAATAGGATATTACATAAAAAGCCCAATATGGGTTTCAGCAAGGGAAATCTACAAATTCTGCAATGCAATACATTATTGAAGAAGTGTATAAAATTGTAGATGCCGGAAACCAGTGCTTGGGATTATTTCTTGATCAATCTTAAGCTTTTAACTGGTTGACCATGATATAATGTGCAATTATGGTATAAGGGGAATCCGATTATAGTGTTTGAATCATAAAACATCTAACTGAAATAAGAAATTCAAAAGAGATAAAAGCTTCTCCTTCTGGTTTGGAAAATGTTAAATATGTAGTACCTCAAGGCCCCTTACTATTTTTACTGTTATTAATGACCTGGCTGTAAACAATGACTTCCCTAACACTAAATGCAGATGACACAAGCATTTTAATTTCTGGTAAACTAAACAAGAACTTACAGTAAACATTGATACAGGAACAGATTATGTAGTAAATTGGTTTAATAACAACAGACTTGTCGTTGTTATTAAAAATAAAATGTTGCCTTAGGATTCTATCATATAAAAATGTAAATTTTGCCCAAGTTTATTTAGAAAATGGTTTGGTAACAATGTATAATAAAATTAAATTTCTTGGAATCTGGGTTGATAGTAACCTTGACTGGGGAATCCACATTGATGTACTATCTAAAGAATTATCCCATACATGCTTTGCATTATATACCCTTAAAACTTCAGTTAATCTTGACGTACTTAAAATGGCCTACTTTTCATATTTCCTTACTCATTTATCATATCGTATAATATTTTGGGGAAAGTTTGGTTATAAAAATAGAATCTTTATAATACAAAAAATCTGATGTGTTACACTCAAATGACTTTCTCTACTCTTGTACAAACTATTTTTACAAACTCTTATTCTCCATCTATTTCATATTAATCAGATAAACATTTGCAGAAACAATCTTTTGACATGCAAAGAGAATTACATTTTACACATAGCGACCAGTTCTAAAAATATTTGACTACCGCTTAGGGCGTACTTTGTTCCCCTTGTTTTGTAATTGCAAGGGCAATATAGAAATACAGTAACCTTTAAGCATCGACATATATCTTAATAGCTGGTTGCTAGGTGCAGCACCATTCCCTTTGCCACAGGTTAATACTCTTTGCATATCCAAGACAAAAAAATGAATAACGAATTCCCATTTTAGAAAATAAGTATTGAAAAATTTAAGGGAATAACAAGCTATATCTCGAAAATCTTTCACTCAACAAAAAAAATGTATTACTTCGTCCTTTTCTGTGTGACGTCGCAAAGGAATACCGCTCAGCATGAATACCATAGTCGTCCTCATGGTAGCACAAATTAGAAAGTTTGTTTCTTATTTTGATACTGAGCATTGGCACCATCAGAAAGGTAATAAATGTCCTTCAGTGTTTGGGTGGTTCAAGGACTTCAAAGAAGGCTGACTTGTCAGTGTTAAGCAAGGTGGGCCTGGTGTTTCGGCTTCTGCTGTGACTGAAGTCAACATCAACACAGCTGCTGTGATTGTCCGAGGGGATCGCTTATAACATTATGTAACCTCAGTGAAGTGTTGAGAATTTCATATGGCAGTGTGTTGACAATTATGCACGACCATCTCCATATGACCCGAGTTTGTGCTCGTTGGATGCCACGTCTGTTGACTCCCGAACAAAAGGCTGTGTTAATGGAGACAAGCCGTGAGGTGCTGCATCTCTTTGCTGATGGAGGGGATGCATTTTTTAAATCGATTATCATGGCTGCATCATTATGATCCTGAAGGAAAACAAGCCAGCACAGTGTGGAAATCGCCAGGTTCTCCAACACCAAAAAAGGCAAAAGTTGTCCCATCTGCAGGGAAAGTGATGGTGATCACATTTTTTGACTGTAATGGAATGATTTACCAGCATGCAGTTCCCCCTCACATGATTATTACAGCAGCATACTACACGTCAGTATTGGCTACACTGAGGAAGCACATTGCAAAGAAACGATCGGAGCTTTCTTGGACTGGGTGGCGACTTCATCATGACAATGCACGGCTTCACGTCGCAAATCAAGTCATGCAGTTTCTGGCTCGATTCAACATTACCTGTGTACCTTATCCACCTTACAGCCCCGATCTTGCACCCTGTGACTTTTTTTTATTCCCATCACTAAAGGCAAAGCTTAGGGGTATTCGATTTGAGAACTCTGAAGCAGTGCTCAAGAAAAGTGAGGCGATTCTCAAGGACCTGATAAAGAATGGTCTGCAGCACATGTTCAAGGACTGGCAGAGTTGCTATAAAAAGTGCATTGAAGTAGGAGGGGAGTACTTTGAAAAAGATCATGTAAACATTGAATTGGAGTAATAAACGCCTGTGAAAAAAAAATCAGTCTTTCTCAGTCTTTGTTGATCAGCCCTCATATGTAGTGAAGTTATCAGTTCCAGGACAAACAGGATAGCAATGCTGAGATGGAGGATTGCAAATTATTTGGACTATGGCATCTTTATAACTATACTGCTTTCTTGGAATATTTGCACTGTCAGCCATCAACTTAACATTTTGATGATAGGGTCAGATGCACACAGTATGAATTCCTTGAGATTCAGGTGAAATACACTTTTTAGGTCTTAGCTCGGCAAATTTAGAAAATCAATTTTCACTGTTGAATATCCATCTCCTTAAAATGCTGGTAGGTTTCTCTCAGAGCACGTAATATCAGTCTCTTGTTTTTGTACCATTTTGTTGTTCTCTCTCAAAGTAACAAATTCCTCTTCCCTGATATTACTTTACTTACTGCATCTGAAGAGTAAAGTTTAAGGAATTTTTTGCATTGTTGATGGTTCCAGTTTTTTTCCAGCTTTATACTCAGGTTTTGGCAATATTCCCTTCTCTGCAGCAAGTTCTTTTGCCATCCTAATCATGTGAAATGATGCATCCAAATGCTGCTGAATTTTTTTATACGGGCAGTCTTCAAAGATGGTTAGTGTTTGTAATTTTAAATTCTTATCAGTTACATGGTAAGAATCTCTCTTTCTGTATGATAGTGGAACTGTCAGTTGATATTTCATCATTTGCTTCTGCTCTGTATGAAATACTTTCTCTTGAAGGCACATTTCTGTGGATATTGTACATGGTTTTCTCTTCTTAACACTATGCTTTCGTTCAGCTCAGAAATATTGTCTTTAAATTAGAAAACCCCTCAAGATGAGCTTTCAATGTCACTTCTGGATTATTCACGCCACTGGTGCCTTGTAGCGCATAATCACTGTTAGAAGTGGATAGTACTTGGAGATATTTTTTTGACATCTATCACATAGTCGTAGGTATGGTGACAAAGCTAAGTTCTCCATTTTTAAGTTTGTGATGATGCGCTTGATGATTTGTGTCTTGTGTTATGCTTGGAAACATTAAGTGGATTGAATCAATAGTCATAGCTGTTCTCTTCCATGCATTCATTATGCACTTTAACAAACCACAGAGCTAAGTATGAATTATAAAGCAAAAAGCTGAACACAAAGTAACATTTAAAATAAACAGTGGAGAGATGCACCATAGAATATCAGATTCTAGTTGCTAAGTTATTGCAAGTGCCGGAAGTAATAACCTATCATATTTGTACTGTGCAATGCATCAGCTGGGGCATCACTGCGGCGTTAAGTTCTCAGTCAGTAATTTATGTTGTAGAACCCTACGTGCTAACACAAATAAAATGTTTAAAAGTATAGTTCTAAAGAGCATCCCATCCTGATGTTAACAGTTCTATAAGAAAATATATCACAGATTTCTTCTGTATTTTTTTCAGGTTTTAATGTTATGGGGTTAAATATGATATTGCAGTTTAAAATATTCATACTTATAAAAGTGATTGAATAAATAGTATTTTGAATAAGGATAACCGCAGTGTTTTAATCTACAATACAACGTATTGTTCTTTTCCTGACCATTCTGTACTCCGAGAATAACTTGCTTTTATATAACGTGGTACGCATATAAGAAAAATGTTAAGTATGCTGTAAATCCTAAAATAATTTGATTTTCTGCAAAATATAAAAGTGTGTACATTTATTTTATGTGTGGAACACATAAACTAAAATTCAGAGAAAGTGATGTTTTATGTGTGTTCAGTTTGATGTGGAGTGACTCATTTCTGGGATATCCGTTATTAAAGGTTCGAATTGTTCATTTCTTGGTCATTCACTTAAGTCCTTCCAACATTCAGTTGTTTCTCGCGATGTCATGGAAACAGTATAGAATTTTAAGGTCAGCATATGGCATCCAGTTGTTAAACATTTGACTATCACTGTTCTCTATAACGAAATGTGTAATGTAGCTGTTTCTGTAAAGGTTTATTTGGATTAAAATTTAGTACATATAAAAATAAGCTTAAGTAAGAATGGTTTGTATATACACTAATAAATGATAGACGGTAGAGAAAGTTGTGTGAATGTATCTCATCAGATTTTGTTAAAAGTATTGTGAACTTTGTCCAGTTTTTCACTGATCACTTTTTACTGTCATTTTAAATTCTTATCTGTTTCACTTGGTTGACACTTTCACTTCACTTCACTTCCTTTGTGACATAGACACGGTTTACTTTAATGGGAGTCAAACACAAGCTCTCCACAACCCGTCGCTCTGCAGCACATCATGACAGCCATCACCAACTTGCTCACTGAATGACCAACACGACTCACTCTACTGTTGCCACACTGACCGACTCCCACAAGAGCGCTCAGTTATATAGTCAGTGTAGTCTTTCCACAAGGTTCTCGAATGTTCCAGAATTATTTTGACACACTTCTTGGGGAAGAAGCATCCAGAAAGTTTTAGTTATCTCCTGGTGTTTATGCAGCAAGCAGTAGTTTATTATGTTGATCACAAAGCAGTGTAAGAATTTTAAGTGCACTACATAAAAGAATGGCTACAAACTTGAAGATAAATCATTTGCCTGACTACGTAGGTGGCTGTAATAATATTGTATGTTAATATAAACAAAATACTAGTGGAGAAAGTATTACTGACGTGCAGAATGTGGGTACATTCTGGTCATCCCTTGAAAACTTGTCCTCAAGTAATCAGAGAAATCTGATCCTTTGTTAACAGGACCTTCAGCACCAAGCAATCTTGCCCTTATTCTCAGAAAAGTTGCATCATGTGAGTATGCAGAAGATACAAGCCTGTGCAGAGTATTTTATGGCAGAAATAATTTGGTTACTTTTGTGAAATAATCTTCAAAGGAGAATTCACATGAGTTTGTCTACCACTCGTGTATAGCTACTGTTCCTAGGAAAGCCTATTCTTCTATCTATTTAGTAAAGATAAACATTGTAGCTACAAGAGGAATACAGAAGACAATTTATAGTAGTCAGATGTTGGCATTGAAATTTAATCACAGCTGAGTACCAACAGACTGACACAAGTGTGTTATGCTGTTAAGCCAGGACGTTCCTCACAGACTGAGGTTTTTTTCTTCTCATAACTGGTAAACTTAGGCCTGGAACGTTTCCTTTCCCAATAATCATATATCACTGGGGTACCCTATATAGTAAAAGTGCTTGTTAAATACTACCTAAAAGAAAACAACAGTATGATAAAATATTTAAAAATAGAACCAGAGCAGGAAAAAAGTTAAAAGCATGCAAATTGACAAGCTTTCTGGAGCCTGGGAATGTAGGTGAAGTTGTCTCCATCTTAGCATACTGTTTGCTTCTTGTCAAGAGGGCTGTGACCCATAACAGCCACCAGAGCTCTCTGTAGTAGCGGCTTGGAAAATCCAATCTGACAGCCGCATTCAGTTTCATTTTTGCTGTCAATAGCATTTAATCACAATCAGTAATTCTATCACTTTTCAAGGTTGTCTAATCTGCATTCAGACCAAGGCAAGAAAACTCTGATGTGTTGTATTCACATGACTTTCTCTACCCTCTATCGCTTATTAGTTATACAGAAAGTGGGTATACAAATTATTTTAATTTTCCTATCTACTTCATTTTAATCCAGATAAAACTTTTTGAAAATAGCTACTTTACATATCTCATTATAGATGCAAAGGGAATAGTGATAGTCAAATGTTTAAGAATGATATTGCCAGCCTTAAAATTCCATGCTTTTTCTATGACATTGCGAGAAACAGATGAAAATCAACAGGACTTGAAAAGAATGACAAAGTGTTGAACAATTTGAATCATTAATAACGGCTATTTCGTAAATGTTTGTTGCCACAAAAAAAAATGAAATAAATTGTGTGTTTTAAAGAGATCTACGTTTTTTTTCGTCTTTTTAATGTTTATCTGTTATACAAGATTATACTTTTATTTGTCATGTAAATATATTTAATAATGGTATTTTAATCAAAATGGTTAGAGCCATGTTTTAGAAATTCAAGAATTTTGAAAAATCTTCCATGTAAGCGATGGTTGGGGGAATTTTCTTGAAAATCTTTGTGTTGCATCTTCAGAAGATATTGAACCTAAATACCAAGTTTGGTATTTATCTGACTTACCGTTTTTTAGTTATGCTATTCAGATAAAAATGATTTTTTTTATTCATGGGCACACATATATTTGTGGTGAAATCTCAGTATACATTTTTGGATTTAATGCAATATCTCCTCTGTGTACTAGGTACGTGTCAGAGAAAGTAAAAATGGTATTGGTCAATTTTACACAAATTGCACGCAATCAGTTATCAGCATACTTCCTGTGAATTATTGATAGCTCATGTATTGTGCTCTCTCTTCTCATTACCAGAAGAAATAACCTTATAAATTCCTTGTGTTAGAACTGCTGTTTCCGATTGACACTTTCCCATTGCATTCCTCTTCTGATTCTCCTTCCTTTTCCCAGGTAGTTATACTCAAGTTAAGTGAGGATTTCATTAATTTAATTTATTTACCCCCGTATTCTTTATGAAGTAGTTCTATACTCATGTAAAGGATTTTTTTTGACACGAGTGACCAACTTTGGTTTCAAGTCCAATCACATGGCAATTAACCTTTCTGTTTGCACATGTTTAATAACTTGACTTTTTTCTTTTCATTGTATGTTCCTTTGGTTTCTCATATAGGCCACGTCGTTACTTTGGAAGTACACTCTGCCGACGTTTTGCTGCAGCCTTTGTTGAGCTTCTTCCCTGGGCTACTGGTACTGAATGTGTTACGATGCGGGTATTTATACTCTGGCCACGCAACAGTCAATGGGGGAGAGGAGGCTTGTCCCATCAGTCACAATATTTTATGGATCTAATGTGCACTCCAGGTGGAACTTTATCTTTCACACACTTGAGGTAGTAATTTTCTGCTTTGTGTGTATCTAGCCCTTATGTTGTGCTTCTATAACACCTTTGATAATCTCTCGGAGACTTGGTGGACAGATGTCTATCTGGTGTTATTGTTGGTGGGTTTGTTTTCTTCCCTTTATTTCTGTTTTGTGAAGTTCTTATATCTCAGGCCGAGCATATATTGGCTCTAAGTACGTAATTTAAGTGTTTGATTTCTTTTGCCTTAGTCCAAGTGAAACACATGCTTTGCGCATTGGTATAGCATGTTTATCATCTCCCGTTTGACTGCTGGAGGGTGATATGAGCTCGCTGGTATGTATCTTTCTGTGTGTAAGAGCGTATGGTTTGATTCACTGTGTCACGTTCCCCCAGAACATCAAGGAAGGGTAACCTGCCACTGCAGCTTATACTTGGCCCTAGATATAAGAACTTCGCAGAACAGAAATAAAGGGGGAAAAAAACATTCGCTGACAATAACACCGGATGGACTTCTTTGCCATATGTCTTTGAGAGAACTATTAAAGGTGTCACAGAAGGGTTAGATACACACAAAGCAGAAAATTACTATCACAGGTGTCAGCTGTGAAAAACAAAGTTCCACCTTTAATAAACCCTGGAGCCTATAAAGTCAGTTATGACTGCAGAGACTCCTGGCAGATGTATTCAAACTCACAGATACGAGCATATTAGATCCATAAAGTATTCCCAGGCAGAGAAATCTGTACTTGCAGAACATGGGATAAAAGCAGGGCACCATATAGATATTGATGACATCAAGATTCTGGCAATATGCGGGCGTTACAAAGCATTGAAATCTTTAAAGACAATAGCGAACTTAACAGAGAGGGAGGCAAACCACTAAATTTGGTCTGGAAGGCCTCACTGAGAGACCGTGGTGTGGTTAGCACATACAGTACCAGTAGCCCAGGGTTGCGGCAAAACATCGCCAGAGTGTACTTCCAAAGTAACAATGCAGCCTATTACCAGCTAAAGAAACATACTATGGACAACGACCGTGGAAGCCTGCATACATATTTAGTTTTCATTGCCTTTTTACATGATTAATTTTCATGGCACTCACATTATCTGTTCACAATAGAAAACGTCATACTTCAATTTATCACAATTTGTTGTAGAGCTAACTTATACATTATGTTTGGTTTCTTTGATATAAAATGTTTATCTACGATAATGCACATAAAGATTCAGTGGCAGATCGTCCTTCATGGTGTAGGGTTATCATGCTAGCCTCTAGTTCCGCAAACCAAATGTCTTTGTATCTCAGCACCAACTCTTTTAGTTTGTTTCTTTCCTGCTCACTGCAGTGTTTTCCTTTTGGCATGTTTTCGACCTAACTAATGTAACTGTACAACTATTACTACAAACCCTAACTAAATTTAGAATCTACTTGATTTTAAATTAAAGCTAACTAATTAATAAATGCACCATTTAAAACTCGCAAACTTCTACCATGTGCTCAACAGCTGTTGTGAACAAAATAATGAAAATGAAAATGGCGGCTGGCTATGTGGTCACCTGCATAGTTATTTACACATTCCTTTGCGCATCCGAGTGGCTGTGAAACAGCTGAACCATGTTGCCACATGTGCTTCGGAAATAAGTAAGCATTCAGCGTTGAGCAAATAGGTACCGTCTATGTATACCAAATGGTAATAAGCGTTTCCTTATCAGAAGGAAATACTTATTGCTTAAGCATCTACTCTCCACATAAGCAACGACTATGAATTTGACCCTAAGAACCATAGTAGTTAAAGAGTGTCCATAAATAAAGTTCAATTAATTGCTCTCTATATACTATTTTCAATAACCTACTATTTACAGTAATGTGATTGTCAAATTAACATTTGTCGACAGACTATTTTCATTTCAACATAGCCTTGCAAAGAAATGCTCCTAATTGCCTTATCTGCGATTGATCTGTGAACATTTTCCTAATTGCTACACCTTTATTATCTCTAAGACATTTTTCTTTGATTAGTTTTTTCTTCCCTCATTGGTTCCTCTACATTGCATCAAAATATGCACTCCATCTTTATTATACCTTGTCCTCTTTTAATTTCTACACCCCAGGCTGGAGTCATGCAGTGACTTCCCTCTCTTTTTAATTACATATATCTAAATACTTTTCTTTTTGTTAGGTTCTGTCTTAATCATTTAATAAAAGGCTAACATCTCAACCCAGATGTTTTGATTATCCGTATCTTCAAACTTAGATCAGGCGTATTTCCAAAAGCTCTGTACCATTCCATGTCTTTGCCCCCATGTATCTCCTAAAGAGCTTTCTTCTCCAGCTTGTTCTTAATTTTACTCAGTTATGAATACTCTGGTGCTTTTCCTGGTAATTAAGCCAAAAGCTTATCTGTGTGTCTATCCTTTATCATGATCATGGTCCCTCTTCACTGGGCTGCAACAAAACGCATACCATGCACCTCTAGTAACCAGGACACAACATTCAGTTATGGACAATGTGAATTGTAATATCAACTCCCTCATTAAATTGTTTGTTATTGACTTTCTGATGCTGCATGAATATGAAATATCAGCATATTTTGTATTTCTGATTCCTTAATCTTCCAAATCCTGGAAATGTTGTAAAGTAACTGAGGAATTATCAGATTGGTTGTATAATGTTTAGGTAGTGACAGTAGATGAAATTTTATAAACTTCTATACCTTCTCTTTGGTCCCATAGTTATTAAAGGACACAAGTTTTCATATAATACAGAAGCCCATAACATCAGTACACAATGCAGTAAGGTGAAGATGGTGAATATGAAGATTCCCTACTTCCGGACCAGTAAGTTAAACATTCTGGAAATGGCACATAATCGGTAATCATCAAGAAACAACTGAAAAGATAAATGTTGGTAGAGTAATTTTTTATGTTAATCTGCACAAAATGTTCTCTCTTTATAGTTTTAAGGTTGGATATGCTGTTTAGGACCACATAAAGATATTTACAGCTGATCTTTTTATATTTACAGTTAATGGTATGTTGCCTGTGAGAAGATGTCTATTCTGAGTGGCAGACTTTAGGAAGACAGTTGGTATTACTGCTGCTCATCTCCTCTGTTATAATGGTGAGTTGTTATTTGGTGCATGCCATGAATCATTTGATGATACTGTGTTATGTATCTGTCATCAGCAAATTGAGGATAGTTTCTGATATTGAGCTGCACAATATTTTCTCTCTTTATGTAATTACCAGCTGGCTTACCTAACATTGTATGGTTTGTTTTAAAACTCAAATGATTTAATTTACTCCCCCATTGTTAATGAAATTACTACAGGTACAATGATCTAGGACATTTTTATGGTGAATCCTCCCCTTTATCCCCTTAAAATTGTAATATCCATACAGCTGATAATGGGGGAAAAATCTCATATTCACACAAAAGGATGTGAAACATCGAACTTCCTTAACCTTGCGACAACCATTCTGGAAATGCTGCTGCATAGACGTTTGGTGGTGGAACAATCCTTGGTCAAAACGGTCGAGTTGGTGAAATTTTAAACCTTTGTACCTCTCTTTGGTCCCATAGTTATTTAATTACATAATGCAGAAACCCTTAACATATACAACCAAATAGAGTTGCAGATTCTGCACCTCCAGGCCACCAAGTTAACCTCTTTAGTCTGCGATCACCGAGAAAAATAATATTCTCAGTTGTTAATTATAAAATGTTAGTTGACTGAATTTTAATGTTAGCAGTTTTCTTCCTTAAATACAATTATTTAGCATGCCCTGCTAACGAAGGAAATAATGCAAAAGTTTATTACATGAGGGATAGTGAAATATTTTGGCATTTGAATCCGAAGTTTATCGTAGCAGATTCTATTCTCTTTTGTTTTCCTTTAATTTGATTGTTAAATCATGACATTCTTGTAGCATTCTTCTTATTTTACATGCATTTTGTGTGGAGAAACAACTATTTTCTACTCCAAGGCATTTTCAATCAAAACTCAAAGTCTTCTTCGCAAGTATGTTCTTTTATATCTCCACTGTGTTCATATTGTAGCATGTAAACCTTTTTAGTAATTGAAATTAGAAGGTGTTTTATCGTCAGGATCATCAGAAAGAATAAGGCTTTTTCATCAAAATTGCTTCTGTAATCTCTTATGTACAAGCTCAAAATTTTCTCTATAATATTACAGGATGTCCACTGGTAACTGGATAATACTGGAATTAGTGATAGCATACTGGTAAAATTGGTAAACAAAACCAACCAACATAGCTTGTAGTGTAAAGGTTGTTATTTATTTTCTGCTCTGAGTTATTTTAACTCTACAGCACTATATTTTAAATCACACTATAACTTAAGAATTTACTTAAATTTAAGATCAATTCATATAACAATATTAAATTTCATTATGGTTATGGCAGTGAAATTGAATGACTACATTAAAAGGCTGCATGGAGAAAGAACCAATGGAGAAGCACCTCGGATCCTCCAATTTATTACCTCTACACCCTTCAATCATAATCAAAGCATTCACCTCTAGCAGTATTCACAAATGCAAGGCAGACTTGATGTAGTCCAAAATACACTCCATTATGAAGATATTCATGCTACTTGCTGTATAAGCATTACAAAAACATTTTAAACAAAACAAAATCTCTAAATTAAATTGGGGAGTGCAGAAATTAATACTGCAGTGACATCTGATGTTGTCCTTCCTTTCTTTTGTTTTTATTTACAGACATTCATTTATGGGTAGGTTGCTACCCTATCACCCCCCACCTCCTCCATTACAATGCTTCTTCTGTAATGTATACTATTCTATTGTTATAAAAAAATTAATATTGTTAGGTACATAGATTCTTTTGTTTCTAGAACAATAGAATAATATTAGCTAGGCTTTGGTTTACACTATGTAGCCACCATTAAGTGGTCACAAATAGAATAATTGTATGCAACTCTTGGGATATGAGAATAATTACTGCAATTACAGAACTCGGCTTATGCCTCTTTCTTGCAAAACACATTGAGCAGTAACAATGCCCACATCTTACTAGATGCATAATTAAGCATTAAAACTTGTGTATGTAAGGTGTAAAATACATGAATTGTCACATGCAAAACGAGACGTAGACAATTTGAAATGTGTGTGTGTAAAGTAATAATGTAATTGGCACTGTCTTCGAATGACATGGCCATAAACAAGATGTTATTGTTCTATTCAAACAACTACAAGTATGAGGTTCATTTGTACTGTCGATGTGTGATAGCTATAGACTAATAACAACTTTACTTTCTCTGCCACCTAAGTAGGGGAAGTATTATTTTCCACAGAATTATAATGAAGATTTCACTAGAAATACATGTTTTGAGGTCCTTTGAACTGAAAGAAAGTACATTTACAGAAAGATTTATATGTGTATAATCTATTCTACAGTTTATTCCTTAGGAAGCTTGTTTATATGCATGCTTCTTGTTAACCACGATCAATACACATACACTTCATGACAGTCAACATTTTGAAAAACACTTCACTGTATGCTTGTCCGCATCTCTTTGCATGGAACGATGAGAAGCAAAAGACGAGAATTAATACTGATACCGTAATTTATACAAATTTTTATCCTGGAATTGCTCAACAAAATTACACTAGAAAATTAATTTTTGTGGTTCTTTCAAAGATAAGACTATTGCAAAAATGAAATTTGAGTCATGTGCAGAAGGTTTTAAAATCTTGCATATTATTTCTCAAATGTGGTTCTTTACCTTTAAAATTTGTATAGTAATATTAAAAGTTTTCTTGGAAAAGAAAATAAATAGCGTGTAACTCTTGTTTTTTAAATCTCAGTGGTGTATTAAATTATTAAAACCTTAAATCCAAAATCATGCTTAATTTAAAGAAATGGTTCTGTATACATCTATACATTCACCTTCAAAGAATTTACACTGAAAATTTAAAAACAAATTGAAAACAAAAAATTCCATAACAAGAATTAATTTAAAAATGGTTAACATTTAAGAAATGGAGTTTATCAGAAAATCAATTTTCAAAACGTTATGTATTATTTACACATGTCTCTTTAAATATTACATATTGCATTTAAATAATTACAAGCTTTCATATAAAAATTATCCTGTACATGTCTTTTGATTCTTGGTGACTGGGTGTGTTACGGCTGCCTAGAGCATACTTAAACCTTGTCCCTAATATTGTATAAAGTGTTACCTCATAGTAGAAGCTGGAAATATCCCGCATGCAGTTCAGCCACAGTAATGTTTCTGTAATATTTTATTTAGTTCTTTTATGCAACCCCACAGATGTTAAATCTGTCATACCCAGCACTAATAATCCACACTTCTGCTGCTGTATTAGCGGTTGAATCCACCCATATGACTTCCCTTCTTCTGTAAGCTGCTGGGGGTCAAAATGTCTCTTCAATACCTTTCTGCGACCATGGGCTAATAGTACACCAAGCTCCAACCTTCCTGTCATTAAGAGAGTTTCCTGTACACAATGTGGATTTTTGGTTCACTAGTTTTAATTGTTCGCATGGCTGTTCAGCGTAAAACCAGGCCTTGTCTGAAAGCAACAACAGCATTGAGTCCATTAAACCTTCATTTACAGAGAGAGAAAAAAAAAGGCACTTTTGTTACTGGGTCACCCTGTTTTAAACAATGGGCTTATACAGTTTGAGGTGTAAATAATTAGCAGAACCGTTTTGTTTGCTAATTTTGGGAGTGAATTTGTTGATGGACATTCAAGGTTTGCATCAATTTCATGTTAAAACTGTACGTTCCTGCTATGCAGTGATATAGCATAATCAAATGAATTTGCAGTTTTGTAAATGGCTTTTCTAGAAGCTGGTAAATTATTCAGGAAACTGCAAACACAATGAGCTGACTCGTATTTGTGGTAACATTTACACATGAAGATGCACTGCTCTAGAGTCAACTGGTGCACCTCAATTACTGACATTCAAGAACTGTAGGGGAAAGACTGGGGAGCACTGTTAACAGCTGCTGAGAATCAAACGCATTGCATGCATATCATTTTAACATGAAAGCTCTGCAGAAGAGCAGGACCACAATTGGATCCTGGTTTTACAATGCTGGAGATCCCCCCCCCCCAGTATTGAGTACCCTTAATAAAATATTGGAAAATTCACACTTAAAATGGCAAGTATTTCTGGAGTGGTCAATGTTCCAACTTTTAATTTTGCATTAATTTAAATTGCATAACTGAGAAATATGTGTACTGGTTTCCTATTTGCAGAAAATTCAATATGAATGTCAGGATATATGATATTTTACACAATATTCAAGATATACAGTTTATTCATGTCAGTATCAAAAAAAATTGTTAAGATATTCAAAGAGCTATTTTTTATGTAACGCTTTTTACAGTTAGAGGTTTCTTTCTTTTTTTTTAAGTAGGGGAAATTTTGTGAAATATAACTTAAATAACATACTTTGGGAATGCTGCATTATTTGACTCAAGAAAGCTCAAAATGTAGATTTTCAGTGAAATATTGGTATAGAATGTCATAGGGAAGTGGCGCAGAAAGTAAAATTGTAGTGACCACAGTTTTAAGGGTTGTTTATATTAGTTTAACATATTTCAACACCAGATGGTGAATGGTTGTGTAAGCCTTACAACTTGGATCAACCTGAAGACATCTTGCAATATTAATTAATGTAACATTACAGCTAAAGATGGATCAAAGTGTTATTAATGAAACCTCAAAATGGTATATAGCATTACTGGTTTAAGGCAGTGTATCTGAAAAATTAAGAATCCAGTTTCATTTTGATTAACTTACGCAAAGTATAAAATAAATGGAACTTAAGTTATTTTAATGAGTATCACCAAACAGTGAGTGGATTGCTTGCACTTTTAGTATCTCTTACTAAGTTTACACTCGGAACATGTTACAAAGACATTCGTCTCCATTGTGTAGGTCCACTGGTGTCTGGAAGAGGAACTTCAATGTGTCATTTATCATTGAAATTTCAAAATTCATTACTCTATGTGCAGTTTTGGTGATGTGGATATTTTCCCATACTGTGACTTCTCTGCTGGTGTTTTAAAAGCTTTATTTCCTGTTTAATGTCATCTTCTCTTGACCAAAACTGTCTGTTTACTTAAGTGAAGGTCCACAAAGTGGTGTTCAAATGTTTCACCACAATTTGAAGGAGGGTTGTTTCTGGTTGTTGTGACATCATTGTAGCTTACTGCCCACCAAACCATCACAAAAGCAGGACCGTGACCCCTTTGGATCTATGGGACCCACCCATGAGCTTCTAAAGTCCTGGCATACACTTGGTCACTGGCGGTTGTAGCTCTGTTCAGTTGTGAAAATGTTTTCATCCATAAAAAGGATTTTTCTGCAACTGTTGTTGGCGCAAATTAAAGTAGACATTTGTATTTCGACTCTCTCAGCTGCTTAAGTTTTATGTGCAGTACTCCAGCAATAAGCCTTCAGCCCAAGGTTTTTCTGAGCTATTGGACATTGATCTCCTGGAGATGTTAATGTTTGCTTCCGCATTGGATTTCTCCTAATATGAACTGCTGCTGCTTTCACCACTGTCCTGGACGTCCTGATCTTGGTCGGTCAGCAATTGTACCAGCTTCTGGTGTGGAATACTAACATCCTGCTCATTTTCAACTTCTTAAGTGCCTCAAAAATATCAAGTGGCAATTTCATGACACTCACTGCAACATGATTTTCGTAATCTCCCCAGTTCATGACTAACTTAACTAGCGTGTTCACTTGGCTGCATTTGAACTCAAAGTATAAGGTTGCAGGCATTTTATCTAATTGCCCAACACCTGGTGCAACAAAGGTCAAAAGTTTGTATCAGAACTTATGGTCAGACTGTGTATATTTCATGGCATTCTTCACAATAAATCTGG
The DNA here is from genome assembly GCA_030765065.1 of Deroplatys truncata. Lineage (NCBI taxonomy): Eukaryota > Metazoa > Arthropoda > Insecta > Mantodea > Mantidae > Deroplatys > Deroplatys truncata. The sequence goes on along the minus strand of CM060985.1, from coordinate 7,811,683 downwards.
TAAATCCCTCCGTTCTTAGTGTCATGTTCATTGTATGAAGCCAATTATATGCCATAATCAGAAACAGTTGATTGAATACATTAAGAATTTTTGGTTGGTACGTGTATCTGCTATATCTGTTTGGTGAAATAACTCTGCTGTTGAGAGCGGTGATGCCCACCTTTTCTGTGTTTTCTACTATTGTATTAGTTTGTCCACTATGTGTGTGCTGAATCTGTTCTGTGTGGTTACTTTCTGAATTTATTGATATTACCTCCTTGTATTCATTTTCTTGGAGAGGCAAGTATACGAATCTGTGAAATGTTGATGTGATATAAGGATTGTAATTACCAATTTTGATGTAGTTGTCCACATGGGTTGCTTTTCTGTATATCCAAAATTCATTTCTCTTATGGTATCTCATAATTTTGAGATATAGAAAAGCTTGTCACCCATCTTTTTGTATCTTCAAGATGAATTTTATGATTTGATCTTGCAAATTTAAGTTTCAGGACGTCATGTAATTCTTCTTGGGTACCCTGGCAAAAATGTCATCCTGAATTTAAACATGTGTCAAAAGGAGTTTATTAGGCAAATCTCTTAAATTTCAAACAGTCTGACAATGTGTTTTACTTGAAAGACTATAACCTTATCAGTTTTACCAGTAATTTTATTTCTTTTTAATAATTCTAACAACCAATCCTTTAGCAGTTTTAGTATTTGGCCAGTAGGAATGTTTGTGAAAAGTGATGTAACATCAAAAGAGACTAGGATTTCTTCTGGTGGTATCCAAATATCTAGGATTTTTGTTAACTAGTTCTGTGAAATCTTTACGCTCAGGCTTTTATAATATGTTCCAAAAGAGTTGAGCTTTTCACTCATTAGCCTCAAGGCTAGTAAACATGAGTGTTTATAATCACTTCCAGCAATTTAGCATGTAATGTTTGAGATTAATCACTTTTGATATGCTAATACAATACACTCCTTATACCAAATAATTTATTATAATTCTACAAAAGTGTTATTTTGAACTTATGAAAACCATTATGAAAAAAATCTGTGTTACATTCACATGACTTTCTCCACCCTCTTATCATTTATTAGTGGGTATGGGAGCTATTCATACGAAAGCTTATTTTTTTGTTTATTTCATTACGATTGAGATAAACATTTGCAGAAATAGCAAATTTACACATTTTGTTATGAATATAAAGGGAATAGTGATAGTCAAATGTTCAAGAACTGGAAGCTATATGCTGGCCTTAAAATTCCATACCTTTTCCATGCAATCATGAGGAAATGTTGACAGGACTTCGGCAAAAGTATTTAACAATTCAAACGATTAATAACGGATATCTCAGAAATGGCTTGTGCCACAAAAAAGTTACTTGAAGTAAACTGTGTGTTTGAAAGAGATCTAAAATTTTTGTTTAATACATTTTCATCTATTGCTTAACGTTTATCAGGTGTAAGATGGTCGTCCTCCATGGTGTAGTGGTTACCATGCTAGCCTCTAGTTCCTGAGGTCATGTGTTCAAACCCGGCAGAGGGTGATGGTTTTTTTTGGGGCGTAAAATCCTTAGCATGGCTTCCTTTGGAAGGGAAGTAAAGCTGGTGGGCCCGTGACATAGATTTACAGCACATAAAAGAACCTCAAGCGTCATAAAGAGGCCTCTTGAGCAAAATTACATGTCCAGTTTAGAATGGGAAACTAAGGACCACAGCAGTTAAAGAGCATCTTAATTAATTTAGGTATATAAGATTATACAAAATTCCTTCCGAATGAATAGAACTACACAGACTATTGCCAGAAAATATACATTTTATTTGCTATATAAATATATTTAATATATGGTATTTTAATCAAAATAGTAATTTTTGAAAAAATAAAAGAATCTTGCAAAATCTTATATGTAAAGGGTATTTGGGGGTGGAGAAATTATTTTTTTAAATCTTTGTGACACATCTTTGGAAGATACTGAACTTGAAGTTTGGTATTTATCTGACTTTTTCTTTTTGAGTTACTCCGTTCACAGACATAGACATGGACGTTTTTCTAAAAGTACTATTTTTGGATATTAGGCCCTCAAAACTTGTATTTCCAGTGAAATCTCAGTATTAATTATTTGGGTTGGGTGCATACCTACTATGTACATGGCAGAGAAAGTGAAAATCTGATGTGTTACACTCACATGACTTTCTCTATTCTTGTGCAAACTATTTTTGCAAACGCTTATTCTCCATATGCTTCATGTTAATCGAGATGTTAATTTAATTGCTAACTTTCTTGTAGATGCAAGGGGAATATGGTAGTATTTAAGCTATAGTCAAATATTTTAAGAGCTGGTTGCTATGTGGAGTATTCCATTCTCTTTGCATTACCGGGACATAAAAAAATGAATAACAAATAGGAATAACAAGCAATATCTCGAAAAAGGTTCACTCAACAAAAAAAATTTATATAACATAAATTGTATATTTTAATGCGATCTACATTTTTTGTGTAGTAAAATTTTGTCTATCTCTTATGTTTTACCAGTTATACAAAAGTCGTTCACAATGAAGAATACTTTGGAGACATTTGTGTCGCATCTCTGGAAGATACTGAACCTAAATACCAAGTCTGGTGTTTATCCGACTGTTCGTTTCTGAGTTATGCTCTTCACAGACACAAACACGGACATGTTTCCAAAAATGCTTTATATGCATTCAGTGCACCTCAAAACATGTATTTCCTGAAACCTCAGTATCAAATTTTTGGGTGGAATGCAATACTTCCCCTACTTACTATACGTAGTAGAGAAAGTAAAAACTGCTGTGCAGACATTCATTTTAATTAGTGTAGACAAAAACTGTTCTGTAGTCTCGTATGAGTTGGCAGCCAGAGCTCTTACTCCTGAGCAATCGGATAAAAGAACATGGTAGTGATTCAGGTTCTCACAATTACAATGAAAGTAAGCCCTTACCTCATCACAACAGTTGAAGATTTCCTTCTCCTGCATCTCTGGCAACTTGTCTTCAGTGCAGTCCAGACCAGCTCCCAAACTAATTTCTCTTCTGATATTTTCATGCACCTCTTCTCACATTTGGAGGTTTAACCTATACACTTTGAGATCGACCTAGGTAGAGACCATGCAAGTCATAACCCTACTTTTAAAAATGTTCTGAATGAAATTTAATGACTTTGGTTATATGTACAGTGTAACAGTCTTGCTGAAAATATCCAGACCAAGATTAAATATCAATCATTTCAAAAGATAATGCATACATTATAGTGGGACCAATATACTTTACAGATACTACAAATTCAGAACGTTAAAGGAATGAATTAACTGGCCCAACCAACCCCCAATGTTTTCATCATAGCATTTCCTGCACTGAATGGATTTTCTTTGAGCTTCAATACAACCTGTCCTATGTAAAAACATAGCCAAGTAATTGAAACTGTGCGTCATTGGAGAACTTTACTACATCTAGATCAATTATTTCATCATCCTTAACACTCCTAGAAGATTGATCATGTATGGTTTAAATTTTCAGAATCCGTTAGCTTACCACAATAAAATCATTGAAACCACAGTTTCCTTTGAAAATTGTTGCAGAGACGTTTCAGGAGAATGTTTTAATTATTTTGTCATGTTTTCTCCTGAGTAAGTACGCACTGCTTCACTTCTTATTGAGAATCGAACCGCTTCTCTGCTTGGAGCAGGTACACCTAGAACAATGAAATGTGTAGTTAGGTTACCTCATGGCATTATTAAAACATAAAATCAAAAACACTGGTAACTAACATGTAAACACTAAAATCCCTTCAGAACTTGATGCAAACCCCTAGGGAATGAAGAAACAAGGTTTCAAGATGTGCTGCGGTATGCCAAGCACTTATATAAGTGTTATTGAATGTTTCTACTTTTACCAACATTACCTATGGAAAATATTTAATTGCAAATGCATTACTTAATATTTTCAAATAATTGTACTAAAATTTTCAGCATCTTCTTTATATTCAGTTCTCCTAAAAATGTAACTTGGTATGCATAGCATTTTGAATATTAAAATGTTGCAGCAGGATGGGGAACTGAGAAAAATGGACTTCAGTTTAACACCTTGCTTAACTCAGTGCCGTAAGCTAAAAAAATTGAATGTAGAAGGTGAATCCCCCAGATTTACTGATGGATTATCTTAAAGCATAATCTGTATCGGTTATACCCTGTACATATTTACATCCCCAACATATAAGTTTTTATGAAAATAATTTGAGGCAGTTTTGTCAAAAGCTAAAAGAGCTGGAGTGATTTTCTTCATATTCTTTGTCTGGCTTTCTTGAAAAATTAACTGAATTCCAAATTTTACTTTAGTTGGACAGCATTCGTGTTTGTGTTATGCTCTTCACTGACAGACAAGTACACATAAAATTTTTTACTTTCTCTATTACGTATAGTAAGTAGGGGAAGTATTGTATTCCACCCAAAAATTCGATACCGAGATTTCACCGGAAATATATGTTTTGAGACCCCCTGAATCCAAAAAAAGCATTTTTGGAAACATGTCCGTGTGTGTGTCTGTGAACAGCATAACTCAGAAACAAACAGTTGGATAAACACCAAACTTGGTATTTAGGTTCAGAATCTTGCAGAGATGCGACGCGAAGGTTTTCAAGAAAATCCCCCCCACCCCATATTAGCCTTTACATGGAGCATTTTGATTAAAATATCATATGTTTAAGATATTTTCATGACAAATAAAATATATATCTTGAATTTTCTGGGCATGTCTCCAAAAGTATTCTTCATTGTGAATGTCTTTTGCATAACTGGTAAACCATAAGAGATAGACAAAATTTTACTACACAAAAACTGTAGATCACATTAAAATACACAATTTGTCATATACATATTTTTTGTTGAGTGAACCATTTTCAGATATTGCTTGTTATTCCCTTAAATTTTTCAATACTTATTTTCTCAAATGGGAATTCATTATTCATTTTTTTGTCTTGGAATGCAAAGAGTATTAATGTGTGCCAAAGAGAATGGTGCTGCACCTAGCAACCAGGTATTAAGATATATGTCGATGCTTAAAGGCTACTGCATTTCTATATTGCCCTTGCAATTACAAAACAAGGGGAACATAGTACGCCTTAAGCGATAGTCAAATATTTTTAGAACTGGTCGCTATGTGTAAAATGTAATTCTCAAAAGATCGTTTCCGCAGATGTTTATCTCAATTAATATGAAATAGATGGAGAATAAGAGTTTGTAAAAATAGTTTGTACAAGAGTAGAGAAAGTCATGTGAGCGTAACTCATAAAATTTTTCTAAAATGCACTTCTGTTTTAAAAATTCAAAAGCATGAATGAATATCTGGTTAAATCGTGATATAAAATTTTTTGGCTCAAATGCTGTACTTCCTTCAACATAATTATCTAGCATTAGATAAATAACATAAAACAGAATGACCTTTTGTGTTGTGTTGTGCCAGATGACTTTTATGGGTTCAAGATGAAAGATTCTTGGGGAATCCCCCCCCTGCCTCAATCCAAACAGGCCTTTATATGAGAAAATTTTCCTCGTTTTTTTTAAAAAAATACTTTAATTCCATGATCAACATTTTTAGTAACATTTTTTAATTGTTCTTCCACACAAGCGTGTGTTGGACAAGGCTTGTATGGAAGAACAATTAATTCTGTTAATTTGCCTAGTAGTGGTCAAAACTATAAAGCCTGGGACTTAAACCACTTATAGCATTATATGTCACCATTGGGGTATGCCATTTCAATACAATTTGACGTTTACTGGGAAAAATGCAAATCAGCTGGGGTATTTAGTGTCGTGCCGGTATGTTGCTATGGTAGCTCAGTGGTTAGACCAACGGGACAGAAACTGGGAGATCCGTGGTTCAAATTCTGGCGATGGCATTGAACTTTTCAGTTGCATGATTCTACCTTTCCAAATTTGATGTCATAAGCTTGAGATATTAACATGATGAATAAAGCATACCTGTTATGTTTCATAGTTTCCAAATTGCATAAAGCTTATGTTAAAATATTCATTTAAATCCAGCTGTTTAGTAGCATCAACCTTCTGAAATATTTGCTTTTGTATGTTTAAATTATTCTGTGCTATCAAATTGTTTTCTTGTAACTGGCACATCAATATATAAGTAGTTGTTATGACATATACATATTAATGGTGATCAGCACAAAAAGGATAGGAAAATATCATTTCATATGAATAGCTATGAAATAGTATTGGTAAGAGAAAGTCATGTGACTGTTGTACATCAGAATACCTTCATAATTACATCATAGGGTACGAAAATGAGTATGGGCTTACTATACCATCGTATTGTCTGTTTACATCCCTTAAATGTACCTTCCCTATTTTCTCTCTGCACCACTAAGCTGTAGATGTAGTGTTATGTATTAGTATATGTTCACAATTGTGTTATCCATTTACAACCCTCTCCCTTTTACAATAAAAATCTGTTCCCTATCCTCTCTGTGGACCTCTGTTAGCTGTAGACGTACTGTTATGTATTCATGTATTTTGTTAAATTATTATCCATTTACAACCCTCTCCCTTTTACAATAAAAATCTGTTCTCTATCCTCTCCCTGGACCTCTGTTAGCTGTAGACATAGTGTTATGTATTCATGTATTTTGTTAATTGTATTATCCATTTACAACCCTCTCCCTTTTACAATAAAAGTCTGTTCCCTATCCTCTCTGTGGACCTCTGTTAGCTGTAGACGTAGTGTTATGTATTCATGTATTTTGTTAATTGTATTATCCATTTACAACCCTCTCCCTTTTACAATAAAAATCTGTTCCCTATCCTCTCTGTTAGCTGTAGATGTAGTGTTATGTATTCATGTATTTTGTTAATTGGGTTATCTATTTACAACCCTCTGCATTTTACAATAAAAATCCCCTCCCGTCCTCTCCCTGCAGCTCTGTAAGTAGTAGATGTAGTGTTATGTATCCATGTATTTTGTTAATTGTATTATCAATTTACAACCCTCTCCCTTTTATAATAAAAATCCCTTCCCTATCCTCTCCCTGCACCCTCCATCGTAAGTTTACAGAGGTATAGGTAAGCAGGACGTATATAAACGCACAATACAATGATGAAAATGTAAGTGTAGACGAAGCAGTTACATCTGCAATTTTTAGGGGTGATTTCTGAAAGATTCAGTGTTTTAGAGCAGAAAACAAAATACAGTGGAATCTCAGTTGATCTGTGTCATTAACTTGTTTCATCTCTGATGTTAGAATATCTTTAATGGAATTTAATTAACACCCATGCAAGAAAATTATTAAACCCTTTATTTGGACCGCAAAAGCAATTAGAATTATCACTTCAACTTTTTACATCAGGACCACAATTAAGTAATCTGATTCCTTTTGTCATTTAGACTAAATTTTATGTAGGAAAGTTCATTAAATTTATCTGGGCTAGATTGAAAGTGAATCTGAATAGGTACTGATTTTTAATCTAATTGGGAGGGGGCAGTTTACGGTCTTTCTCATTCATTCGGAGAAACTAATTTTAATAGGAATGTCCCTTTAAATTATGTACTGCTAAATCCATCTTAAATACTTCATGCTTCTATTCAAGAAATGAAAATAAGTGAACGCATTCATACAAGTTTTTTCTTTCTTCAGAAATCCCCTCTGAAATATTGTAGGTAAAAATAAAAGATATCAATGGCTTGGTTCCAAATGTATCCATTTACAAAATTGTAACTTTTCTATGTGTTTTAAGCCACATTTGGAACCGACCCGTAATATTAGTTTTCACATAGTTACTGTGATGCATCATTGTTTGAGCCCCCATTTTATACTTATCAGTTAGATACTTTTTGGAAGTGATAGGTGACTAGATTCTGGCCCAGGATGCGTAGAAAACTCAAAATTGAACATTTTGGAAGCAAACCGTCATTATGTGGCAACACTTCATAAATAACCAACAAGTACTATTATGTGGTAATCTTAATTATTAGCAAAAAGTTGTGGAAGTATATGGTAAACAGCCAAACAATAAATGGCGGTAAAAGATAAATTGTGCAGCTATTGGAGGCAACATGGTAAGTAATAAACACAGTAGATGGCAGCACCATATTACTAGCTAATCAGTGACTTGCAGTAGATGATAAATTGTGAAACTATTGGTGGCGTGTGATATATGTGCAGGCTGTTCCAAAGGATGCCTTCAATTGCATTTTTATGAGCAATTTTACATTTCCAATGCCTCAATTGTTTAATACACAAAGTTTAATTACTCTGTATATAACATGTTTCAAAAGCATTATATATACTGGGTGTTTCAGTTATACAATATTCTATGGTTACTGGTTGTTTGCTTTATGTCATTTTATATATTTGTGTGCTTGACTGAATTGGTGCAGCATATACATATCTTCAGTGTAGTGTTTTTCTGTCAAAATTATATTTTTTATGTAATGCCATCTAGTGTGCTGGGGCAACAATTTCTAACTTTTTTTTGTCATGTACTGCCATCTAGTGTGATTGCCCAAACCTAAGGTTACAATATCCAACCTTTTTTGAACTGTACTGCCATCTAGTGTGCTTGCCCAAAACTAAGGCTATACTATCTAACCTTTTTTTTTTGACATGTACTGCCATCTAGTGTGCTTGCCCAAAACTAAGGCTACACTATCTGACCCTTTTTGACATGTACTGCCATCTAGCGTGCTTTCCCAAAACTAAGGCTACACTATCCAACCTTTTTTTGATCTGTACTGCCATCTAGCGTGCTTGTCCAAAACTAAGGCTGCACTATCTGACCTTTTTTTGAACTGTACTGCCATCTAGCGTGCTTGTCCAAAACTAAGGCTGCACTATCTGACCTTTTTTTGAACTGTACTGCCATCTAGGGTGCTTGTCCAAAACTAAGGCTGCACTATCTGACCTTTTTTTGAACTGTACTGCCATCTAGCGTGCTTGTCCAAAACTAAGGCTACACTATCCAACCTTTTTTTGAACTGTACTGCCATCTAGCGTGCTTTCCCAAAACTAAGGCTACACTATCCAACCTTTTTTTTGAACTGTACTGCCATCTAGCGTGCTTGTCCAAAACTAAGGCTGCACTATCTGACCTTTTTTTGAACTGTACTGCCATCTAGGGTGCTTGCCCAAAACTAAGGCTACACTATCCAACCTTTTTGAACTGTACTGCCATCTAGCGTGATTGCCCAAAACTAAGGCTACACTATCCAACCTTTTTTTTGAACTGTACTGCCATCTAGCGTGCTTGTCCAAAACTAAGGCTGCACTATCTGACCTTTTTTTGAACTGTACTGCCATCTAGGGTGCTTGCCCAAAACTAAGGCTACACTATCCAACCTTTTTGAACTGTACTGCCATCTAGCGTGATTGCCCAAAACTAAGGCTACACTATCCGACCTTTTTTTGAACTGTACTGCCATCTAGCGTGCTTGTCCAAAACTAAGGCTACACTATCCAACCTTTTTTTGAACTGTACTGCCATCTAGCGTGCTTGTCCAAAACTAAGGCTACACTATCCAACCTTTTTTTGAACTGTACTGCCATCTAGCGTGCTTTCCCAAAACTAAGGCTACACTATCCAACCTTTTTTTGAACTGTACTGCCATCTAGCGTGCTTGTCCAAAACTAAGGCTGCACTATCTGACCTTTTTTTGAACTGTACTGCCATCTAGCGTGCTTGTCCAAAACTAAGGCTGCACTATCTGACCTTTTTTTGAACTGTACTGCCATCTAGGGTGCTTTCCCAAAACTAAGGCTACACTATCCAACCTTTTTGAACTGTACTGCCATCTAGCGTGCTTGCCCAAAACTAAGGCTACACTATCTGACCCTTTTTGACATGTACTGCCATCTAGCGTGCTTTCCCAAAACTAAGGCTACACTATCCAACCTTTTTTGAACTTTACTGCCATCTAGCGTGCTTGCTCAAAACTGAGGCTACACTATCTAACCTTTTTTTGGCATGTACTGCCATCTAATGTGATTGCCCAAAACTAAGTCTCCAACTTTTTGACATGTACTGCCATCTAGCGTGATTGTTCAAAACTAAGGCTACACTATCCAACCTTTTTTGAACTGTACTGCCATCTAGCGTGATTGCCCAAAACTAAGGCTACACTATCCAACCTTTTTCTTCATGTACTGCCTAGTGTGCTTGGGCAAAAGTGAGGCTGCAATTTCTAACCTTTTGGTTATGTACTGCCATCTAGTGTGCCTGATCTAAAGTGGGGCAAGTTTTTTTTTTTTTTTTTTGGCTATTCATGTGGTACCAATTATTGTTTGGCTATAAATATGGTGTAGGAATCTATTTTTTTTTGTGTTTGGCTACTTACCATGACTTACTAATCTTTGTTTGACTGTTCATATGGTGCAGGAATTTATTTTTATGTTTCGTTATTCTTGCACTGCCTTCTAGTGTGTTTAACCAGTTACCGTATGTTGCCACTGTTAAATGGCAGTATTTGGCTATTTATGATGTGTTACCACATATGTCTTTTATTTTTACCTTTATTTTAGAGGGGATTTCTGAAGAAGTTCAAAATACAATGAATTCATACATTTTTTATTGAATGGGGAAACGTGAACAATTTAAGATGGGCTCAGCATTAAATGATGTAAAGGCACGTTCCTATTACAATTAGTTTGAATGAATGAGAAAGACCTGTAAACAGCCTTCCCTTCCCACCCTGCAATTAGGTTAAAAATAAGTATTTGGAATCACTTTCAATCAAGCCAGATAAATTTTGGTACATAATATTCAGTGTAAATGACAGAAGATTTTAGCATTAGAACAACATTTAAGTAATCTGATTAATTTTGTCAACATTAAGTGATTATTAAACCCTTTATTTAAACTGCAAAGGCAATTAAAATTATTTTCTTGCATGGGAGTTAGTTAAAGTCCATTAAAGATGTTCTGACATCACTGAGATTCCGCTGTATTTTGTTTTCTGCATCTTTTAGAAATCACCCCCTAAAAATTGCAGATGTAACAAACAGTCCATCAAAAGTTTATAGAGGCATAGGGAAGCGGGAGGGAAATAAACACACAACACAATGATGAAAACGTATGATGGGTACACGAAGGAGAGTGCAGGGAGAAGATAGGGAGGGGATTTTTTATTGTAAAAGGAAGATGGCTATAAATGGATAACAAATTTACACAATAAATGGATACATAACACTATATCTAAGCTAACAGAGGTGCAGGGAGGGGGTTGTAAATGGATAATACAATTATACACATATAGTAATACATAATGCTACATCTACAGCTAACAGAGGTGCAGGGAGAGGATAGGAAAAGGATTTTTATTATAAAAGGGAGAGGGTTGTAAATGGATAATACAATTATACACATATAATACATAATGCTATATCTACAGCTAACAGAGGTGCAGAGAGAGGATAGGGAAGGATGTAAACAGACAATACAATGTTACTGTAAGTCCACACTGATTTTGCACTTAGGATTTGAATTCATAGTCATTGCTTATGTAAAAAGGAGATTCTTAAGCAATAAGTATTCCTTGTGATAAGGAAATGCTTATTACCATTTGGTATACATAGACGGTACTAATATACTCAGCCATAAAAGCTTACTTATTTCCAAAGCACATGTGGCAGAAGTTTGCGAGTTTTAAATGGTACATTTATTGATTAGTTAACTTTCATTTAAAATCAAGTAGATTGTAAATTTAGTTAAGGGTTTGTAGTAATAGTTATACAGTTCCCTTACTTAGGACGAAAACATGCCAAAGGGAAAACATTTCAGCAAGTAGAAAGAGTTGGTGCTGAGATATTAAGATTATTAAAGTGTCAGTAGCTAGAAGTATTTACAACATGCACCTGTGTATATGCAAATCACAAATGCAATTACTACACCATCTAGCAGTAATCAGAGAAGCAAAAGTACCCAATAACTTACAATGTTTGGCTTTAACAGTGGTTTTACATGCAAAATTAATAAACCTCTGTTCAAGATTTTGATAATCCAATGTATATTTACAAATTAGTGGTAAAGATATGTGACTTGTTAAATGATCCATTGCAGTGGCGGTAATTATGCAAAATAGGCAATTTGATCAAGAAAAACATTGCAGAGATGTACTTTAATTATTGCAGAAATATTTCTGCATTTTATTTTAAGGATTTGATAAGTACAGCAGAATCTCGTTTTCTAGGGAACTAAGGACTTTGGACAACATAAATGGGAAAGCATCTGAACAGAAAACATGGATAGTGTCATGGCACTGAGATTCTATACATTATCTTTTAAAGTAATCCTGTTTATTAAGGTTACGTTGTTTAGCAGAGGCATTAGATTATTACAACAGTGGTTTGGTAAACCAATATCACTTCTTAATTTCAGCATCTCTATGCATTTCAAGTGAATTTGTTATTAATGCATAGTACAATTTTGTTATGAAATTCCATATACTCCACAAAATTGCTATTATCATTAACCCCTGTTGTAGGCAGTTGATGCAAGATGCCATTGGCTCTACATATTGCATATAAATGGATGTTGGAGCTTCCTTATATGAATAAGCATTTCCTTATTCGCCTGAATGAGTAGGGTCTGTGTATTGAAAATTGCTGCTTAAGGACTTCGTTGAAATAAGTGACAACTATGAATTCGACCCAAATTCTGATGTGCAACAGTCACATGACTTTTTCTTCTCAATACTATTTCATAGTTATTCATATGAAATGTTATTTCCCTATCCTTTTGGTGCTGATCACCATTAATATGTATATATCATAATAACTACTTGTAAACTGATATACCAGTTACAAGCTCACAAGAAAACAATTTGATAACGTGGAATAATTTAAAGATATAAAAGCAAATATCTCAGAAGGTTGATGCTACAAAACAGCTGAATTTAAATAAGTACATATATATGTTTCATAGTTTCCAAATTGCATAACGCTTAACAGATATGCTTTATTCATCATGTTAATATCTCAAGTTTATGAGATGATCAAAATTGTTAGTAGCATTTATTTAAGTATTTTTTAAAAAAAATTAAGAAACTTTTCCCATATAAAGTACTTTGGACTAAGGTGGGTGGGGGGATTACTTGAAAATATTTCATCTTGCACCTACAAAAGTCATCTTACACAACACAAAAGTTCATAATGTGTTATCATATTTTTCTAATGTTAGATAATTATGTTGAAGGAAGTACAGCATTTAAGCCAAAAAATTTGATATCAAGATTTAACCAAATATTCATGTTTTAAGTCTCCTGAATTTTTAATACAGAAGTGCATTTTAGAAAAAAAATTTATGTGTACTTGTGTGTCAGTAAAGAGCATAACACAAACATGAAAAATCAATTGAATTCCAAATTGTACTTTGGTTGGACAGCATTCAAGAATGCCAGGCAAAGGATATGAAGAAAATCACTCGAGCAACATTTTATTATTCAAAATGCTATGTGTACCAAAGTTAATTTTTAGGAGAATTTTGAATATAAAGAAGATGCTGAAAATGTTAGTACAATTATTTGAAAATATTAAGTAATTCATTTGCAATTAAATATTTTCAATAGGTAATGTTGATAAAAGTAGAAACATTCAATAACACACACACACACAAGTGCTTGGCATACCGCAGCACATCTTGAAACCTTGTTTCTTCATTCCCCAGGGGTTTGCATCAAGTTCTGAAGGGATTTTAGTATTTACATGTTAGTTACCAGTGTTTTTTATTTAATACACATTTCATTATTCTAGGTGTGCCTGCTCCAAGCAGAGAAGCTGTGGGAAATGGTTCAATTCTCAATAAGAAGTGAAGCAGTGCGTACTTAACGCAGGAGAAATTAAGACAAAATAATTAAAACATTCTCCTCAAATGCCTCTGTGACAGTTTTCAAAGGAAACTGTGATTTGAATGAGTTCAGCTAAAGAATTCTGTAAATTTAAACCAGACATGATCAGTGTTTTTATAGAAATGTTAAGAACTAGATGTGGTAAACTTCTCCAATGAAGCACAGTTTCAACTACTTGGCTATGTTTTGACTTAGGTTAGGTAGTATTGAAGCTCAAAGAAACTTGATTTAATGTAGGAAATACTAAGATGAAAAAATTGGGGTATGGTGTTCGGAATGCGTTAACTTGTGAACTGATTGATATTTATTCTTGGTCTGGTTACTTTCAGCAAGACTGTTACACTGTACAAGTAAAGTGATTATTTAGAAAACTTTTAAAAACAGGATTATGGCTTGTATGGTCTCCAGATCTCAAAGTATATAGGTTAAACCTCCAAATGTGAGAAGAGGTGCATGAAACTATCAGAAGAGAAATTAGTTTGGGAGCTGGTCTGGAGTGCACTGAAGACAAGTTGCCAGAGATGCAGGAGAAGGAAATCTTCAACCTCTGTTGTGATGAGGTAAGGGCTTACTTTCATTGTAATTGTAAGAACCTGAATCACTACCATGTTCTTTTATCCGATTGCTCAGGAGTAAGAGCTCTGGCTGCCAACTCATACGAGACTACAGAACAGTTTTTGTCTACACTAATTAAAATTAATATCTGCACAGCATTTTTACTTTCTCTACTACGTATAGTAAGTAGGGGAAGTATTGTATTCCACCCAAAATTTCGATACCGAGATTTCACCGGAAATACATGTTTTGAGACTCACTGAATCCAAAAAAAGCATTTTTGGAAACATGTCCGTGTGTGTGTCTGTCTGTGTGTCTGTGAACAGCATAACTCAAAAACGAAGAGTCGGTTAAACACCAAACTTGGTATTTAGGTTCAGTATCTTTCAGAGATGCGACACGAAGGTTTTCAAGAAAATCCCCCCACCCCAGATTACCCTTTACATGGAACATTTTTCGAAAATTTTAATTTTCTCTAAAACGGCTCTAACGATTTTGATTAAAATATCATATGTTTAAGATATTGTCATGACAAATAAAATGTATATCTCGAATTTTCTGGGAATGTCTCCAAAAGTATTCTTCATTATGAACGACTTTTTCATAACTGGTAAACCATAAGAGATAGACAAAATTTTACTACACGAAAAATGTAGATCGCGTTAAAATACACAATTTATGTCATATACATTTCTTTTGTTGAGTGAACCGTTTGCGAGATATTGCTTGTTATTCCCTTAAATTTTCCAATACTTATACTTTTTCTCAAATTCGTTATTCATTTTTTTTATGTCCTGGACATGCAAAGAGAATGGAATGCGCCACATAGCAATCAGCGTTAAAATATTTGACTATCGCTTAAAACCTACCATATTCCCCTTGCATCTACATGAAAATTACCAATAAGATTGACATCTCGATATCTCCATTAACATGAAGCATATGGAGAATAAGCGTTTGTAAAAATAGTTTGTACAAGAGTAGAGAAAGTCATGTGAGTGTAACACATCAGATTTTTTTTTATATTGGTTTTCATAAGCTCAAAATAACATTTCTGCACATTTATAATAAATCATTTGATGTAAGGTGTGTCTTGTATTAGCATATCAAAAGTGATTAATCAATATCTAAAAAATTACATGCCGATTTTTATGCTTATAAGTTATTGGAAGTGATTATATACAGAAAAACTTTTTAACATATAGAGATTGTGGGTGGATTAATAACACTTTTAAAATTAAATTGAGTTTTTTTTTATGGACGCTCTTAAACTGCTGTAGTCCTTGCGTCTTATTGTATATTGGACATGAAAGACTGGAAATGATGTTCAGAGGCCTCTTTTATCAGGCTTGAGGTTATTTTACATGCCATAAACCTATGACATGTGACCACCAGGTTTATTTCCCTTCCGAAGGAAGCCATGCTAAGGCTTTTTACGCCCGAAAAAATCCATTGACCTCAGCCGGAATGACTCTTGTTTCACTTATTAGTCACATGGCTAGTGAACAAGTTCAACTCTTCTGAAACATATGAACACCTGAACATAAAGAACCGACAGAATTAGTCCAAAAAATCCAAGATATTCCTTCACCACCAGAAGAAATGCTAGTCTCTTTTGATGTAACATCACTTTTCACAAACATTCTTACTGGCCAAATACAAAAATAGCATAAGGATTAGTTAGAAGTATTAAAACTGCCAAAAAGTTAAATAGGACTAGAAAATTGAACAAACTTAGGGTTAGAGCAAACTTTAGATTTTTTCATTGGCGTCAGTGGACTTATGAGATTTGTCTAATAAAATCCTTTTTACACATGCTTAAACCTGGGTAAGGTACCTGGATGACCAAAGAAGCAGTTAGATGACGCCCTGAAACTGTTAAATTTGCAAGACCAAATCATGGTTATAATCCTCTATGGCATATTCCATAGCTTGATAAACTTACCACTCCAAGAAAATGAACACAAACAGGTAATATCAAAAAGTTCAAAAATAGCCACATAGTGGACAAACTAATACAATAATAGAAAACACAAAAAAATGTGGACATCACCGCTTTCAACAGCGGGGATATCTCACTGAAAGGTAGAGCAGATTCACGTTCCACCCAAAAATTCATAACAAATTCAAAAAACTGTTTCTAGAATATGGCATAAAATTGGCTCCATACAATATACACAACCTTAGAAACTTGCTTCATCATCTGATAAAGGACATTATATTGAACACTAAGAAATGAGGGATTTACCAGACCTAATGAAATTTCAATGATGTATGACACAGTGCAGATAGCAGTACAACCGACACTGAATTAGAGAAACCCTGACAATGAAGACGGATATGTTTCTGATTACCACATAACTTGGTAGAATTATCAATAATGACATCCTAAAGGAGGGCTTAGAACTATTTACACACCAAACGTTCCTGTAGTTGTAAATGGACTTTCATTTTCAACCTTATGAGTAGACTGCAGTGTATCATTGACAATGTTTCTCAGTCATTTTCCCACTAGAACTACAATCCACATAAATATTTGGTGGAAGATTGTCATGAATTTTGTTTTCTACATTTGGGCCAAATCAGTTTCCTGTTACTTTGTGAAAACAAATATAAGGTTTCTGACATGGATATTAACACTTTAACTGTATACAAATGCGTGTGCCATGGATGGACTGAACGATGTGGTAGTACATTTTTCTTGCTAATGTCCATTCCCTAGCCATTTTATAGTTAAATTGACTGATCACAATTCCATACGCAACTATTTTCAGTGTTATTGTCTCTGATAAACTGATTTATTTCAATTAGACTTTTACTTTCTCCAACACTTCCATACCAAGGTTTCACGCACATTTTGAGGTCCCCTGAGTCAAAGCAGCATTAACAAAGTCTGTTACGTAACTTCGGCATATTTCACGGATTTTCACAAAATTTCTTCCTCAAAACACTTTACATGAAAAATTGTTAATTTTGATCTTATCAAAAATGGCTCTTTGAATATTGTAACACGTGTTTTCAATATTGGCACAAATAAAATGTATATTTTGAATGTCATACATCCTCAGTATTCTCTTTGAATTTTCTGCAAATAGGAAACCATTTTAAGTTTGAGTTTTCCAACATTTACTGAATATTGGGGAGGGGATCTCTGACATTGTAAAACTAGGATACAATTGTGGTCTGCTCTTCTACAGAGCTTGCATGCAAGGCGTTCTGACTTTCGGCAGCTCCCCACATAGTTCTTGAGGTTCGCCAAGATGGGACAATGCATTTTTATATTTAAATGTTACCACAAATATGAGTCCGCTCGTCGTGTTTGCAGTTTTCTGAACAATTTACCTCCTTCCAGAAAAGCAATTCACGTTACTGCAGTTAAATAGATTATGCTGTATCAGTGCATAACAAAAAAAGTACATGTGGAAACTTGCAGTTTAACAGAGGATTGGTGAAAACCTTGTCAACAAATTTACTCTCAAAGTTAGCAGAAATGGGCTTCTGCTAATAAGGCAACAAAATTATTAAACCTCAAACTGTACACGTGTCCATTGTTTAAAACAGGGTGACCCAGTAACAAGAGAGGTGTTTCTCTCTGTAAACGAAGGTTTAATGAACCCAATGCTGCTGCTGCTGTTTTCACATGAACAACCATGCAAACAATTAAAACATGTGTTACTAGTGCATCAAAAATCCACATTGTGTCAGCCCAAGGTCACAGAAAGGTACTGAAGAAACATTTTGACCCCCAACAGTGGAAGTGCTGGTGTATGGCCTTCTTGCTCACCTGTGGTGTGGCCAGAAGGAACTAAAGTAAAATATCACAGAAACATTACAGTTTTTTAACTTTAAAACGTGTCAGTCTGAATGTTTCTTCTTGGAGGGGGATGACATTTGCAGCATCTACTGTAACATTTTATACAATATTAGGAGCAAACTTAAAAGCACGCTCTAGGCAGTCGTGACATGCCCAGCTGGCAAAAATCAAAACTCTACATGTCCAGGATAGTTTTGATGTGAAAGCTTTGTAATTATTTAAAAAGTAATACATAACGTTTTGAAACTTAATTTTTTAAATGTTTGCCACTTTTAAATATTCCTTGTGATGCAATTTTTGTACAGTTTCTTTCAAATTTTCAGTGCAAGTTCTTTGAAGATGTTTGTAGAGATCTATAGAATCTTTTCTTTAAATTAACAATGGTTTTGGATTTAGGCTTTTTTTAATATTACTACCCAAAATTTAATTTGTAAAGAACAATATTTGAGAAATAATATCCAAAATTTAAAAACATTTTGCATGACTCAATCTTCATTTTTGTAAAAGTCTTTTCTTTGAAACAAGCAAGGAATAGGACCACAAAAATTAATTTTCTATTGTAATTTTGTTGAGCAAATCCAGGATAAAAATTGGTAGAATTACCATTTCAGTATTACTTCCTGTTCTTTTGTTTCTTAGCAGTCGATGAAAGGAATATCGGGACAAGCATATAGTGAACTGCTTTTCAAAATGTTGACTGTCATACTGTAGCTGTTTATTGATCATGATGAACAAGAAGCAAGCTTTGTAAGCAATAAACAGATAATTCACATATGAACCTTTCTGTAACTGTACTTTCTTTGAGTTCACAGGACCTCAAAACATGTATTTCTAGTGAAGTCTTCATTATAATTTGTGTGGAAAACAGTACTTCCCCTACTTAACAGAGAAAGTACACTTATAAAATAATGTATGTATGCGATGACCTCGGTTAATTTCAAAGCAAAATTAATTAGTGTACAACTATCACAAATAAACCTCATACTTTTAGTTGTTTGAATGGAATACTATCATCTTGTTTATGGCCATATTAATAGTTTCTGTAATTGACACCTTCAAAATCAACCTTAATTACATTATTACTTTACAGACAGAGTTGTTTACGTGTGGTTGTGCATGTGACAATTCATGAATTTTAGATCAACACTGCATAGATATAATTTTACACCTTAAATATGAGTTATTCCACGTCAAATTGCACAACATCTGACAATCATGTCTGCGATTCACTTCAAATTTTGTCCATGGATTACAAAAACAAAATGAATTATGTTTTAAATTCTTGTTTTTCCCCCCCCCTGAATCATAATATTTTAAATTATATTGACCAAGTTGTGAAAAGTGTTTAGCTCTAAGGTACCAGGGATCCCTTTCATCTTGCCTTAAAATGGTCACTCTGTTTCAAACCACTTCTGGTACTTGTAGCACACAACCACTGTTGACATGCATTGCATAGTTTTAGGTCTGGTGACAAAGTTAAGTTTAGACCTAAAAATCATCAGAGAACAAAAGAACCTAACCTTTGGCATATACAGGAAGCCAACACACTCTACTAATTACATAAAAAATAAGAGTTTCAATCCCACCACACACAAACATGCAGTACTAAACAGCCTAACACATAGACTGGTATATACCCCCTTAAATAAAAAAGAATACCAGTTAGAATACCAGCATATAGTAGACACAACAAATCTCAGCCAGCAAGATAAAGAGCTAAAGTTCAAGAAATTCACATACCACCCAGGAACATTTCACAAATTTAAGAAGATTTTCATGAAACATAACATCAGCCTAGCTCCACAGAACAAATTTAACATAGAGAAATTACTTTGTAACAAGTTAAAAGACCCCATTCCACAAGACAAAAAAGCTGGAATCTATAAAATCAATTGTTCAGATTGCAATAAAGTATACATAGGTAAGACAAAAAGAAACTTAGAAACTAGGCTAAAGGAGCACATGAGATGTATTAAATACAAACAAATGGACAAATCTGCAGTTTCACACCATTTTTGGATCACTAATCGCAACATCAAACCCAATATTACATTAGTCAAACCAGCCAAATTTGCAGCCGAATTAGATGCATGGGAGAAGATCACCATTCTAAAACACAACACACATCTAATGAATTTTGATTTGCCGCCACCAAATCCTCTCTGGAAGTACATTTCTCCACCACAAGATGCCACCACAGGATCCAGTCCAAAAAACGGAAACACCAACAACACGGGCCAGTCGAGTTAACCTTCTGAGGATGGGAACAACGGTTTCCCGAAACATGTTAAGTGAGTAAACTTAAGTGATGTTAGTGTAACAATTCCGACTCACCTTTAAATAAAAGTTAAGTTTGTTACATTCTGCGGGTAGCTAAGCTTAATGACTTCTGCCTTGTGTTACATTTGAAAACATTAAATGGATTGAAGCAATAGTCATAGCTACATTTCTCGAGTTTACTGAGTATGCACTTTCAGAAATCAGAGAGCTAAGAATGAACTTCTAATGCAGAAAGCTGAACACCAAGTAACATTTAAATGAAACAGTGGGGAATATCAGATTCCAGTTGCTAAGTTAAACCAAACACCGGAAGAGATAGCCTATCACGTTCGTACTCCGTGCTGCAGTGTGGCGTGCTGCAGTGAAAAAGCTCTCAGCAATCTATGTTTTAAAACTCTATGTGCGCTAACACAAATAAATTATGTAACAGCGTACTTCTAAGACCTGATATTAACAGGTTTAAAACAAAATATATCACCGATTCCTCCCGATTTTTTACAGGTTTTATTATTAGGTGATTTAAAATATTCATATTTTAAAAAGTGACTTTTTCCTATTCCGAAAAAAATATTTTATATAAGGAAATCTACAATGTTTTTATCTACAAAATGATGTATTGTTCTTATCCCTGAGCATTCTATATTCTGTAACATTGTGCATGTATAACAAAAATGTTAAGTATGCTTTAAATCCACAAAATATAAAATACGTGTCAATTTATTTTATGTGTGGAACACATTGACTAAAATTCAAAAATTGTTTGTGTGTGTTCGGTTTCATATGGAATGACTCATATATAAGTTGCATGTAGCATAAGGCAAGTTCTGCAATTGCATGAGAGCAGTAATTTTCATATTTCAAGAGTTGCATACAATTATTTTATCTTCATTAATGATATGATTGTTGATTTATAAACATTGTGATTCAACGTAAACCAAGGCCTAGCTAATATTATTTTGTTGGTCTAGAAACAAAAGAACTTATGTACCTAACAAGCCCGATTAACCATTACAATGGCAGTTGGCGCTGCCCTCCCCATGAATGAATGCCTGTAAAAACAAAAGAAAGGAAGGATAACATCAATGTCATTATTTTCTGCACTCCCTGATTTAATTTATTGATTGCAATGAGTAGCATGAATGTTTTCATTACGGACTGCATCAAGCCTGCCTGGGAAACCTTGTTTTTGTGGATACTGCTATAGGTGAGACATGATGCAGAGGGGAATGTCTCTGTGGTGTGCGGGTAGTAGCGTCTCTGCCTCCATTCAAGAGGGCAAGTTACCTGGATAAGGTTTTTTCTGGGGTTCTCCCTTATCCTAAGAAGATAAATGGCAGGTAACTTTAAACTCTATGCACCTGGAGCTCATTCATCGTCTGATATGACCACCTAGGTTAAACAAAACAAAAAAAGATTTGATTCAGGATAGTGTGAGTTGTTTGAAGAATATATTTAACCTTAAAGGATTAAAACGACTTGATCACATAAATGTTGAATTGTACCATCACCTGAGATAATCTTTGCTCTACTGTATAACGAGAGGTGGGACTTGGTGACATTGATTGTATGCAGGACTGACTTTACACTATGTGCTTCCTGCTCTCAACAGTATTAGAGGAAGGAATCACAAACAACGAGTGTTAATTCTTGACTATGTTAAATAACCTCTTTGGAACAAAGCAGTTACATTACCAATCAAACTTGGGTGTGATATTAACTGTGCACAAGTGTTGCGAGAAGAAAGTTCAGAAAATAATTACTCATCTTATGAAATAGTCTTTGTAAATATCTCTGCCTCCTTTACTTCAGTGAAGTGGCGTTCTACTGTATACAAAATATCTATCTGCATCTTAAGCTTTCGCCTAAAAATTATTTCAAATTTAAACTGTAAGTACTTATCATGTACGAGTACTTAGTCGATTTTGTAACAGTAATTCAACTTAAAATAAGTA
Source organism: Deroplatys truncata (assembly GCA_030765065.1). Classification (NCBI taxonomy): domain Eukaryota; kingdom Metazoa; phylum Arthropoda; class Insecta; order Mantodea; family Mantidae; genus Deroplatys; species Deroplatys truncata. Next base: position 7,789,234 of record CM060985.1, on the reverse strand, counting down.
CTTACTTACATACAATAAACAGAAACAGCATTCAAATGTTTAGTCTTGGTAATGGAATGGGATCTTGTAAACTTTCAAAGATGTCCATCAGGTTGTATACTTGGGATGGAGCAAACCTGTAACATTTAAAAAAATCTGATGTGTTACATTCACATAACTTTCTCTACCCTATATTGCTTATTAGCAGGTACACAGATTATTGTTACTAAAGTTTATTTTCCTATAGCTGTACTATAGATACAAAGGGAATAGCAGTGATAGTCAAATGTTTTAGAACTGGATGCTAAACACTGGCCACATTGGGAGAAACAACTGACAATCGACAGGACTTAAAAAGAATGGCCAAGTGTTGAACAATTCAAACCATTAATAATGGATATCTCGGAAATGGCTGACTTATTTCAAATAAATTGTGTGTTTTAAAGAGATCCATATTTCCTGTGTGTATCGCTTAAAGTTTACCAGCTATACAGAATGAAGAGACTTCACAGACTATTGCCAGAAAATTAAAGATAAACATTTTATTTGTCATGTAAATAGCTTTAATATATGATATTAAATTGGTGTCTCAAAACATATATTTATGGTGAAATCTTGACATCAAATTTCAAAGTACTTTTCCCAGTTATTATATGTAGTAGAGGTTTTTTACAACACCTACATTTTTTGTCTGTCTCTTATGGTTTATCTTAAACAGGTAATATTTTAATCAAAATTGTTAAAGCCATTTTTAAAAAATAAAAACATATTTTCCATGTACAGGGTAGCTTAGCTTAGCGTGGGAAGGTTCTTGTTTTTTTTTAAATATTACACTTTATACCAAGTCTGGTTATGCTGTTTAAAGACACACACACCCCAGCTCAGTGGACCTAAAACTGTTATATTTTTGATACTGCACTTACATCTACCTAGATAAAGTAAGATTGGATCCTAATTTGGCAAAAATTATCCAAAATAATAAGTTGCTACCATAAAAAAGCACCTATAGTTTAAGATGGCAGTTATTCTACCAACTTTAGCTGCATAAAACTCTGAAGATAAGGACAAGATTGCTGGGTGTTGGAGAGTAAGGATCAAATTTCATTGATTAGTGTAGAACAACTTGTCAACATTGATGTTATTAATGATTTCATGCCGTGGTGGATAAGAAAGATGTATCATCCTAAATACATGAAAAGTGTCCCAGTAAATGTGGCTATTATTGGAAATTACGTTCTTTTAAAAATAAATACAAAAGTTAATTTATAGAAAAAACATTTTGTAACCATTAGGAACACAGGTATTCATTACAAAATCTGTACTAATATTATAGAGAAAGTTTGCGTGTACATAGATCATGGAAGCAATTTTGATAATTCTTTCACCATTGTAAAGCACTGTTCTTTCTGACAGACACAGTATCAGACAACTTTATTGCAGATTCTGAATCATTAAAATGCATTTACAAAGCCTGGATATTAGAATATACACACATTGGACTCATAAAGATGGTTTTGACTTGTTTATAACAGTACAATACTTATGTGATACCAACTCTTGTTGAATTTCCTCCCTATGTTTTAATCAAGATTACTGCCAGCGTATGCTGTATATATATGGTAATTCTTTAACCACTGAGAAGTCCTATTCTTTCTGATGGCCATGGACTATAAGATACCTATGTACTACAATATTAACAAAAGAACGTGCTTGCAAAGAAGACTTTGAATTTTGATTGAGAAAATACAAGGGGTGATCAGAAACTAAGGTTACAAGGCCAATGATCCTAGAGTTTAGTCTATACACGCTGTTGGCAACTGTGCAGAGTTTCAGCACTAGTTCTAGGTAAACTGGTCAGTGCTATTGCGCATATGATAGTAGAATTGGGAATGTTGTTTAGAAGCATTCATCACAATATTCTGCAGTACCGGAAAGTTTGTTTTCAATCAACACAAGGAGAAGTGCCAGTGGGGGCAAGTCTTCACTTTTGCAATGGGGCACAGTTTTCTCCACCACATTGTCATGGGTGATGAAACATGGATCTGTCGTCCCCCATGGTGTAACGGTTACCATGCTAGCCACTAGTTCCCGAAGTTGCAGGGCAATGGATTTTTTTAGGGTGTAAAAATCCTTAGCATGGCTTCCTTCGGAAGGGAAGTAAAGCCGATGATCCCATGTTGTAGATTTACGGCATGTAAAAGAACCAAAGCCTCTGAGCAAAATTACCAGTTTTTCACACCCAACATAGAATGGGATGCCAAGGACCACAGCAGCTAAAGAGCGTCCATAAATAAAAGAAAACCTGGATCCACCACTACACCCCAGCAGTAAGCAGTTGTTAGTGGAGTGAAAACACCCCTCCTCTCCAAAGACAAAGATGATGCCATCTGTGAGGAAGGTTTTGAGATAGCGCAGGTGTCAGTTTTCAGAAAGAGGTCACACAGTGACCGCTGACTGATCCTGCAAGACCTTGATATGAAGCAATCAGGAAGAAACAGGCCAGAAGACCACCCTCCCTACAGCCTGGACCTCACTTGAAGGAGCACGTGACTGAAGACACAAGGACAGGATTTTCAGCAGGAGGGAATATTCAAACTCATCCCATGAAACCAATGTGGAAACTGTCAAAGAATAAGCTAATTTGGCAGTATGAAATAAAATGTAACCTTAGTTTCTGATCACTCCTCGTAGTTGTTGTTGCTGCTCCACAGGAAATGCTGCAAGTATTTCATTCCATGCAATTAGTTGCTGTGTTCAGGACAAGGTTGGAAAGATTCAATGACATAGCCAGGATTGGAACATGGATCTTCCCAACTCTGTGTATATCATATATATAGGTAACAATTTGTTAAAGCTGCTAACCATTGTTTGGCATTCTGTAACTTCAGAACAAAACAAAGTATTGTCAAGAATAAAGATTTGGTTGTTGAATGCAACAAACCCCAAGACTCCCTTGTTAAAGGATGTGTTACATAACAGATTCATGTACGCATTGTTTTAATGCTGCTTTAAGAGGAAAAGATGATAGAAATTTGGCATTTTAATTATCAAATATGGTGACCATCGAAACTTTCTGGTAGATTGGCAGACAATTGGGGACTAATTTTGCTTTATTAAGTTTCTAAATTACATTCATTCACTCATTATCTGTTTACCCTCCTCTTATGTAGGACTTACACCCCCCAGGACTTACAGGCGGGTGCCTGGGGTCAGAGGCCCGTCGAGGAGCAGACACTCATGGATCAGACAGAACATCCAGGATGGGTGATCAGCCCGATGCCTGGTATGGGATGAAGGAAGTGGATGAAGCGAAATGTATGAAAGGAAAGGTGATGATGGAGCAGTTGGTGGAATGAATGGCGGGGGAAACAGGAGAACCCGGAGAAAACCCGCCCAGACGCTGCTTCGTCCACCACAAATCCCACATGCAGGTCCCTGGGATTGAACCCGGTCCGCCTCGGTGGGAGGCGAGCGGTCTAACCACTCGGCCACGGCGCCGCCTTCTAAATTACAAATTAAAAGTATCTTTAAATATTTAGCATTATACGTATGTTAAATTTCACAATGAAGAATTGCTTCATTTCATGCAAGAACTCAGCTTTGTAACAGGATGCGGTCCAGATAACTAGATGCGTGGATGTGCGTCTAACAACTGTAATGCGTGAGTACAAGTAATTAGCCTAAGATACTGTCAGAGAGTTGGGGAAAACATCTAAGATCATTTATATCATTGATAATTACCAAAGAGAGTGAGTTGAGTCGTATTCTAAATGTTTATCTTATAATTAATTGCTTCAAACTAATGTAACTCGTGGAACAGGAAAGGGGAAGACTAACTTGTAATAAATACTTACTTTATGATATATATACACATTTAGAAAGGGGAAAGCCAAGTCTTTAATCATTTATGAAATATGATTGCTTATGGCTTATATTGGACCTCGAGTAATGGATGGATTAATGACAAATATATACTAACATATTTGAGTTACTACCAAGAGAACGTTATTGGGCATTATACAATATTTAAATGTTACAGTAATCTTGAGTATGGTAATCCATGTGATAACATTGGAGACAACTGTTAATAACAAAATAAATGTTGATTTGTATGGTTCACAAATATATATGTTAAGATTAGAAACTGTGTGCTATTGCAGCGATACACTTTTGTTCCAACCTGCTAAAAGAAAGCTATTTACCAGTATACTGAGGAGGAATATAGCAGTCACTTCCCTTATAATGATAATGTATACTTAAATTTGCATATGATCTTGTAATTGCAACATTCCCCAATAACACAACTAGGGAAAGTAACCTTTCTTTTCACTCCAACCTTATACCAATAATGTTAAGATGCAAGGACATTTCCACAGAATTGAACATAAGCAAACCACAATTAAAAAAAGAACTACCTACTTATGTTTGAGGGTATACATTAAAATTTCAGAAAAATCTGCATAACAACTGGTATCCTTAAAAAATTAAAAAGTATTTAAAAGGTAAGTAAGCAGTAATTGCAAGTTGATATTAATTAGTGAAAGTGAAACTATGCTGATATTTCTGTTTCCTAACCTAATATTACTCATTTTACAAGGCCACTGCCACAGGTGGATAAGTTTTTCCCATGAAAATATCTAATTCTTTGGGTTCACAAGAAGGTGAAAGTGTTGCTATTTTAAGAACCCACATATATTCTATATTTTTGTGT